>JAREIS010000465.1:0-685630 GCA_030060385.1 Muscicapa striata striata | reverse complement strand
AGTGAGGAGCACCTCTGGGAGCTTCCCTGAGCACATCAGTGCATCAGAGGGAGCCGCCTGCTGTGGATGTAAAGCAAGAAAGAAAAGAAAGTTCCAACACACTCTGGGACAAGTCACAAAATGCTGGTAGGAAGAAAGCAGTGGGCCCAAGTGGGCCACTCCCAGCAAAACTGAAGTTCTGAGGCAGAGACAAAAGAGATCGAAAACCTATACAACTCTAACTGCTGTTTCATTCCTGTGAAACCACCTGCCCTGCCCAGGACCCCCAACGTGGTGCCGGGGCCACAGGCAGTGCCCCCCCCTTCCATAACCCCGGCCCGAGGGGGAAGAGGAACGGCATCGGGGATAGCAGGGACAGGAGTGGGAACGGGGACAGGACAGGAGCGGGGACAGGAGCGGGGATGGCAGCAGGCACTGAGCAGGAGAGGGAGCGGGATCGGGAATGGCAGCAGGGACGGGAGCAGGGCAGGAACGGGGAGGGAGCGGGATCGGGAATGGTGGCAGGGAGCAGGGAAAGGACCACAGAAGATAGCAGTCCCACGAGAAAAGAGCAGGGAGAAGGGACGGGGCAAGAACAGGGATGGGGATAAAACTTTTTTCTGAAGGATTTTATTCATAACAACCCCAGCCCACAACCAAGCACCACACAGCGCCATTCTCGCTCAATGTCCCACCAGCAGGCTTGTCTGGGCAGAGAACTGCAAGTCCACGCACACAAGCAAAAAACCCAAAGAACTCCTTCACCGTTTCCCATGGCCAGGCGGGTGTTCTGTATCTCTAGGAGAGTAGGGCCCCCCCAAGCCTCACACTGCCTTGGGAAGACAAATGCCATCACTCCAAAGGTGCCCTCCTTCCTTCTTGTGCCCAGCTTGAAATACTGAGCAGGGTGTCAGAGGGTCTGGATTTTAATTTTACAATCAATAGAAGAGTAATGTTTATTTAACCTTCACAACTCCATAGAGCCTGTCAGGCTGCGAGGACTAACCCAAATTGCAGGTGATGCCTCCTTTTTTCCCTTTAACTAGTGGAAACAAAAAAGAGACATCCTAACATATTAACAACCAACATTCACGTTCTGGAACTCTGTAGCAAACAAATGTATTTGCATTTAGGGCATTGGTTTTTGTTTGGTTGATTTGGGGTTTTTGTTGTTGTTTTTATTGTGGGTTTTTTTGTTAGGCTGTTTCTTTTTTTTTTTATTGTTGTTTTGGTTTAGTTTTGTATTATTGGTGGGGGTTTAATAACCTGTCAAAAATCCCTGTGGAAAAGAAAAAACAAGGAACAGAAAGACTTATGGTGACTTTTTTGACCACGACACTACAAACTGAATATTTTGCTAAATGTAATTTGCCAATTTTAACACTGCATACTTAAACTGTACTTGGAAGTTCATAGCCAAGTTCAGCCCATCTGAGGCACAATTAAATTATCCATGGTGTGGTGATGACAGGTCCTTCTAGTTCAATGCCCAATTAAGAAGACCAACAACTTCTATGACCTGATTATGCCTTTCTAAATAGAAATTAGTTTCTACAGCTTTGCAGCTAATAGTACTTGAGGCAATAACAGGCCACGTATTATGGGTTGAGAAAAATTGAGAGTATAAAACATATTTATGCTTAATGTGAACATCTCCACATATGACCTGAGTATTTAAATAATGCATTGTCTCAGCACTGTGAATGCCAAGATACCTTGACTTCACAAGGAAATGAGAGTTGAAGCACAGTTTTTTGCCAGTTCAGAAAGCTTCCAATTTTGTGATTCAGTGCAACCAAATTACAAAATCCCATTGCAAAATTATGTGATTCTTACATAGCACAGACATACAACAATGAACAGAAGGAAGTGAATGTGACAAAAGAGAATCTTTTACATCAATTATTGGGTTCATAAGTTTCTGAACAGGAGAAACTGAAGATTTAGGACTGTGCTAAATACATAATCTCAAGGACTAGCTCAACTCCAAACAAAAATTTGACATGCCCTGTTTGTTAAAGTCCCTTGGGTGTCCTTTGAAGATGTGTCCACTGAAAGATACCAGTCTAGCAAACCTCTCCACTAAGTTCCTGCTGCTGCTGAATTTAAAATTATCATGCTCTGGGATTAAGTGTCCCAGCATATTCACCACAAACAGATCTAAGGTCAGCAGAAAAGATTGCCAGAGATTCAGGTTCTCAGCAGGAGTTTTTTAAAAGGCAAGTAGTGTTTGTGGTAACGAGGAGGACACCTAGAGACTTAGTTCTCTCTAATTATGTTAAGATATCCTCAGCCTTAATTGGAATACTGCTGCCAGAAACATTCTAGACCACACACCTGGGAAAATGGCATTAAGCACATGATATTCGAGGTGGACTGGGGAAACAATAGCTCCAGAGAGTTCAGACAGATGGAGGGAATGACCCTATCTCAAAGACTGATGCAGTGCAATGACCTGGAAGTCTCAAGCTGTGAGGATGCTGACTACCACATGTTCCACAAGGACTGTGCTTCAGCATATTCTCCCCACTGCCCAGAAGGCTTTGTCTTGAAGAATAGCACCAGATTGCAACCAGGTGTCCAAGGAAAAGACTTCACTAACAGACTTTTCAGTCAGCTGTGTGAATTTTAGATTTTAATTCCATGTTTTACCTTTGGAGAAATGAATACAGAGCAAATTTGGGCCAGCTTTTTCTTCAATATCTCTGGATAAGTCTAGTTAAAGATGAGAAAGGTCAGGTTCATGTACAAGGCTTCCTAAAGGCTTCAGAGGATGTGCTTCATTGGCTGACAAAGCAGAAACCTGGTCATTTAGAAAACTACTATAGATATTCTCCATCTCTTCTGACATACTCAAAAAACAATGCTTTTGAGAGTTTTCCTAGACTTCTAAAAACGAGACTTAAAAGCATTGTCACAAAATCAGAATTGAATCACTTGTCCCTTATTCATAGATGTTTTTTTGTAGTGGTTACTTCCACAGGATAATACTGTGCTTTTCATGTAACAATATAACAATCTCAGCTTTTGATATTTTGGTGTTTGAGGGAGTTTTTCATTAGGAAAAAGCAGTCAGATTTATACCATGGGCAAGATAGCCAAGTAAGAATTTGAGCTTTTGGAAAACTAAGGGTCAATGACAAGCATCTGCAAAACACTGAAGATTCCCATGAAATTATCAGAATTTGGTGGTGAGAGATATATATATATGAATTTGTAAGCAGAAATGTCTTTTTCATAGTTCCTTGGATAAAGACCAACTGATCTTCCAAATCTAGATAAGGCAAAAAATAAACCATGCATATGTCCATGCTCTTCTTCTGTGGCTGTTAGAAGATGGAAACAGAGGCACTGTTTTATGGTTAGACAGCAATAAGTGTGTCATTTTAGACAGATGTTGATTTAAAAATACTGCATAGTAGCTTTTGTCATTTCCATGGACACAACAGAAGAGCTTGGCTTTTATCTCATTGACCAACCATCAAAAATAGTTCCAGCTTTTTGCAGTTCAGGGATCACATTTTCTACCACATTCCAGTAGCATCTTCTTAGCAAGATGACAATCAGTTTTGCTCTCAGACAGGATGTGGAGTTCTTCTTCACTGAGATAGGGTTTTCCAGGTGACGCAACTGAAGTCCGTGTCATGGAGCTCCCTAACAGAAAAATGCGACAAAGCAATCAGGGAATTTGTCCAGTGGCAGAAACAGCCATTCAGGGTTTAGTCTTCAACACAGGCAGAATTTTGCCATAGTGTTCACCACTTTTAATGGCAGAAGTCAAATATTTTATCGCCCTTTCTCAGAAGTGCAACATACAAACATCCTTATAAACATATAAACATCCAGTAGGAATCCCTGGTGTTCTCCTAATGTTTTTCTCTGGATCAGGAGGAAATCCCAGTCAGAGCCCTGTGGCTCTTGAGGCTGGATATAAAATTATGGAAGATACCTGACACAGGAGTACTTATGCATTACCTGGTGAACATTTTAAGCGCAGGGCACATCTACAGAATTTTTAGCAGTGGTTCACTGTGATCATAAAACACTGCATCCATCAGAAGAGGGACAAGCACCCGTGTCTAACATCAGAGATTATTCATAAGAAAAGCTCAACACCAATACCATCAAGTATCTATAAAACTTCCAAGGAGTAAAAATGAAAGTGTCCTGATATGAAGATCCACTAAGAAATGATACGTGTTTAAAACGTAACAATCTGAAGTTAAATCTGTTTTTCCATTCAGCCATAATTTACAGACGTTCTCTGAGTTTATGAAATAGTCTCAGAAGTAAGGCTAGTGAATACTAGTGGTAGATATCAGGGAATTATTCTCCACAACATACAGAGAAGTAGAACACATACATTTTCTGAATGCAGAGCAGGACTTGTGTGCTGCTCTGTTTGTACTTAGCATGGACAAGGTAACTCAGAAGGAGTCTGCCAGAGTGACCCATTGTGAAGCTTTAATGCGGATGGATCTCTCCTGATAGCTGCCTGATACAGACTGACCAACCAAAAAACCCCCCCAAAACTGTGCTGCCTATACTCAAAGCAGAATTAGTTAGATCTTACTTTAATAAAAAGGCTACAGCTGTCAAGTTACTTTTATTTTCTGACTGAAGGAATGCTTAAGCTCTCAGTACCCAGTGGATTTATACCTGAACTACCGTGTTCCAAGAAGCAGTAACAGCACATCTCTACACTTCATACCAATAGCACAGATGTAATGAAATACTGATGGTTTTGTTGCTTGCAAGCAGGTTTGCTAAAGTAGCTTTGAGACTGAGGAGGTCTAGATACCAAAGCACAATCATATTTTGAGTGAGATGTGGATCCCTTCTTTCCTTTATCAAGGGCATCTGAAGGGTGACTGAGAGCTTTGAGTCAGGTGTCTACATTCACACCTCAGCATCTAAATGCATATTGTCATTGTTTTGAGTCATCTTCAGAACCTTTGCTTTCCACAGACATAAACTAATGGTTCAAGTGCTTTGACCTCTATAAAATATGCTGGGATGAATTTATAGTTTTGTACAAAAACACTCATCTTGCATTCTCAGCAACAGCTTATGGACTCCATGCAAGCTCACCTTTCTAAAATTAACTTGGAACATTTGATGATTCACTGCAAGTACAAGTTAAAGGATTTGTGTAATATGAAAGCAGTAGGCTGAACACTTCCTGCACTAGATATATGGACCGGGTGAAAGAACTATTGGTGTATGATGGACATATAAGTTAATAAGACAATGATTTCAAATTATAAGCAGCAGAAAGGTTTGTGTAATAGCAGGGTAATACAAAAGCAACTTCCACTTTCTCTTTTGCTTTTCAGCTATTTCAAAGCCATCATAAGAGATGTCCTAAATATTCAGAGAGATCTCTTAAAGAAAAAAAAGGATACAGTTCAGGGCAATGAAGATTTTCACTACAGTGTAATAAACATTTCTAACATAATGATTTAATGAAAATTATTAACTGTGTGTTAAGGGTAGATGGGAATAATGCAATCTAATAATTATTACTTGGTATGCTTTTTATCATGTTCCAAGCAGAAAACAATGAACTGTTTAGATATCATCCTTTCAAACATACTCCAAAAGAGAAACAAATTAAATGCCCCCAGAATTATGGTCAAAGCAATAATAATATTCCTATAGGCAAGTGGGGGCAAGCGTTTTTGAGAAAAACATGACACAAGAGTAAGCATATTGGTCTTGCTAATGTATCAAGTGCACATTATTAACTGCAATGCCTATTTGGAAACATAAAGCAGTATTTCTAAAAGGATTTGGAAGTATTAAAGTGATTAGAAAAATCATGTCTACTGCTCAAATAAATTTTCCTGATGAAGTATCATAGCAACAATATGCAACTTTTGTTCCTCTAGGGAAAATACTGTGTTTCTGGTTAAAAGCTTGTACTTCACATTCCTTACATCTTATGATGTTTTATTTCCTGAAAGAACGTTTTAACACTCACATCACCTAAAATGCATAAATCTCAGGGGCCAGTGGAAAGATTTGGCTGCCTTGATTTACACTGATGTATTGAAGAGGGTTGGTGCTTGCTGCCATCCAGCCTCAGCGAACTTGGTGGGAATAGAGTTCCAGCGGCATGTCTGAATCCAGCCCTGAGATATTCAGTATTTACCACAACATGTCCAGTGCTTGCCTGGACTCCAGGACTCCAGACTCCAGGAGCCTGGGCCTCCTTCCCTGTTCCCAAATAGCTGGTGGACCCATGAAATCGTAGCTTCTGGGAAACAGGAGAAATGGGAAGAGCTTGGCTAGAGAAGGAGCTGAACCAGGTTGAACCCTTCATGCGCTTCATTTTTGCAAGAAACATTTTCTCAAGTTCAAGAGTTTTTTTTCTGATTAGGGAAACTGAGGAAATCCTGGAGGTAGGTGCTTAACCAGCTGAATTTACCTGGGATTCTGTCCTGCTGCTTTTCTGAGTTGTGATCTGTTGGTGACAAACTGTTCCCCTCTGTGCCTGTGAGAGCAGCAAGGCAGCAGGAGCTGACACAATGGTTTAAATTATCTATCCCACCCACCTGCTCTGACATCTCTCCAGATTGTGGATTGTGGCACTGGCCAGCATGAGGCACCTGGCAAGAGGCTGCTAACACTTCAGTTTGTCCCAGCAGAATACTTTTAGCATCAGTCTTAAAAATGATTATTGTTTGGGCGTCTTATTACTTTAAGGAGGAGGAGGGAGGGGAGGGGAGGGGAGGGAGGGGAGGGGAGGGGAGGAGGGGAGGGGAGGAGGAGGGGAGGGAGGGGGAGGGAGGGGAGGGAGGGGAGGGAGGGGAGGGAGGGAGGGAGGGAGGGGAGGGGAAAAGAAAAACAGGCATCCTTCAGAGACCTTTTCAGAAACCTCATCCTATCATTTCTTCTCTCTCTCTCTCTTTTTTTTTTTTTTTTTTAAATTTGTTCATAGGAAACATTTCCATGGACTGTTTGGGCTTATGATCCTATTTAAATGACTCACTCCAGAATTTAGTTCTGATCTTCCATACCAACTTTCTAATTATCCACCAACTTTCTCAGCTATTTAGGAAAAGAATAACCACACAGGAAAAATATTTCCTAAATTTCATTCCCAGAAATATACTGTATATTTTTTTGATTCTTCACCATTCTAGTCCATTGAATTGCAGACTATGAATACTATTTAAATTCAAAATAGATGCTTACAATCATATTAAAGTGTTTATTAATACTTCAAGCTGATCATTCTAAAGACAATTTTCACTGATTTCTACGTATAGAAGCTTATTTTTCTCGGTGTGTTTCTAATTTGACCATTAAACTTCTTATATATATTACTAAATGAGACTTTAAACATGAGGAAATTAGTTAAAATTTTAATGATTTTGCTTCACTATCTTAGTACTAGATGTTATTAAACCCTTGTTGCAAGCGCAGAGGAATAAAGTTTATTAAATATTGCATTGTTTATCTTCCTTATTTTCTATGGGAAGGGTTCTCCTTTATTTTTTTCCTTCACCTTATTGCTATAGAAGCCTAGTTTATATAACTAATTTTAATTTTTGGACACATACTGGAGCTTTTTCCTCAAATAGAGAGCTATAAAACCCATACATCGATTTGGTTCAAAAACTGCTTCTAAAAGCTGAAGTTGATACCATCTTCCCAAAAGGACTGGTATGTGTTTTGTTGCCTAATGGATTTAGAACAGGAAAATAAATAATTAGAAATCCTGTAGAAAGCTTCAGATACATGGCAGAATTATGATTTATAGGTCAGGTTACTGAGAAGGATACAAGGTGAATGTAACAGTGTTTCTGAAGTCAAGAGTGGTCATTATTAAATACAGTAGATATAGGAAGAAAGTGTAGCTTATCATCTACTATGATGAGCAGAAACAAAGACATAAAGAGGTGAAATCACTTACCATGGGGGTCTGTGGTACAATCAAGAATTATAGAAAATCACTGCAATTATGTCCAAAAACCTTAAGCATAAACTAACATTTTTTCCTTTCTTGTTTATGCACCCATTAGTTTGTATTTAGTTTATATTTAAGGTCTCAAAATTCTTATCCTGTGTGTTTCTAAGCATATAACATTACTTTGATTCAGCTGCTATAAATGTCCTGCTTAAGAAGATTTTAGAGGATTACTAGGGTACCCATAGGAAAAATGAATAGGATTTTAAAAATATAATATTGAGAACTTGAATATGAACAGCTTTTTAGTATTCCTTTAAAGTGTCCCTATGTGAAATCAGAAAGCATCAAACCACTCTCCCACAAAAAGTGATTGATTTGTACAAAGCCATGTATAATATATATGCTAACATAGAACATAAAATGTATAAATATTAAGAAGTTATTTATTAAAACCTGAGTTGATAGGAAATGGGCTGAAGAGAACATCCAAGAATCTTCTGTAATGCAAGAGAAGGCAGATCTAACAAGAAGTACAGCCATTTCTCATTACTTCTGTTTAACAAGCTGTGATTGTTAAATCAAATTTGCCCTTTAATCTACAAAGTATAATTTAATTCATTAAAAAAACTATTTTAGAAATGTATTTAAGAAAAATCTACAAACTTGAAACATTGGGCTGGCATTTCTGTGCATTCTAAGGAATTCTACATTCAATTCATCTACAGTCAAAAGAAGGTTTCAATGTATTCTTTAATTTTTTAGTTCTTCGTACTGAGCAAAGTACAAAGTATAGAAACACATACATCCATATATATATATGACGTCCATATTAAAATATTTTCTTGTGAATTAAATAGGTAAAATTAAATTTCAGGCTAAACATGTTATCAAAATAAACCAAGGACTTTCCTTGAAATATCTGAAGATATACATAATTCACCATACAAAAATATCTGTAGGAAGACATGGATGGCAAAATTTTTTATAGGTGGTGACAGAACAGTATCAGCTTTTGATATCCTCAAGCTGAAGCCTGAAACTGAGGGGTTTGTTCCCATTTAACAACCCAGATGTCATTCTGGAATACTTTGTCTTGACTATGGAAGACAGTATGAAGTTTTACACTCTGTCACATACATCCCCCAACCGCTCTGCAGACAATGCACAGGTAACAAAAAAGGTTTAGAAATCCCAAGATCTGTTTCAAGTTTGAGCACTGAAAATTAAATCTCACAGCTAAAGTGAGCCAAATTAATCACCTAAAAGGTGGTCACTGAAAGTGAGGGGGCTTTATTTATTGCTCTTCTGCTCTCTGACATGAAGGTATTAAATAAAACAATTAGGCCAGTTTATTTGCAGATAATACTTGATTTGAGTAATGCTCAAATAATCTACAAGCAAGATTCATGATAGAATATTGCTAGGTAATGCCAAAACAGGATCAAGAATGCCTCCCTGCAACTCTGCCTGCTAATCAGAAAGTTTTGCATGTTGGAAAGGAGGGACATCACAGAAAATAGCAGTTTTCTATGTAAGTATCTGTAAAGACTAGAACTAAATTTTAGCATATTGCTTATATGCATTGAGTGGGCTTGGTCCTAGATGAAGATTATTGCTTCTCTGTACCACATAAAAGAGGCATGAAAATACACAACCACTCACATCTTTGGTGTACAAATATAATCCCTGAGAATTAATATATTACTCAATTGCATACCTGGTTTGAACATGGTCATGGGTGCAGCTGCATATTTACATTTTATACCTTTATTTTCTTCATCATCCATATGAACAAACAACTAATTTGGGTCATTTGTTTACTTGTATATGTGCCCAGTTTCCTATATAAATAAAACATGCGCAAAACAAGCACTTTTTTTCACTTTCTTCACTTGCAACTTGAAATTGCCATCTTTAGTGGGATCATCAATATACCTGAACTATTTTAGTCTTAATTTCAGATAATGGTTGAAAGGGTTTTGAATTCTAAATGGAAATACTAATTTCTAGTAAACTAGTAAACTAGTAAACTAGTTTCTAGTTTATATCTAGTAAGAGATAAATGAAACTTCCTAAATATGCAAGCCTTCCAAAACTAACTTTTATCAGCACTGTTTAATTACACATGTGCACACAAAGAGACTCTCCGAAAGACACAAAATGCATTTTCATTTGGCTTGTCAAATGAAAAGTGGAAATATTCTCAAGGGAACACAAATATTATATCAGGTATTATTACATGCTCTGACTTCTTTCTCAGAGCGCAAGTATTTGTGATACAGTAAACAAGAAGAAAAGATAAATAAAGTGAATATGAAAAGGCTAAGGAAATGCTGTGTCTCTTTAATAGAATTGATTTTTGTTTCAAGACAACTGCTAGAAGAAGAATAAAAAAGAAATCTTTGTGTGGTTTGTGCTAAACAGGCATGGAGATGTTTTGCAGGGTTTCTCTTCAAGGGCTGATGCATCTATTTCTGGGAATCTAATTCTGTGTTACCTTGTGGTTTTCCTTTTCTGCAGTTTTGGTTTTTTTTTTTTTGTTTTTCTGTTCATTGGTAACTTTTCCATTTTAATGGTCTGGCAATTAATGGAAAACCGATTATTGGAGTTGATATTCACATTTTTTTGAAGTCCTTGGGTAAAATCTTGGAACAAAAGTCTACCTTTTTCCTCTAAAATAATTTAGGAGTCAGGGCTACAGAACACCAAAGCAATACAGCTGTAATTTCATATTTCATAAAGGAAAAGAACAAAATAAAAGGAAACAAAGAAAAATATTTGAATGGAGACAATTAGTTCTGCACAAGTATCATTAGAACAATCAAATATTACCATATATGCTCAAACTAATATAGTAAAATGGTTTCAAAGGCAATGTGTTGACCTCTTATGACCGTGTAACTAAGTTGGTGGATGAAAGAGTGACTGACCTTATCTGGACTTGTGCAAGGCATTCAACACTGTCCCACACAACATCCTTGTCTCTGAACTGCAGAGATGCAGATTTGCCAGACAGAGCCCTTGGTGGATGAGGAATTGGTTGGATGCCACTCTCAAAGTGTTGTGGTCAACGGCTCAATGTCCAAGCAGAGACCATGTGGTATCCTCAGGATTCTGTACTGGGACTGGCGCTGTTCAACACCTTTTTTGCCCCATGGACAGTGGGGTCAGGGGCAAGTTTGCCACTGAAACTGAGCTTGGTGGGGCAGTCAACACACTGGAGGGAAGGGACGTCACACAGAGAGACCTTGACTCTTGGCAGGTGGGTCTGTGCAAACCTCATGTAGTTTCGTGAAGTGCAAGGTCCTACTCCTGGGCTGCGGCAATCCCAAGCACAAAATCTATCTGGGTTGGGAATGAATAGAAAGCAATCCTGAGGAGAAGTACTCAGGAGTGTTGGTAGACAAGCAGATTGACATGACCTGGTGATGTGCACTTGCAGCACAGAAAACCACCTGCACCCTGGGCTGCATCCAAAGCAGTGTGAGGGAGATCAATCTGCCTCTCTGTTCATGCATGAACCCACTCAGAGGGCTGTCCCAGCTGTCCTGAGATCCCAGCTTAGGAAGGACATGGACACGTTGGAGGTCCACAGAGTTGATGGAGGGCTGAACCACCTTTCCTACAGAGACAGGCTGAGAGTTGGGGTTGTTCAGTCTGAAAAAGAGAAGACTCCAGAGGACCTTAGGGCACATTCCAGTACTTGGAGGGGGGCTACAAGAGATCTGTACAGGGACTTTTTATAAAGGCATATAGTGGCAGCACTGGGGGGAATGGCTTTTAACTGAAAGAGGGTCAGTTTTATGGTAGAAAGATGGTAGAAATATTTAGTGTGAGGGTAGTGAGGCATTGGGGCAGGTCCAGAGAAGCAGTGGATGGCCCATTTCTGGAAGTGTTTAAGTCCAGGTTGGATGAGGCTTTGTGTAACCTGGTCTGGTAAAAGGTGTCCCTTCCCATGGTGGGAGGGCGTTGGAAGCAGATGGTCTTTAAGGATTATTCCAATCCAAACCTTTCTGTGATTATATGATTGTAGTCCAAAGAAAGTCAGTCATCTAAACAAGCATTCACTATCTTATGCCAAAGAATGAATCTTGTGAAACTCACACTGGGCTGCATTTTTCAGATTAAAATGGATTTTGCTTAGGAGAGATGCTTGGAAACACTCCTTTCAACAAATATATAAGGGTCTTTATCTTAAGCTTTGCAAAGAGTTCAGAACAACATGCCCAGTTTTGGTTTTATCTTCTAGTGGATGGGGAAGGTGACTATATAAAATCTATAGTATTGGGCAAAGAAAGCACTTTCATATTTCAACAGAAAGGAGACATTTGGATAGAAGCTCTGCTTCATTTTTGCAGCCATTTTTTCTGTTATACTGCACACAGTTACCTTTGTTCCCTCACCAAAGTTCCCTATTGTAGGTGGAAGCTATGAGTCCAGTGGAAGTTGGGGCCATAATGATGCAGTCTTGAGCAGCCTGAATTTACTACCAGTGTTCACAGGTGTGAAGACTAATGAATAATACATTACCAGTTCTAGAGCAGAATGTAAGAGAGGTGTTTGTAAGAGTGAAAAACTGTAATAACCTTCGAGAAGACCCTGTGGTATTGTGAATGCCCTGTTCAGTAACCTGTGGTGCCAGAAATAAATTGTCTGATTCTATCTGACACTGATTCCATCAATACATTGAACAGATGCTTGACCAGCCTTGGAGGGAAAACTTCAGGCATAAAAATAAGCAGACAGTACTTCTTTGCAAAAGTCTTGAAGGTATGAAGTCAAGCAATTGTGGACTGCTCCTGCTGCAGAGGGTAAGAGCATAGAGCTGCTGTCTGCTCTGCAAAGGCATGAAGATTCTCTGTGGATGCTCTTTCTGTGAAAGCAAGAAGGAGATAATCAGTTGGGTAACACCTGACACTCAGGAGACAAGATAATGGTAGAGTTCAAAGAGGACAGCAGTAAAGCAGCTGCATAGGCCAAAGACTGTGACTGAAAATAGTGAGCTATGAAAGCTCCTTACTGTAAGAAAAAGACATTGCATTTTGTTTCAGAAGATAAAAATTGAAAATTTTCTTTTCATCTTGGAAAAGAGATGTATGGGCTAAATGGTCTCTGTTAATATGAGAAATTCAGGGTTTTTTTAATATACTTTTTTTTAATACTTATTTTATATACCTATTTTATATACTTTTATATACTTCTTTTTTCATAGGAGAGAAGATTACCTATGACTTGATAGGCAGCATGTAAGAATATTTAACTACTCTGTATATGAGAATTATATGTGGAGTCTTTAAGTTAGAAAGTTCTTCATCTTTCTGAGAAAAAAAGAAAAAGAGGTTTAAAAAATCAAAACCTCTGAGTTATATTAAGAATATTTCAAAGGCACTCAATCTTGACTCATTAATCTATGAGTCTGAGATCAGTAGTGATCACAGATCCTGGACTTCAGTAACTATATCCTTTGTTTCACTGGATGCTTCAGTTTTAGAGAGTATATGTAACTCAGCCAAACTAATTTTAGCCTTCAGAAAGAGCAGTGTCTTTCTGTTAGCCTGCTGTCTTAAACCCTCCTCAGTCCATGGAATGAGAAGGGCACTTCACTAAGGCCATAATAAATCAGAAAGAATATCTAAAACAGATGGAATAAACATGTTAAACAGATGGAATATGCTGTGTCTACACAGTACGTGTTTTTCCTCCTTCACCTCCTTCTCCTTGCTTTTGTAAGGGGCACTAGAGGCAGCTCAGAGAACAGACCTATTAGCTTTATGCCACAATTAAGCTAAATACTTCTGCCTGTCAGTAACTAGCATTCACGCTACCTCTAGTTTGCCATGACAAGCTGTATTAACAAGAAAAACATCTTTGGTTTCTGCAAATGCTCTACAGCTTCATCTGGCAGCCAGCTGGTCATGTCAGTTCTGGGCCACATTACATAACCTGCCGTCTGCAGAGCTCCTCTTATTCCGAGAAATGCCAGGAGCAGACAGCCGCGACGCCGCAGCGCAAGTGCTGTGCTTGTTATCTAAGTCAGGGCAGCCCACGGCCTCTGCCTGCCTTGACAACAAAGGCTTCAGGAAAGTATCACCATCATTAAAGTCACACCAGATGTTCCAAAGAAGAGACGCAAATGTTCTCCCCTCCTTCTGCGTTTAAAGTAAAACGTAGCACGTCATCGCAAGGAGTGGGTTCATGCAATTCTAAAAACATATAATGGCCAAAGCATAGATCACACCTTGTCCCAAAGCACAAAGAGGTATCTGATGATCTCTCTGTGTGCTATCACTGAAAATACTAATCAATGCTTAGAAAGAATCCTCTGAATTGCCACTACATTAATACTTGGAAAAACTAAACCTGTCAATTCAGCTCTAGAAAAATTGCTTAAATGACCCATAGAATTCTAATCTCTACTGAAATGCTAATCTCTTGGTTTGGACTCTGAAACAAGTTTTCATAATTTTTAATATTTTTTCCCGACTTCTAATCATCCTTGTTGGAAATTTTCTTCACAGATGTATAACTTTTTTTTTTTTTAACACAGATTCTTCCAGATTTTTTTCCTAAGTGGAATGAATGAAAATGGTTATGCAAGGATTTCTTAAGTTACAGCAGAAATTTTCTCAATAAAATATTTTAAAAATCTAAAAGTAAAACAGATTTTTGCTCTCACCTTTTGAAATCTTTAGTGCACAGTGAGATAAACAATGAGAAATGTGAAAACAGGATTTAAGCTGAAATCAATAGCTCTTTAACATGCATTTGTAGTCTTAAAACACATAGCTTGACAAGTTTTCATTACGTGACTGAAGAAATTTGATGTTGTATCTATGAGAAATTATAAACATGAAATTCCTGCCACTTTGGGATGAAGCTAAATAAAATTTATAACATTGGTAAAAAGTAAGCTACTGCTGGCTGTAGTGGGAAATGGGATAAATATTGCTTTTCTGCAAAATCAGTAACAGAACATTAATAGTATTTTTATTTAAAAACACTTTCAAAAATTAGGATGAAGAGACTAATGATGGAGGAATATATATCCATGTGTCCACTCCCGGTCTATGATCTTATACTTCAGATAGATGTAGTTTATTCATTGAGCTGCTTGGAAACACAGAGATTATTTTTTGTGTTTTCTTCCTTTGTCTTGTAATTTTTAAAGTTAGTTTTAAGTAGTAGTTTTGTGTGGACCTTTCTGCAGAACCATAATTAATATGATTGATGAGAGGCTTCATTGTAGTTAAATAAATACTGTACTTTCTCCTTTTGAACTAGTCACTATATAAAATCTGCAGAAAATGCTATTACAATTGTGAAACTCCCCTTAAAGAAAAAATCCTAAATATGTAAGACAGGCAGAATAATTGTTTTAATGAGTCCCTCTTCCTCTGTGCTTCAGTACCTTCAGGCATACCTGGCTAACAGCACTAAAAAAGAAACCAAAAAGCCCCACAAATGCAGAAAAATATTTTTCTCTGTGTTTTGCCAAAAATACATTTTTATAAAAAATGTAGCTGTCATTTCTATGAATGCTGACCATACATCTGCATGAAGTCCTTTCGCAGATTCCTTAGCTATAGGAAGTAAAAGAAAAAATGCTAACTCTATATGTAAATTTTCTTTCCATTTTTATGGTGCTGTGAAGTTAACAGATGGGCTCTAGCAACATGGAAACTGGATTCCCATTTTCTGAATTGAATAGATTTATCTACTATAGGTTTTAACTTTAGTCAGATGAGCATGCTGATTATATAACAAGTGGCATTAAAATTTTGCGACATTTGAATGGGGTAAAGAAGAGATTTAGAGCAGAAAAAGACCTAAAATAAATGGTCTTGCAGAGATGGGCATAACCATGCTATAAATCAGTGGAGAGTTGACTGAGTAAGTCCTATTATAATTTAATGGTCTTGTTTAGCTGTTATAATATCCCATTTTGAAGCAGCAGTTATCTTTCCTAACAGCCAGAAAGAAAGGCCAGGCAGGACAGCCAACATTTTAAATCTTTTGATTAAAAAGATATGGGTTGCAAAGGCAAGCAACTTCAGGAAGTATGAAGAAAGAGTATTAAATCAGAGTATAAAATACTTATTCCTCTTCTAGGAAGGCTCTTCTAGATCCTATTCTAGGTAGCGTTGATTTATGGCTTATGCTTTCTTAATCTAGGGGTGTTTTCTTACTTTTTAGATTTCATGTAATAGAGTGGGGTTTTTTCCAATTTACTAACTAATGGCTTAATTTGATGCCCATCCTCCTCTTTTAAAGTACACTGTTATTTTTCTTCTACATACTTTTGATCTTTTCAATATAAAGCTCTGTTATTTCTTTCTCATTCACTTATTTTCCAGGATGAGGATTTCTGTCTATTTATTTGTTCATAATTTAAAATAAAAAGAAAAAAAGAAAAAGAAAAAAAAAGTTTTACACACTTGTCTTGATGCTTACTGCTCTTTTCTAACCTTTTCTAATGATGCAGATTTCGGCAGGGGAAGACCAGAATAGCACACAGGACTCAGTGGAACCAACATGATTTGTACAGAGGTGTGGTGTAGAATTGTGCTCCTCTCCATTGCTTTCCTCCTGCCTTCCTGACTGCTGCTCTTAGGTTTTGATAGAACTCTGTGTCACAACTTCTCAGACTGCCTTGTAGGAAGAATTAGGGTTTTTTCCCACATGCATTATTTAAATTTTATCTATACATCTGCCACTTTATTATTCATTTTACTGCATGAGATTCTTCAGCAGCTCTTGAGTTTGCTTTTGTTTTTACTTCTCTGTGTATCTTCAATAATGCCACTTGATTGATCATCTCCTCTCATAGGGCGGTTACAATCATTAATGGTACACAAGTAATTCAGCATGGAGATTCATGGGTTTCACTTGCACCACTCAGATTACTATCTATTCTTGTTTTGGTTTCTGTGTTTATACAAGTACAGAGACTCCTTCTTATTCTGTGGTTTGCTACTCTTTCATTAGAGACTTTGCAGACTATTTTGAATGTCAAGTGTATTGCCAATATTACAACTGGTTTGCATCTTTAACTCTTTCAAAGACCTGCAACTGATCCATGAGGCCTGACTTCACTTCACAAAATGGAATTCCCTTACTCTGTGATGCTTCCAAGAGTACTTGTTTATCCATTTTTAGGAAAAATGGGTAATGATATTCCTAAGGATAAATTGACTCATAGAATGAATCATAGAATGAGTAGTAAATTCTATGATTCTATGATTCATAGTTTTTTTCAAATTCTCTCAGTCTCAACAAAGACTGCTGTGTAGCTTCCAAAAATATCTCTTGAATCCTTTTTAAAAATTGCGGTCACATTTGCCACAAAGAAAACTGCAGATACCAAGGCAATTTGAACTGGTCTATTTACACTTGAGACAGTAGTACACTTCTTTCATCCTTGCAACGGTATAAATTTTGGGGGTCAATACCACTCTGCTCCTGTTACTTGCAACTCTCAAATATATCAGGTATTGTATCCACATCACTTCTGCCAATACTAAAATTTAAGACAAAACAGAGAGGTTCTGGTTGGGAATTACTTGAAGTTTGTCCATCAGAATTAAAAATGCAAACCACAATTTATGCTTTCTGTCATAATCATTCTGTTCTTTGATCATTTATTTAACTGGAGATTTCTACTTCTGGTTTCCACTATCATTGGAATTTATGAGTTTTTTGCAACTGCCTCCCTAGAATTTTGAATCAAACACATCACCTGGTTTTGAAAGTAAGGGAGATTAGGAGTTTATGCTAATATTCTAATGTAATGTTTCCTTGGAATCTACATTTCCATTCCTGAGACTTGATATAAGTACTTGCTTAATATTTACACACACCACACTACACACTAAGACTAGAATTGCAAAATATCATGATTTGTTATTGTGATATTCTTCAGTATCTCCAGTGATAACAGTTTATCCCATTTCATGTAGTCATAAATAAGGTATGTCTTAAAGGAAAATAACTAAAGACAAGTACATTAGTGTGTAAAACCAACATCCACAAATATATTTTTTAGAAAAGAACATAAATATTTTATCTGAGAGATTCTAAAAGGAAATGGTTTTCTATTTTGTTTTTCTGAACACGTTTCATTGGCAGCATTTGGCAGCACAGGGACAGGGTTTTACAAAGCAGAGAGCTTAAATGGAGATGGAAGTTCCCATGAACTGAAATACCTGAAAAACAAATGGCTGTTGTGTTTTAAGCCCAGCTGTTAACTAAGCACCACACACAGCCACTCAGTCACTGTCCCTTTGTAGGTTTTGGGAGAGACAATCTGAAGGGTAAAAGCTGGAAAACTTGTGGGTTGAGATAGAGCTTAATAAGGAAAACAAAAGCTACAAACACAAGCAACAAAAACAAGGAATTCATTCACCACTTTCCATGGGCAGGCAGGTGCTCAGCCATCTCCAGGAGAGCAGGGAGCCATCACATGTAATGGTGATTTGGATAGACAAACACCATCACACCAAATGTCCTGCCCCTTCCTTGCTCTTCCCCCAGCAGTTACTGGCTGAGCATGAGGCCATGTGTTTGGGACATCCCTCTGGTTAACTGGGATTGGCTATCCTGGCTGTGTCCCCTCACAATTCATAAGGCACCCCAAGCTCACCCACAGTGGGACAGTGTGAGAGACAAAAAACACTTTGGCTCTGTGTAAAGACTTCTCAGCAACAGTGAAAACATCCCTGTTATCAGCTCTGTTTCCAGCACAAACCCAAAACACAGCCCCATACTAGCTACTGTGATTAAAATTAACTGTATCCCAATCAAAACTAGCACATGTGAACATGAGAACAGCTTGTTCTCTTGTTAACTTTGGCTTAATGCACTAACCCAATTTTAACCAACGTAGTGTCACAAAAAGAATTAAAATGAGTACTTTAGTAATATTTGCTAATTCCTATATGTGTGATTTGGGAGACAGAAAAAACAATTTTCTAATTGCCCTTAGGAAACATATTTAGAACTGGGGAGTTTGGAATTGGTTGAAGGTCCAGAAGAATGAACAAAAGCACAAAAACCACAGAAAACTTATGGGAGTTAACTGTTAAAAATTAAAACTAAAGTCAGAAGATAATCATTGAAAATTGCAAAGGCAGTAATTATGGGTTGTTTGTGTAACCATATAATAGCAAAAAGCAATCTCTTTTTTACATATAATTTTATCACCATGGCTTGAATACTGACATCCCTTTCAGAATCTGTTACCCATTAAAAAAAGGTACAAAACCAATGAAATCAATAACAAAGAAACCAGAGATAACTGATGTGTAAGCAAAGTTGTGAGAGATGTAAAAATGAGCACCTGATGCATTAGTGAAAGTAAACACTGGCAGTAGAGTGCATTTAGCAAAAATGATGGCTTGCCATATGTCATGGAGACCCTTCTATGATTCAGTTCTTATGCTTTAAAACTGGATGAGTGTGCAGTTTTCCAGTGGATTGCCATCAATTCTTTCACAGAAGAACCACATGTAAGTAATGTGGTACACCTTAAAAAGCCATAAAAATGGGAATGGCCTGAAGACTACTATAGTGTAGGTTACATTTTGCATAACAATACAGCAAATAACAACTTTTAAATCTTAAAGCATCTTTCAATTTATCCTAAACTGTAAGTGAGAATTAAAACAGCACTATTATGATCTGACATTAACTTTGTGAAAACATGCTCTAATGTGGCATGAAAATTAAATACTTGGCTGCTTTAAGCATTTTACAAGCTCTTATAGAGCAAACTCCCATGTAAAGTTGACTTGGCAGTTTACCAGAAGTATTCTATTTCCCTCTTTTATTGCATCCTATATCATCTTTTTTCTGCAACAGAGCCTTGGCTTTATCCCAGTGAAATTGACTCCAGTCAGCAATAAAGCAAAAGTTTCATGCGTGTCCGTAGTAAATAAAATTCTATATCTGGTCAATTTTGAAATAGCTGAAGGTTTGGGAATTGCCATTTTGAAAACTCTGGGGCTTAAGTGCTGAAATCAGGGTTTTCAGTCTAATATTTAGATCTAAAATGAAAATTACTTAATTTTC
This sequence comes from Muscicapa striata striata, assembly GCA_030060385.1. Classification (NCBI taxonomy): domain Eukaryota; kingdom Metazoa; phylum Chordata; class Aves; order Passeriformes; family Muscicapidae; genus Muscicapa; species Muscicapa striata. The sequence goes on along the minus strand of JAREIS010000465.1, from coordinate 665,667 downwards.
TGCGGAACTAAACACCACCAAATCCATGAGCACATAATTTTGATGGTAGTGGCATAAAAACCAGAAATCAAGCCATCATTAGGCATTTAGTTGTTGCATATTATTTTAGATACACCAAAAAAACCCATTAATGAAGAATTACATAATATACATAAAATGTGTGGAAATATATATCTATAACATTATGCAGATGAAATATTAGCTTCTGCTAAGCCAGAGTAAAATCTTGTCAATTGTTACACAGCTAGGATTTAATGCATGGCAATGTCCCATCAAGTATTTTGACACAATAAGGATAGGTTTAAAAGAGACTGGCACTTTAAAGGGACCAAGTAGAATTCTTTTCCAAATAAGCCAAAATAACTGATTTCCTAAATATCACTAAAATATTTTGATATTGACATCTGTAAAAATATGCGTAATGCATGTGCAATCAAACAATGTAATCAATACCTTTCTGAACATCCCTGCTTTTTGTGAAATTGCTCAGAAGCTTCAATTGAGCACAGGACCTGTGCTCAAGATAAGGAAGATTTGTCTTTATCTAGAGGTACAAATCCAGACTGGAGATTCTCTATTAATTGTTTTCCAAGATTCACTGTTCCAAACTCAGCAAGTGCAGAGGTGGTCAGAGGAAATAATGATTCAGTTCTATATAAATTCAGAAAATATGAGCAAAATGAGCTGTACCTTAGAAGCAAATCCATTTACTTCTTGAACAATACCTGACAAAATCAGATTAACTTGATTTTTTCATTGTTATACAAAGAGAAAAATAATTAGGAACTTTAAAAAAATCAATCATCTAGGATACTAATTTAAAAATTTATCATGTCGAGAAATTCAATATATACACAAGCAAAAAGAAAGAGCTCTCTTCAATCTACTGATTCAAACAATATTATCTGAAACTGTCAATGCTTCAAGAAATTGAGGTCAGCTTCTAGAAGCTGGACCTGCTCCATATCGCAGGGAGGAACTACAAAAGTGAAGCCTTTCCAAGTAGTCTCACTGAAGCCACTGCTCCCATTGGATTCACAAATATAGAATGTAAATGCCACTGTAGAGCTCCAAAAAGCCTCTAAAAGGCAGAAAGAACAGACAGAAACTACCTTTCAGATCTATGTTCCTCCATAACAGCTATGAATCTGCAAGTTAGTCTGGGTCTACCTCAAGCCCAGCTTGAACTGGCTCATAGCGAGCCATGCCCTCACTCTTACAGGACTCATATTTCATTATTTCTTCCAGAGACAACTACTGGAGTTTCTGGAACAGTTAGAATTCAAAAGGAACCATAAACTTTCTGCAATAAAGAGCTTCACCACAATTAATTTCTGAAGCTTGATCAGTCTGAAGTCTCAAGAAACTTTTGTCACATTTTAATTTTTCTTACTCATGTTGCTCCACAGGAAAGGGTTCCTAATCATTGTGTCCCCATTCTGGATGAACATGAATTCCAAAGAACTTTACATATGGAACTACCATTTTCTATGCCATGATTGTCTAGTCCATATCATATCAATAAACTCACATCTAGGTCATAAATATGACACAGATAAAAGAAACAGATTTTTTAATGCTTTTAAGATAAAAGCCCTTGGAACTTCAAAGTGAACACACATTTTATTACATTCACTGGCAACATACTACAAGGATTAAGACAGTTATCAGAAGACATACTGCATAAAAATCAGTAAGTCTTTGAGCCTTCTCTGAGCAGGAGGATTGATCTACATAATCTCTTGCATCTCCTCCAACTTCAGCAAATCTGTGGTAACAAATAGATCATTTTCAGACTGACAGCTATGCCCATCTAACTGATAAAGGGTTTTGGGGTTTTTTTTTTTGTGTGTGTGTGTAGAGGTTACTATAGCGTATCTTTTCAAACAATGGCACAAACACTGACATGGTCTTTGTTTGGGACAAGGAACAGGTAAGCATGGGAAAGAGGGAAAAACACTTCACATATTCTTTTGCATTGCTTCTGTGGAGGTGGAAGAGGAGTTTTGAACTATCCCATCAAGTTGTGTGGCAAGATCCTTTTATGCAGGCAGAGGAAACAGAGAAACGGGCTTTAGGAAACTACTGGCAGACAGAGCTGAGCTGGTATCTCTGAAATTGTTAAAAAATACATTCAACGAAATGAGACTCTGTCGCTATGAAAAATCTACTTTTAAAACAATGGGTTTAAAATCACAGAAGTATCTTTCAAATATATCCAGGCTTTTTTGTCACCTAATTTAATGAAGACATGACTACAAATCCCATCCTTCTGAATTTCTTTCCGTGCGTTTCATCTCAGTCATGCCACATAAATCACACAGTGTCTTCAAGTCATGGCATATCCAGTCTAAGGCATTGCTCTTGAGTAGAGAGAATAATCAGTGAAAATCAAATAAAGAGAATTGCAAATAAAAGTTTAGGAAGTGTATGACTTTCAGTAGGCAAAAGACAAGCCTATGAAACAAATTATGAAAAACAGCATTATGAATAACATTCTATTTCCAAAAGCGACTTGAACACATTCCTTGAGTCAACTTCTCAACTGAAAAAGTTGCATTTAAGCATGCCTAGAAATATGTTCTTAAATTCCACTTGTATATTGAAGTACTGAGTATACTTTCACAGACTCAGGCCCGCAAATGGCAAGTAATTTAAAATCAGGCATGTTTTAGAGGATACTTTATCTTGGAAAAATAGTAATTGTGGTCCTACATATCAACATTTTTAAGTCTAAACTCTAGAAAACTACCTTCCTCCCTTGTCCATAAATACCACTGCAGACCTCAGATGTGTAATCTTTGACAGGTGTCTTCAACCCAAGCCTGTTGCAAGACACCTAAACCCAAGTCAGAAGGCCACTGGAGACAGAATTCCATTCCATATCTCTAAGTCATTCTCTTTGCTGTAGGGTTTCAAGGCACCTTCTGACTTTGTCAGAAGCTCAGAAAGACCTCAACAAACAGTGGTGCATACTGTGTGGAGAGTCTGACTAAACTGTATTAGAAAGAGATTCTCCAGATTATGGTTCCCTTCAAAAGTCTTAGTAGTTTTACTAAATAGTTGAAAGAACAGATTCATTTTAGATGAGCTCAGTAACTTAATTACAGCCAAATCCTGGAGTAATCCACTAGATTGTCTGAAACCATTACCCTTGATTTCATGTGCTAGATCACAGTTTAAACTAAAGATGTCATAGAGCCTCAGTTCTCACAAGTGACTCCCTTATTTTTTATCTAGAAGTAGCAGTGTATTAGATGCCAAACACATACAAGAGCAGTAGGAGGCAAGATGACGAGAAAATTTGTTTGTTTTAAAATGGGAACACCTGCAAGGCTGTATATTCTTATTTTTGTTTTGATGGTGATAAACCAGAGATGAAAAAAGTGAAATATAAGGGAAAACGACAGTAGAAGAACCTGGTCCCTTTAGAGAATTCTTATGTGACTTTGAAGAAAGTTGATTTAATGAAATGTTGATTGATACTTAGCTTAAATTCATCCACCTCACAGTAAAAATGACCTGATTTCAGAAGATGATGAATAATGATCAGTCATGGCAAAATATGGTAAGAGGAACTTTCAGAATTTCTGTCAGTGAAGTTTGCTAATAACAGCTTAAGCAAATGCTTGTAGAGAGAGAACTAGGCATCTCAAACCCAGTTTTGGAACAGAATGGGATGGGCACTCTAGGTCCAAGAGCATTTTGTAAGATTTAAGCATCTTGACCTTAAAAAGAAATTTATATATATGTATATATACATACATGCATATGTTTATATATGTCTTGAAAGAGAAAGAAATTTTATTTGCCACCTAAACTAAGACTTAACACAGAATATGCACTTGAAGTAAAGCATGAATATTTTTCAACTTCAGTGACCTCATTAGTTTCTCATAACGTACGTACAAACAGAATGGATGCTCACATGAGGTATAGAACGAAGAAGTCTGGCCTACATTGCAGGATAAATTAATCAAATCCATGCTAGTCCCATCTTGTAGGAAATATTTTGAATTTTTTTTCTACAAATATTCTAGTTTCTAAGTGTGGAAATTTTAGTGCAATTTAACAAGAGGCTATCTTGAGGCATTTAAAACATGGGTAATGCAAAATGCAGTTTTCTTAAAAGATATACTAAACAAACCTGCTAAAAATACTTCAAATAAAAACTGATACATGGGACCTCTCTCTAGCAGACTTGCCATTACAAAATGCATGACAGATCCTCAAGTGGTGACAACTGAGTATTTCTCATAGGCAGCGTTCATTTTCTGTAACATTTCTTCTGCCTCTTTCAGCCTTGTAGTAATGTAAAATAAATACATTTTCCCACAATATTTTTCTATGTTTTCTGTTACTAGGAACCAAACACTGGAGGAAACTTTGTCCTCCCAAGGCTGAAGTGGTTACAGGGACAGGTCATCAGAGCCCATTTGGTATGTAAATGTTATGTCATGCTGAAGGAGACCTGACTCCACTTAAATTTCTCTCTCTCTCTTCTGTTCACCAAAGACAGGAACTCAGGACAAAGTATTTTTCCTATGTTGGGTACCCTGCACTTCTAAAATAATGATATAAACACAAAACCCAGAGGACTCTGCAGCATTTTGTGTCTTTAGAGCTGCAGAAGTTCATACCAAGAAAAGGTAGTAGCTAGTATTTACTTTACAGGCACTGTGCCAGCAGATCATGTAAACTGACTTCTTGATCAAAAATTCTAAAGAATTCTTTTCTGAAGAAGAAAGTATTATGTAACATGTTCTGAAGGTTTTAAAAGTTATCAGTTGACAACCTTTTCTTAAACAAAGTAACTTCTCAGCTCTGCTTTCTGGGCAGGGTGGAGATATCAAAGTTATTTTCAGCTAGAGAGGGACAGCCTACACAGAATGTCAATTAAATTATGCCACACCATAGAAGCAAACTCTTTTATTCAGAAATCTATGTGGAATATATTAAAATATAAGTTGTTTTCCTAGAAAGGGAAAGGTATGCAATTCGTTAAGGCTCCCTTATTTAAAGAATCATAGAATGGCCTGGGTTGGAAGGGACCTTTCAGATCACCTAGATCCAACCCCCTTGCCACAGCCAGGAATACCTTCTGCTACATCAGGCCCATCAAAGGTCCATCCAGCCTGGCCTTGAGCGGGAACTTCCAGGTATCCACAGCTTCTTTGGGCAACCTGTGCCAGTGACTCACCACCTTCACAGTAAAGAATTTCTTCATGATATCTAATCTAAACCCACTCTCTCTTCAATTAAAGCCATTTCCCCTCATCCTGTCACTGCTGTAACCTGACTGTAGAAGGTCACCAATTTTGTCAGGCATTATCTACTTAGTGAAGGAATTCTGGTCATCAACAATTACCTAATAGTTTTTCTTGTGCACTTCCATATTTTCCAGGAGCATCTGACCTCTGATGGGTCCAGACATATGTGGGGCTTACCGGCCTGTAGTTTCCCATTCCATCCTTACATATCCTTTTTAAAATGTGGGTTATGTTTTCCCTTTTCCAGGCAATGGGGGCACTACCATACTGCCACAGCTTCTCGAGCATGGTAGACAGTGTCTTAGTCACTTCCTCTGCCAGTTCCTTCAGGATCCATGGATGGATCTCATCAAGTCCCATGGACTTGTGCACCTTCAGGTTTCTGAGATGGTCTCAAAACTAATCTTCTCCTACACCAGGTGGTTCTCCAGTCCCTTTACTTTCTATGATTTCTGCAATTCGGGCAGCATGAATGAAGCACTCACCAGGGCAGACTGAGTCAAAAAATTCATGGAATACCTTAGTCTTCTCCATGTTTCTGGTAACCAGGTCTCCTGTTTCCTACCAGAGAGGGCCCATATTGTCCCTAGTCTTCCTTTAATCACCAATGTACCTATAGTAAATTTTCTTGTTACCCTTGATGTCCTTGGCGAGTTTTAATTCTATCAGGGCTTTAGCATTCCTAACCTTATCCCTGGCTTTGGATGATATGAAACCCCAGAAACATACCCCTGGAACTCTATTCCTTAGAGACAAAGAAAATTCCTTTAGGATGATACAATCCCCTTACTGAAGCCCCCTTATCTTTTAAGATTTCTATTGGTTTTTAAGTTAGCTAAGTGATTGGTCTTCTTTAGACTTAAAGTTGTAATGTAATTGGATAGTGTTACTAACTAGTAGTTTAATTGGTTAACTTTTCAATCCCTTTGAAATGTATAAATATCCCTGTCTACTTGTAGTATTTGGATTTTTGTACGCTGACCTCCCTTCGAAGAATAAACTGTCTTGGGAATCTCAGCTACAAATCTCAGCCTTTGTTTCCTTGCTGGCAGGTAGCTAGAGCTAGCTACGTGAACTCCTACTGAGCTATCCGAGTTCAAGTAGCTTTCATGAAGCTGGGAAAGCCCTAGCTTCGAAAAGCTACACCTGGCTACTTAGGCAGTATCTTATCCCAGGCTGCTGTCCTTGCTTCCACCTCTTTATGCTTCCTTTTTGTGTTTCAGTTTGTCCAGAAGCTCTTCATTCAGCCAAACAGGCCTCTTGATATTTTTTCCTGACTTCCTCTTTATTGGGATGCATCACTCCTGAGCTTGGAGAAGGTGATCCTTGAATATCAGCCAGCTTTCTTCAGCCCCTCACCCCTTCAGGGAGTTATCCCAGGGTATTAACTAAGCAAATCTCTGAGGAGACCAAAGTGTGCTCCTCTGAAGTTCAGGGTTCTGAGCTTGCTGTGCTCCTTCATCACTGCCCCAAAGGTCTCAAATTCCACCATTTCATGGTCACTGCAGCCAAGACTGCCCTTGGGCTTCTAATCCCCCACCACCCTCTCCTTGCTGGTGAGAACAAGGTTCAGGATAGCACCTTTCCCTGTTGGTTACTCTGTCACTTGGAGAAGGAAGTTGTCATCCCTGCATTCCAGAAACCTCCTGGATTGCTGATGTCCTGCTGTATTCTCCCTTGAACAGCTGTCAGAGTGGTTCAAGTCCCCTCTGTGGACCAGGCTTGTGAATGTGAGGCTGCTCCCATCTGTCTGTGGAGGGACTCATCTGCTCAGTGTTCCTGGTCAGGCAGCCTGCAGTGGGCCCCTGGTATAATGTCACCTGTCCCTGCCCTGCCCTCAACCCAGACCCATGAGCTCTCAGCTGACTCCTCATTCATTCCAGCACAGACCTCCATCCACTCCAGCAAGTCCTTGACATGGAACAGAGAGCAACATCTCCTCTGTGGAAATAATCCCACCCAGGAGAAACACAAAACCAAAAATGAGCACATCAATAATTTATTCTGATTTCTGCCCAGGAACAGCAAATATGTCTCCTGCATTTTATTGCTGCAGTAGAACAACAAGTTCTTCATTGTCCAGAGTGTTTCCCTGAGAATTTTGTCTTCAATGGCTTTGATTTTTATCCTTTTTTGTCAGCATTGGTGCCCACAGTGATTTGAATCCTTTGATCTTCCAGCTCTGATTTCCACAGATGCATACCATCACTAGGGAAGACTTGTGTTTCTCTTGGTTGCCCTGACACCTCTGATCCTTGTTTTCCTTTTCTTCAATTCAGAGTGTCAGCAAGTCTCACTTTACCCCAACAAAACTAAAAGGATCCTCTTCTGTTTATTCACCTCTTCAGTTTCTTAAAGGGATCACTGTAACTTGCTGCTTCATCCTGGTGCTGTTGCAGGGCTCAAGGTCAGCCCAATTAGAGGCTTCATTTGACAGAGCTGTCAACCCTTGACAGTCACAAAAGCACTGCACCATTCCTTATTAGCAATTCTAAACATAGAGCAGAAGCCATTCTCCCAATGCCTGAACTTAGAAATTTCCAACACTTGCCATAATGGGAGTGTCTATCTCCCAAGCCAGACTCTATCTGTGCTGTCTTCAGTACACTTGTAAGGCAGAACACTGAAGGCAGAATCTTGGAAAAGACATGTCTTTTCTGCATCATCTCTGCTGCTGCACAGTCTCTGGACCTTGTCCCACAGCTTCTTCATTTGGCAGCACCATTTCTCAACACAGGCACACTTCCTGCAGCACAGGAAGCCTTTCCCCACTGCTCCATGCCCGGCAAGGGGCCCTGGGCTCTCCTGGAAGGCAGCATCCACCCACCAGAGCTCGGACTGGGCAGCAGCTCGAGTGCCACAGGGACAGGTCCTCCAGCAGCTGTGGAGGGTGCTCTGTGGTGCAGGGACACTGCTGCTGAGGATACGTGTGCCTTTCTGAGCCTAGCTGCTGAGCCCCAGTCTGTGCTGTTTGTTGGCTCTTCCTCTCTTAGCTGGCCCCTGTACCAAAGCACTTCAACTAAAAAACAGCCTGTCAACCAGCAGCTCCTGAATTATATCCTTCATCTGCATACAGAGTTTATGTCCATTGTGCTAAAAATGACACAGCATTAACAATGAAATTAAAAAGCAGTCACAATTCCATTTTAAAAGACTAGGAATGCACAGCATTGAGAATCAATCATAACAATGGCATAAAAAAAACTAGCCAGCAACATTTCTCAGATTTAAAAATTAATAAGTGGTTTATGGACTAGAATTTGCCATAAAAAGGCTGTAAAATCTTCACATAGAATGGATTTCAGAGAGTAACCCTCATGATAGAAACTGTTTCCAGTACATTTTAATTTTCTGAGTAAAACAGATTTAATGAAATAAATAGAGGATTATGGCACTCAAGTATTGAAATGACCTAATCAAACATTTAGTATAGTCGACTTAGAACTCTTCTTTGTGTTTCCAAAAGAGCAGAAATTATTCTTCTGAAGACTACTAGGATATTAAAGGCAAACTATCCTAGTACCCGTAACAAAGTCTTCTGTATCCTACATCATTTATGGTTTTGAAGCCTCTGGGCAATACTCTACATTTTGATCCCAACAACACTTTGGGAGGAAGCACTTTTCTGCTATACTACTGGTTCAAGTTATTAGATTAGAATGCTCATTTATACAATGCCAGACTTAGTTCAGAGAGGATTTTTTTTCCTTTTTGCTGACTGTTGTGGGAGAGGTCACACATTAAGCAGTCAAAAGTTCTGGTCACAAAAATGTTTTTTCATCTCTCCCCAGGGAAGTAGATGAAGACAAAATATCAAAGAAGTTTCTTAGTTATGGTTTACAGGAAGAATCTAGAAATTTGGTGTGATTTGCATGTTCTGGATGCCACCTTCTGGGTAGGCAGGGAAAGAATGTGAATTCTCTGTAGCCTGTCCAATAGATAACAGCAGGAAAGGGGTGCCACGGTGTACTCTTTCTTTCCAGATATGTCAGTACACTTACTGCATCTTCCAAAGCTTTTCTTTCTTTGGCTTTCAGAGATCTGGCTTCTGTAGTTTCTCTTCCTCTGCCTCTGCCCTTCTCAGAAGGTATCAAGAATCTTTGTCACCTTTTTCCCTCACTATAGTCTTCTCTGTGGGGGTTGCCATCAGTAATTGAAATCAAACAGCACTGCTATGTAGTCTTAAAACTAATGTCCCTCCACCAAGACAGTTTCCAGAATCACAGTCTTAAGCTCTGCTGCTTTCTCATTTCCCCATCATATGTATTCTTTTTCTAAAATAAGATATTTTAATTCAGAAAATCAAGAAATATGTTTTAGATTGACAGATTGATCCTTTCTGTTTATTAGGCAGAGATAATTATCTTGAGTTCCTTGTTTCACATTACCTCACAAACTGAGAACTCTTCTCTATGAAAAGGAGTCTTTGGGGTGTTCCCTCCAAATTTTTTAAAAAGCATCTCAGGTCTTGTTTTTTACACAATGAGTCATTACTGTAGTTTGCTCCCAGAGGGCCATTGGAGAAGAGCTCAGAAGTCCCTGAACTTTTCATTTGGTTAAGCTGTTGACAGTAGCCAATATTTTTGAAGATTTTTGACTGGTTTAGGTATTCGACCTGCATAGTACTCTTGAAAGACAAGGCTCTGGAAAGGAACATTAGAAAAGTAGAACATTGACTGTAGTACAAAATTAAGGACAAAGATCATGATGTTACTGCCTACTTAAAGCGCAGCTTGTTTTGTCTGCACCTCCTCACAAAGTATTTGTCTACATTTACATATATATGCTCTCAGAGATATATAAAAAATGTATCCGATTTTAAGGACACTCCTTTGACTTTTTTCCTCTTTAATTTATCTCCATTTTATTGCTATGGGAAAAGATGCATATTTGGACCTCCCTGTTCCTTTGTCTCTTTCAACTAAGAACACTATTTCTGACAAGGTAAAGTAAGTAAAACTGGCTGCAGAAATAAGCTTCAGCCTTTTCAACTGATCAGTAATTGTTCCTCTGATGACGCCAGAAAAATAATTCAATTTTGACTATGAACTTAGGTCACCTTTCTGAAATACTTATTTACCTACTGAGCTCTCACTAAAAGCAGGATATCAATATTCTGTCCAAACCTGACATACCATTGTATTCATCAGAAATTGTACACAGTGGTCTTTTCAGTTATAGAGCAAATGTAATATCCTTCTCTTTTCAAATGAGATAAATAAAAGATACTTACTGAAATTTTGCTTTTCCTTCTTTCAAAATAAGTATCTTGACTTCCATACAAAATACTATCTGCTATAATCCAACCTGGTATTTCTACTTCTCTTACTTTAGGTCTGATAGTTGCCAATCTAATCCTTCCTTTCCAAACATATTTCAGGATTCCACAGAATGGAGAATATTTCTATTTTTCAAGAGTGTCTGTATTGCAATCTACAGGTAAGATTGTACATTACTACTTGCAACAATGAAAAACAGACAAATTGGTCACAAAAATTGGAATTAATGGCATAAACACTCACATTATATAACTTACGGAAGATAGATTAAAAAATAATTTTAAAAGCACTGCCAACTATTAAAAACAAGCAAAAAATTCATGACCACTCTTTCAAATCCACAAAAATCCCAAACACATTCTTTACCGTTTCCATTTTATGTCTGTAAGTCATGGAGCCAGAAAGACCCATAAACGTTTCATATTATGTGAGGTTCTTGGATCACCTTCAGCATGAAGAGGTCCTGATAGAAGCCAAAGACACAAAGGCATGAGAGCTTTCAATGTCCACGAAAGGGAATTTAGACTGCAAATGAATATATTTATTTTATGCACCAAGATCTCATTCTTAAAATCCATGCTTAATTCTTCAAGTGTGCTTACACCCTGATCTCAATTTTCAGTTTAGCTTTTCAGCTCATTTAAAGCTCCACCCTCACATCTTTCAATATAGGCTACAATAAGCAATCAACTTATTCTAATTACAATTAAATTGTGTTTCATGCCTCATTTTCTGTAAAATCACTCTCACAATGCAGCTGGAATATTTCAGTTATTGTCACTTCTTACCTAATACATATATATATATATCTTTGCTTACTTGCATGCCAAATTAATTCTTCCTAAATTACTACCTCTACAATGAGACATCTTCTGGGACTAGGTAGAAAGGAATTCCTAAAAAGTCCTAAGTTTCCACTTACAGAAGCTAAACAAAACACAATAAAGCCTTTGTTTATCAGAGAAAAGACATCTTTGCGAAAGGTGGTTGACTCTGAAACCTCTTCTGACAAACAGTTAAGTGCTCTTTTTAATAAAAATTATCTAGCTTAAATTTGTTTTAATTCCTTGAATTCCTTTTCAGCATAATTGTTTTGCTTGAGTTCATGTTTAAAACAAATTTGTTCAGGGATGGAGTTTAGTGCAAAAAAACAATGGCATCAGTGACAGATTCCTTTCCCCTTTGTTCCCTTGGAGCTGAATGATCAAAATGTTGGGCCTAATTTACCCTCCCCTGGGACCTGCAAAGAGGCAGAGAGAATAATTACCATTCCCTGTTATTGGTGTCGTACATGTACAGCTGCTTGAACTACCATGGGACCTCACCTGTCTATCCAAGAAATCTCACTGAAGGGAAAATAAACTAATTTCCCCCATTACAACTAAGATGTAAACTCTGCCTTTGAAAACAGACTTTAAAAATAATTGTATATTTTAATGTTGTTTTGTTACTGCTTTTGTTAGAAAGGATTGAATGAGCTTACTGTGCAGCTCCAAAAACAGGTATCAAGGAAGAAATGGCATACATTAGAATAAGTAAGAGCTGACAAGAAGGTGGGATGTTTTCAGACAACATTGCTGCTGAAGTTGCTGAAGTCAAATCCTTGCTATTGCTGCTACAAACACAAAATTACTATTAACAGCTCCAAAGCATTAGCAGCTTCCTCTGCTGAAAAACAGATCCGCTACTTCTGTGACAAACAGACCAAACTTCCACTTATCCTTTTATTTTCAGAATTTTTCGCAGGTCCTCAAGTGTTTAGACCTCACGAGCTGCAGGGATTACAGTCTTATATGTAGCTCAGGCTATTCACAAGGGGAAACTTGCTTTTTTACAGCCTGAGACCACAGCTGGACAATACACTATTTTATTCATACAGTTATTTACAGTAATTTCATAATATGTGTTGAAAATTAATTTTCCTGCTAAATGTAAGGGCATATGGAGATCCAGGATGCAATTTATGACAGCCAGCATGGCTTCACCAAGGACAAGTCCTTCCTGATCACCCTAGAGTGACCTTCTATGATGGAGTGACTCCAGCAGGGGATGAGGTTAGGGTTATAGACGTCATTTATCTGAACTTCTGCAAAGCCTTTGACACAGTCCCCCCCAACATTTCTCTCTCTGAACTGAGAGATGGATTTGATGAGCAGATTGAGAAATTGGTTGGACAATTATCCAGAGGGTAGTTGGTTAATGGCTTAGGGTCTTGATGGACATCAGTAATAAGTGGTGTCCCTCAGGGATCCATATTGGGACCAGAGTTACTTAATATCTTAATTGGTGGCACAGATGAAGGGATTGAGTGCACCCTCAATGAGTTTGCAGATGACATGAAGCTGAGTGGTGCAGCTGACACTCCTGGAGGATAGGATGCCTACCAGGGGTACCTGGATGCTGCAACTAGGTCACCCTGCTGCATTCTCTTCTCCAGGCTGAACAATCCCAATTTTCTTAGCCTTTCCTCACCAAAGAGATGCTCTATCCTTCACCAAAGCAGAGCAGAGGGGCAGAATCCCCTCCCTCCCCTGCTGCCCACGCTGCTTTGGATGCAGCCCAGGACACATTTGGCTTTCTGGGCTGGGAGTGCCCATGGCTGGGTCATGTCCAGCCTCTCACCCCACCAGCACCCACCCGTCCTTCTCACAGGGCTGCTCTGATCTGTTCATCCCCAGCCTGTGCTGATGCCCCAACATGGATGCAGCACCCTGAACTCCGCCTTAGTAAACTCTCATGAGATTTATGGCCCACTCTCATGGCCCACTTCTCTTTACCTGGCAAATTCTCAATTTTTTTTTGTCTCAAAACTGTACACTTGAAACAAGGAACACAAGTTTGTGTTGGGTTGATGTGGCCAGAAATGTGTATTCTATCACCATCTGTTAAAACCAGGTGGGGCAGTGATTCCTTATCTCCGTGGCACACAGTATCTGCTAATGGGCCATCTTTAAGACAAGATGGGGCAATCATCTTTGTCTTCTCCACAACCCATCCTCCGTCCAGGAAGACATAATCTGCTGATGGCCCATTGAGTCCCACTGTATGACTGATAAAATTCCATCATCCAACTGGGAGATGTTCCAGCCAGGGCAAGGAGCCAAGCCTCTCCTACCTAGATAAAAACGGAGCTGTTGGACAGCAAGTTACCCTTCTTTCCACTGGATTCCAGAGGAGAAGCTGGACCTTAGAACATCATCCTGGACCTTCAGAGGAAAACTGCACCCTTCTACAGGAGCACTGCTTCAGCTGAACCACATCTGCCACTGCAGGGGACTGTAGCCACCATTTAATGGGACTGCTACCAACACCCTGACAGGTGTGTCAGGTTGTATTCTGATTTTGTCAGGGTTGGGATTGTTTTTTGTATTACTGTATTTCTGTTTTAATCTTTCCAGTGAAGAACGGTTATTCCTAGTTCCCACATCTTTGCCTGAGAGCCCCTTTATTTCAAATTTATAAATATTTGAAGGGCGGGGGTTTACATTCTCCATTTTAAAGAGAAGCTTCTGCCTTTATTGGCAGATAACTGTCCTTAAAACCAAGACAAAGTTTCATTGTTGTTTCTTGTTTAATTTTGTAGAGCCTCTGAAGTTTTCACTATGCAATAGGACATAGTGTTAGATCAAAGGAATACCATAATAAGATCTACTGTATGCTGCAGACATCTAGATAATGGTTTTATTCATATGCTATGAAACTTAAGAGAAAAACCTAAGTCAGTAAAAAACTAACCAATCAATCCCTCCCCCAAAAAAGCCACCAACAAACAACCCCCAAGGACAAAACCAAAACCAAACATAAAGCCAACCAACCACCAACCAAAAAAAAAAAACACCAGAAAACTCCACCCCACAAAACCCACTAAGCATGAAAGCAGGATGGATATTAAAGAAAGAGTAAATCAAGAACAGAGAGGAAGAAAAAAAATGTATGTTTTCATGGCATTTCATATAGAATCTTAAAGAGCAGGTAAGTACTTAAATCAGGCAAGTAATTTTTACCCATTACTCTAAATCATAGACAGTCTCTAGATGACCAAATATCTTGACCAGACCAGACATCTTAACTGTTTTCTATAATCTAGCAATGACAAACAAATCACACTTAAAAAAAAAAATCGACTTTCAGGAAAGTCCAAAGCAGTTAAATTTTGAAAGGAAAACAAAAAACATTCAAATGAATATGTAATGTTTCTTCACTTCTACAGTTTAATATTTTGCCACCATGTTTGCAAAAGAGAAAAATTACCTGGGGCGATAGGACTTGCTAAATTTTGAGAAGTTTCCCAATGAATAATTTTTGTTAGTTCCATAAAAGCAGTTGTTGTGTGCTGCCATTTCTTTTTAGCTGTGTTCTTTCAGTTCCTCAAAATGTCCCTTCTTGTTTATTTTATACCAATGTGTTTTTATGGGTAGGTATTTGCAGTTTGGATTGTGGAGTAAATATACTTTGTGAGAAAAGGATAGTTGCATTGCAGACAAAAATATTGATGATAAAAGCCAGTTTACAACTCTGCAGAAGAGCCTGGAGTTGTTCAGCTGAACTGCCAAGGCTAAGCCTAGATGTGAATTAAATATGGATAGGTTTTCTTTCTATCACTGCTAGTAAGTTGCCTGAGTGGTAATATACTATAAATATAATCTAAAATAAATTTTAATGCCAGACTATATGGGTGTGATCAAACATCACATTAGAAAAGACACTGGCAATAATTTTCAAAACTTTGTTGTATACTAGCCTACAAAGTTAAAAAAAATTGAACTATGAGATACCTCAGTTTTGTGCTCAGCTGTGAAACTTAACCACATTTGTTAAAAGCAAAGTCACTGTGTTCCTTAATATATCAGTAGAATCACAAACAATAGAACCATAAAATATTTTAGTAAGTAAGTAATAGATGTAAAAACAGTCAGAGTAAAGTAAAATTCACAAACGAGATATAATCACTGTCCATGAGAGCACTGCTTTGCATATGCCAACATTGAATTTCCTATGCTACGAAGTTACGTTTCCCTAAGAGCTGTAAACAGATGCAAACTCCTGATTAAAACCCTGTCACACTTTTCTTTTTCTGTTCTTCTATTTTTAGTATTCAGAAATACAGAAAACTATCTTCTCTTCAGCTTATGATTGCTAATTAATGTTTTAAGAATCAATGTCTGATAATTTTGAAAGACTCCACAGTATATACAAATATATACTCTTTGCTATACTCCTTTGTCAGTAGAAAGAAACAGACTCTGAAGGGGTCTATAATATTACAGATTGAGATACATTTAATCAGTCATAATAACTTTCGCAAGAGAAATAACATGCTCAGCTGTTGTACAGGCCTGTACTCCAGAGAGTACTGTTTCAGGAACTGAGATTTCCAGTTCTGAACACTGTAAGTATAAAGAGAATCACAGAATGGTTCAGGTTGGATCACCTGGTCTGACCTCCTTGCTCATCCCAGAGCACCTGGCAAAGGATTGCTACCATGTGGCTCTTGAATATCTGCAGTGAGGGAGACTCTGCACCTTCTCTGGGCAATCTGTTCCATGCACAGTCACCTGCATTGTAACAAAATTCTTTCTCAGTTCAGGTGGAACTTCCTGTGCACCAGTTTCTCCCCATTGCCCCTTGTCCTGCTGCTGGGCATCACAGAGAAGATGGTCTCGTACCTGCTCCTGACACCCTCCCTTGGGATATTTATGACGTTGGTGAGGTCCCCTCTCAGTCATTTCTTCTTGAGGCTGAACAAGCCCAGCTCTCTCAGCCTTTCCTCACTAGAGGGATGCTCCAGCCCCTTAATCATCTAACTTATGTTAGCAAGAAAAGTTCTCAGTAGGTGGCACCAGGTCATCCTCACTCAGACCATGACAGAGAATATTCCTCAAGTGAGTCACTAACACAGTTGTGAAAGAACCATTCAGATAACATTTGCCCTAAATTTTTAAGTCTACAAATGAAGTAGATTCAACTTTAAATGTTTAAAGCATTATTAAATCTTTCAACATTCAAGGGTTCCACACTTAAAACTTGCTGTCCCTTCCTTGCTCTATCTTCTATTTCTGTCTTATGCACAAATCTCAAGGCACCTGGGTTGGTGAGTTTGGGAAACATACAAACCAGACTTTCTCCTGGACTGCTGGTATTATTGACAGCACTAAATAGCCCTCATTTAAATATCTGTCAAATGTGCTATTCACTCTAACAGAAGGATGTCAGAGAGAGCTTCTTAGACATCATTACTTACAAATGAAACATATATTATCTGTTAAAGAACAAAGTTTTGGCAACTACAAATATAAAACTTTAAATGCATTTATAGTATCTTCCTCCATAGTTGTGCTGGGTTTTGCTCAAGAATGCTAATTTTCTACATAGTAGCTTATATGGTTCTATGTTTTAGATTGGTGAAAATAGAGTTGATGACATCCATGTGTTTTAGATACTGCTGAACAGTGCATGCACAATGTAAGTCCTCTTCTGTTTCTCATGGTGCTTGGCCAGTTAGCAGGAGGAGAGTGCACAAAAGGTTGGGAAGGGACACAGCTGGGCAGTGCTGTGTGACCCCAACTGACCAAAAGAATATTCCATATTGTATGGCATCATGCTCAGCATATAAAACTGAGGGGAAAAAAGGAAAAGCAGCACAGACATTTGGACTTACAGTATTTGTCTTCCCAAGCAATCATTCCACATGATGAAACCCTGCTTTCCCAGAGACAACTGAACATCTGCCTGCTGAAGCTTTGTTTGCACACAGTTTTCGCTTTACCTACCAAACTGTCTTTGTCTCAACCCACAAGTTTTGTCATCTTGTCACCTTTTTTTTACCCTTCCAACTCTCTCCCCATGCCATTGTGGGGGGATGAGCAATTGGCTGGCTGGCTCAGCCACCTGCCAGGACTAGTCCACAACAATAGTTCAAACATTCTTGCTAACTTTGTAGCAATTAAATGTCAAATCTTCTACTTTCTCTCTTCAAACAGATGAAGTCTGTGCTCTAGATTTTTCTAATTCAGTCTGACTACAGAGAAGCCACTCACACACTAGTCTAGAGAACTAAAATGACCTGGTGGATTTCTCTGTAAAAGAGGTCCTTGACAAATGGGTCATCGAATTTGTCATTCTAAGGACCTCTTTCTGTGGGCAAGATGGATCAAAATAGTAAGCAGGCAGACATGCACTAGGTAGGTAAGTTTTGATAGTTAGTTGCCAAACATTCAGGCCTTGTCTGACAGAGTACCTGGATTTATCATCCAGACAGTCTGTTTTTGAAATGCTGTATAACTTTAAGAATCATGACGCAGCATGTCGATTCCATTTGCAGAATAACTGATATAAAAAACAAAGAGTGACACAAATCCCAAGAAGAAGATCAGTAAAACCAAAGGAACACAGATGATACTTTCTGTCAGGAGGAAGGAAGGGATTTTCTTCAAGAAAGGCAGTAGGACTGGGAGTGGAAGTGGCTTCTCTCACAGGTAAAGAGGCAGAAATAGCACAGGGTCTCCTACAGCAGGATGATAAATACACAGCCAGCCTGATGTTTACTTATAGCCATTGGATGGAATTCAGAGCTCCTGTGGTTATATTTTCTGTGAAAGAGTCATGATTAAAGCACATTGATGGATTTGCATATGGCTAAGACTTCAAGGTATGCCTCAAAAGAACAAGAGCAGTGGACTGGCTGGAGTTCAGAGGACCTGGCTGCCAGGACTGTATGTACATTGGCCATTAACTCCTCCAAAAACATGACACTCTAGAGAACTGAATATTGTGGGATAGACTTCTCATCTTTAATACAGGTAATGACAGTAATGGTTTTATCTCTAAGTGTACTTTTCTCACACATAATTTTAACAGTCCCATTCAAGCACTTAGATATATATTTTAAAATGTAACATCCCTGTGTGGGCAGAAAGCACCCCCAAGCCTCTTCTTAAGGAAAAAAACCTACCCTAGTTACATAGCTATGGGATTCCTATTTCAGAATTATTCCAGTCAGCAGTACAAATGTATTTCTGCCTCACTTGGTATTTCAACGTCACTGTGGTGGTTATGTCTTCTTATTCTTCTCACCATTGTTCATATCTGGCTAGTCCTGTCTGGACGGTGATTTGAAACTCTTACTTGCCTTCTGAAAATTTTTTCGTTTTTTATAACTCTGTATGAAGCAGTGCTACCTAGGGTGGATTTATGCACACTGTGAGTGGATGTGACAAAGCTGTTACTAAGCTTCCAGTACATCCTCACCATTTTCTATCTTTGTGCTCTGTCTTGTTCTGTTTGTCATCTTGTTCTCTCTTGAACATAAGAACACATGTGGTTAAAACACTGAGGTGGGAAATTGGAGTACTTTGTTCAGATCCCTGCTCATCCAGGCACCATTTACCTATTTGAGATTAGCAGTTTTGCTGTATTTGGGCCTTGCTGTCCTGAAGCCTGTTTCCTTTTGCATTATGAGTATCAGCTTCTGAAGTACATGGGCAGCATCTAGTGTTAGTTGAGGCATACTGCATATTCTGGCATTTCAGTGAACAGTTGAACATCTGGATTATGGACAATCAATGACCATGCAAGAGTTTCCTTGAAAAACTCTTGGTCTGGGTCAAGAGGATGTACCCCAGAGATCAGATAGGCATCACCACAAAAAGCATACACCATTTGCTTCCCTTTTCTCAATGCCTGAACTACCTTAAGTGGTCAATTCTGTCGGTGTCCATTTTAAACTTAATAATAAACATTTTCAAGCCTTGAGAAAGCAGGTTAAAGGTACAATATCAATTCAGAAGCTATCTGTTTTAGACAAACAAGTTTCTAATGCACATAGGTATCCCTGTATCTGCTCTGAGAGTCATCCAGCAGCCATGCTTCCAGCAAGCTATAGATTATTCACAAGCTACAAGTAAGCTAAAAAAAAAGATGCTGTCATTTGCTTCCACTGGGCTCAGTGCAAGGTGCTGGTGGCTGTACTCTTCCTATGACTCAAATCCAAGTTGCCCACAATAAAAATCACTTGTCTTTTTGTCATTCTACAGGGAAAATGTCTTGTGCTGTAGGTATGTGAAGGTAGGAGCATCTGTCCCATTAAGCTTAATCAAGGACCTATTCAGTACAAAAGGGAAAATAAATGAAAGGGAAAGTGACAAGCAAGAACACATAAAGACAAACCTGACAGAAGACAGATAAGAGAGATAATGCCAAGAATTAAAAGTTTCTAGTTACTAATTGATGGATGATTAAAAGAAACTCCCAGCCCCAGCTTTGGAGATGACTTGGGTTGCTGGTAACACTTGTCTGAAGATGCCCTGTGCCTGATCAATAAAGTTGGTCCTATCCTCTTTATTAAATCTTTCCTTAAATATAGTGAGTGGCTGTCTTTGCCACCAGCCACGTGACAAGAACAGTGGGCATGCTGAAAACAGTAACTGTGAGGGAGAACAAAGCAGGTGAGGGGCTCAGCTCCAGCTGCTGGAGTGAGACCTTGAGTCACAGGCACCTGTGCATGGCACCATTTGCCATGGGGCAGAAGAGGATGTGTATCTTCTGCCAACCCATTGTGAGCAGGTGTGGGGTGCACTTCACTGGCAAACCTCAAGCTGTACCCACCAGCAAGTAGAAGGTGCTGGGTCTGAGCAGGGGTACCAAGCAGGCAGAGGAGCAGTGCTGGTAACTGAGGGGACCTGGCATTGTATGGGACCTGTGAGATCAAGTGTGAGTTCTGGATCTGTGAACTGGAGGAAATTGTGAGTAGGAGACTTGTGAAGCGTTGTAATTTGATAAACTGAGGTAAAAGGAAGAATCCACATACCCTGACATATCTTCCGGCTGGTCCCCAATATTTCCTGTCCTTCTTCCGGTTCTTTGACCTCCCCTGATGACCTTGGAGCACATTAAGTTCCTGTATTCTGACCCCACTACCCTGTGTCCCCATCCCATTGGCTGCCAGCCAAAACCACTCCCCATTCCCCTTCCCCTGAATACCTGGCTCTCAGAAGGGGCCGGTCTCTTTTCCAGCATGTCACCGCAAGGGAATAAACTGAAGTGAAGGAGCCTCTTTTGTATCCCTTTTCATCCATGCTAAAATACTTTGTCTGATCTTAAGATATTAGGAAAAGACACAGTATCTTTTTAGCAGTGAAGCATGCAAAAGGATTCAGGATCCAGGTGGGAGTGGTGGACAGAGGGGTGGGCCATTGCCAGTACAAGCTGATTGTGTGCAGCAATGCAGAAGTGCAATAGAGACTTTTAATGCATTGTTTTTTTTTACATGTAGAACAGCCATAAACACCTACAGTTGCACAGCACTCTTACTATGCATTAAAAAAATAAAAAAAATGTGAACCAATGCATTAAGCAAAGCAGCTGCCAAATTGCAAACATGAACAACATTTAAAACAAATTTGAGTTTTAATGAAATTCAGGTGCAAAAAATTCCACGTAAAGCTTGAACACATTCCTAGAGAAAACAGACTAGACTAAACAGATAAATTCAGTAAAGCAATGAGCATTTTTGAAGAATATTCAAATTCTTTTTAGCAGCTGCCACTGAAATTTTGGAAAGTGGGAGGTTTTTTTTCAATTTTCAGGCTGTAAACCAATCTCTTTACTGTACTTCATCATTGACATTATAATTCCTGGGCAACTTATTGTGTATTCACTCACAGTGGTACACCTAAACACTTCATGAATTACCAGTTTCCATTCTTGCTGATTAGGTGATGAACTATTGAGACAGTATTTGTCAGCTCTCCTGCAAACTGCTCTACTTGCCTGATTTCTTTGATAGCTATTCAGTTCTTGGGCTCAAAACAAAAAGGGTATTTTCAGAATTCTGAAACACAACTGATTTTCCTCAAATTTGAGTCTTACCACGGAAAACAACTCCAACATTACAGTTTTACCTCCCAAACAAATAATGGACAAGTATATTCACAATAATAAATAAATAAATAATGCAGTGAACTCTGCTGAGAGTAATATTTTAGTATGTGTAAGCTTCCACATATCCAGACAATTTAGGCATCAAGCTTGAAAAAGCTTGAGCAAACATGAAGAGGCTCTTCTTCCATGATCCTTAGGTAAAATATGAATGCATCATAGGCAATGTTAGGTGCTTTCTATTACAAAGACTCTGTATTTTCTTGTATCATGGTTAATACGAATAAACTTCACATCACTACCAGAGTGACATGGGTCCCAAGTCACCTGCTAGAGAATAAGTTCCTTTGCCAATTTTGATTACTATATTCTAGTTCCACAGGGAGCAGTGCAAGCTAATAACACTGCAAAAAACCCAAGTAGGACTGCATGGCATTTAAGAAGCTGTCACTTGTGTTGTGGGGAAAGCAGTCTGTGTATGTGCATGTCTCACAGGAGCCCCAGTACGGGATGTCTACGCAGCAATGAAGCTCCCCAGCACGGCTGGGTGTTTGCACAGCAGCAAAGTGCTTGTAAACATTAAGTCCCCAGGACAGAGAGAGGGCTGCTGCACTTGTGTTACACATCTTTTTCACCTTCCATTCCACGGCAGAATACCCAAGATTCTTGCTGCTTGTAGCATTTCTGCTCCAGTACTTTTAATGGCCTTTGTCCCTTTTACCCACTCAGGTGTGAGTTTATATCCTTGACACTATATTGGCAAATAATTGTCCAGTCTGCTGCAGAAGTCCAGCACAAAACTTGCATGTGCCTTCCACATGCAACTGAGGCCCAAATCCATTATTTGAAGGTATCAAAGAACAGCCTTTCCTCCTATCAAGATCTGGGATGGGCTGGGTGAGTTTATACTTACAACATTTCACTATATTAAAATCAAACATACAAAATGCAGTTCCTGGGATGACCTAAAGAGCCAGGTGGAAAATCACAATAATTTATAACAGTATGCAGCTGCATATCTACTGCAATGCAGCTTGAAAAGACAGCACCTTATTTTATTCTACTGCTTATCTGAACATAATCAAAACATCTGATTACTACAATTTCTTTAGGAAAGGCTACCTCCATATAGATTATTTCCCCCTAGCCAGCTTTTCAGAGGCGGTTAAGAGGCCACCAGGAGGAGCTCTGGTTCCAAATCTCCTCTAGCAGAAAGCTGGAAACATGTCTCAGTCAACACTCAGAGCCACCTTTGAGGAAAAGGCAGTAGCTCTGCTCCATTTTTTCTTGGGACTCCAGAAGCAGTTCCTCCGTTGGGTGTGCACGTGTAGCTGGTCCTCTGACCTTCTGCTGGCACTACCCAGCTGCTGCTGGGTGGGAGGAGCAGAAGACAATCAGCAATGACTGGTCTGGAAAGAAAAGTGAGGGATTGGAACCACTTGTTTAGTTCACAGGTATCCACCCAAGCCCATGAGACCCTCACAAACATCTTTATTCGATTACTCTGCAGAAAGACTCCCAGGATGCAGCCTCTGTAGGCACACAATCCATCACAGTTTAAGTACATTTCTATTTCTCTGACAGTCAGGCACTTGGAAACAGGCTACAAAATGAGTTACACCACCAGAACTGAATTAGCCACAGTGCTACTTCAGGTCTCTGTTATTTCAGAGCATTTTGTAACCACGCTTACCTCGTGCCAACCTAAGAAAAACACTGACGGCTGTTTCACTCAACCCAGTTATCCCCACAGAGATGAAGCTCAGGAGCCAGCATGGAGGAGAAAGCTCCATGGAAAGCTCCAAGAAAAAAAAAGAGAAAAGGCAAGCTTGCAGCTATTTTGCACAGCAGCCTTGTAATGGAGAAAAGAAAACTCTGCTTCAATCACTTTCTCCCAGTGCTTGTAGCGCTCTACTGACCTGTGCCACGCTTCCATCATGCAGTTCTTAAAGACAGAGGGAGGAGAAGCAATACCAAGGCACAGATTAGCAAGTGCAGTACACACTCTTGTGATATTTGTGTGACATTTGTGGTGGCCTGATGTGCTGGTAAATAGGCATGTATGTGAGGATGATGAGACACCAGAAAGGCTGTTCAGAGAAGCTGTAGATGGCTCATCCCTTGAAGTTTTCAAGGAGAGGCTTTGAGCAACCTAGTCTAGTGGAAGGTGTCCCAACCCACAGCAATGGGGCTGGAATGAGATTAACTTTTAGGGTGCCTTCTGAACCAAACCAAACCAAACCAAACCAAACCAAACCATTCTATGATCCTATGTACCCAGTTTGTCAGGCCTGCAGTGCGTTTCTGTAAGCAACCTACACTTCATGCAACCTGCTCCCTTCAGGTCACATTCAAGTCAAGGAAAACAAGCTCCAGCCCTACCAGGCCTATGACCAGTGAAAGATCAACCAGAGAGAGAGACGGGAGAACACATCATCAGCCTGGCTGCTGTGAAAGCCAAGGAAGACAGAATGCATGCAGGTACTCAAAGTCTTCCAGTATCATGTGTGAGAAGGAATATACAACGAGATGGTGCTGTCTTCTACTCTAGCCCAGACACATTTCATTCCCCACAATGCTACTCTAAGTGTGACACTCTCCTTCCTCTGTTTTCCTCAGTGAACAAAGGCTGTGTCCAGGTTCAGCCCTTCTGGAGGGTAGACTGAAATTTGAGATCAGGAGATAAAAAGCCTGTTAGGAAAGCTGGAACCTTTGTTGCTGCTCCTCTAACGTGCTGTAGAAGGCTATGAAAAAGAACTACTTTTTACAGGCAATGGAAAAAGCAGTGAAGTATGTGTAAAAGCATAGGAAGGGAAACTGAAGGTTTGCTGTCTCGCTGGGAAAGTTTGTTGTCTCTCTGAGGCAGGTGACTACCATGTTTCCAAGTTACTAAGCTCAGCACATGGGCTCTAAGTTTGCCCATGGTGAAACTTAGGAGACCTTCCCAGGCAATGAAGCCATGCTAAGAGGCAGGGGTGAAATATTGCTCACAATATTGAGTTCAGTGTGATCACAAGAGATGTCCCATACAAACACAGAAAATCACCACTTCCAAGTTTCTTTACATTCAACAGTCAACAACACATCTACTTCACACACACAGGAAAGGACTTTAAACAATTTAGAAAGTCTGAGCAACTAACTCAGTAGAAAACTTGAAAGGATTTTCTAGAATTAAGTCTTAATTGTGCAAATCCCCTCATTAACTTATTTTGAAAAACCTCAACATTATGATTTGTGAAGTTCCCACTGAATTGTATTATTCTTAAATGTACATTTGTTTGCACTTATGAGACTTGCCTGGCCACTAGATGTTCCGGAAGACCCATCTAAAATAGCACCAAACAGACAGCAGAAACATTTTGTTCACAAGCCTTCACTGTTTTATTCTATTGTAGGTGTTGTCATGAACCTTTATATGTAATCTGGAGCCCTAACAAGCAAGAATTAAAAGTATTACCAGTAGAGACATAAAATACCAACTCTTTTTCCCAACTGTGCTCATATGAGCAAAATATTCTGTTCTAATAAACAAGTCAGTGGTGTGTAAATCTGTTTACAAGGCACTGAAGGGGAAAAATATGTACTTTAGTTGGGCTCAAACAGCTAAACAACAGCTATGTTATAGCGGCATTATAATCTCCCCAAGCATTATGGGATAACATGAAATAATTCTTCTGCAAGAGAAGGATAAATAACACTTTCATTAAAATATCTTCTCCTGTATTGGGCAGGTCAAACAATAGAGTTAATGATCCAGACTCAGGAAAAGGAGGCAGTTTAAGAACACCCCAAAGAATTGCTGTCCTACTCACAGTCTTCTATTTCTTTTTTTTGCCCAAGTTTCTTTTTTTTAAGGCAAGAGTCTTGCAGCCTGGGTCCACCTGTATTTCAATGATGCATTATCTTGTGCAAAGTCCAAGTCAGTAGTGGAAGGAAGAGAGAATGGGAAAGCTGGTGAGCACTGCTGGTGTCTGTGCCAGTGTGACTGGACCGCCCGTGGCCCCGCGGCTGGGGCTCGACTGTGATGTAGCCATTAATGATGCGGATCCGGGGAGGAGGATCAGTAGCACTGCAAGGCAAGAGAAAAACATCAGTCCTCACCCAGCCCACAACTGCCCAATGGTGTAGGAGGTGCCCTACAGCCACAGTGTAGGAGGTGCTCAGCCACTGTGATCCACTGCCAGTTTTCCTGGGTCTCTTGTACAAGTTACACATTGACCAAAAACCTGTGTCTCCTAAATTGCAGAGTGCTGTCTTGTCCCTTCCTCACACATGTGGACAGCTCCCACACCAGCCCACATGGACAAGGTGCTACCCAGCCAAACAGTGAAGTAGACTTGAGGGGGAACAGTGAAGAGACTGAGGAGGGCAATGACAGCACCAAAATACCTGCCCTGTCTCAAGTCTACCCAGACTGCCCATTGCTCCCACACAGTGAGGCAGGTGGATAAGATGACCATATTCCTAGCTCCTGCCAGCTAAGAAGAAAATAGATAAGAACAAAGCAAGTGTTGTTGCACAGAAGTGTCCCTGCAGAAGCACTTTCTGAGGCACCTGTTTTCTGAGTACATCTTCCTCAGCCATGCTTCCTGCACCTTAGTGTGGACTCCCCTTGTTTCTACATTGTATGATCTCTTCCACAGGTCAGGAATTTAAAAAAATTACATGATGTACTTTAAGCAAAGGAAGAAGGCTTCCAGAAACATATCCTATCACCACATTCC
The DNA here is from genome assembly GCA_030060385.1 of Muscicapa striata striata. Lineage (NCBI taxonomy): Eukaryota > Metazoa > Chordata > Aves > Passeriformes > Muscicapidae > Muscicapa > Muscicapa striata. Next base: position 639,516 of record JAREIS010000465.1, on the reverse strand, counting down.
AGAGCATCTCCCAGTAGCAGAGAGCACTCTGACATTGTGGTGAACAAGAACTGAATTAGGGCATACCTGAGGTGAGCTCCCATCATGGCAATACATGATGGAAGAGAGAAATTTCTATGCTCCAGGCTGCTAATGCCAACTGACCTGAACTAGGGGAGATCCCACACCACAGCAGGCAAGAGTCAGAAGGGTCAGATTCTACACAGGTTGTTGTTCTCTTTGGCAATGGACTGAAACCAAGGCTTAACACCACAGCTGTGCGACTGACATACCCCCAGGACTGCATGGTGCTCTGTAGAACCTGAATACAAATCTGGACAAAACTAAAAGCAAGTCCACCTGGCAAATAAAATAACCAAGTAATTTCTTCTGCACCCAATCCCCAGCTGCTGTGCACCATCCTTATTTCAGTCCACTAAGCAAAAATGCTTTGGGAAACGGAAGGCAATTACTCTCCTTTTTAAAAACACTTTACTCTCCCTTACCCAAAGGGCTCCCCAGAAGATCTAAACAATAGCTGAGAGAAGCCAGCTGGCAGCACATCAAGGAAATACAGCTGCTAACTGATGCATACAGGGGCATGAACCAAGGCCATTCTGACAAGCCCACTACAACTCTACTAAATCACTTGAGCTGCACCTTTCACATTTTCAGGCTCACAGGAGAAATCACAGAATTATGTAGGTTGGAAAAGACCTGAAATGTCATCAAGCCCATCTGTAACCCTGAAAGCTGTGAATGGCCCTATTCATAAGAAACCTGACAGCTTTACCTGTATTTGCACACCCCGAGGTGCTGGATTTCCCTGGAAAGGGATGTGCCACGAGATGGGGCTGTCAGCCCAGCCCAGCCCAGCCCAGCCCAGTGGCAGAGCCCAGCAGACAGCCCGGGCTTTACTGGTGGGTCTCCTGCCAGAGGGACAGCTGCATTCCCTCAGCACTACGGGCACAGCAATCTCCCAGGCATCATTTGTCTTTGCCATGCAACATCTCCATCTCCAGATGTTTAAGCTCTTCTCTGCTCCTAAGAGTCACCTCTACAAAGCATCTGTCACTTAGCACTGGGGTAATTTTCTAGCACAAAGGATGACTTAAATAGTAGGGGAAGAAAGAAAACATAAAAAGAAGAAAAGCAGCACTTGCTGCTCCCATACTTATGCAGTAGTTTCCTAGGCTGCCATCATTTGCTTTGTTTTTGCCTCACTACTGCCTGGCAGTACTTGAAATCTAGTATGCAGCCCTAATGTGCCTTCTATTTGGTGACAGTAGCACAATTTGCCATCTTCCCTCTTCTTCTGAAGGCTTGATACTGCAAGTGCGCTGGTATCTTAGAGTCACTGCCCATTGACTTCCCTGAGCTTTGTGGGAGGAAACTGCATGGGAAACACTGAGGAGGAAGGGTGGGAGATTAAGATAGACGTCCCTTAGCATTTCAACTAAACAGACCATCAACAGTAACTCCAAACATCATTCACAATCAGCTAGTACCAACTATATTAATAGAAAGTAAATGGTACAATAGGAGACAAAATTAAATGTGATCAGTACAGGATTTTTAGTATTGGTGAATCTCGGACTGTGTGCAGGTCTGTCAGAGGACATGTCACATGAGCATTTGTCTCCCCATGTCTCCCAAATACTTATGCTAAGGTTGAAGGAAGGAGCAGAGACGGGAATGTGGTCTAAAAAGTCTGACAATAGCTGAATGTCTCAAGCAGAACTGCTGCTGCAGTCACCTGTGGCCAGCCTGAGCCATGTATCACTCATACCACCAGTACAATTAGGACCCAGGGAACTGATAGGAAAGGCACAGGAGAACCCTGAACTCAGCAACTGGGGAGCAGGAAAAAATATTCTTCAGAGGGGAAAAAACCCAAATAATGTACAGGCTTCATTTCAAGAGCTGCCAGACTTTGCTCCATCACCCCAACCTGTCTGGTTGTTTATGGTATCACAAAAATTTAATGCCTTCAACCTGAGTATGGCAGAGATACAGACACACAAAGTACAAAAGAAAGCTGATTTGGGCATGTGTGATATTCATCTGACAGGAGGGAAATATTAAGGTATACATTCAGCCACTTTGGGCTTTTTTTTTTTTTTTTCTGGGTGGAAAGTAAGGGTTATGTGTGAACCTCTACCCCACAACACACTAGTTTTTTAATATAAACTCTGCCATCCATTAGGCTGTCATGCTTTTTCAGACTGAAAGAATGCAGAGGCTAAAAATATTGCATGAATATTGCCCAGGTGCAAGGAGAACATATGACAGAAATGATAGTTTCATCATATGCAGCAGCTTTTGGATAACAGTCCAAGGCTTTGATCTGTAAATCTACCACTGGACCCAGCTTTCCATGAAAGAGAGTACTGCCATATGCTCACAATCCTTCAAATCCAAATACAGAATGATCCAGAATAATCTAGACAAGACTTCCACTTGTTTTATGCCTATTTTTCCATCTATCTAACTATGCAAAGGAAAAAAAAAAGCAAGCCTTTTTTTTGCCACTAAAAGCACAAGAAACTTTGTGCAAATGCTTCAGAAAGAATCACAGCTGTGGAGAAGGTCAGATCCTGTCCACAGGGTAGATATATCCTGCAGAAGTTTGAGGGTCTGTATTAAACCATCTAAGTTGAAGTACAGTTTGCATGTTAAGCCATCCTCCCCCTCCCCAGCCATTAGCTACCTTTCTTCAAGGCGAACCCAGAGGTCATTAAATTGTCGCAGTCTTTGCTTCTTCTGCTGCTTTTTCTTCTTCTTTTTGTACGTCCTGTCTGCTTTCATGAGCACATCAATGCTGTCAGGGAATAGCAGGTGAGGCAGGAATTCTTCCTCTTCCTCCTCCTTCTGGGGGTGCAGTGGGAGCTCATGGGACATGACATAGGGACCGTGTGATGATGAAAAAGCTAACAAGGTTTTGGGGGACTTTCGGCTGGAAGAAAGAGAGAACACAGATAACATTTAAAAGGGTTTTGAGGCAAAATCCTCTAACAGATACTATCAGGACACATACATTTAAAATAGTTGCTTCTCCCTGAATGCTCATTTCTCTGCCTTGTATTCCTGCTCCCTCTTCCTTAAGTCAATATGGATTTTGTGATCAAAATAGTGCTCTTCAGAAAAAAAAAAAATCATTGGAAAAGAGGCAGTCCATATCAGAGAAAGGAATGCAGTGGAGGTAAGGTAAGGGTGGAGTAACTCTTGGTAATAAGCTTGCATCTCTAGAAAGAGACAAAAAATTGAATAATTTCTAAGTCAGAGTCAAACAATACTCCTCTAGTCTGATGTGCTGCAGAACACAGACCAGATTATTCCTCTCAACATTCCTGCCCAGAGCAAACTACCTTGAGGAACAAGGGGAAAGGGAAAGCAAAATAACTAAAGCACCAGCTGATGAAACCAGCTCTGGATCAGCAACTTCACTGGTGGAGGATGTAGGTAATGACTATAGAAACACATCTTGAAACCACCACCTTTGAAGGGAAATGCTTAGCATACCATTGACAATAAACCTGGTTGCATGCTGGACTCAGAGAAGGCTGAAGTTCTCAATGACCTCTGTATCTCAGTGCTCAATGGCAAGTGTTCCAGCCAAGCTGCCCAAGCCAGGGAAGGCATATGGGTGCATGAAGATCCTAAACATAGTGTAGGAGAGAATCAGGTTTGAGACCATCTAAGAAGCCTGAAGGTGCACAAGTGCATGGGGCCTGATGAGATTCATCTGTGGCTTCTAAGGGAGCTGGCAGAGAAGTTGCTAAGCCACTATCAATAATTTTCAAAAACTTGTGGCACTCAGGTAAAATCCCCAACACCTGGAAAAAGAGAAATATAACCCTCATTTTTAAAAATAAGAAAGTAAAAGACTTAGCTCTGCGTCAGGCAAGATCATGGAGCAGGTTCTCCTGAAAATTAAGCTAAAACAAACATGGAAAACAAAGAGGCGACTGGTAACAGCCAACATGGCTTTACCAAGGGCAAACAATGCCTGTTAAATTTTATTATCTTCTCAGACGGGCTGCAGCATTGATGGATGTGGCAGAGCAACTGCCATTGTCTGTCTGGACTTAGGCAAAGTGTTTGACACTGTCCCAGACTACAGCCTTGTCTCCAAACTAGACAGATATAGATTTTATGGATAGATTGCTTGGTGGATAAAGAACTGGCTGGATGGTTGAATGCAAAAAATTGTGGCCAACAGCTCCTTGTCCACATGAAAACCAGTGATGAGTGGTCTCCCTCAAGGGTCATTACTGGCACTGTTGCTGCTCAACACCTCTGTCAGTGACACAGACAGTGGGATCAAGGGCACCCTCAGCAAGTTTGCTACCAGGCTCTGTGGTGCAGTCACCATGCTGGCAGGAAGAGATTCTGTCCAGAGGGACCTGGTCAGGCTGGACAGGTGGGGCTGTGCAAACCCCACAAAGGTCAAGTGCAAGGTTCCTACACCTGAGCTGTGGCAATCCCAGACAGAACTACAAGTTGAGTGGAGAATTGACTGACAGCAGCCCTGAGGAGAAGGACTTGGGGGTGATGGTTGATGAAAATGCAACATGACCCAGCCACGAGCACCCACAGCCCTGAAAGGCAATGGGATCCTGGGCTGCACCCAAAGCAGCGTGGGCAGCAGGGGAGGGGAGGGATTTTGCCCCTCTGCTCTGGTGAGACCCCAGCTGGAACCCTGCACCCAGCTCTGGGGTCCTCAGCATGAGAAGGACACGGAACTGTTGGAGCAAGTCCAGAGGAGGCTGCAACATTTAGAAAGAGGACTGGAGCACCTCCCCTGTGAAGACAGACTGAGAAAGCTAGATCCGTTCATTCTGGAGAAGAGAAGATTGTGTAGAGACCTCATTCCAACTTCCCAGTATCTGAAGGGTCCTACAGGGAAGCTGGAGAGGAGCTCTTTGTCAGGAATTGAAGTGACAGGAGCAAGAGACATAAACTGAAGAAAGGATGAATTTAGGGCAGGTATTGGGAAGAAATTCTTCACTGTGAGGGTGGTGAAATACTGGAAGAGGTTCCCCAGAGAGGCTGTGGCTCCCCAACCCTGGCACTTTTCAGAGCCAGGTTGCATAAGACCTTGAGCAAGCTGGTCTAGTGGGAGGTGTATCTGTCCATGGCAGGGGGATTAGGACAAGACGAAGTCCTTTGAAGTCCTCTCCAATCCTTTAACATTCTATGATTCTGTGAGGAATCCTTTGGGCCATCTAGTGCACATCAACTAAAAGCAGATTAGTTTTGGCACCACCAAGTTCACTCTCTTATAATTTTCTTCTTGATGAAGGCAGATGATACAAAGCAGTGAATGCACAGCCTTTACAAAATGTCACATCAGAGGACATGTCTGACACGTAAGAGACCAGAACTCAACACACCACTGTGGCACTGGCTTCTAGTGTTGACCTGCAAAAGGGTGTAATGATGTCCTGCACTCAGATAAAGTACACCATTAAATGGTCGTTGTCTTAGTGGGTTTTATGGACAAGTATGGAGGGCTACATGAAGGGGAGGAAACAGAGAAATTGCATCTCTCTCATAAGCAGAGCCAAGATTTGCACATATTTATAGCAAGTAACAAGAGAGGGGGAGTCAGGCCTTAGCCTTCCAGCTGCCCAGATTCTATGTTAGGCTGGCAGCATTACTGGGAATTTTAAATGAGCTCCAGCAAGTGAGATATGTCACTGAGACAATGTGCATGTACAAACTGTCTTACAATAAAAATCTTGGAAACACAAAGTTGAGCTCCCAGAAGAAGCTCTCAGGGCTATGACTACTCAGCTTCCTATGAAGGTCATAAATTGAAATAAACAACAATCAGCTCCACCCTGATTACTGAAGCTCTATTTCTTTATTCTTAGAGAAAGCAACATCTAATCCATACTTTAAGGCAGGCAGTCTGCAGTGTTCTATTCACTCATAGTTTGCTGGCCCACATTTCTCATTCTTTGGAAAAATTTTCCCTCTTTACTTGTTTATGAGCATCTTGGACAAAACCACAAACTCAAACTACTCTGTGTATATGCAGAACCTAGCAGAAATATTTGACTGAACTTTATGGCTACTTCATGAAGAGAAGAGGTGCAATAGTCTTCTGTAAAAAAAGTGCAGACTGGCTTGGGCTGGAATTCAGAAAAGTAACAGAAAACCACAGACTAAGCAGAAACATGCCTTTAATCAGTTAAACTTTCCCAGAACTATGCTTCTTTTTTAGCTTCCAGTGGCATGAAAAGGAGGTGGTGGGGAAGGAGACATATTTCAGCATGAGTGCACTTTTGAAGTTAGCCCATCACTGTAAGCTTACTTATTTGATAGCAAATGAAGAGTAGTTCCTGGAGAAGGGGAAATGAAGTTGTGGACTTGAATATTGAGAGAGCAGATGGAAAACAAAGATAATTTATCTTATTTGCTGCAAGGAAAATCACAGTGATCACATATTGAAGTTTATAGTAGAGAGTCTGCTGGAGAATAGACTTTGGGTTATCAATCTCATTCAAAATCATTGTGGTGTCAAAATCAGTCACACTATATCACCTCTGAACTGTCATGATCCTGCAGCTCTCCTCCTCAGCTGCTTCACATCACCCACTCTTTAACTCCACCTTACAGAGCAATGATCTCTCATTAGCTCTCTCCAGCAACCTGATTTAATCTGTTCCAAGGTCTTCTGCCTATGTTTCCCTTTTCCACCATTTCTCTTCACTTATTTTGTTCCTTAACTAAGTCACGGAGTGGGCAGCACTCTGCCCCTGTAGATTACAGTGCCATCTGCCTGCAGCCTTCCCTACTGAACCCATGGCCACACCATGCTGGGGCTCAGCACTGCTACAGCTAGAAGATGACCTGCATCCTGCATGGCCAGACACTTGTTCTGATAGATGCTGCCTCGGGCACATCCATATACCAAACCTCCTTTGCAGTGCTTCCTGCAGGACATTCTTCTAGAGACCACTGGAAAAGGCACACAGATTCAAAAGCCTGTCCTTCTTCCCCCAAGGCCAATTAACCTCACCCATCACAGCAGCTAAGGGAGAGTCCACAAGCACCTTAATTATGGCTGTGATTGTGTTGAATATTTTATGTTATGTAACTACACTCTAAAATCAGGAACAACAGTTAAAGACCAAAGTGAGCCAGAAAGAGCTTGACTGAACTTGTGGTGCTATTTATAAGCTGCCCTTTGCCATACTGCCTGCTTGGAGCACCTATTTTGCCTTGCATGCCTGGGAGATGCCAGGGAGAAGGAATATTTCTGTCTCCTAGACTTGGAGCATCCATCCCATTTGCTCAGGCAGCCCTGCTTGCTACAGGAAAATGAGCATGACTATCCTGCATCCTTATTGGTTCCTAAATACAGGTATCTACAACATACCTCACAAGGGACTTTTTGTTTAGCCAGAGCACAGGGAACAGCAGACCATGCTGCTACAGCAAAATGGCATGTTGCACGGAAAGGAGATGACTGCAGACGTCCTCCTTCTTGTATTGTAGGACCTCTCAACTAATATCTCTATTGTGTCTGACACCAGAGCAGTCATTTAAATTCTCTGTCTCAGTCCAACCACTTGCATTCTTACTCTGTCTCAATTATGTAAGTGAAATAGTCCACAGGTACTGACTGGACTGTGTGCAGCACTATATAAGATAATAGCTGGATACAGTTCCACATTTATGTGATCAACATTGGGTTTACTGTCACAGCCTGCTCTGCTATTTGCTCCTAGAACAAGCCCAGGATAGCAATCAATGAAATCTTCCTTCCAAGCCCTAGGACTCTTGACACACTCTTGCCACAGGTCCTTTCCCTCACCTTATATGCTCTTTTCCTTTGAACCACATTTTTCTTGAAATGTCTTTCATATTTTTAAATCTATTTCCGAGTCATCCAGAAATGTTAATGGTGACATGCCGTCTTCTTACTCAGGTCTAATACCAAGACTCCAGGAAAGATGTTCTGTCCAGTAGTCCTAGTAAGAGGTTTAAGATGCAGCTGATGCCAAACTGAGGGCTACTCAAGTAAGCTACTCCAAGTAACCTTGATACCAACCTTCCTGATAAGTGAAAATTTGTCTCTCCTTTCTTCAGTTGTCTGCCCTTACAGTTACATCTTTACAGAACAGTACTAGATCTCATTTATTCTCAAGTACCTATTAAGCTATCTTTCTTTAAAATTTAAGAAGCTGCTACAGCTGTTTTTAGGAATACCTAAGCTAAGAATTAAAAAACAACATGAAAATGTCAGTGCAAGCTCTTTGGGTTTGTTTTTTTGTTTGTTTTGTTTATCATCCCTGTAAACACTGATACACTGGCCTTTCTAGCACAACTCAAGTGTCACCAAATCATTAAGTCTTGTGCTTAAGCACAGTGCCTGTCATTGTCAGACTACCTGCCCACTGGTAGAAAATGGGTTAGGGGCTGGCATTCATATAATCATGGGCTAAGTCTTGGATCAGTTTTTTTTTCAGTACATGTAGAGTTAATGACATATGTCCATGTCAAGAATCATTGGAAAAAAAAACCTGCCAGAATTTCAATCTCATGTTTTTAGACAACAGTAAAGGTGGTATAAAGAGAAAGATGAAGCAACCAGAGTATGAGAAAAACAGTTGTTACTAATTTGCACTACACCAGTAGAGCCCTTGGCACAGACCAAGACTCAACACTGCTCCCTCTGCACAAATCCTATCAAAAGGTGGTAGTCCTGCCTGCAAGTCCCACATCAGAAATGTGGGGGAGGAGGGACAAAGATGTAAACAGAGACACTGCCTGGTACAGAAGATAAAAGGGAAATGGTACCATAACTGGGACCAATTTCCAATTTTCTCCTTGGTGGTTTTTTAGCAGTGAAGAGTGAGTACATCTGAGAGCTACATATTTGATAAGTCTGGAGAAGAGGAAAGCAAAGATTGCAGACCCTAGGCTGGTGGCAAGAATTCCAGGAAAAGGTGAGTCAAAGCACAAGTAATTCTCGGTAGAGAGTGGAGGAAGAGATTATCTGGCATTCCATAGTTACTGAAACCATGGAGGTGGATAAAAGCATCCAGTGAGAGATAAAAAGCAGCAGAAAGGGTATATCCCAAAGGACAGCTGCCAGATGAACCAGAACAACAAGTACCTTAGCTTAAAAATGCAGAAGAAAGCAGGGGGACACGAGAGCCATCAGTCATAGAGACAGCTTGCAAAGACTCTGGGCAGTCAGATGCTAAGCTGGGAGAGAGTAAACAGAAAGAATAAAAAATAGCAGTATAAAAGAAGGGGATTATCACAAGGCAGGGCAGTCAAACACATAAAAGAGAGAAAAGAGAAATCTGGAAGCCTGTGTGGTACAAGAGAGCATCTAGATCTGATGAACCAAACATGCATACTCTACAGCTGTTCATTTAACAGCTAAAAAATTGTAAGGGTGAAAATTTGTTAACAAAACAAAAAACAATTTAAAAAAAAACAAACCAAGACAAAAAAACCCCAACAAACCCCAAAACCACAAAAAACCCCACCACAAAACCAACAGCAACAACAAACCAAACAGTCCTAGCCCCAACAACAATACCCGAGAATCAAACAAAACAAAACAAAATCAAAACCAAAACAAACAAACAAAAAAACCAGAAAAAAACCCCAAAAACACAAAAACCAAAACAAAACCAAATAAAATCCCCTTTCCAAACTAGCTGATGGAAGAGAAAAGCAAACTGCTGGGAAGGAGAGAAAAAGCCTAGCTCACTCTTAGTTATAATTCCAGCCACCATTCCTACTTCATAATTGTTTACAAACCCACTCCCCCAATGACTGCTCAGCTAGTTAAAAGCATGCATTACTTGTTGATGGCTTGTCCAGCTGGAGTGTGTTCTACCTCGTACCCTTCTCTCCTCAAAACATCAATCACTGTGTTGTTGCCCATGAAGTGACCTGCAGTTAAAAGAAAAATGAAATCAGAATTCACTAACCACATGGAAAGAGGGAGAAGAACAACAAAGTTCTTCCTCATCACAGGAGGTGTGCTACACTCAAGGCAGGCAGGGCTTTATCACTCCCCATCAACATGCGCCAGAAACACAGGATCTCTAATGAGTGATTACTGAACTTCCCCAAGGTCACTCCAATTACTACATTCTGCCTTTCTAAAACGCAGATGTGATTGCAATTACTCTGGTCCCACAGGTTGTTGCATAATGGACTGCCCAGGGAGGTGGTGGAGTCACCATCCCTGGAAGCATTTAAGGAAACACTAGATGTTTCACTTCGTGCCATGGTCTAGCTGGCATGGTGGTGATTGGTCAAAGGTTGGAGTTAGTAATCTCAGAGGTCTTTTTCAGCCTAACTCACTCTGTGATTATCAGGCCATTGTGGATTACTTGAGGGAGTAAGAGATGAAGTTTGGACGCCCCTGTTCAAGAGCAGCAGTGAGTCTACCACTGGTAGTGATGCAAAGAAGGTCAGAATCCAGCCACATTTTCTCCAGCATCATAAAGACACAGAGCTGTTGCTCAGTATCACTAACAGTTTTTAAATTATTAAGAATCATCCAACTGCAAAGAACAGAAAATCACTCTGAAAGCCAATGGCGTAGATCAACTTCTTTCATTTCTTCATTATTATGCCACCAGGACCAGAAACCTGATATCAGCCATCTTGATAAAAGGACTTAGTTTTAGAAGGACTTAGATAGTTGTGCCCTAATTCTGTGATTTGCATCTCCGGTCCATTCTCAGACAGATTTTGTGGCTGGTAAGATTGAATTTTGGCATCACAGTGACTAAATGACTCAAAGGCTGCAGGAGCTTTCCTGATTGTATGTTCTCCTCACAGAATGTCTTCCACAATCACTTTAACATGCCATCAGACCAGGCTGCTGAGAAGCAGAAGAAAGATAAAACAAAGAGAGGAACAAAGGCCTCGCACTTCCTCATAGATACAGCTTTTATATAACATTTCTTCATTTAACAGCCTACATTAATTAAAATTGGCCTTTGGCAAATTACTCATTAGAGTGACCCCTTGCCTCTGTAAATGTACACTGATAAGTAAGTCTAGAAAAACTGTTTTCTGATAATAGTGTTCATAAATACATGGCAATAGAACCAACAGAATTATTATAGCAGCCAGGGAAAGCAAGAAGTTATAAAGAGAATTCCAACAATGCTGAGAATATCAAGAGACTAAACATAAGTGATTAATGACTTTTCATTCCAAAAGGGGTTGAATGAACAGGAGCACAAAAATTGCAGTTTTTCATGCCACAACAGCAAAGTGCTTATGATATACCAGCTTAAGGCATGAGTTGGATAGTACCATTACAGCACAAGATGAACTTTACCCCGGAGCCTAAGAGCATAAACCAGTCTAGCTCAAAGGAGACCTTTTAGCTGACCACTGCAATGCACACCCATTGGGAACCGCATTTTCCTCACACAATAATTGGATTTTGCCCCACCTCCTCAGATTATATTTTGTCTTCAGAAGGAGTAAAGCTTATGTACCACTATGTTGACCTAACCTAATAGTGCTGGTATCTGTTGCTTCCTGATGGCTGAGCTCCAGGTACTGTTAACCAAGAATTCCCTCATGTCAGCAAAAAAGACCAGTTGCAGTAGGGAACAGGAACGACTGTAATGAAATACTGTAATTGAGTAAAATCAGCTACTGTAAAACAAACACTAGGTATATAAGATGACAGAACCACTTTCTATCTCTCACCTTTAACACAGAGGAGAGTTCTGCACAAAGAGAAGGGGAGAGGGATTCAATCCTCCTCCCCTACCTCCACACAGCAAAGCAAGGGGTGCCTCCAAAGGGTGATCCATTCCTTACGAAGGACAGAGAGGTAGGACAACTTGGACTTGTAGAGAAGCACTCTCAACTTGCAAGGATGGGGCAGTGTATATTCCAAGCTCAGATGGGGAATTCACCTTATGCAGGCAATGATGCATTAGCCAAATCCCATCTTCAGAAGAGAAAAGCAGTGCCAAGTCTGAACTCATATTTTCCTAATCCAAATCTTTCAGGAGGAAAGGGACAAGGCATAAAGATAAGCAATCTTTAAGGCAATGTATGGCCTTAAAAATTTTCTTCAAGCCAGTTTAAGAGCTTACAGTTACATGCATTTCAAGAGTGAGCTACTGAATAGCTGTTCACATCACACTATTAAACGTAATACTCCTCCATCAATCTTCAGTCATCCTTGCTCAGAGCAGTGATTTAGTGTGGAATGTAGGAAATCACTGTAGCACAAGGACGAACCCCATTTCAACCAGTCAACCTGCTTGAGTGATTTTCTGTAGCTGGCTCTTTATTTTTAATTTAATTTAATGCAGTGATAAGAATATCTTTTATATCACAGTTATCTGTACATACTTTCACAGAGTGCCTTTGCTCATTGTTGCCAAGGCAATGAGTTATGTCTGCATGTGAGAGAAAAATGATGTGCTAATACTGTGCAAAAGAGAACACACCAAATGAATAAATATGTGTAAAACAGATGCATACAAATACAAACAGGCATGTGATATTAGATTGTTCACAAGACATGATCAGTCAGGAGCCACTCAGGCTAGGTGCATAAAGGGTTAGGTGATGCAGCATTCACTATCCAAAAAGAGAATCTTCAGGTTCAACTGAGTGAGATGCAAAATTTAAAAAGGCAGAAAGGTGACTGTTTGAGGCGCAGGACCCCACCAGGAGCCTCTCATCAGAAATTTTGACTCATTCGTGGGAACCACCACAAAATGCACTCAGTGGTGTATGAGAGATCAGATTGCCAAAAACAACGGTGAGAAACACAAGAAAGATTCTCCCTCCAAGGTTTAAGATCAAACAGCTATTGCTGCAAGGGAGACTTAGATGATAAGTCACGTGACAGGCTGCAGACCTCTTTCACCTGTTTTCTATTTTAGTCTAACACACTTGAATGGTCCCCAAAAGAAAGGCCCTGGGCCCTGTCCCATCAGAAAGCCTGCTCTTTTCTTTCTGTACATAGCTCTGCATTATCCTCACACCACTAGGTGAAGAGATGCCTCCGAGAGGTCAATTTACTCTGGCAGGGGGTGGGGAGTCATGAATCTTTATTCTTCTGTGTTCAAGCTCAAAGAGAAACTAAGAAGCTGTTGTGTGGACCAGCTCAGCCATGCACTCTGCTGGAGAGTAAATAAGACCCAGGCCTTTAATCTGCACTGAATGGAGATGGCAGGCAGGGACCAAAACAGGCAGTGTACTCAAAGAACAACGCTGTTTGACCAATGTGCACTCACAGACTTGACCACACATTGTGTGCTTCTGACCTTCCTCAGCAGCCATTCCCAATCCTGCAGAACACGGGATGATACTGCTGCCCTGAAACCTGCATCTCCTGCCTGCAGCTTTTACTGCCAGCACATGCAGAACTGCTTCTGTAACTGTGCCAGTTTAGGTAAGCTTTATCCAAACGATTGTGGGTTTCAGCAGAGATTGTTGAACCCAAATCTCAACCATTGTGAGTCTGAAATATCCCTGCATCTAGCAAAAGGATCTAGGAAATATTGCAAAACAAAGGTTCTGTTTCTGTTACTAAATTTTAATTTTTCACATAAACCAAGTCTGTAAGACTCATGAAAAATATACTCCTCTCTGAAATTCAATAAAATTTACTATTCCAAGCAGATAAAGTTATTTGACCTCTTAGAGTCATGTAAAAGGAAACCCCCCAAGTATACATAATTCTGGTTTTTTAGTAGAAAGATGGCTCTTCCCATCCACCCCAAATGCATGTCAAGACCTCTTCATTTACAAACATCCCAAGACAATGAATCACTGGACATACATGTTGGTTAGGAAACTGTTTGTTAGGAAACCTGATCTTGACTGCTGACTTCCAAGATGTTGTGGGAACCACTAAAGCACAGAATTACAGCACTGCAATCACAGAACAGCACAAATTAGTCCAGTCACTGGGGACGCCATAAAGCTGGATGTTTATTTGCAAGCACTCAAATGGACTTTTGATGCCCGAGACTCTATGGGTCACTGAAACAAACACTTCCAAGAAAGTTTGAGAGGTATAGATCTTGCAATTATTTAGAAACTTCCTGGAGAAGCCTATGGAAATTATCATCTGCTCTCATTCTTCATAACCTTTAACATAAACACAGTTATACTTTTTAAGTACACACTGGGATGCAGAACATGGAGTAATTTTAACCCAGCTAGTACAATTATGGAGGAAAAAAGCCTGACAAAATATTTATTATGATACAAAGCAAAAGAAGGAAAGCAGGTGATGTGATCAATTAAATTACAAATAATTTCCTTCATACATATGTCTTCTGCTCATACTTTTCAAGAGGAAGACACTGTTTTCAAGCATGAGTAAGATGCATCCAGGTGTAGTGAGCTCGCACATCAGTTCTCCCAGAATCAGGAGCAGGAAATTTTACAATTCCATTAGATAATCCAAGCAACATATGGAAAACAGGGATCAGTCATAAGTGGCTGGAATTACATATCTGCCATTTAAGTGTATCAAATGCAAAACATGAAATACTAAATCCAGTAAATTCTTGCTTCCCACAGTATTTCCAAGTCCAGAAAAGCTCAGGCACCAGAACAGAAACCAAAGGACAAAGAGCATGGTACTTCACTGATTTAATACTGCAGGGAGAAGGAAATGACAAAGGTTGAACGGGATGAGGTGGCACTAGTGATGCCGTAAGTCAACTTAGAAAATCCCTGAATTTACATTACATGTAGGAGTATAAGGATGCTGCATTAAAATACTTCTGCAGGCTTGGAGGTCAAATCCCATACATACAGCCCTCCAATGCTCTCCTGCATTTTTCAAACTGCAGACCCCCAAACCAAATCCTTTCTGTGACTACTTACAAGATGAAATATTAATGAAATATTACTCCATAAACTTTGAACCCAAGGTTTTATCCTATTGAGAACATAAGTGTTTGCCCACAAAAACATGATTTCCTGGAAATCATTTACTAGTACAAAATCTTAGTGGATTATACTTCACTACTCTCAAACCAAACAGGAAAATCTGGTCGAACAGTAGTGTTCTCTGTGCCCAAGTACTTTCCCTAGAAATGAGAAGATTTAATGAAAGTGCCTCAAACTTGAATTCACTCAGGAGGAAAAAATAAAATCTTCCATTTCTTCAAAAAGTATGTGGTTTGCTATTTAACTCACCTATGTAACTTCTCAAAGTAGTAGATGTTGTGCAAGTAGCTTTGCACAACATGGAAAAAAAAGGTCTAATACCATGGAAAAGGAATATGTGGCGTTACAACTTGCATGAGCCAAAATGAAGGCATTTTTCTTGTGAAAGATAAGAAGATACTAATCTACCTGTTTCTGTCGAAAACTGGGCCTCTTAAATGTAAGAAGCGAGTATATTTTATCCCGGGGATACAAAGTCAAACATTCTGGCAATCTCCGAAAATTGAAGCTAGAAAAAGCTTTTTCACTGATTACAAGACCAAATTTATCACTAAATTAACACAAAAGTTTACATGCCCATATTGCTTGTTTTGATAAAAAATCAGTTAAGAGAAACAGCTTACATTCAGACAGCCTGTATCCATTTACTGAGAGCTGTCCACTGATAAAGCCTTAGGTTATGAGACAAGAAGACCCTTATGGAGGTGACTATACTAGCATCCAGCACTGTGTTACCAATAAGGGAAGGAATTACCAGTGTCGTATCTGAGCTACAGCACTCACTGCCACTGGACCTGCTCCCATTACACACCACTCCTTCCTTTCCAGCAAAAAAGTTATTAAGGACTTGAAATTCCCCTAGCTTAAAACACACATTACATGATGAAAGTTTTCCTACTTTAGCTGCCCGGTAAAGGCAGTAACGGGTAGACCCAGCACTGATAAGAAGACTGTCAGTACCTGAGCAGAAACAGTGCAGTCTTTTGGCCTGGCTGATTTTGACAGCTGCACTAATGTATTAGAAAACAGGCTACTGCCTCTAATGGAGAAATGCAAAGCTTTCTTCATTTCAGTGTCAGAGATGTCAGGAGTACTGGCCTTCATGTGAACCCTGGGGCGCTGGATGTAGGTCCTGCCTCCACACAACATTATCTTTCCCCTTCAGGGGTTGTTGTTCTAATAAGCCCTGTCATTAGCATTCTGAAGACTCTGAGAGGTTACTAAGGAAAATGGTCTCAAAGCTGCTGGCTTGTATCTGGCATTCTCAGATTACAGAGGTACAGGCACACCTTCAGGCAGTCAGCCTTTCCTCCCACCCAAGGAGGTTAAAATGCTGCTGCATTCCAGAGACAGAAGCATGCAGGCAATCAGCAAGCCCTTTGAGCCAAGGGAGAAGTGAGGTGGCCCCACAAGACTAATTTAATATGTTTTTTAAATCTATTTTATAACTACGTTGTCTTCCTGCCCCTCCCCCCAGCTTTTTTTTTTTTACCTCCTCCAGGATCCACAAATATTCACCTTCTTACAGACTTTTCATGAACTTACCCATTAAACATTTCAAATCTTTTACATAAAGCACAGGATAATCTACATTCCCTGTGCAGCCCATATCTCCAATTCCAAATGTACTGATGGCAGCTTCAAATTTTCCATGGTGGATTCTGAATTCCCACCAAATTTCAAAATGATATCTCATTTCCTTGAGCAACTTCCATATTCTCATGGTAGGTTCTTGTTTGGTTTTGTTTAATGGGTATAAACACTGATACAAGCTGGACAGAACATCATGGGCTTAGCACCAATGTCTGCTTTTTAGACCCACTGTTGACAGGTCCTTTCTCCCATCTTTTCTTACTCAGAGACAATAAGTCTTTCTCTTCTTGCACAATTTCAAATCTAAAAATTCCAGATGGAACAGAAAATGCCAAGTAGTAAAACCGAACAGCTCTACATGGAAATAGTACCACCTAACACACCACTCAGATTCAGCACAGTTCCACTCTTCCCTGGATTTTTTTTTTCTTTTTATGACATAGGGATCGATGGAAAAGGGTATAGACATGCCTATGAATCCAATGCATGTGGCTGTGACACCTAACGCTGACACAAAACTGACCTCTCACATCACAAGGATTGCCTCAAAACCCAGAGAAGAAGCTGAAGGAAACCATTTGGTGGACTACAGCAGACTAGGGTAACGCACTCTGTCTGGGAAAAAAAAACAGTCAGTCCCTGGAGGTTTGACTCCATACAGACTGACTAGTGCCAAATAAACACATTTGTTACTTCCTTTAGAAATTAGAAGAAATGGTAGCTGAAGAAGTTCTCACCAACACCTTTTTTTTTCTTTGTGTAAATGGTGGCTTACCAACATCCACTACACTTTAAAGCCCCAGAATGATGTTTTTTCCAGGAGCAGCAAGGCAAAATAGCTTAAAGAGAAAAAGGAATTTTCCGGTGTTCTTAAGATTAAGACAACCAGCTTTTGAGGTTGTCAAATCAGTCAGCCTCCCTCACTGAAGCCAGTAATTTCTTCCACAGGGATATAAGGATTCTTAGATCCCTCTGTACTTCTTATACATGAACTGACACTTTGGAGTTTCTCAACTGTTCAAAGAGGCAGGAGAGACTAGAGGGAATTTGAACTTGGCTCCTAGAAACCTGGCTTCACCAGAGGTCTTGTCAGTCAAAATAAAGTCAAGATCTCAAGCCACTAAATATGCTTCTCTCCTACATAATAAAAATGTTTTCTCTCCTATTCTTCAGCCCCTTCAACAGAAACTGTAAGTAAGCTAAAGGAATTAAATGGAATAAAAGGACCATGTTGAAGAAAAACCCATCTAGAGCTGAATCTGGTTAGAAACATCAAGGAGAACAAGAATGCCTCTACTGGCATGTCAGCAGTAAAATCTAGCAGACTAGATAAATATAATCTAAGCACTGAAGGGGGCAGAAGACCTGATGACACAGAATGCAGAAAAGACTGAGTACTAAATGTCTTTGTTACTTTATTCAGTGGTCAAACCAACCTTCAGAAATCTCATGTTCCTAAGACTAGGGGGAAAGTGAAGGGCAAAGAAGGTTCATCATGGGTGGAAAAGGATCTGGTTAAGGAACATTCAAACAGACCAGCCATGGTCAAGTCCCTATAGGACACATGCAGAGAAACTGTGTGACCTTGCTTAATGTCACTAGAGACCACTCTCAATTACCTTCAAAAGGTCATGCAAAGTGGGGAAGGTCCCTGAGGACTGAAAGAAAGCAAGTTTAACTCTTGTCTTGAAGAAGGGCAGGAAGAAAGATCTGGGGAATTATAAACTGCTTGGCCACACCTCTGTTCCTGGAGGAGGTATTGGGGCAGATTAGCCTGCAAACTATTTCCAGTTGCGTCAGGGATAAGCAAATGGCTAGGAGTGGTCAGTAGGGATTTAAGATAAGGGCAAACTTGGTTCATAAAGTTCAGGAAATCAAGCTCTGCACCTGGTCTGGAATAGCTCCAGGTGCCACGACAGGCTGAGCACCAACTGGCCAAAGACTAGTTAGGCAGAAAAAAGATGTGGTGTCTTGGTGGTCACCAGGTAGGCATTAAGCCAGCAATGTGTCCCTGTGGCAAAGGCAGCCAATGGCCTCCCAGGCTGTGTGAGGAGAAGTGCTGCCAGCAGACTGAGGGGGGTGATCCTTCCCTGCTCCTCAGCCCTGGTAACACATATCTGGGTCCATCCAGTGTCTAGCTATGAGCTTCCCAGTTCAAAAGAGATGAGGACATACTGGAGGCAGTGCTGCAAAGGGCCACAAAGATGATGAAACAATTAGAATGTGTGTCATGCTAAGAGAGGCTGAGACTATTCTGCCTGAACAAGAGAAGGCCTGGGGACCAGAACTTATGCATAAATACCTGATAGGAGGTTGCAAAACAGACAGAACTTTTCCTAGTTGTGATGACCCATGAAAGCACAAGAAGCAAAGGACAAAAACTGATATACAGGAAGCCCCACTTAAACATAAGACAAAGCATCTTTCATGACTAAACACTTGCAGAGATTACCGAGAGAGATTTTGGAGTCTTCATCCTTGCCCATACTCCAGTCCTAGGAAAACTGCTCTCTCTATATGATCCTGTTCCAAGCAGAGGGATGAATCAGAGCTCTCTGTCAGTATCAACTATCCTTTGACTCTGGGAAGGTTTAGCCAGTATGCAGCACCCTGGACAAGTGGTAAAATTCTCCACAGGACTATGCAGTTCTCACTACGTCAGTGTTCCCTTCCTAGACAAACCAGAAATCTCAGGCATTATCGGGCTGGCTGGCTGGGGAATCACATGTGCCATCACTTCCATTGGCTCAGCATCCAGATCCTGAAGGTGCCACTCAAGAATTCAGAGAAATTAAAAATGCATACAGAAGGAAGACTGCTGGTGAAAGACTATAGCTGGCTTTGCTTCACAAGCCCCACCACTGGCAACAGGGAGTAGGCCTGGCTTGTAACCCTGGTGCTGCCATACATAAAGGCCTGTCTGCAATTCAGATAAATCTTCACTGAACATAGTGGAATGCTACTGGCATTGCCAACTCTCTATTCCCATGCTTTCCTCAAATTCCCTCAAAGAGGCTTATTTTGGCTTAAAACTTTCCTTGTTTGCACTCTGGCCAGAAGCAAAGTGTTTTGGATCTTTTCAGCAAATCTGTTATTTTTTAGTTCTCCACTTTGGTGCAAATTACTTCCAAACAAAAATAGTTCCAGAAATGAGCTCTGAAGCATTTTTGACCAAATATAGGGAGAGCTTGCCTGACTGATTTTAAAAATGGCATAAAATGTGCTGAATCTAATGTTAAAATTGATTATGGCCCAAATTACCACATGTAATTCCATGTAAGAAATCAACATCTATAGCCATGCAGCTATATCACAACCTGAAAAGAGAGAAGACTTCTTTTGCACAATGTATTACACATCTCTAAATCCCATCAATCCAGTTAGAATGTAAAATAAATGAGTATTTTCTGATTTTTCTCCATTTAAAATAAAAATACCAAGAATGGTTTAAATAACAAGAAAAAGTACATGTAATCCCAGAGATGCCCACAAACCATAATCTTATTTCTATATAATTGATGATTAAAGTTGTTCTTTCAATGGTATTTCATTAATGGAAAAATTGAACTTTCCTTACAAAAAGCCTAGCTGTTCTAAAAAGAAATACATTTAAAAAGAAATACATTTTTTTTTTTTTAATAGGTTGAAAAAATCTGGAAAGAAAACAATTCAAAGTCTTCTCTCTCCTTCTAACTGGGAGACCCTTAAATATCCTACTACCATTTTACTACAACTTTGTCCTGCTTTTATAAGCTACTGCTAGGAAATACTTTCTTCACTGGTGTCAGAAGAGGCATGGAATCATGATTTATTTCCATTCCTACAGCCTGTTTTTCCCCTTCTCTTTTCGTACTACTCATTCTAACCTGCCTTGTATGAGCACTTTCTTGGAACCTTTTCACAGTAATTAACAGCAGTACAATTCCACGCAATGCTTAAAACTGATCACAAGATATTTATTCCTCTTCACTGCTTGCTGGCATAAAAATAACTCCTCCACATAATTATCTATCACATACAGCAATCTGCATAAGCAAAAGGCTGAATTAGCTTGCTGGAAAACAATGAAAGACTGCATTCATTATTGCAATATGCACTCAAGAAACCTCAGAAATCTGTAGAAATTGATCTGTTTTCTGCAATAGATCCTATGATGCTACTTCTCATTTAGGCACTTAATAAGAAACACATGAAACAAACAAAACAAACATACAAAAACACACCAAAAAACCTCATGCAGTCAAACAAGGGCATAATCAAGAATTGTGCTGCTAAATGTGGGAGGCTGGCACTATCCTTTGAACAGAACTATTTGGAAGAGCAGATGAGAACAGAGGACAGACTGATATCAAAGCCAGAGAGTAATTAGAGATAATTTAAAGATCAGTCCAAAGTCCCCAGAGAAGACAGGGAAGCTGTCTGGGTTCAAAAGCATGATGGAAAAGCATAAGAAGAGCATGCTGCTTGGAGATCAAGCCATGAACACATAAGCCAAAGATCAAGGGCGCTCATCTAGGCACAAGGCTCTCAGGAGTGCTGCAGTATAGAAAAGTTGGCAATCAGCAGACAGAAAAGGGGGAACTGGGAAAACAAAAAGAAAAGCAAGATTCCAGGAAGCCCGGGAAGATTCCAGGAAGCCTGGGAAAGGATTTGAGTACTTCATGAAAGCTGAGAGCAAGAAAGCTGAGAAATGAAGGACAGGCATCTGTCCTGGACCTGCAGTGCTTCTGGACTCTGGGGCAGCGCTGTGCACACCAATGACAATTAAGACAGTCTGGGGCAGAAGGGCAGCAACAGAAAGAAAGTGATGGGAGGGGAAACAAATGACACAAAACCACCTAAAGACACATGATTTGCAGCTGCTGGGATTCAGAGTGTGCGCAAGGAGGGGAAGACACTCTCTTCTCTCAAAGGATCTTGCTCTTGGGACATATCAGAGCAACACATATGACTGCTTACAAGGGCTGCTCATCACTCAAGCTTTGATGCAGTAACCAAAGCCCAAATATCTGCAGCTGGCCTCCTGACAGAAGAGTAGTTACTTGCAACAGATGCAACTTGGACTTGGGGCTGGCACATGCTTTCATCAGAAACATCTGTGTAGCAGGTTCAAATGTGATCAGAACTTCAGCAGTGGAGTGCAGCAATGCCCTGGTCTTAGTCTACAGAAAGACATGACCAGAATCTACATAACTGCTTCACTGTTCTTTGTGACAGCCAGTTGCACAGAGCAGGGATACTGCAGGAAGACTGCAGGTTACAGTCTTCACACACATCTGAACAAACATGGTCAGGCACCTTTCCTGACATCCTGGCTCTCTCACATTGGGCCCTTGTTATGCAAAGTTTGTAACCACAACTCCCTGCTGTAAGTAAAGAAATTCTCACAGACTCTGAGTGCAAATGTCTTTAGTGTTTAAGTAAATATTTTCCTTGCCTTGTCTAGATCTTTCAGCCTCACTAAAACAGTATGCACCAAGACTGGAAAACCACACGTGGATACTGATACCAGTTTCAGTTTTCCCCCTTTCCCAAAGGCCATATGGCTCATGGTGGAGGGGATGTGATACATCTCTGAGAATTAGCACCTGCCTTTTCTAACACTGATCCTAACTTCTTCCTTTCCCTGGAGATAGAACAAAGAATGGGAGTCATGGCAAAACAATTGTGTTCATACCCTCCATCCAGCTCTAGCCAGAAGTGTAGATGCTAATTTTATTGAGTTGGATGTGCTGGTGGATGTGCCTATAGAGTCCTGCTGACTGCTAAGAGGCAGAAAATGGAGATTTTCCACAACTAGGCCCACTGCACTGCTCCAAAATAATAGTATAAATAACTTTCTTGTGGAGGCACAGTGAAACAGGTAAGGAGGAAGAGAAAGGCAAAATTGTGCCTTGCTTCTTCCCTTGCATTTATTGAGTCCCTTAGATTCACACAGTGTGGCATAGTCTTCTTTTAAACATGTCCTTGAAAGGTTAATTCAAGCACTGGTGCAGCCTCAGACGTGCTGCTTTTCATCTCAGCTCCCTTTTCCTCCTATCCTCTTGCACCAGTGGCCCAGAAAATAACATGTGTGTAGGTCTATGACCTGTTCCTCCTCTGTATGCACTACAGTTGACTATCTTTGCCCCTCTGCATCCAACAAATATGTCTGTAATTCACAGATACTGCAGTAAGCACATGGACTGTGAGGCCTTTGCACACTCAAGAAAAACAGTCTCCTACACTGAAAAGGTTTTCCTACTAGGGTGTAACTATCGGGGAGAAGCTGAGTTCCGTGCCTATCACAGTAAAAGTACTGACCCCTCTTTAAACTGTGGCAAGCACTTGCAAAATGCTTCTAAAGGACACAAGAAGGATTGAGTTCAGGTTGAATGGCACCACAGTCACATACCAGCTCCAAATGCAAAGAAGAAACTCTTGTCTGGGTGCTCTTCCAGCAGGTCCTTCACCCTCCTGCCCATTCGCTCATTTCGTTTGTAGATGAGCTCCTGCCGGAAGTAGCTGTCTATTTCTTGGGCAGTAATGCGTTCATGAGCTGGAAGTGACACATTAATGAAATTTGGGACCTAAGGTAGAAAAAAAAAGTCTTCATGAAACAGGAATTTATTTCACAGGCAGCCATCATGCACAGGCATTTTTGCTCCACACAGAGTGTAGCAATTGCCTCATCCCTCAAGGCAAAGCCAGTAGGACAAAACCCAAAGCAAGCTAAAAAAATACTTAGGAAACTTTTACTGATGCATAGTACTTAATTTCTCTCAATGTATCCTTTCATAAACTAGCCAGATAATTTTTTTTTATTCGAAGTGAACAAATACTATAATTTTGCCACATTGAAGATCCTGAATCTTGATTACTTAGTTGAAGAAAGTATTTGCCCCTAACTGCCTTTAGCTACATACCTCTTTCTTAAATTGCTATAGGTATGACATAACTGTAATGATAATTACGCTCTTCTAAGAGAATTTGACCAGTATCAGATCCCTCAGGCTGCCAAAGAATAACTGTGCAATTTGAAGAAGTTAAAAAAAAATTCCCAAACTTTAAAAGGGCCAGATTTTGTCAGGAAAGAACGCATTACCACCTCCAGCTACCCTGTCCTGACGGTATATTTTAAAATGCTGGCTTCCTCCCCTGGGGCCCTGACAGACAGCTGTGGCTGCACACTACCCTGACCTCTTGCCAGTGTAGAGAAAACCTGGATCTGCAATTGTTGCAGCAATCCTGGCTTCTTGACAAGTAGCTCTAGGCATTCAGTTATACGGTTAACTAAAGCACCTGAAAGTGGTGATTTCTGGAGAGCAGAGCCACTAACAAACCAGGTGCTTTCCCTGGCAAGCTGCAACAGACAAAGAGACTTTGGAGCCACTCAGAGACTATGACAGAATCTTTCCACAGGGTAGTTATCCCACAGGTAATTATCTACTGGGCAAGCATGGAGTCACATACAACTTACTGAGAAGTTCTGCTTAAAACATAAACTGACAGTGTTGCAAACTATCAGAATTGAGCTCTGCTGCCAAGGAGAATGTCCTGAGGTGCAGCCCCTCACATTAAGTAAGGGACAGCTGTTCTCTCCAACGACCTAGGGGCAATGTCTGCAGTGTGAAACACCTCCACAGGATAGTGATGGAGCATCTGCACCCTCTTAAAATGCTGGTCTCCTCTGAGAAATCCTTTGAAACCTATGCGTGGGATGCACGGTGCAGAAGCTAGGCAGCATGAATGACCAGGATGCCTGCAGGAGGGTGGGTGTGCAGGGCAGGAAGGCAGCGGCACACACGCAAAGCCCGGCACCAGGGAAGCAAGGGTTGACTCTGCAGCTCCGCACGTGGCACCATATGCATCAAAAGGTCACAGCAAAAGTGTTATTCAGCACAGAAAGCTCAGGTATCAACACCTGCCTTTTCAGCACTCTAAGGACAGAGCCTGTGTTTTCACTGATGTGCACAAATTGCCAGGCAACACCTCACAGACAACAACAGAGAGGCCTGATGTCTCAGCCTGAGGTTAGTTAATCTAACAGCCCCAACAGGCCAAATTGGTCCCTGCTGGGCATTTTCTCATGGTTTAAAGATCAGTGTTGCATTCCATTGTGCTGCTTAGGAAACGATCTCCATAAACCCAAGTCTGTGAGGTCTCAGGTCTCTTTTCCTTCACATTCAGTCTAAATCTATCTTTCCTTTGTTTCACTCCATTTCTCTTCTTTGTCCACAGTGCACAATCACACTAATAGGAGACCTTGAAAAGCTTGTAACTTGCCCAGCCTTACACAAGCGTCCAAGTCACGAGTGTATTTCTCTGCTCCTATTCGCACAAGAGAGCCTGCTGCTGCTCTCTGTTGGCATTACCTTTGCTCATACGTAGCTATCCTAATTCCACAGGATCCTTAGGAAGTAAATGATTAGCTCATAGAGCTTTGATGCTAAAGCGAACACGGCACTCATCCAAAAGGGAAAGCCAGGTGCACCTTGGCTGCTTGTGAGCAAGAGGGGGGCCGAGGTGGTGCAGACTCCTGGAACAGAAGGCTCAGGAAAGCAGATGTGCCAGGGAGCCAGCACCATGCCCCTGGCCTCACCCAGAAAGGGCCTGCCTGAGGAGGGATGAGCACACGTGCTACAGGGGTTAGCGCTACAGGGAGATGGATGTGTGTAGCACAAGGGCTGCAGAGGCAAGACTCACTTGAGAGGTGTCATGGTTGAAGATGATGGAGCTGAGGTCCCCACAGTTGTAATGCTTGATAAGGTCTTCTGTCGTATAGGGGATCTGGAAACTGCCTGCTCGGAGGCTCTCCTGCTGCAAGAGAGTCTGATTCAAAGCAAAGACCACCTGAGGGAGGGGGAGAAGGGAGGAAAAGACAGAGGTCCTGGTAAGTTCTCTTTTCACCCCATGAGAAGGTCACAGACACACAGCCACCTGCTGAAGGCTCGGAAGCTGCTTCTGCTCTGAGCCTGCCAGCCTAGACATCACCAGCCCATGCCTCCTATGGCTCCACAGGTACTCACACCTTGGATCCTGGCTGCTCAGAGGGAATGGACTCACCACATTTAACTCAATGGGGGTTTGCCTGTGACTCAGCTAAGACAGATGACACAAAGGGGCAGGCTGAAAAAGGGGCAATCTTGCTCCCTTAGATGACAGTCTGCCTGATCACCACAGAGCCCCAGGTCCTGTGGGCCCTATCCACACAGCTCCTCAGCCACCTACCTAAACTAAGCATGGTTTCTCCTTGTTTGCCCTTCCTTCCTCATCGGCAAGAACAGCCACAGGCTGTGTCTTCCTGCTCTGTGTCTCCTCTCAGACACCACATCTATTTCAGGCAGGAATGGCTCTCTGGAGCGGGCCAGGGAAGAGTGCTGGCTGCTGGGGGACACGGGAAGCTGCTCTCCCTGCAGCTGCTCAGCACTCAGCCTCTCCCACCTGACTGCCCCCACAGGCAGTGCTGCCAGCACTCCTTCCTCCTCAGCCTTCCCTTGGGAATGCCAACTTCCCATCCCCTTTGCCTCAAGGAAAACGATCTGGCTGCCACAGCTTCTACCCCCAGGGACCTTTCTGTTGCCCTTAAAGAGAGAAGATCAGAGAAGATCACCCTCCAGAGGTGGCTGCCTCGACACTTCCAGCACAGCAGGGCTCTCCCAAGGGGGTGGCTCAGGGCCTGACCCAAACACTGGCTAGGGATCCAAGTGCCCCTGCCTTGGGCAATGCACAGCCCGTGAGGATGGCAGCCACTTAAAAGGGACAAGAGAGCACTTCGGAGCTACACGTGTCTCTGAAGCCAAGCAGATCCAGAATCTCTGTACCTCTAGTTAGACAGCAGCCACCAAGCCCCAGAAAGGCAGGAAGCCAAGGAAAGACTTGGGGTAGAAACTCCCCAGGCTGAACACAGGATGCCTGTGGGCACCTTTGGTGAGACACAGAGCTGTAGAGTCCCCTGTGCAGGGAGCAGTCTTCTGTCAGGACCTGGCAAGTAAAACATTACCATCTCTTCTAAGCACATCTCTTCATGCTTATACTCATGCTGCCACTGGTTTTCACATCTAAACTGGACAATTATAACAAGCTTTCCAACAACCTACTGGTTTATTATTTTTATTTTTAAAGGAAATAAGCTCAGATACTGCTTTGAATTTTTTCAGAAATTACCTCATGAGAGTGTTATTTTCTAAGCTCTGGTTACTCTCTGGGTAATTAACTCCTCCTGGACATTTGCCTCAAACACCATCAAAGGTACTCAAGAACTGAAAGTATTTGCCAACACCATGAAACTCACACGTGAGTAAGCATACTCAATGTACTGAGATTACGTAAACCAAATTTTAGGATTACAGAGCAGATGTGGAAACAAACAGGTGCAACTTCCCTCCCAAAGCACAACCTTCTACAGAAAGGTGCAAATTTCACCAGACTTGAAATTGTGCTGTCTCCACTACAGCTAGACTTACCTTTTTGGACCCAAATCACTGTCTATGTAACCCAGTATGAAAACACATAACGTAGCATTAATTCTGGGAGGGTGAATAGCAACATTCACTCACATCTCATGTTTGTAAAAAGGGAGAGAATTCACTTTGTTGGTACAAACCACTCCACGCAGGCAAGTTACATCAAACTAAGCTGTGGCCATCTTGCAAAGGACCTCCATTAGACGCTAAAATAAATTGAACAAAACCAAATTGAAACCCCTTTTATGTCTGAACAAAGGTTTGCATGTGGACTGGGGTTTATCATACTCCAAAGTCATAATTTTCCATTTGTTTGGCTTCAGAGAAGTCCTAGTGGATGCTAATGACCAGACAACATTCACTTAGAGACAAGCCAAATCCATGCTGAAAATACAGGATTTCTATAGCCATGACTGCTAGGTCATGCCAGGAAAATGTCAATATGTACAATCAGTCCAGCTGAAAGCCCTTCCATGGGAATGGCCTATTTTTAAGCTATTGGGCACCATCTGCTTGATTATTTACCATTAAAGCAGTATGTCCTTTTCCAGACTTTGAAACAAATGACCAGACAGTCCCTGTCCAGACAGCAGTCAGGAAATGTAACAAACAGCCTCCTGAGCTGGTCAGGTAGCTCTGCCTCAATGCAGACTAAGCACATCAAAGAGGCTTTGCAATCTCTACTGTTTGATTTTCATCCAAACACAAACCAGCAGAGGGTAACTGGCTTCTGGGGAGAAAGCACCAGCCTGCTGGGTGAGACGTGAGAAAAAAGCCAATCTTCCCGTCTCTGCTGTATCCCTGCAGCCTGTACTCCTGCTGTCACTTGCTCTGCATGCTACCTTCAGGTCCACACAGACCTCTTCCCTCCTCCCTTGCAATGTGCTGCAGGTGAAATAGGTTCAGTGTCCATACACACCTCATCCCTCCCTTGCAATGTGTTTCAGGTGAAATAGATTCAGTCTTGCCTCCAAACAGACCAGCAGCCAGGACTGCAGCAGCCAGGCCAAGCCATACAGACATCTTCCTTTCTGTAAGCAGACAGTAAGCTGCAAAGAGCTACATAAATCTGCCCCAAAAGCACAGCATAAATTTCCACAATGACCTACAATTATGCAGGATCACTGCACACATTTCACAGTAATTAGAGGCAACTCACCCCCTCTTCCCCCATATCTCTAATCTTACTGCTGGCATGACAAAAAACTGCCCCAGTGAGGCAGCTTTGGCAGCTCTACGGCCTTTGCTACACCTTTCTGGTTGGAGGTCTAAAAGTTAATACTGGGCATAGGAAGAAATTTCAGGACAGCAGCAGCTGAAGGGCTTGCCTGTCCAAATGGGAAAGCACGAAAGACTCTTCACAATGAGGTTGTTCATGTTTCATCTCAAAGAACAAAGTGTCCAGCTCACTGCTCAAGATTCCTACATCCTATCCTAACCACAGCTGCCTGAGGACACAGCATCCAGCCGCCCACCTTGGACACCATGGCCGCATTGGTGGTTTGTGTAGCAGTGCATCATCTGTTTTCCCTTGTCATGGAGGACTGCAGACTGTTCCCTGGCAGCTCAGACTTCCCCACAAGCAATATCTTTCCCCACTCAGACCTAGACCTGCATCCCATCACTCATGTACATAGTACATGAGGCAGACATCACACAAGAACCACCTGAAAAAAGTGGGCCTCCACCTTGGTGCTGTGAGGGACAAAGGTGGTCTCTGCTCCTCTGAGGACAGCAGCAGCAGCTCAAGTCCTTCTGCACCAGAAGGAAGGAAAGTCAAGATACAACAAAGAGGCAGAAATCAAGAGAGCATCAATGTCCTTGACAATTAGCCCTCCCTAATGAGTTACAGTAATTCATGCATCAAGCTTTGCACAGTTGGAGTTCAGGAAATTCTACTGTCAAAAATACTCTCCACATCAGCTGGTCTGAACAGATTGTTGCATCTGCTGGAGGGATGGCACACCTACTGAACAACTACACAGGACTGCAATTTGCCATGAGCATGAGTGTGCAGCCTCTCAGAGCAACATGATAGTTCTCAATTCCTCTATCACTTCTGCCTTCTTGGGGGAATTTAAACTCCTCAGCAGAAAGAGAAGAGGATGTGGGGGTAAAAGGGCAGGAACTATTTGGATATCAGATGTTGCTTAAAGCTCTGCCCTGGTGAGAAGGTTATCTTCAGTAAATAGTAATGGATAAACATTGTCAGGGTCTCAAGAAAAGGGAAGATTCCTGAACCTACTGTTTTTAAAGGATTTAACTTACTGAGATGGGTTTTGCTCAGAAGTTGATAACTCATTATCTGTCATTACTTCTCAAAGAAAACATCAGACTTGGTGCAAAGTGATGCTTAAAGAAGACCACAGCCATCAAACTCTGCAAATGGGATCTCAGTCTTGTTTACCAGATGTGAAAAGCTGAAGAAAGTCAACAGTGCATGAGAAGCAGGGACCAAATCAGCAGCTGGTCTGAAATTGCTATATTTG
The DNA here is from genome assembly GCA_030060385.1 of Muscicapa striata striata. Classification (NCBI taxonomy): domain Eukaryota; kingdom Metazoa; phylum Chordata; class Aves; order Passeriformes; family Muscicapidae; genus Muscicapa; species Muscicapa striata. The sequence goes on along the minus strand of JAREIS010000465.1, from coordinate 610,073 downwards.
CTGGCATAAATATTTCCTGCCTTCCAAAATGCCCATTTGATCCTGCAGTCCTTTCACTGCTGGTAATTCCAAGCAGCTAGGAAAACAGGAAATATGGAAAAGTTAAAAAGAAATTTTCAATTTAGCTTAGAAATCAAACCCAAGAATTTGGGTGGATCTGAGCTCCTCCAGCAGGTGGTACAGAAAGCATGCATCTGTCTTGCAGCTATCTCTTGCATTCCACTATTTTACTATTTCCAAGGTCCTTCTTGTGTTGGAATCCACAAAAAACACTCTACATTCATCCTCCTTGCAAAACTATCCTTCCTTATTTCACACACCCCCTCCAGCAACTCTATCCTACTCTGCTCCATTAAGTGTATTCATACTAGCATCAAAGCATCTTCTGAATAGATGTATTCGGAGAACAAAAGTAACAAGTTTATTAGAAAGGGATTTTTTATCTCCCACCTCCCATTTTCACTGTGATCTCTGTTTTCCCCAACCCTCTCTCTTTTTGCACTGTGGAAAAAATCGATTAAGCTCTCTAGTATACATATTGCTGCAAACCTCATTCTCCTCCTAGAGATTTCAGCTGTCAGGAGACACTTGTCCCCTTTGCTAGCATTGTTGGAGTGGCCTGCAAGGCTAAGGGGGTGGGGAAAAGGGAGTTAGACTCTGGCAGATGCCTTTTTTGTCAAAGACAAAAGACCCCCTGCCATCCTCTCCACTTTTCAGTACTTTCATCCACATTGGATCAAAGTGCTGTTCTGCATATGAAAGGAACCTGGCATTATTCACCTCAAATTAGCCTATCGCCATCCCGCTAGCATCCAAGTCTTCCCAACAAAAGCGCTCACATCTGTTCCATCATTTGCCTCATCTTCGCGGGTTTTTTTCTTTCTGCCCTCAGTTTTTGAGGGCCATTCAGCCCCTTGAATTATAGTCTGGGGAGCATCTTCCTTGCTCTGGGATCGCTCAGCCGGACAATTTGCTTTTAATTGTCTTAAGGAATCATGGGCTGCTTTTGGGTCCTTCCCAGGGACTAACTGCATCCATTACAGCTCCCATTCAGCCTCTTCAGCCAATTCTTTCCCTTTTTCTCCTCCTTCTCAAAAGCATGTTTCTCTTCTTGCTTTTCACCTGGAGGAGACCATTGCTTCTCTGGGCCACTGAACACTATTGCCCCAAATCAAAGTGGACCTTAAATCAAAAGCATCACGACTATCAAAGTCAATAATCCTCCTTTGTCATGGTAATGATCCCGGAGGCCAAGTGTTGAGAAGAAAGCAGGATTTCTTGCTCCAGTGTGATGCAGGTCCTTAGAAGTCTGGTGAGCCTTCAACAGAAAGCTGGGACTGGCAATGCCAGAGCCTGGAAGCCTGAACCCACCTACCATGAGGAGCTCCTGCACACACAGGCAGGAGAAATCTAGTTTTGGCAAGTTCTGAAAATGTCAAAAGGAGGTTTAACCCACCATCTGCAGCCTTCAGAGCAGACTAAGTCACTTTCAGAACTGTTGCTTTAAAGCTGAAGAGAGAAAAATGAGGCAAATTCTCAAACTTGGACAACTTCTGCGAGAAAGACTGGATTGAAGTCATTAGCAGAGACAGATTACATGAGGGATCCACCCAGCAGACAAGAACAGTAAAAGTCAATGAAACAAAAGGAAATGGAAACCACTTTAGGTTACTTATGAGTTACACATTTCCCATGGGCTTTGTATAATTTATATTCGGGTTTTTTTTCCTCAAAGCCAGGATTTCAAGTAGAGGGAGCATCTTTTCTGTAGCAGGATCACTCAAGCCACTTAGAAGACATCCAGTGTGTCTTAAGTTAGACAAAAAGATGCTGCCACAGGTAAAGACAATGAAGAATTCAATCTCTGTCTCTGCTGACAACAAACTCTCACTAACACATCTTATGAAAAATTCTTAGCGTGTCTTAACAGGACCAAACAGAAGACACTGAAAGTTTTCAGTTGTTATCTGGAATATAAATGGAAATACACAAACCAACCCTTTTTCAAATAGGAACTATAAAAACAAGGCTCTAAATGCAATTAATGAAATTTTAATTCTCTTATCATTGCAAAAGGGTGGTTGCATCAAAGGAACACTACTTAGAGCACTGCTGTAAGAAGTGCAACCATTTACTTATAATAGACTGCACTAACACATAGCCTTTGTGTGAGTAATTTACACTGATTTATAGTGTAAAATGCAACTTCTATGTTTCCACTGACTGCAGCAGAAATAAATTGGCCCCACCATGTGCCGAATGTGGAATAAGACCAGCAGTGGTGTAGATTGTTCCCATTACTCAGGATAGCTTTCAGTGCACATGTGCACCCCTCCAAGATCTTGCTCCCATCTCTTTATGAGGCTATTTACGTGGCTATGAACCTGCACTCTTCCTGAGAACTCTCCATCTAAGCCTATTGGGATTCCTCCCTGTCCTGCAGCAATCTCCCAAGCTTTCATTAAGTGCATTCTCATACAGAAAATCCTTGAACTGGTGATCCATATTTGCACATTACTAGGAAACATTAAACTTAATTTTTTTAAATTCCATCTTTGTTAAAGATTTTGTAAATGTCAGCAAAGTTTGTTTCTAAAACCTTCATTTACCAAATCTTCACCAGATATATTTTTACTTCAAGAAACAGAAGGAGGGACTAGCCCTTTGTCTAATTTCAGGTTTCTACAGTCCTGAAGCAAAGTTGAAGGCAAAAAAAATCTCCCCTATTTTCAACCTACTACACCTAGAATTCCTACCTGTCTCCTACTCAGCATTCCTTCAATTGGCAATGTCCAGCTTCAAAATCATTGGGAAAAAAGATCTAAATGAAAAGGAAATACTAACAATCCTGATTTCTCTTAGAATATACTCACTTTCCAATTTACGGAACTGTCTAACCAGTACACTAATAGCAATAATTTCTTTCTTTTGCCCAACACTTAACTCACAAGACACTCAACAGAACAATCTCAAGATTGTATTGCAAGAATAACCAACTTGCAAAGCAAAAAAACCCTGAAACTAGGGTTTCCTAGGCTGAGACTAGCTATACTTTTAAAATTCAACATCTGTAACTGATGTTTTAGTTGTCATTTTGTTTGTTTGTTTTAAATAATCTTCTGCTAAAATAGTTGCTTTGATCTACTTCCTCCTCCCTCCTTTCCACTTGATAGTCTTAAATGCAGTTGAAGAAAAACTAAAATACAGAGGTTAATAAAACAGACTTTTTTTTACAATTCTTAACATCCATACAGGAAAATTATCTTAAAAAGGAAACAATTTGGCTTTCCAACTATAAAAAGCATGTAAAAAATGCAGAAATGATGACACTTTACTGTGTTTGTGACTGTAAGGAGTAAGCTACTAAAAATGCTGAAGACTACCTTTCACAGCTTCAAGGACAACATTTAGAAGCACTTTTTTTCTTCCTGGCCCATAATTACAGAAACTAAACAAACTTGCTACTAATGACCTGGGAGTTACTTGCCATGTTTTTTTTTCACTCAGTGCTCACAGATGCTCTTTGGAATGCTGTTAGATGAAAGAAAAATTCTTACAAGTCCCAGCTAGCCTTCAGTATTTATTTTATTTGTCTTCTCTATCACAGGCCATGTATAACTCAGGACTAAACTCAACAACAGTTTTGAAGATTGCTTCCAGAAGTAACATGCCTTAGAAATTTAGAATACTGAACATACTCTCTCACCAGTGCTTGTATACTGTTTTGGGGGGGTTTTTGTTGGTTTTTTTGTTGGTTTTTTTGGGGTTTTTTTATGTTTGGTTTTTTTTGTGGAATGGAATAATTCAGAACACATATTTTTAATTGGCTGGAATGCTTCCCCCTCTTTCTGCAAAACTGATGTCACTACTTGCACGATGTCTGTAAGTGTGAACAAATCAAAACTATGAGGTTACTAGAATAAATAACCTAATCTAGCAATGCCATGAACAGGCCCAGACAGTTACCACATGTCTTCTAGTAACCATGCAGCAGGATTTTTGGATTTTCTTGGAGTTCTGCCAGCTAGGAAAGAATATTCTGTATAAAATATTCAGCACTGATAAAACATTTTTCCACTCAATGGAACAATTAGACCAGGACTTTGGCTGCTGTTCCAAACAGAACAACAATTCTGAACCAGTGTTTATGTTGTAGGCAAGTAGAACCATCTTTAAGAGAAGGTTCTAGCTTCCCAAATGAGCACAGCAGAGCACAAGATGACCTTTCCATTGATAGAGGGGTGAAAGTGAGAATTTACATTATATTTCTATGTTGTTACATATTGTTAGACTTTGCAATGGAAAACTTCAAACAAGAACTGCTGGACTGGTCCCTAGCTGGTTTCAAGAAGATCAAAGGCTAGAAGATCTCAATGCAAAAGCCTTCCAAGAGGAATAGCTGACAAAATTTTCGAAAAGCAAGACACAGGCCTAAGTCTGTGTTCTTTGTAGTACCTGTGAGCTCAGCCACACAGGAAAAAATAGCATGTCTCAAGGTAGGATGGGAATTTACAAGCCACCAGCTGTGCAGTAAGAACCTGCAGATGATACTCTTGGAATGAGTCACTGGATCCACTGCCAGATGGCACCTCCATTCACCTCCCTGGCTGTTCACATTAGGACATGACCAGTTATCCTACACCAAACTGCCTTTGTGAAAAAAATCTGAAATATTTTGATTTTCAGACCCAGGAAAATCCATCTGCTGCCAATATAATCAGGAAACTGCTGAGTGCTTGGCACTTCTGAGCCAAAGGCTAGAAAGTATCTGGGCAGTTTCGTTATGTTTTTCTCTTCATTTTGCTCCTGAAAAGGATTGTTGCATGTCATAAAAGACCCCTCAGGAATTTTAAGTGGCAGTCTCAATTCAACTGATTTGCAGGACATCTTTTATCAGGTAAACTGTTGCTGGCAAAATATGGAAGATTTTAACCTGTGGACTTCTGAGGTAGTTTCAATGCATCCAAAGCCAGCCAATGCATCCTCTGGTAGTCCTGAAACTTGTCCACTGTACTACGTGTCTTTATTATTCAAATTCCCCTGCTGCCTACATTTAAAAATAAAAGTGTTATATCATCAAAATGTAACTGCAGTCCATCAAGATACAAAGGCAGAAGGATGTTAGCTCAAATAGGACAGCAGTAGCTTTATTAAATGCATCCTCCATCCCTATTACTTGGAATGGACAAACAAAAATGGTATCACAAGATTTTGTCGGGCAAAAAAGGCAAAAAAGCCATGAGAATATCTCTGAACTCAAACCTTTTAGACTAACTGGACAAAAATTTCTTCGCCATCTCAGTGAACAACCTAGACAACTGTTCCAGCAGCTAACTCTGTCTTCTTTAGCACTTTTGAGCTCTAGATAGTCAAATCATTTTTTTAAAGGCCAGGGCAGGTCACCTTCCCCACAGCAGTTCTAGCACATGGTCACACACACTTGCTGTCAGGGTAAGTGTTCCGGATAAACATTTGCTCAAAGATCCCTGAGAAAAGCAGAGCTATCTGCCAAGAGCTCAGAATTTTTGCAAAGTCACTGTGATTACATAAGTCTGACTGTCAAGATTAAAATGGTCCAAGATAAGTAGGCAGGCTCTGTCTGGGGTGTGATGAAATGAAAGAAACAAGAACAAAGGATGTCAGGATTTATCTCATGGGCATGTTACACTTTGGCCTCTTAAGTGAATTACTGGGTAGCTTTCCCGGGCTAGGCAGGCCAATGCTTTCCAGAAATTATGTGAAAAAGCCACAGTGCAACTGGTATCCACTCAACCAGAAATTCTCTGTATGGAAAAAAGCAAGAATATATTGACTTATGGTCTGCAACTTTCAGCACCACAGCAAAAAACTCTGGTACAAACGATTGTAAAAGTATAATGAGATGTGAATCATCTTTCTCCAAACCCAATTTGGAAAATAACAAGCAATGTTGTACAACAGCAGTTGCTTAGTGAGTAGTTGCTAAAACTGTGAAAAAACAGAAAGAACAAGCAGGTAATCAGGGAAAAATAATTCAAGTGGCTGAAATATTTACCCTGCCCAAGCAAGGTAAATTCTGACAAGCTGGACTTGAGATCTAATGAGAGACTAATGAGATCTTTCCCAGGCATTACTGAGGGACTCAATTCCATTTTTTGAACAACAAATCCTCAAGAAGGTCTGCACAGCATAGGCATGAGACTTGTACTACAAAAAGTCTACTCTTAAAACTTACATTTGAATGAGAACACAACATATACAAAGTCCTGGGTTAAATTTCACTACTGTTATCCATCCCAAAGATCTGCTGAAGTATTGCCTCCCTCCTGCATCATTACAGTGTCATTAGTGTGCATCTTCTCAGTGTCAGGCAACACCTATACTGGAGCTCCTTGTGCTTCTCTTCAGTTAAAATCTGAGATGCAGGTCCACAAGCCTTGTGTCTGCTGTGACACTGGATTAAGGATAAAAGAGTTCAGAGATTACCTCACTTTGGACTGTAACACAGAACAAGTAACATAAAGCAGATATTCAGCGGTTGCAGTATTCTACATATCCCACACCATATAGCTTTTACAGGGCTTTTTTAAATATTCACATGAAAGGATTAAAACACTCTTCCCAAACTCATATGGAAGGAAAATAAAGCTGAAATTGAAAAACTTGTATCAAAATCCATCACATGGAAGAAAGAGACTCTCAGGAACATAAACTCCTACAAATTCTTCATTTGCTCAATTTAGGAAAAATGCCACCCTGTTAGTATTTTCACTCATCTCTGAACTTCCTAAGTCAACAATTTCTGACACAAAGTTGTCTCCTAAGAAAAGGGCATGTGGTGCCTGCCCGCCAGCATCATTCCCAGGTAGGGAATCCTTTACTGGAGTCATTAACAGGGAGGGCCCCAGGGACTAGGCTGTGTCAGGGCTCACAGGCAGCCTGACCCAGCCCTTCTCCAGCACTGCACACACCAGCATGCCACAGCACACACACTGCATCCTAATGCCATGGTGCTCTAACACTGCATTCTGCCAGGAGCCTACTTCCAAAGTTGTGCCTGTTTGTCCTCCAAAGCAACCCTAACTCCAAACCTCCCCCTTCCTTTCCAGCAGCTACCCTTTTCCCAGATGCATTAGCTTTCTTTTTAACTCGGGTCCACCCTTGAGAGTTTTTTCCTCCTTACATATGAGCAGGACAGGGACTCACTGATGACAGAGAAATGTCAGTATTTACTTCTTGCCTAACTTTTTCAGACACAGCAGTATTTCATCAGGGAAGAAAAGCCCACAAGAGCCCTGCTAGTATAAGAATCTTCCTAGACATTGCCCTAATAACACTCATCCAAAACCACTCCTCAACCAAAATCAGACTTGTGTTTCTCCTAACCATGCCAGTTTTTCAGGCTCTGTACCATTCAAGATTTAATAAAACTAAGCAGAAACCTAACAGAACAACAGTGATTGTATTTATTGTTGTTCAATGCACTTGGTGCTGAAAAGTAAATTCACATCGAACCTCTTGTTAGGAAACCTTATAGAGAATAACATCTGTTTGTGACAGATCAAACACGGAAAGAAATCACCATCCCTCACACATGGATTTCAAGCCCTTATATAAATCCCAAAAAAACTCTGAAATGTGGTCACACTTCCAGAATCTGTTCAGAGATTTGGAATTAATCTAAAAAAGAAATCTAAGTTTTTGAAGAGATTTCAGAAGCCACTGGATACTTTGCACATCAGCCTCACTATGATCTTTATGAGCCCAAACTACAGAGTGCACATGTGAATTTCAAGCATAGAGGACATTAATGCCTTTTCCCATGTGCATGCACACCACTTTCCAAAAATTCAGCCCTAACCAGCCACATACTTCCACCGGAACAGTGCTGAAGATTAGGTGTAACACTTGCCAGTGTCTCACTTCGTTGCTTCTACCCGCCTTCTTGCATTCAAAAATAAGATTTCACACCATATGAGCACATTGAGCTGGTCCTGATACATCGGCTGAAGCCTTTCTTCTTGCTACACAAACCAAAGGTCTATATAAATTCTCTTCCTTTTCCATTCCAAGCCCCTTCTTTCAGGCTTAGTTTTCCCCTTCTGCTTGCTTGTGACCTGCTGGCATGCACTTTGACTATGTGACTATCCAAATAAGCCATTGAGTAGATGAAAGTGCCACTGGTGGGCTGGAGACCTGACAAGTCCAGTCAGAGCTCACTCAATTCAATGTTACCAGTTTTCCACTGCTCCAAAGGTGGGAGGACCCATAGGTTCCATTCCTGATGGTCACATGCTAAGTGCTGTCACATTTGCTTTTTATAATGAGGCTCCCCCTCCCGGATGCAACAGCAAAAGGTGTCAATATTTCAGCATGAAATTCGAGTTGTAGGGTGATACATCAGATTCTCCTGACATGGCAGTATTGATTCTCTTCCTGATGACAAGAAGCACTGTGGAAGGAAGTGCTTGCACAACCATCCATAAATGGCGAGAATGAGATCACTGGGAAACAACTCACTCCCTTGGTATGTCCTCTGGTCAGCATCAAAGCTTAGTACCAAACCCAGACCAGAATCCCAGTCCTCTGCAGCCTCTACTGCAATCCCCTGTGCAATTCCTTCCAGGAGATCGTTCAGATCAAATGGACAGAACTGCTACCTGAGAACAGTCCTGCTTGTCTTGCTCACATCAGAACAGTGCAAGCTCACAAACACAAAAATAGCAGCACCACTGCTCAAAAGGCACAAAGCTGAGTCATACAGCAGGCTCTCAGTTAGCATGTCCAACTGCACACACATTCCTGAACAGCTCAAATCAAGTAAAACAAAACTTCAAGGCTGTACACCCTGGCAAGTAACTACTTCATTCTCTATCCTTGGCTAGGAAACAAGCCATTTCAGCAATGGAATGTGGCATTTCTCTGAAGTCCTCTTCTTGCGAGAAAGACAGTCAGATAAATGTCAATCCAAACCATAAATGTGATTCCAGCCTGTCTGCTACAGATACACAGCCTCTGCAGGGAATATATCACCCCTCTGCAGAGGCCCTTATAAAATATTTTATCACATTTATTTTTCATCCAGGATGGAACATAGAGACAATTTCACTTATGCTTCAATTAATCCAGGCCCACGTTTTCAGTTTACTCAGCAATCACACAGCTCTGCTCCAGAGGCCCTCAAAATTTTGTCAACACCTTTTATCTTTAATGGCTACATGAAACTTAAAAGCCACTGGGCCAACCCTCAGTACATTGTGTCAAAGATGTATTTGGTGCAGCACAGTGCTGATTTAAATTTTGGTCAGACAGAGGAGTCATCCAGGGACACCAGGCGATCATACATTAAATGACTGCACATTTTGAAAACCATCACCAAAAATCAAACCCAAGCAATCATGAAATAAAAATAATTCATACTTTAGGCCTATTATATTTTTTTCTGTGCTAACGGAATTGTTGCAACAGCACTGCACAGAATGGTCTGCAATTCTCTACCAGCAGAAAGGCCTAATTCAATTTCAATTCAAAATAGCTGAGAAACTGCTTTTGATATAAGTGCTGACACGTTTGACCTTTGTACCATTTGAAAATCATTTTAATTCAACTTTCTGCTGAACAATTTCCAGGGCCATTGCTTTTATCTTCTTAAAGACTTTTACTACATTTGCCTAGTTCAGTTTCCTTGGATCTCATTTGTTTTCCAAGAAAGTTCAAAAAGGCTGCCTAGCAGTTTGTAGTATCCTGTGCTAGTTTCTTTAGAAGCCTTGGCTGAGTGTGCCTGCTTCTGGTGGTTTTAAAAAGGTTAGTTTCACCAGGTATCCTCTCACCCTCCCCTCACCAGTAAGTTTCTGACTAAAGTAGTATCAGTTATATTCTTTTCCTAATGGTCCATAACAGCACTGCTTTTTTAACAAAATATTTGCTTACTTCAGCCTTTCTGCCATGCTCAGATAGTCCAAGGCTGTTCTTTCAAGTCCTTCTCTACCTTCATCTTCCTCTCTTACTGCCACAGCTTCTGCTCCCCTGCTGCAAAATGGTGCAATGAATATTTGTGCATTACGAGGGACTCTGCACCAGGGCAGACCTGCTGGTGGATAGTCTTCAAAAAACCTGGCCACCAGAAAAAATATTTAATACATTTCTTGCTTATGTCTCTTCCATTTTCTTATCGCACTCATTAGACTTCACGGCTTTATCTACCCTAGAAGCAAATTCCTAATTTAACAAGTCAAAGAAAAAAAAGTGTTAAGTGAACATGATTCTCTACAGTCAATTTCCCTCATTTGGAAGGGAATGTAAGCAACAAAGCATCAGCTGCATCAGTAACTGTTTTGGCTAAACCCAGAAAGTCCTCTGAAACTTTTACCTAGCTCTGAATGGCAGCTAGACATTTACAGGTTACTAGGGGGGTGAGAGAGGCAGCAGAAAGGGAGGCCCGTGGTTGTCTTCTGTTAAAAGTTTTTTTTAAAGTCTTTTAAATTCCTAACTGCTGACACAAGAAAATATCTCTGCTTTTGTCATGAGGGCCTTAATCCTCAGCCCTGTTCTCTTTAAAAACCAAGCATGGAGTCTTTCAAAGGTGTTGGCAAGCACTACAGCTAACACACAAAAAAACCTTGCAGAAAGCACACACTCTGGAGAGGGGAAGAGAACCCGGCAGTTAACAAACAGCCCAAGTGCTACCACCAGGTTTCCCTTTCACAGAGTGACCAGATGGATGCACCAAGCCTGCTGAAACAGCTCACCAGGCACTACCAGAATCATGGACCCTGGGCTCACTCCTGGCACTAAAGCTTCTAAATGCAGAAGTCCTCCTCTGCAGATGTGAAAGATCATCTCTGACACACTGCTAGAGCTCCCAAAACATCTGCTGCTTCTCTTTCCAAGCAATGCACACCATAAGCATGGATTTTAGCTAGAGCTCACATACCGCCCTGTGCTACTGGGCACAGCTGTACCACAGCCTAGGAATCTGCAGTCACACGTGGCTTAGGACTTGTGCAGCACCACAAAACCAATTCAGGATCACTGCATGAACTGGCACAGCTGAATGAACTAAAACACCATAATCCTTCCACATTTCATTCTATTTTTCATGTGTTCATGTGTTATTGTTTAATAAGTATTTCATATCCAGCAAATGCTTATGGGATTTACTACATTAATGGAATAAAGGCACAATTACAATTCATTTGTAACATTTCTGACAAATTTGGGTTTCAAGCCTGATGTATCTCTTGAGCTTCCAAACCAAAAGGGCACTGAAATCAAAGGAAGTTTTAGACTTAGAAAAAGGCAGGATGTTTAGGCAAGTTAATTTATGAGGTCTTCCCAGGACAGGAGCTCTCACTGCAAACTGAATGTGCCTTTCTATAATAGGCTAAGGAGGTAAAAATAACAAAATTTACTGTGAATTCCTGAGTCTCTGTCTCAATACGTGAAGATTTATTATGGCAAATTTTGGTAGGGTTTTTGTTTTTTACTTTTTAGTCCATGGTGTTTCTAATTCCAAGGTCAAAAAGGTCACCAGAACTTCCTCTTTGGAGATAGCACAATATTTCACAGCAGTATGGTAAAATGAAAGGATAATCTCAGGTGGATCAAATCAAAATGTGGGAAGCAAAAATTAGGATCAATACAAAAATAAACATGAGGAATTATTGGGAAGGTAGCCATACCGTCATAGGATCTGTGGATGACAGGGCATTAGGAAATTTGTGAATCAAAAAAGTGATGTTTTTGCCAAAGCAGTCTCCAATAGTGTAATGCATAACAACTGGGAAGTAATTAAGCTGTCCTATCCAGTCCTGTTGAGGCCTCTGCCAGTCACTTGCCTTCTGTTTCAGAAACTGCTGAGACAGAAACAAATGCAGAGTCCAAAGGAGAGAAGGAAGACTGTTCAGAGGTTTGGAAACATAAGCTACAGGAAAGGATGAACTGACTTAATCAATTCAGGAAAAGAGCAGCCTGAGGAAAAAGACAGGCACCACTACAGTTCATTCTGCCTAAAGAAGATAGTTAAAAAAAAAGATCAGTAAGTTATGGTCCACAAGAAGATGTCAGCTTGCAACAGCAAGTGTGTTGGCGTGAGATGCAGCTAAGATGGGAAGAAAAGAAGAGGAATGGATTTCCCTGGGTCAGTGTACAGTCTCCAGCATTGTATTTAAGACACCATTAGCTTCATCTTCCTGCATCATTTTGGTTTACTTCTACCTTGAGACAAGAAAACAAATTTAATTTCCACAGATTCAGCAAATCTTTTTAGCTGTCATAACCAAATGTTCTCACACTATGAAGTATTTGTTTCTTCAGGCATGAGGACAGCAACTCTAGACAGATAAACTGTTAGGAAAGGCTGAGTTGCAACATAGATGTGATAGTTTTTCAGCCTTTGATGCCTAACTCATCATGTGCTTACCACTCATGTCAAGCTATATTCTTAAGGAAAAAATGCTAAAAAAAAGGCTCATTTCAGAAAATAAAGTAAATAGAATACTACATATGACCTGAAATCAAATTTTAAAAAGCAAAAAAGGAAACAAGTTCTGTTTTTATAAGCCATACGAGAATGCACAGTCAAACCCAAGCAAGGTGCCTCAAACTCATTTCCTACAATATCAGTATCAGTACCAGGTCCATTTCCATTTGGAACTAACATAATACTTGTAGATTTTTGCTTTCTAAAAGGTTGCCTTATCTTCCCAGTTATCTCTGAAACCTCCACATCTTCTAGGTCAGGATACTTTCCTGTTTCAAGTGATAGAAGAACTCCAGATCTTTCCAGTCCTGAAAAAGTGACTGCTGAAACGAAACCAAGAGTTCTATTGACTTACAGGCTGGCTCCAGCCTCTAGAATTTTTGCACATTTGTATCTCCCTGTTAAAAAGGTTTCAGATGTGCTTGTAACACTGTGCTGGTTTTGGCTGGGGTAGAGTTAACTTTCTTCACAGTGTCAAGTATGGGGCTGTGGTTTGGATTTGTTCTGCACACAGGGTTGATAATACAGAGATGTTTTTGTTATTGCTGAGCAGGGGTTACACAGAGCCAAGGCCTTTTCTGCTTTTTGTACTGCCACACAGGTGAAAAAGTTGGGGGTGGCTGGAAGGATGGGAGGGAACACAGCCAGGGCAGGTAACCCAAACTGATCAAACGGGTCTTCCAGACCATCTGACATCCTGCACAGTATTTCAGGCTGAGGGAGAAGAAGGAGGGAGGGGGAACATTTGGAGTGATGGCATTTTACTTCCAAGTCACTGTGAGGCTGAGGGGCCCTGCTGTCCTGGAGATGCAAAACACCTGCCTGCCCATGGGAAATAGTGAATATGTGTGTGGCTTTTGCTTTTCCTTTTTAAGCTGTCTTTATCACAGCCCATGAGTTTTCTATCTTTTACCCTTCCAATTTTCTCTCCCCAATCCCATTCATGTGGCAATAAGCAAGCCGATGCCTGGGGCTTGGTTGCTGGGTTGTTGGCTGGGATTAAACCACAAAAAATACAAACCTGAAATTGGGTTAAAAAAAAATATTGTATGCACAATAATTAAAAGCCATCTAGAGCATTGAAAATAAATGCATGCAGAGAGAAAGTCAGTGATCAAAATAATAAGATAATTTTCCCAAAGATTAATTTCTGAGAAGACAGTCTATAGAAAAGCATACGCTCCCAGGTAATTTTGTTTAACTCCGCAAACCCACAAGATCTGAAATGTTTCTGTTTGTTACATGACACACTAATTCATCTTGGAAATTATTTGCATAGTGGTGGTTATAATTTTCTTGGAATCATGAGACCTGGTGATAATAAAACCATCCACATCATATGAGCTCCAGTAGCTGCCTGCAAAACAGCTCTGTCAGGAACTTTAATAACTGCCAACTGCAGGCGTTTAATTGGTCCTTCAATTTCAATTTTATTAAGTTGAATCAGTCAGTTTATCTTATAAACTTACTTAATATACCAAGTGTCATTGTTGAATACACTGTTAATTTAGTTACTGAACAGAAATCATTCATGGATACCCACAGAGCTCAGAGGCACTCAACTTGTTCCTGCACTACAGACATACTCTCAAGATATCTCTAGTAGCTAGAAAAGGTTGCTGAAAGTGAGACTGCAGCCAAGGCACTACACTAATCTCTGCCATAGATGAGTCCCATCTAGAGTCTTTATGCCAGAGGGCAAAAAAACCCCAAAATCTCACTGAAATAGTAAGTCTCATAAAGAGAGTCCTGATTTCCCAGTACTCCAGTCCTTCTTGACAAAACACGTCTCTGCCAAACCCCATCTCTAAACTCCATGTCTCTCTCAGATCCCCTTCACATGTCACCTCCCATCACACTGCTGCTTCAGCTTAATACGCTCCTATGCACAACCCTTGAACAGGAATGTGTGTCACAGAAACAGAATCAGATAGGTTGGAAAACACCTTTGTAATCATAAATCCAAACTAGGACCAAACACCACCTTGTTTACCAGACCACAGCACCAAGTGCCATGGCCAGTCTTCTCTTAAACACTTCCAGGGATGGTGACTCCACCACCCTGCGGGCAGCCTATTCCAATGTCTGTTCAGCCTTTCCATGAAGAAAATTTCTCCCAATTGCAACCTAACAGAATTCACAGGTAGAGAGTTCTAGTCTTTCCCTACTGCCTTACACTGCCAAAAACTTGAAAGCCCATGAGAAACCTGCACAGAACAGCTGGATCTTTTAATGACTGCCAAGATGGCAAGCTAACAAGCACTCTTGGAAGTGCTGGGCAGAAGGAAATCAAAGCTATCAAAATTTCAGAACAAGCCCAGGAAGTGAGCACAATGCATATCCATCCAGCTCTCTGAAAATCAGAATGATGTTTTTCAAAATTGGCTGTCCGAAGAGAATCAACCTATGATTGAGCTCCTGTATATAAGATGCTGCATTTCTGAAGCCCTGTGCCTCTTCCAGCCCAATTCAAAAACATTGGAGCCACTACCTCTAAAACAAAATTTAACTTTTGCATACAAATATAACAAGATTAAAAATTTAAAAATTTGGAGATACAAATTAATCTAGAATGCTAAAGTCCTTCTAGGTTTCCTGTTGTCACAAAATTAAAGTCACACTGCAGTTTGAAACAGAGAGATCTTACTGAAACCTAGAAATACTAATGGAAAAAGAAACTCTTTCCCACACACTTTTACTTGCACCTTTGAAAGCCAAACCTGAGAAAATATGATTCCTTGGCCTGTGGCTATGAAACAATCCAGTGGGGAAAGAAAATAAGCATCAGCTAACCAGGGCTGTGCTGAAAGACCTTTTAAGCTACAGAACTCAAGGACGTGGCTTGCCATCTCCAAGTCAGTCTTTCTCCTGTTTTATTTCCTGTGTTAACAACGTGATATCATAACAAAAAGTGAGAGTTGTATGTGCAAAAGGTCCCAATCTCCTTTGACCTGAGTTACACCATGCACAGTTTTCAAAAAGCCAAAAAAGTCACACCAGAGATGACTGGAAGATGATTGTTTGCACTTTTGTCTATCCCGCCATTGTCGCTGTAAACATAATCCATGGAAAAGACACTCAGCAGAGCACTTGGAAAGTAAGCCAAAACCTCCACTTCTGCTCTAGGCCAGAAAGCATGCTGATGCTTTTGCTTGGCATCTCTGTTACATAGCAACACAGCTGAGAGCACAGCCAAACCAGCAAGAAGCAATCTTCTCACGTCCAGCAATGTGAGCTTTTACATTGCACTAACAGCTGGAAAATCACTTGTTCACACTCCTTCTGCAGTGACATTGATGATGGGGCTGTCACAACACAGGCAAAGTAACAGTGAGGAGATTCAGACCTAACATCTTCTAACAAACAGTCACACTGAAAAGAAATAGGACCTTTTATATAGCTCTTTCAAAAATCCAGAATTATGCAGATTTTGGGTTATCCCAGCAAAGATTTTTAGATGCAGACTGGAATATAAGGGTCCAAATAATATTGTGACAAAAAAGCTTGCTCTTGTAACCCACCTGAGACTTTTCAAAACTGGCTTCAGCCAACACATATTTACTTATCTGGCAAACATCACATCCAGGAGCAAAGGGATGCTCTTCACACACTGCAAGAAGCCTACAGGAAACTGTACATCACCTCCTGCACTAAACACAAGCCCATCAACATGACACATAGGCTTGAACTAGAACTTGCCATGACCCAGCAGAACTCATTTACCCATGAGACAAAGCACTCAAGAGACAAAACTCTCTAGAACATTATCTTCAGGCCACATAGCAGCATCTGCCAACACACCCTCTCCCCCAGTCTTAAGGCACTTACTACCCTCCTGCTGCTTTTTTAACAAGCCCATGGGTGACAGAAGTGTGAAAAACTGTTCTGGTCTCGAAAATAATTCAATTTACACTCACTAGAGCCCTGAAAATAAGGAAATCTGGAAACACCACCTATCCTCCCCTCCACAAAAGTATGTAAAGTCACTGGTGCAATACTATCCTCTGAAGCACTTGTGTTTTAGAATATGATCTTCCCAAACATGACAATCTAATTCCTACTGGAGAAACAGAGGTCTATTAAGAGGCAAAACACAAAACACCCAGTTACTGCTGGGCCACTGTCAATCTTAATGAAATTTGTGCTAAAATTAAACCAACAAATTAAAATCCACGTTATCTAAATTCTTTAACAGGAAACATCATAAAAAAAGCAGCATCACCTGAGATTTCAAAACATATTGATCCATCAGTGGAGAGAGTAAGCAAAATAACCCTCTTCTGGTATTTGCTCTTCTCCTAGGTAATTATTTGGCTTTTGCTTACAGGACAGATTTTGTACCCATTCAGAAAAGTGTTGTATGAGTTGTAATCTTGATGCATGCTTTCAACTTTTTTACCAGAGAGACATTCTTAGCTCTTTAAAGAAAATATTCTAAATCTAATTAATTAACAGAGCTTCACTGCATGTGAAAAACCTAGACTTCCTGGGAACTAAATCCACCTTCATTCAAAGCAGACCAACTACCTCACATGTCACCTCAGCTTGCTCTGCAGTAACAACCCAGTTCTACCTCCCTAAAAGGTTACTGAAGTGGCTTGTTACTAATAAGGGAACTAGATTCTCAGGCCAGGAAAGGATCTAAAAAACTGAACCTAGAGTATGACTACAGCATGTGGCTAGCTGTATTTGTTTAGGAAAGCCAACAGCAGAAGCAGCATGCTACCATCGTCTGCTCCTGTGAACTCTTCTGCTACTGCTATTTCCAAGTACTGGCACAGCATATTCATGGCAACATCTCCATGGCAGCTCCACACAGCACTGTAAATCCTGATGTTATACAAGGAACAGAAGGCGCAGTACAGGCAGAAAGGCAATGGCAAGTCTTGGAGTGAAAGCTAGGTCTTCTTAATTATAATTTCTCAGCCTGGAGACACCAGATTCTTTTTCCATCACATATCCCAAGCATCCTTCAATGGAAAAGAATGCTTTTGCCAGAAACAATCTTAAAAAAAACCAAACCTACATAACAATTACAGTATAGTCTTTTTCAAACCATCATCAAGATTACATTAACATGTTCACGGTTTTCTTTCAAACCAAGGCCTCTCCGGCCTTTTCACAAAACTTTTGGTAGAAAAGAGTTCACCTCAGATCCTCAGAGCAGCTCTGGTCAAAGCCCAGTACAGAACTGGCAGTCAGAAATTGCAGTGCTACCACAGAGCTGGCCCAGGACACAGGGCATAGGTGAGACATGGAGGGCACTACACCACCTATCACCCTGAACAAGATACATGAAGTCTGCAGGAACACAACAGCAACAGCACCCTTTTCCCTTGCAGCACACAGAACCTGTTTGAAAAGCTTGCCTCCAGCCACCTCTTGCAAGTAAGACTCTCTATCTCCTTCTCCTGAACACCTGTTCATACTCCATATCTTGTCTTGTAAGCTTTGTCTGGTGTCCTTGAACATATCCTTTGGGCTCAGCCCTTCATTTTCAGTGGATGCCACGTCTCTGGTACATGTCAGAACTAATCACTGGAGACAAATGTGGAGCAGAGGTAAGGGAGAAGAGACTATGCAGCCAGGTGTTCTGACACCAAGAAAGAGCACATGTTTGGAGCTCCTGACCCTGCTCTCCCACTTCACATACCCCAGTCCTAAAACAACTATCAGTGCTCCATGCTCATCTCTTTTCAAGGGGAGGCTCATAGTGCACAGGTAGGACACTTGCAAAACATGCAACACTGCAATGCAGGGTGCTGGACAGCCTAGCTTATGTCATGTGAACAGTTAACATGGATATGTCTGCACACTGCTCCTCTGAACCTACTACACTGAGCTACTTATCCAACAGCATTTGTTGCATTCTGATTCATCCCTTTATGGGACTGCGTCTTGTTCAATTCTCCCTCCTGACTAGAGTTGGACAAGAAGCTAGCTAGTCAGGCCTTGGAGGGATGCACCAGCTGCAGTACCAGCTCATCTGCTGGCAGCTGCACTGCATCCCAGCTACCTAGTGAAATACTACACTGCCTGCCTCTAGCAGACAAAGTAAAATCTAAGAATCAGCTACCTCAGAAAACCTGGAAGACATTTGAGGCCAACACTTACTAATTCAGCTGACCTGATGAACACACTTTGACCTGTTGAAACAAGTTACGTGTTTATCAGAAGATAAGCAGATACAAAAATCACATTACAAGGAAGATGGTTGAATGGAAAGTTCTCTTGTAGATTCAGTCCCAAACCAGCTCCTTTCCCCATCCTCTCTTCCCATTTCTAGGGAAGTTATCTACTTCCATTTTGAAAGATTAATGGAGATAACTGACAAATAAGTCTATTAATGTGTCTCATTCTCCTGTAGAAGATACAATGATCTTTTTTCACAGTACACCACTGCTAAGAGTTTATCTGGCTCCTCCTCTCATCCTTTCTAGTTTTCTTGCTCCTAAATATAATTCTATGCATGTATTTTCCACTATGTTGTGACTGTCACAACTGGACCCTTCTCTGGTTTGTAAGCCATTGAAATATGTCTTCTCTGTTTTCTGAGTAATCAAATCCCTAGATTTTGGAATGACAATCTAGAGTCATAACTCCTAGTTTTTACAGTTAAGCGGTGAATACACAATTGACATTAATGAGTCAGGCTGTGCTGCAACGGTAGGAACTGCTATGTTCAATCTCTGTCCAGGAATTTCATGTTTCCCTGCTCACTGGAAAAAATGTAAGTGAATAAAAATTGTCTTGTGCAATTTTCAGTTGCAAACTGCTAGCTCAGGAGAGTGTAACTGCTCTACAAAGCAAACTGGAGCATCCCCTGTAACATCTGATTAGATAGAGCACAGAACTGCAAACTAAATATAGTACAGTCTACAATGTAGCAGACTGCACATCAGGGACAGATTTACTAGCTGTTTCAGCACAAATCAAAAAAATGAAAAGGTAAGAAACACTTTTTTCAACCACGCAGGAAGAGGGCTCTGCTATCACAGGCTACACCACTAACAATTATTGGTGCAGCACTAGGCAATCTTTGGTACATTTCTCCAGACAACTTGCTGTATGGCATTATTAAGATTGCAGCCAAATAGAAACCATAACGGGCTACCATCCAATTGGCTCCATACCTGTTTTTAAACACCCCAACCTGTCTGCTTTTTTCCAAATGACTTGGACATCTAAAACCTGAAGTGTGATATGTGATAAGTGATGGAGAACATCAGGCATCTCTCTCACAAGCTGCATCCTGTGTCTTTAATTCTGCAGTTAAGCATTGCTTTATGTAGCTGCCACTCTATTTGCCACATGAAGCGATGCACAACAAGTGCCTCACCCCTACATCTCAGTGACAGAGCTTAGTGTAAGAATAACCACCTAAAAAAAAACCTTAGAGCCAAATTCTGAAAAGTTACACATTGCTTGAACATCAGATTAAAAGAGTAGGAGCAGATATGTATGAAATGTAAACACTAAAGAGCAACCAGACTCTACAGGACATTCTAAACCTGACACTGACAGAGCCTGGAGAAGCAGAGGGGTAAGCAGTGATGCCAACACTAGAAGCTGTTCCTTTGTGCCACTTATGCTCTGTCACTTACTCAATGACTGCAGTATCTCTCAGACTTATAGTCTCTGTCCTTGAAAAATTTGACTTCAACCCTCTCTACTCCTGCACCAACCATTTCACAACCCATTTTCCCACAGCTGCTCATGCTGTGCAGTTTTGAAGCCTAAACTAGCAATCCCTTTGCTGTTTGACTCATGCTGGGACAGAGTTGTTTCCTACCACAGTTCTGTCACAGTTACTAAATAAGATGGCATGTGACTGATGATAAGATCATCTTCCTGGTAGGAGCTGAAGCTGAGAAATGGATTGGCTTCAGTCGCCACTCTGAGACCTGGACACGTCACCAGATTTTCATTCCTGTGAGTCTCAGCAACAAGACAGTACCTTAATTTTCTCCTGCCACTCTTATTAGAGGTCATAGCAGAGATAAGGGATGACTGCTTCTACTCAAATCAGTCTGAGGCAAGTACAGTTTCTGCCTTCACTAAAACTAAATGCAGCACAGCTTTCAGAAAAGTGCTTTCCCAACCGTATTAACTCTCATCAATGAAAGCCCATCAATAAAATCCTTTGCTGGAACTGTCTGTGGCCAGGATAAAGTTCTTGCTATCAGCTAACTAATCTGCAATCACTCGCCTCTAGGGACTGAAAGGGATGGAAGAAAGCATCTTGGCCAGGGCAAATATTATTAGAACCAGAGTAAGCTATCTGCAGGATGTTTGAAAACCTCATGTACAATACCTAATGTGAATACTCATTCATTGGTGAATCTCCAGGTTTCCATTCTATGACATGCAGCTAGATCCTGGATGATAAATTGACTAGTTTCTAGGAGAGCCAGGCTAGATTAAAACATAGTGTGAACAAAGAGCAAAGAGGGGTTCAAGTAAACCAGCAGTGCCAATGCAAACACTTGAGCTCTGGCAATACAGAGGCAGGCATTTCAAAGTAGAGATGCAGGGACTGAAGAAGATCATGGTCAATTTGGTATGAGATCCCAACTTCAAAGCAGATGTTCCTCCTAATTCAGCAGTACTGCACCTCTGCCTGGCATGGGTGACTGGGAAAACAAAAAAAAGAGGGGAGAAAGAGGGGGAAGAAAAAGGCTCTAAAGAGAAGCACTGCACTGTGCCCTGGGACAGTGCGGCAAAACGGAGAACTCTGGCTCACTGAAAGTCCTTGAGAAGTGCACGTGAGCACACAAAGCCAGGAACCTCAGCTAGGGAGAAATAACTGAGAAATGCAGCACCACTAGGGCAACTGCCTTGCTCCCAGCCTTTAAACAAGTCCCATTTTTTGTTTCCTCTACCAGGTAGAAGATGACAAATGTCTGCACAGCTCCCACCACCAGACCCTAGAAAGCTCTTTAACCTCTAGTGGAATGGCACTACCTATGTACAGCATGTGCCCTAGTGAACCCACATCACCAGCCCATGCTTTGGCCTCCGTTTCCCAGCTGGAGGGAAGAGCATGCCTTCTTACTTCACAAGGGGCTGTCAGCAAGTGGAAGCCTAAGTCTTATCCCACCCTCCCTGCACCTCTGGCTGCACAACCTGCAGAGCAGGCAGATGTACAAATCCAGCCAGGAATGCAGTCCTGCCTGGAGGGTATTTTCAATGGGGTGTGTAGCAAAGCCATGGCAGATGGACAGGGAGGAATGTGGGCTTCCTTCTTGGTCATCTCCAGGCAGGCTGGACCACCACCTGGTGCATGCATATTGAGGCCAGGAGTACAGAGGGGAGACCTGCTGCCCCAAGCCCTGCACCCTGCCAGGACATCACACATGCTGCACGTGGTGCTGGGGAAGAAACCTTCAGCAGACACCAGCTTCCAGCAAGCTTGCTGCCTCTGCAGCAAGGAGATGAAGCAGCAAGGCTTTTGCAGAGCTGATGCCTGTCACCCAGCACTCAGGAAAATTTGCTTAATGGTTGCCTTTGTTTTTAAACAAGAAGCAAAAGTGCTTGCTTGATTACAGTCAGAGCTCAGGCACTCCACGGGTTTTGCATTAGACCTATCCAACTGTGAATAACAGTGTGTATTCCAGGAAAAATGCAGGAAAAGAAAAAACCAAACCAAACCAAAACAACGAAGTTCTGGCCAAGTGTTGACATTAAACTGCAAAAAGGAACCAGGCAGGAATGCAGTTAAAACTCAGTTCTAGCTCTGCCCCTTTGTGCTTACTCCAGAAAATAGCATGAGCCCAGAATTTGGCAGAGGGGATGAAAAAAGAATTCTGCTCATCCTGAAGAGGAACAGGACTGAATTTCTGATGCCTGTGGAGTTCAGAGGCAGTGGAGAAAGTGACAGCAGCGGATTATAGAGAGCATCCCAGTACCAGGCAAACCAGACCTGACTTGAGAGTTTTATAGAAACTCAGCCCTGAATGTGGGACAAGAGGAAGAATAACCATCTGAAGCAGAAAATGGGAGTAACTCAAACCACTACGCTTTTATCTCTCTCCTTCTCCAACTACACACAGACACTTTGGGGTTTGTTGTTGTTGTGAATACAACCATGTGAGAACTAAGTAACATTTCATTTAACTTCTACAATCAGCAGTAACATCTGCCCTAAACCACACTGCTGTTTAGATGGGGAAAGAAGAAAACCCAGCTCAAGGGAAAGTAGTACTGAACATAGATGTTTCTTTTAACACTGCGTCCAAAGCTCTTGACCACTCTGTCTCTACATCACAGGGCAGATACCCTGACCTGGTGAGGTCTAGTGCCATGCAGCAGATCTACAGACTTGCCTGAACCAGCAGGCTCTCAAGAGATCCCCAGCATCTATATTAGGAGCAAGAACAGAAAAGCATGCAGCACATGTGATCACAATTGTGTAAACTAGGCAGATACTGCTGAGTAACCACCATCACTGCTCTGCATTCCCTGAGAACTTGTTTTATGCCAGCATCCAGTCCTGCTCTCCCTGACAGACCACAGCCACCACCTCTGAGTTCAGCAAAGAGCCTCCATGGTGGCTCCTTCCAGAGAGGTACTGCTGGTAGGAGGATACATAGAAGCAACAATTATGGCTGATCATATGTCTCCTAAGGACAGCGGTATGTGGGAACACCTGCTTGTCCTGTCCCACAGTCACACAGAATCACAGAATTAACCAGGTTGGAAAAGACCTTTGAGATAATCAAGTCCAACCCATGACCTGACACCACCTTATGAGACTCTAATTCAGACTCTAATTCATTTAGGTTCCTGAGCTAAGGACATAATTCCTCTACATTTTAGATGTCTGCTTAGCTGCATGTGCACAATCATACATGGTAAATGGAACATGAAAGCCGTCCCATGAATTTCCCCTTCAAGCCCATGATCTCTGGAAGTTACAAAAACATGATTCTCCACAAACACAGGCAATCCATCTTTCCCAATCCACCACAACAGGGAGCAGATATGCTCAAGACAACACCACAGTAGCCTTGAAACACTACCTGTTAGAAAACTGCCTGAGCAAGGCAATGTCTTTGGCCAGGTTTCCAATCCTCACTGAGCATGGGAAGGACAGAAGAGATACCATCACCTAACTACAATGCTATCTCTAACAGTGACAACACAATGATACTTTAGAAGCAGATTTGGAACAGTGGTAATGAGCTCCAACTATTCCTCCAGTCAGCTGGAAACTTTAACTTTTACCATCAAACTGGACAAGCCTAGAATAACAACCAAATTTAGGGCAAAAGCAACTAGATTACTCCCAGAGAATTAATTATAGTGCCACTGTGTAGACATGCTGCATTTTCTTCAGACAGTATGAACCTCAGCTGGGGAGGAAATACTGGGAGTATGAACAAGAGGAGTGAGTGAATTCAGCTACCTACCATCAGCACTGCTGCCAGTTTCCCACCTCTGTGCATCACAGAGTCCCTGACACTACAGCTGTCCCAGTAATCTTCACAAAACACTGCTCTGGGGACCAACTCAAGCTGTGTTAACAATAGCACACAGGAAAGTGTCTAGTATTCCAGGACAACCTTGAATTAAGGGGACCTGGAAACACAGGTGCCTTTTAAATCATCCTCCATCTGTCTGGTGCTCCCTGTGCTCAGTGCCAGACATCAATGACGAGCTGGGGTTGTTATCACTTACCAAAATCACCCCCCACTTGACTGCACAGGGTATGGCAAGGGCTTTTGTGGATATGGGGGGACCAGTGTCACACCACACACTCTGTCCACCTGCTATGCATCCCTGCACGTGCAACACTCTGGGGGCCATCCCCTGCCCTGTGCCAGACAGAAACAGGCCCTTTACAGTGTCCTGGAACAGACTAAACCATTAAAGTTAAGGCAGGGCCTTATTAAGGTGACGGCGCTGTTGAACTCCAGAGGCTCATTCCTGACTAAGCTGAGCAGGACAGTTCAGACAGCATCACAGCTTTAAGGCCTCACTTCATTCCTTGCTAAGCAGGCAAACAGAGTCCAGAAGAGGTGGTGCCTGCTCCTTAGGGATCTTTCTCTGCAGGCCCTGCAGCACAGCATGCAGACCTGCAAGTTTCTTGGCTCCTGTCACACACACACACCCAGAGCTGATGCCTAAGGGCATTTAAAACAAGCTAGCAAGGGCCTACAGTACCTCAAAACTCCCTCTTCTCTACATTCAATGTTCCTGGAAGCTCAGCCCATTTGCAGAGGATGTGCAGCAAAGAGCACATAGCTTTGACCACAGCAGCTGCCACCTCATTCTTGCCTGCTGAAGTCACAGTACCTCTGTTTTAGAAAACCTTACTGTCCTATGCCACATTATAAGAAAAAAGTCTGTTTCACATTAAGGTAAAGACAGTCACTGGCCAGATAGATCAAAATGCATATTGATACCATGCACAAATCAGCAGCTACCTAGAACCAGCAGTTCCACTAGGTCCTAAGGAACTTTGTTAAACTGGCTAATTGCCTTCACTAGAGAGCAATTGTACTAAATCTGATAGCATGTTTCCTCAACATCTAGGCAACTAGACATACAGCATTTGTTATAATGTCCTGCTGCCTCAACCCAAGCAAACGCAAGGAATGATATGTCTGTTTCTCTGGATACAATTTTTCAGATCAAGTTTGTTTACTTTCCTTTTATAAAAGTATGGTCTTCAAGTCCCAGAATAACTGTGTAGCTCTTTCCTGGCCTGTATCCAGCTCTTCAATGCCCTCTGAAGTGCTGACACAAGGACTAAGCAGCATTCCTGCACTAGAGTCCTCAGGACATTTCTCCCCTATTTCTACCACTCAACTGAGGACTGCGAGCTCTGTCTCAGCTGAACTACTGAGCTTGGCAGTCATGTTAACTGGTATCTTCCAAGCCTGTTGCACCACCAGGATATTCCAGACAAGGCCTCCAGTCCCGCCAGCTTGACATTTGTGCTTCAAAGCTACAGATGTACAGCCTTGCACAGAACAGCACCAGACCAGCCCTGCTCCTCAGGTGACTCAGCTCTGCTCCCACCACTCACCTGTTGTTAGCATCCTCTGCAACCACAGCACCTCCATGCCTGTGACAACACTTAGGCACCATTACTACCACTGACAAAGCCACTGGGTAATGGAGGGCCAGGAACAGACACCTTTAGCTCTTCTGTACAAGATTTTTTTATTTTCCCTACTCACTGGAGGATGACTCCCCATGTGCAGCTGTTCCTTAAGAATGCACAAACACTCTGGCTATTCACAATAAGCCATTTTGTCTGGTATGTACTCCTATAACAGAGTATCACCAGAAATAAAATCAAAAGCTTCCAAAGCTATGTGTAATTATGTCACAAATTATTACCAAAAATGCTCATATGAGGAAGCTGTCTGACAAAGCCAGTTTCCCAGTCAGGGAAAATTGCCTAGTACCATACTGTCTCCTCTCAATTCTTCACCAGCTGCAGAACTTATCAGACTTTCTGTGCTCTGAACTTTGGGTAGTCTGGCAGGCTACTCCCTCATTGTCCCAGGATAATGCTCTAACAGTAGTTATTTTTCCACTCCCCTGAATTTTTTTAAGTGCAATTAATGATTCATAGAGCTCCTTGGTTCAGTCTCTAAAAATTACAGACTGCAAGTTAACCATTGTTTTGAACATTTAAAAACAATAACCTTAAACATTTTTTCCTAATTATTGGAAGAAATTTGTCAGCAGAGTAGAAAACATTCTCTTCGGACCAACCTACGAATACAGGGTCTTCTCCTTTCCAAACATCACAAAATAAATAATTACTATTTCTGCCACTGCTTTTTCACTCCCGCTCACTATGGAGCCTACACCACTGGTAGGATTTCAGGAATCCCAGATACATTTAAAGAATCCCTTTTTATTCTTCAAATCTGCTGCCCAAAAGCTCTTCACTGGTACCCTTCAGTTCCCCCATCATTGTCTGCCTTTGCTTGCAGATTACTTATTTATGTTGCTTGCTCTTTTTCCTATTCATTGCGTTTTGAGGTTTCTTGCTGCTTTAATATTTTTTAACTAAATCAGCTTCCTTTAAAA
The DNA here is from genome assembly GCA_030060385.1 of Muscicapa striata striata. Classification (NCBI taxonomy): domain Eukaryota; kingdom Metazoa; phylum Chordata; class Aves; order Passeriformes; family Muscicapidae; genus Muscicapa; species Muscicapa striata. Next base: position 583,561 of record JAREIS010000465.1, on the reverse strand, counting down.
CTAAAAAAACTAGTCTTTGCAAATGCAGAACTGTTGTTTCTCAGGGATCTAATTAGGATTCTTGAACTACTCCCATTTTTATGCTTAAGTTCTTCTTTCTACTTTATTTGGCCTGTAATTCTTTTCCATTTCAAAAAACTGATCTCTCTTAGAGCACCAATCATTCTCTATACATTCTCTTTTCACATAAAAATAAAGTTCAGTCATTATTATTTGTACCTAAGCAAGCATTCTTTTCAGTTCAGTGATTAACATTTTATTAACTCAGATGAGGACTGAAATTGCATTACTCCAAGTCAGCATCAATACCTTCTAGACAGTGTTATTCACATATATGTTTTAGATGAATAACTTTCTCAGAGTGCTGAAGTACTTGAAGTACCTAAATCAGAGTATAGTTATTCTCTTGTTCTCCTCTGGTAGTAGGAGATGCTCACCAAGGAACTGTACAATACTGATAACATACTTCCATCACCTGCATTACTGCTGATCAGCTACAACCTTGAGCTTTCCACATCTTCCTGACTTACCAACAGCTTCAAAGCAAATAAAAATATATGTGGAGTTCACCTTCTCTTCCTTCTCCACTTCATTCTTCCTAGAAAATATGGCTGTAGCTATTTTGTTTTTGAACATTACAAAAATGCAGCTTGTCCCATGGGACTCCAGCTGTGACAATAGCCCATTTATCTTTATAAACAGGCCTTATAAATTTACACAGGGGTGAAACTTGTGATGAAATCACCCTAGCATAACAAGTTACTGTACACTGGCTGAGCATCAGAGACTGTACAGGAGCTCAGACTTAGGCTGTATGATATGATTTGTTTCATCAGAAATGTCTTTGTTAGAAGCTTCCAACCACTCCTGACATGCCTGCATTCTATAGTCAAGCCATACATACATGCTGCTGTGAAACTGGGAATGCAGTGGCCAGCAAAAGATTGAAAGGTACATTACCTGTCTGTATTACCCACTCTGGCCTCAAGGAGAGCATAGATACACCTCATCTCAGGGTATCTGCAACTACTTGAGTACAGACATTTCAGCCCTAAAAACTTCCAGAGACCATTTTGCTAACAGTGGCAGGATATTAGCTCCTCTTTCAAAGAGCTACTGAGGAGTTTGTATGTTTGCACTTTGGTGGCTACCCTGAAAGGCCAGAGGTGGGAATTTCCTCAGGGAAAATAGGAGTTCTTTTAAGATTATAGGCATTGCCTATCCCTGGTGACCCTATGGTTAGCTCACCTGGTTAGGGCATGGTGCTAATAACACCAAGGCTGTGGTTCTACCCTGCATGGATCATTTACTTAAGAGCTGGACTTGATAATCCATGTGGACTCCTTCCAACTCTGAATATTCTGTAATGTGGAAGTTGTGTTTCTGTGATTAGGTGGTCAAATTGCTGCACATTCCCAGCAGAATGGGCTGTTTCGGCCAGAATAAGGCAGGAGCTTTAAAACTGAGCTCAGAACAGCAGCAGACTGTCCACCTAGCAAGGGCTAAGGGTATGTCATTCCTGCTGAGACAGTTCTGGTCTAGGCCAACAACCACAGAGCTCCCAAAGCTGCAGAGCCCTGAGTGACATGTCTAGTGAAAGATCTGGGAGAGTTAGCTTTGTGTTGATCCTGTGTAACCACAGAAAGCTAAACTCCTTTAGTTTTCTTTACCAGTAGATTCTGACATAACCTACCTGCCTTTCAGAAGGCAAAGAGGTAAAAATATGGGAAGAAACCAGTGGATTTTGAGCATCTGAGTGATTTAACCAGCTCCCTTCTGCAAAACAAGTCCAAACCAATACCAAAATCTGCTTTTCATCCTGGTTTTTCAGGTGTGTGCAGGAGCCAGGACCCAAAGGTTTGCAGTTAGAAAAGCAGGAAGATGTTTAGAACAATGTCTAGATGAAATTTTCTCAGTGGTTAAAATCTTTAAGCAGTTAATCCAGTATTCCAAAGGTAAAGCTTTTACCAAACACAACTGAAAATTTGGCATACCCTGAAACAGGGAAACTGTAGTGTCAGTAACAGAGTCCTCAACAACACTTTCTGCTGGGATACCTCCAGCAGCATATCAGAGCAGGGCTGCGAGCTCTCCTGCTAATGTAGAGCATCTGATGTTATTTATACAGTATGCTCCCATGAGAAACACAAATACTTTCCCTGAGCTTGGAGGAAGCTCTTCAAAATGCCATAAGATGATGGAAGACCAAAGCCAAGGCACTGTTTGAAGCCATCCTGTGCTGACTTCTCTGAATCAGAAATGAAAAAAGGCTTGCACGGGCTCCCCACTCAGCCAAGTGAAGCACACCATGAAACTCCTGTCCTTGGTGACAGTAGGGTGGCTCATCTATGTGACATCTCAGTGAGCCAGCAGTAAGGCAGAGGGGCTAACTCTACATGGGGTGCTCTCAACATAGCAATGAGACACAATATTCTCCTCACAAACCATGTCTCAGTTGGGTCTCTCCCTACAGGTATTACAAATGGCCAGTGTGACCATGCCTCTCCACCAGACATACTCAGCAAAGGCAGCCAGAATCTCAGTTTTTACCCTGGAGAGAATGAGATAATGCTTGTTGTCTGCATCAAGTAGCTCCTGGGAGCACAGATTTATTTGCAGTGAACTCAGCCATAGTTGACATGTAGTTGCAAACCCAGTTAATTTGAGGTTTGACAGCCTGATGGTCCTAAAATACACACACATATTTTTCTAACATGGTGCTGTCTGGGGAATATGGAGGGAGTGGGATACACTAATAGCCTATATAGAAATGAAGGGTTTGAGTAAGATGCCAATCAGCCTCTAACACTATGCATTGCTAATGAACACACTCAAAAAGCAAAACAGGTGACATGAAAGCACATAAAAATCTGCCATTCAAAAAAAATTATTTGCTAGAACAGTCTTGTAATGCATTTACCAGACTTGACTTTGCAGAAGTCAAGTGAGTGTATCTATTTTTGTCAAAGATTAATCTGAGTTCTGGCTGAAGCTAGCAATCCTGTTAATCTTGTTAAGAACAAAGAGATTGAGAAATGCACAAGGCCAGCAACCTAAATCTTCCCTCAAACAGTAATAGAACAGGATTGACATCACAGTTAATTGCAGACTAAACACTGTTACACATTTGGTCTTAATTGACAGGACTGTTCTCAAGATCCATGGATAAACCTTCCTAAATCTCTCCCTGGTTTCAGACTGCATAGCCAGCTGCTCCTCACATTCATCTGTTCACATATGACCTCTGCATGCTCAAGAAGGATAAGGTTTGTGAAAAGGGAGAATGTGTGGGTGCCCGAATACTCCAGCAGGGATACTGCCAAGCTTACTTCAGCTGACCCATTCCACATTAACTTCCAAGCCCACCTCAGCTACATTTTGGGAACAAGCTGTCCACATCTGTCCATGGGAGCAGAAGAAGAAGAGCTCCTCCACTCACACCTGCCCTCAACTCAAGCTGTAGTGGACTGAGAGAGGTCTTGAGCCAGAGATGGCACTTGAGACATGCATGAGACTCCCTGGAGTGACTATTCTTCATCCATCTAATCCCTTTGAATCCATTCACACACCTTGGTGTCTGAGCATCTTTCATCCAGGCATACTGGAAATGGATGATGCTTGGTAAGGATGTGCATATAGCTGCCAAGATTGCTGGATTATAAGAATTTTATTGAGGAACCAAATCTTTTCTCTATTGTCAACAAAAAATGAAGAATTGTTCCTACTCTTTTCTTTTTGCCTTAGGTCAGAAAAATAAACAGTTATCTTAAAACTATTTTCAGCCTCATCCTACTTGAAATCAATCTTTCAAATTATCTATGAAAGCCTTTATGAAGATTACTTCAAGCAATTATAGGACATAGAAATTTTAAGTCAACATGTATAATGGAAATCATTCCCTTTCCAAAAACCTTTATAGTGTTTTGCAACTTTTCTGCAGTAAGAGAGCAGCATCAGTGATTAGCTTTATCAAGAGAGTGTATAACAGTAGGAATTTAGAGAAATACAAACCAACGCTTCACATACTGAAGACATGGGGAACAGAAACAAGTACTTAGGAGACCCAAAAAGGTAAATGCAGATGAGAAAAAACATGTAAGTTGGCTTGCAAGCTCACCTTGACCAGGGAGCAGACAGACCTGGACCAACAACAGTAACACTTTTTCTTCCCTAGGAAGCAGTGTGAATAAAAAAGGCTTTGACAGCCCCAAGCACAAGTGCTTAGAAAACCACTGTACCTGGAAGAACCACAGCCAAACATAGATACACAAACAAGAAAATATGAGGACGGTGACAATGCCACTGCAGCAAGCACACAGCTGCCATGTCACAAGAGAGATGCTGCTAGGCCTGGGAAGAGCTGAGTCAACAGTTAACACATAGAAAATGTGCACTTCTGGGACAGGCTCAATAAATAGAACATTAAAAGAAACTGGTTACAGCCGTAATGCTCACTCAAGTACAGCAGAGGCTCTCCAGTGGAATACAAACCCTCACAAAATCAAACAGATGAAAACTAAAGCTAGGTTTTAGTTTTTCATCTGAATTTGTTGATGAAAACTAAAAACAGACTCTAGAACCACTGCTATGAGTCAGAAGTGCTGTCAGTTGAGATGCAGGAGCCAACACAAATCCCCATGGATTCTGCAGGCACGTGTCTTTAAGGTGTCCAGACTGGTTGCAACCTTTTTGTCCAAGTGAGAAGTTGGCAGCTACAGTCCCACGCTTTGGGTTCTCTATTGGCAATAAGTAGTGAGCTCTTGGGATCAGTCATCTGACAGAGCCACAGCATCAGACCATCGTGATCCATCACTGTAATTCTGTCAGAACTTGAGAACATGCACAACAAAGCTTCACACAGGGGCACTCAACTCCTGAACGGCTGATTAAACCAAGGCCACATCTCTGCCCTGCTCCACACTCCTTACTTTTGGCTGAGCTGTTCCCAAAAGCACTCAGCTCAGAGCTTCTCTGAGCTATCTTGGGTGGCCACTGATGCCTGGCACCCCTCAGCCTGCTGACAGGGTTATGCTCCTCTGCAGCAACAGTGCCCTCAGCCAAAGCTAGAGGATGTAAGTGACACACAGTGCACCTGCCAACCAGCCCACCAGTTTAGCACTAGTCAGAGGACAGCACCACCCAGTCTAGTCCACTTGCCAGAGGCCAGCAGGATACATCAGTCACAAGAGCTGCCAGAGCAGTGCACACATTTTGTTGCCCAGCACTTGCTCACTGAGCGAAAAATAAAGTGCACAGCATGCTCACACTGCAAAACTGGCAGCCAGAGACTCGCAAGGAACTCCTTTGGGGCAGCAAGGACAGAAGAACCCACCTTTGCCATCTGACATCTTCTGTTTCTGCTATGTAATACGGTGAGCTAAGACATTTTTAATGGGAAAATCCAGCTAGCTGATAGGCATACAGAGTACAAGTGCAAGGGATTTCAAAGCCCCGCCACAGAGTCCAGACTGTTTGAAACAAAACCCCCACCCTTCTGAGTGTAGAAGCAGCATATCACCACTTAATGCCACTTTCACTGAGGGAAGAACCCTGAAATCCCCATAGAGTTTAAAAGATCTTAATTAAACTGTAATTATTCAATACATTGGCAAAGCCCTAGTTATTTTGGTTCCCACCAGCCAGCCCATTCGCCATCCCTAGCCCATTCTCCATGTCTAGACATGGAGTCTGCAGATTTGTTTACACAGACTGGAAACAAAAACAAATCTAGGTCACAGACTCCAGCAGTCAAAGATGCAAATAGGATCAATTCAGTTGTTCCAGCTTCAGTTCATATGCACTGCAAAACCCTGATATTCCCATCACCTGAGGAAAGAAGGCTGGTCCTAACAAATAAATCTTGACGTTACACCCATGGGGCAGCAGATGCAATCAGGTTACTGCAAGCAGTGTCCCATCCAGTTTGTTTAGCAATAAAATCTTCTGCTCCTCTGTCAGCTCCTTCATCATGCTTTGATCTGCTCCAAATTTGGACCTAAACTACAGCATCTAATCTACTCTTTGCAGATTTTGTACTATGTGCTCTTCCTTGCTTTTTCTTTCTTTGAGATTCTCCATTACTGTCATTGTCAAAGATGAGCCTGAACCAAGATCTTGTGAATGGAAACACTGCCAAATCTGGCCTCATCACACCAGAAATTAAAGACAATAATTATAACTGACCAACCAAGTACAGCAAAACCCCCTCTTACTTGAAATGAGAAGACTAGCAAAAATTTCACCAAGTTCATATTGTATCTTTTGCACCTGATTTCAAGGCATCACTTTTTCCCTGGGAACGGGAAAAAATCCAAACCAACCAACAAATCATGTAACACTTGTTAACAAAGCAATGGCTTCTTTGCTTCCTATTTTCCCCACAAAGACAGGGCTTTTCCTAAATAATAACTTTATATAAAGGGCTATCAAGGGCAGCCCTTTCACCCAAGTGGGAACACAGATTAAGCAGTAGAAACGATGTTGCTGTTATGTTAGGAGGGGTGTATTTGCTAAGCAGCCATCTACAACTCACACGGTGGTATTAGTGATCCAGAAGCTGCAAAGGTTATTTTTTAAATAGAAAAATTAAAAAAAAAAAAAAAGGCCAAATAAATTAATACAAAACGATCAATGTAGAAAATTTTGCTTCATTTCCTATCTGCAATGAGCTAAATGAGGGACTGGCTGAAAGATGGAAATGACAAGACTTTCAAGTCTGAGATTTGGAGCCAGGATTTCATGAGCAGTCAGCCCTTATTGGCTCCTGGCTTTCTATTGCATCCCAAGCAGCTCTGAAGACTACGCCTGAATATAAAGCCATGTATTCAGATGCTCAGGTAGGAATAATGCTGTAACAAGGTATGACCACAGGAAGTCATGTGGGGGAACAATTCTCAAATCAAGAACAGGTAATAGAATCATTCACCAAGTGTCCCAGTACTGGAGAAGCCAAACTGGTCAGGGTCATGGCTAGGAAGCAGCGATGGCTGGACAGTGTTTACACACATAACCATGGCTCCACACAAAGGGTAGATATAACGTAAACTTCCGTTCAAGCTCAGACTAGTTTGTGAGGAGTACAGCCTGGACACAGCCTTAGAATACCATGGCAAATGCCTGGCACAGTACAAGAGCCAACACTTGCCCATCTTCTGAGCCAGTACTAAACTGACGTTCATGACACCACTGAAGCCAACAGCAAAGCTGTTTTGGGCTGGAGCACTAATGCCCCCAAAACAGCAAACATGTAAGCACAGGCATAACTGGAAAGGAGTGGTTGGGAGGGACTGACTCCATGCTGGAAGTCAGCAGTGGCAGATCATACATAGCTACAAACCCAGGCACAGCCAGGAACGAGACCTTTGCAGGGTATTGCAATAAGAGAGGCACTACCAGCAAGAAGGTGGAGTGGGAGAACAAGTTTGTAAGACAAACTAGGATGGAAACTGCATGAAAGAGGAAAAACAAACACCATGGCCCTGGCATGGAGACAAACTAATCCTTCTATACTCCTGAAGTTGCACAGAATTTGGAACAAGAGAGGGCGATCAAAAAGGCAGTAAAGTATTTAACAGATTGTGTACACATTATTGTGTACTGAACAGAAATTATACTTTTATGATTTGGCAGTGTGGGCAACCAGCTTGAGCTGAGCAAGAACAGAGAGATTTGGCAGGTAAAATAAGAGAGTCATAAACTAAAAGTCTTTGGTAGAACAAGCCAAAGAAAAAGAGTCCCCTGACAGGCACTGTTGGCTGTTATATGTGTTTTTTGGTTGTTGGGGCTTTTTTCCCCATTTTTTAATGTTCTCTCTTTACAAGGAGAAGGAAGTTGCTAATTTGAGTTATTCTGTACTTCACAGTTTCTAAGCCCAAGGAGACAACAATAAACTGTTCCAGACCTTCACCTGCAATAACATACACCAACAAGGCCTTGTTCAATAGAACGGATCAAAACAGCCAGCCAGCTAGTAACAAGGTATGGTTTGGAAGTGGCTTGGGAGTCTACCGAACCAGCCAGAATAATTTTGGATGTGAAAGAGCAAACCCCATGTAGAAACAAACTCAAAACACTGAACTTGCTTCTCTGCCATATAAATAATTTCTCCGTAATTCAACTATAAGAAAAAAAGCATCTCCCTAGATGACATCCAGAGGAACCTGGACAAGCTGCACAGGAATCTCATGTAGTTTTACAAGACTAAGTGCCAGGTGTTGCACCTGGGTCAGGACAACCCCAGCACTGGCACAGGCTGGGGAAGAACAGATCAGAGCAGCCCTGTGAGAAGGACGTGGTGGGTCCTGGTGGGTGAGAGGCTGTACATGACCCAGCCATGGGCACTCCCAGCCCAGAAAGCCAAACGTGTGCTGGGCTGCATCCAAAGCAGCGTGGGCAGCAGGGGAGGGAGGGGATTCTGCCCCTCTGCTCTGCTCTGCTCTGCTGAGACCCAGCTGGAACCCTGCACCCAGCCCTGGGGTCCCAGCACCATGGATGTGTTGGAGTAGGTCCAGAGGAGGCCACCAAAATGGACTAGAAGAAAGGAGCACCTTTCCTATAGAAAAAAGCTGAGACAATTGGGATTGTTCAGCCTGGAAAAGAGAAGGCTTTGGAGTGACTTATAATGCACCTTCCAGGATGGGAAGGAAGCCCACAAGGAAGATTTTTCACAAGGGACAAGGTGAAATGGCTTCAGAGTGAAAGAGAGTGGGTTTACATAAGATATTAGGAAAAAATTCTTTACTGTGAGAGTGGTAAGGCACTGGCACAGGTTGCCCAGAGAAGCTGTGGGTGTCCCATCCCTGGAAGTATTCGAGGCCAGTTTGGATGTGGCTCTGTGCAACCTGGTCTAAGTGAAACGTATCCCTGCCCATGGCAGTGGGGATGGAACTAAGTGATTTTTGAGGTTCCCCTCCAACTCAGGCCATTCCATGATTCTGTGATATTTCTTGTACAGTGTTAGACTACTCCTAATGGGTTTTTTCCCCACTTTCCCCAACAAAAGTATCTAAGTCATACCTGCATGTCTGCTTTTTGAAAAGCAGTCGCAGAAGTATCCCAATACTGCAGGTTTCCAAACAGCAGCACACTAAAAAAAAAAAATTTTCTAAGAGCCTATTTCAAACTCTTTGTTTGGTTTCTATTAAACACGTGATTAACTCTACTGCCTGAACAAATTGACAAGAAAGCTCTGAAATCAAAGACTTACACAACTGCTAACCATGAGAGCTCACAAGTCAGTTTCTGAAACAGCCATGAAATTGGCTTGGAAGCACAAAAATCATCTGCCTCTGGTTTTCCTTTTCCTTGGGCTGCCTGTATTGGAAATCTAGTAGTGGGAAGCAGTGGAGGTGTGAATTTGCAGTGCAGTAGTTGCTCCAGACCTGCTCCCCGGAGGGACAGTGCATTCCTTCCCAGGACGTGAGCAGGCATGGGAGGAGCTGCAGCTTTCCTGTTGCAAATACACACCTCCACTCACCGTGGGGCAGCCATAGGGACCAGAGACACGTTTCTCCTGCAGTTTTTGTCTCTGGCCTTCTCAGAAAGTTGGGCAATTCTGGATGTTGCAGCTCTGTGTCCCTTGCCCATGCAGCTTCTTGGATCACTTGGTATTTATCCCATCTGCAGAACAGCACAAAAACAGCTGCTCTTTGAAGAAAGCTGCAAGGGTCTAAGAGCCAACATTTACATGAGCTTAGCAGGGACATGATCTGCAATCAACATTTCTCAGTCTCCCTACCACTTTCTTATAAGGCAGTGGAGAAAAACGCCCATGCTGCCACTTCTATCATGATAAACTATAGGGGCAACACCAGCAAAAGAAAAACGTGGGCAATAATGTATATAAATCCTCACCCAGGTAAGAAGTGCAAAAGGAAGGACTTCCAAGCCCATTCCCAGGTTAGCTGCAACCAAACAGCATAAGGACTGAGAGCACCATGTTAAGCAAAAGACTGGAGATGCAAATGAGGTTGCCCAGTTCCAAACAATGGAAAAGAGAAATGCAGAAGCCCTGCCTGCAGTTAGGGACTGCTCAAGTGATGCAGCCTGGGCTGTTATGCTGTTCTCTGCACCATGGTCTCCCCATCAACACTGTCTGGGGTAGCAGCATCTCAGATACTTGCTCTGAGCTGCTGTCCCTGCCCTTGCTGCCCCGCTGCTACATTATGCTCTTTCCCTTCCAAACTGTGCATGAGTGACAGGCTTCAGGATGCAGGGGAGAGGGTCAGGCATCAGTCAAAATTCCCCAGCCCTATGACTAAAGATCCTCCCATCTTGTGCTACTTGGGCATACTGCAAAATGCATGTTTGATTATTCCTAAGCAAATGCCATTTCCACTCCTCAAGCACTGCCCTGCACAGAAGGTACCCCAAATCAGAGAGCAGTGTTATGCCTGTGATCCCACTGGGCAGAAACAACGATGGATATCACTGCCTGGTGTATTTTGTTCAGAGAGGAGCACCTCATCCAACACATGGACAACACAGAGGTCATCCTGCTGCATGAACAGCAGTGCTGTACTCCAAAAGGTTTGCAAACACAAAGCATTTTCACAAGGCATTTGTACTAGTCTGTGAAACTCCCTGAAGAAAGCTGAGCTGGACTGACGCTCACATGGTAACAAAGGAAGGGAAAAAAAACCCCCAACAAACAAAAAATAGTGTGGATGACTGGCCCCTGTTTCTGAGGGCACAAAAAGACTCACTGTGATGCTTCCCAATCAGCAATTACTTCTCAGCAGTACTCACAGCACCCTTGCTTTCCCCAAGCAATCACTTCTTTAATTCACCATTACAAAAACAGGTTTGGACACTGAGCCCCAGCCTGAGCTCCTGCGGGCAGCCCAGTCAGAGTCAGAGAGCACACATCCAAAAGGTCCTGTGTCTCTGAGGGCAGAACACGCCCAAGGCTGCCCAAGGAAGAGAACAGGGGTTTCCCAGGCCAGGTGTGGATCAATTCATCTCTGGCCTGATCTCCTGTGCTAGCAAATTCTCCTGAGGGTGCAGGCAAGGGCACGGGCTGCAGGGAGAGACACAAGTCTCCGGGTATGAAGCACTGACCCCGCGCCCCAGCCCATGCTGCTGCTGCTGCTGATACCCAGCTCAGCACTAGCCTGGCACCTGCACACCACTGCGCCTCACCTGGGAGAAGTTCAGCCCATTGAGCGGGTGGCACTGCTCTTCCACCTTCTCCACAGCGCCCGTTTGCTTCCTCAGCCGCTCCGCTTCCTGGGCCAGGAACAGGTCCAGGACGGGCACGCCGCGCGACTTGATGTCCACCTCTGTCAGGAGTTCACCATCAGCATCACCCAGACCGGCCTCTTCTGCTCCCAATTGCCAGCAATGGCATTGAAGAGGTAGTCTGCATACAGCCCTTTGCCCCGCTGGTCTGGGGTCATCCAGGACGGCATCATGAGCTTGACGTACTCCAGGTGCCGCTTCAGCCGGCGGTAGATGTCACGGGGCAGCACATCCTGGAGGTTTTTCCCCTGTGGCAGGAGCTGGCAGCTGGTGAGAGCTGAGATGGTGTAGGGATCAGTGAGATCCAGCTCAAAGTATACGATGTGGCTCTGCTGGAAGGCTTTCTTGGAGTTCTCTGGGATGAAATCCCAGACACGTGTGTACGGGACATGGATGGTGCCAAAGAAATAGGATGGGGGATCTCTCTTGATTGTCCACAGGAAGGAGTTGAGCTCATTTTGCTGGGAGAGAGGGAGATACAGCTGAGTAAGTACACGCATTTATGGCAGGCCACTGCAGCAGAGGGCTTAAGGAAAACATGGTGCCAAGCCAGCAGGTCACCTGGCTCGGCAGCTTGCCAGCATGGACTTTTCCTAAAGTTGCTCACATAAAGTCCTCTTTGACCATTGTTTTTCTCAGGTCCTGAGGTAAAAATTCCATTTTCATTAAATAAAAACATAAGAATATTGGCTTGGGCTTTCTCCTCCTAAAAGGTAGCACTGTGTCTTCTCAACAGTAATATCACCTGATACACCATCTGGGCATCTACCAAAAGCAGCAGCAGAGCACAGCCATGATTCAAGCACAACACTTACCCAACTTCTGCCTTCATCAAGTCAAAAATTGGCATCACTTTGCTGAAGCAAAGCAGGACAGCAGGATTTCTATCACTTTCACCTCTCACTTCAGCACAGCAATGCCCCTTTCATCAAAGAAACTGCTGTAACTCTTAACTTCTGTAAGTCAGAAGGTGCTGCAGCATCACGGGCGAACTTCCCACTTTGAGTATGCTGGGTTTGGTTGGGGTGGAGTTCATTTTCTTCACAGTGGCTGGTATGGGGCTGAGTTTTGGATTTGTGCTGAAAATGGTGCTGATAACACAGAGATGCTTTTGTTATTGCTGAGCAGTGCTTGCACAGAGCCAGGGCCTTTTCCCTCTGTTGTATGACTGGGAGCGTGCATGCTGAGGGTGCACAAGATACTGAGAGGGGATGCAGCCAGGAGAGCTGACCCTAACTGACCAAAGCAATATTCCATATGGCATCACGCTCTGCACAAAAAGCCAGGGAGGGCAGGGGGAGAGGAGAGGGGACATTCAGAATGATGGGGTTTGTCTTCTCAAGTCACTGCTATGCATGATGGAGCCTGCTTTCCTTTGGGATGGCTGAACACCTGCCTGCCCCAGGAAGTGGTGAATGAACTCTTTGTTTTGCTTTGCTTGTGTGCAGGGCTTTTGCTTTAGCTATTAAGTTGTCATTATCTGAGCCCATCACTTTTACCCTTCCAACGCTCTCTTGCAACCTCTCTTTCAGGGAATGGGAATTTAATGAGTGCAGTGCTTGGTTGACAGCTGGGGTTATACCACAACAGCATGACACCAAGAAAATGAGTAACACAAAACACAGCTGGCAGGCAGACTTGCTGGAGCAGGCAGAAACAAAGTTTTGCACATGGCAGACAGACACTTAATAAAGACTCCTCACAGCCCAGTACTCTTTCTTGAGTAGCAGAGAAGAGCATGCAGTACCTTGGAAAAAAGCAAAAAAGTTTTCTGCAGGCCAAACTTGGCCTCTGGTTTCAGGGTATACACTTGTAAACACAGAGGAATAATTTTTAAAAAGCATATTTTTTAAAACTAGCTTTTAAAATCTCTCAAAACCCACAGCCGCCAGGAAGTTAGAATCAGATTTAATTTTTTTCTGCTGGAAAATACACCTCACAGCACTACCTGAGATACTTCTATGTAGGGTTGTGGTGTTCCCACAAGACAGAAGAGCAGATGGGACAACAAGGATCCTGCTTGAATCCTTCCAACTCACTTTACACCAGCAGCAGGCACAACCTTCATCACCCACAGCACCCGACTGGTGCAGCAGTACTTACTGGAACAATGGACACAAGGGGTGTCTGTCTGCACAGACAGGAAGAGGCAGCCTTTGCATGCCTGAGTAAGAGAACAGGCTCCCAGATGCACTGAAACATCTGGTCAATCCTGAGCCAGCAGATAACTCTAACCTCAGCACTGGAGCTAACTGTGCATGTGTGCTGATCTAAGAAGCCTGCCTGACTGCCAAAAGCGGAACAGGCTGCTTGGAGGAATTTACTGGAAGCACATTGCCTATACATTTCTGACACTAAAGACTCAGGGTCAGAAAGGTTAATCTTAAAGACTGCCCTGCAATGGCCCATCCCAGACAACCTTCTCCAGCAGCTCTGTACATCAAAACCAGGCCACAGATCAGGCAGCACTTCAGCAAAGTGCTACCACCAGTCCACTTCATCTGCATGGACTATAAAATAGAGAATATCCTGAGCTGAAAAGGACACAGAGGGATCACTGAAGTTTGATTCCTAGAGCTGCACGGGAGAACCCTGAGACCTGCACCATGTGCCCAAGAGCATTGTACAAATCAAATGTATTCCAAAGGACTGTTCTGCAGCATATCAAGAGTTTGAAGGATACTTCAGACACTGGCAACACCATGCTACAACTCCAAATCCTATAGGACAGTCCTGGAATGCACACCTGAATTACAGAGCACAGAAACTCTCCTTGAGACCATAGGAAAAAGGGAGAACAAACATGAAGAGCACCAGGGGATACAAAAGATACAGGGCAACAGGTGAATACAAAACTAACACATACCTGGGAAGAATACAGGAAAATAAATAGGCAAAGTAAAACAAGAGGGGAAATGAGACAGGGTTCTCCCCTGATATTAGTCAGAAGGGGAAAATAAAAGGGCATGCCACTGAGGAGAGAAATTAACTGGAAGTAGTGGTCAGGCAGCAAGGAGAAATGACCACAGGGGCTGCTTTCTATCTACTGTAAGTATAAAGCCAGAGGAGGTACCTGGGACAGGCATGAGGTTAGGAGGTCAATACTCCTACTCTTCAAGCAAGTCTGATCATGTGTGTGGGAGTGCACAAAACCAGCTATGACTGCAAGGAATTGCACAGAACAAGTGGTCACCAGCCAGATTTTCAGCTCCTCAATTAATCCAGCAAGGAGGCTCAAACCAAGGAAGACTGGTAACAGACTTTAACATGATCATTAGGACTGCTCAGGACTACTGCACACAGCCCATATAGAAAGGCTTTTGGCATTACACTCTTTTTTTTCTCTGCTCATCCCCACAACTTTCATAATCGGATACTGAAAGCAGAGTAATGCTGCCAGCTACCAGTGGTACCTCTGAAGAAATAAAACAGGCCATTAGGCACAGAGTACATGAAGTCTTCATTCAAAGAGCCTGTAGCACAGGCAGAAGAAAAGCAGGCTGAGACATAGTAAAAATTTTCACACAGTTCTCAAGACCCTGACATTAAAAGCAAAGCAGTTGAGCACTATTGCTGGCACTTGCATGTCAAAAGGAGTCAGTCACAAACTTGAGAAATCACCCTAAGAACCACTCAGAATTTCCTTCACAGAAAGCTTGGAGCCAGCATGAGAGTATAGAGCAACTTCAGTTTCCCATCACTGATGGGAAACCTCCCGGACCCTGCAGAACTCCTTTGTGGGATTTCAGGCATGAGTCTGTTATCACCAAGTGATGGTATATGGGGAGCTCACAAACCTCTCAAAGGTAGCACTACAGCTGCTCCGGATATGCTAGTGCCTCACACTCCTTTGGCATCTCCTTTCCCTTCCAAAGTGGGGTCTGGAATCCCAGCCCTGCTCTGCCTCTGTGCCAGACCCCTGCCAACAGCCTCCAGTCACTGCTCTGTGCAAGTGGGGAAGGGACAAAGCCCCTGGTGTGCCTGAGCAGGTCTGTCCTACCCTGCTGTGTCCTCAGGCACTCCCATCTCCCTGCCCACCTCCTGGAGCTCTGGCATGTCTCAGTGCTCCCTCAGAGAGGGAAAAGCAAGGATATAATCTCACCCCAACACCATAAAAGGGAAGCTGCTGAAGTGTGCTCTAGGCAGCCATGAAATAGCACAGCAGCAGTGCCGAGGCTTGTTCAGCATCACACCACACACCATCACAGTGGCACCTCACTTCCCCGAGAGCATGCAGGAGATAAAAGCACTACAGCCCAGTTTTCCTTTGCAGTAAGATCCTTTAAAACAGCTGTTGCAACAAAAGAAAAAGGTGCTCTAAAACAAACAAATTACAGTCAAAGTGTTGTGCTGGAAGTTTATGGCAGCTGGGCTGTACAGGTTGAGGAATTTCAGTTCCAGTAGTATAACAAAAAAGGTTCATGAATAGATCAAGATGATAATAAATATGTATTTCTGCCTCCACTCTACAATTTACAGGTGGTACTCAAAGCATTACTCATCACAAGAAAAACCCTTTCCCTTGAAAAGGACAAAGAACAGCAGTCTCACAAGAGAACACAGGTCTCCCAACTTGCTGCCAAACAAAGGTTCAAGGAATCATCAGATCAAGGTACTTCTGAATGCTCAGCACTACGGCATGGTGCCTTTTCCTCTACCTTACCTCCCCAGGTGAAGAAGCTGACACTGTCACAGAGAATGTACTGGTATTTGTGGAATACACTCCCTACCTACAAGACTTGGAAAGCCACCTTCTTAACCAAGGCTGCACAGGGGACAAATGTCACTGTCCACTGAGGTGCAATGGGGAGTCATAGGGACAGACAACACTTCCCCAGTGTGAGAGGACAAGGGTGTCAGCCACTGCAAAATTTCCAGAAAAGCATGGTACACATCAACAGTATTTCCTTGGGAGCTGAAGCTCTTTCTTTTTTGATTAAAAAACCCCAAGCCTCAGATTTTGTTCATTTTGACTAGTACCAACCGCTTTGCTTTTTCAGCGCTGTTTATAGATCCATTATAGGATGCAACCTGTAGTCTTCAAATACACAAATACTACTGCATTTGTCAGATATACCTCACTTCAAGTGAAGCAGCAATTGATTCTTCTGAAAGAGACGTGCCAAAGAAAATCAAAGAAAATGTCAGGTTTTTTCAGGGAAACTAGCTCAAATTGGGCTGAATGATGTACTAACAAGAATAAAATTGGCAAACATCCAGAAAACAACTCAGAAAAACACCAGGAAGAACAAAAATTCATCTAGTGACTGCACTCCAAACACCTAGAAGAGCGTGGGAGTATAGAAAACTAAACAGAAAAGACAGAAGGGTGTGGTGATGCAGGGAATGAAGGCTCAGAGGGAAAGGAAAACTGCTGTCTAGAAACTGAAGAACTGGATGGGAATTCCACACATAATCAATCTTCATTTGGTCTGCTTCCTTCTACATGAGTTCTGCTTCCTTCCGTCTTCTATCTCATCTATGCAGGTTATGCATTTCAAAGCACAAAGTGTATATACCCCACTGTGCAGGCAGGTGCCCTCTGTGGCTTCACTCTCTCAGGATCCCTAATATTCACCACTTGGTCTCACAGCCACACCCTCCAAAACTCAGCTCAGAACTGCACTGTTTCTCAACCCACAATATTCTCATGCTTTATTTTTCTTGCTTGCTACAGAAGCCAAAGAACATAGCATGCAATATTTCACCCAGGCAGACAGCCCTATAACCCTCCCTATATGGCTTTCTCCCTCTCTCTTATCTATCCTGGTGTCCTATCTTGTCATGTTCCCTTATACCTAATTGAGGCAAAGATTTTGCTCACCACGTTACATGGCCATGCAACTATGGTAACACACACAAAAATTCTAGCCACATTTTTAACAGTGCTTATCTTGAGCTTTTACCCACCTGCATTACTGACACTCCTAAACTCCACTTAAGACTTAAAGCAGAGCTCACTTGGGCATAAACACTGCACTGGTTACAGCTACTCAAAAAAAAAAAAAAACCACAACCAAAGTGCCAGAAATTAAAGTTTTTACCTAAAAAGCCACAGGTTAAGAGCAGACAAATTACCTACTCTGCTGAAGGGCATATTTGGGGAGAAGTAGCCATATAGATTAACTGGCCCTCTATCAGGAGCAACACATCATAAAATACTAACCAACTACAACTACAAGCATTCCACAATTAATCCCTGATTTCTGGCTTTGATTTTTCCAATACACTCCAACGTTAAGCAAAAAGAGAGCAGTACCAGACCACATCACTTAGTATCTGGAACACAACCCAAAAAGATTCCAACATAGTTTATTTTAAATTAACTGTTTTCAATGTCTTTCCTTTTCTTTTTTTTTTTTTTTTTTTTTTTTTTTTGAGGCACATTATTGGTTGTAGCTTTAACTATAATTTGGAGTCATGATGAGAAAACCTTCTGAAGTACTGTAGGTTCATTCCTCAAACTAGCGGGTTTTTAGGCAACGAGGCAACAACACACATACTTTTTTCATGGCAGAGACTGAGGCAACTTGACCAAAAGAAGAAAGTTAGACCTGTCTAACAGGTAAGAAAATGAATCCTATAAAAAAACTAAAGTAAATTAAAAAGCCATTCATGGCGATGCAGGAACAAGACAGTATATTTTTCGTGTTCATGTAAATATTCATAAGGATAAACTCAACAGTTTTGTAAATAAGGCAGATGCTGCCATTCCTAGACACTGTGGTTATTACCACTATCCTAATGACCCTCGGAAACGGCCTGCTTATTCCAGAACTACAGGTGGTCTCACATTTTAATGACAGCGTAATCAGCAGATAATTTACCTACCATTAACACATTTCACCTCCAGTCTTGCTAGCAACTGGCAGAAGTCCAGTCAATTGTTCCTGAAAAACACTTACTGCATGTCCCACCCAATCTGTGAAGTTACCCGTTTTCACAAGTGTGAGTTCTGCTCAGGAGCTATCCCCATTATCCTTGCTCTCACTAGCTCCATGCAGTAGTTTCGTACCAGCCTACAGGCTTTTGCACCTCATGCCCTCAAGGAGAAGAGGGCACCCACTCCAAAGGCTTGGCCTGGCTTTATGGGAGTGTCACAGCTGGCCACCTACAAATCCAGCTGACAAACTGGTTCCAAGCAAATTGTAATGACACCATACCGCAAGGTAGGGCTAGGCTCTGCTTAACTCAATCTCAGGCAGACACCTCCAGTGAAGCACATGCAGCTTGGCATATGGGTGATTCCATAATGCCCTAAATCCTAGGAGAAGACATTCTGAGGAACCAACATGCTCACAGAGGCAGGAAGGCCCCAAGAACAAGGGCTACATGTAGGTACATGAGCAGGTGACAGAGTGGAGTAAAGTCACAGAGCAGACTTTCTTCAGTTGCAAAACTTTCTCACACCTACCCTGCAGTGAGCCTGCTGTGGCTTTGGCACCTCCCCAGTGCAGCAGGTCTGCACTTACTTCTAAGGGCTTCCAGTTTCCTTAAGAGCTGTGCTGGTGGAGTTAACCCTGCCTGGGAAGGAAGGTGAAGCGGTGGTACACATATCCCAGAGGCACGTCAGGTCCAAGTAGACGCCTACACAGATGGCCTGTTAACACAAAGTAAGTTCAAGGAGGCTTTTCCTACACGATTTTTGGCACTTTTATCTCAGAAGCTTCAACGACAACGACTTTTTCTGATTTTTCACGGAAATGACAGACACTGTCTATGCAAGCTTCAAACTGGCCACAGCATCAGCCCTAACTTGCAGCACGGATCCTCTGCTATGCTAACCACCCATCGGAGCTAAGTCAGCACATGCTGCTCCTGGCTACTGCAGTCAAGCTGCTGAGTTTAGGAGACGAGCAAAACCTAACACAACACGTAGCCGAGTTTTCACGCCAAATGGCCATTTGCTGGTCCGAACCTGCTCCAGCACGCCCGGCGTTCAGAAGTGGGACTAGGCGGTACCCCTGCGTGGGACAGTGCCACCAAGTCACTCCCGGCCAGTCTGTCTTCGGGCGAGCAGCGCAGCTCGTCCTACTCAGCGCAGGCAAGATCCTGCTGGGGCTCACCCCGGGGTCTTCCTCCCCCGTCACGCTCTTCCGTCAGCACCAGGAATGCCAGCAGGTCCCGGCATCCCTCCGCACAGCGCCGGGAAGCCGCTGCCGAGCGCCAGCCCCGGCTCGGCGCACCGCGCCCGCCTGACTGCGCGGACCGAGCCGCGCCCGGGGCGGCCCCGCACGCAGCCCCCTGCCGTCAGCAAACCCCGAGGGGACCAGACCCGAGAGGGACGGACCGCACAGCGCCCCGGGCAGGGGGCACCCCAAGGCAGGGGGCACCCCAAGGCAAGGGGCACCACGGGCGGCGCTTACCTTTCTGCGGAGCGGGCAGGCGGCGGCGCGGCCGTGCGGGGCAGTGGCCAGCAGGAGGAGGGAGCCCTGCAGCAGCAGCAGCAGCAGCAGCAGCAGCGGCAGCAGCAGGCGGCACTGCCCGCCGGGGCGCACCATGCCCGCGCTGCGCGCAGCCTGCGCACCGCGTCCCCCTGCGCTTTCTGTTCTGTCCCCCCTTTCCTTCCCAGTTACCGCACTTCGCGTTTTACTTTTTTTTTTTTTTTTTTTTTTTTTCCTTTTCCCTTCGTCCTCCCTGCTCGTTTTTTTGGTTTTGGCCGTCCTACCCAGTCGCACAGCTCTCGCAGAGCTGCCCCGACCCCCGGCCGAGCCTTGTAGTGCTGCCCCTCCTCTTTTAAGGTCCCGTGCGGGGCGGGGGGAGGAAGGGGAGGGCGCGGGGCCCGTCGCAGCGGGGCGGGCGCTGGAGCCGGCGGCCGGGCCGGACCGGGCCGGGCCCCACCGGGACCGCTGCTGGCCCCGAGGGCTGGGGCGGCCGCGCCCCGTCCCGCAGCCCCCGGCGAGCCGGGCTCTGTCCGCCCTGGGCTGCCCGCCTGGGTCCAGCTCTTCAGTGAATGGCCTATGCAGGCATCCAACCTGTGAACCTGGTGCCGTGAGCTTGGTACCATTAGTACCGTGCTCTGTGTGAGCCTTACATGGTCAAAAATAACGCTGGAGAATGTATCAGTCTCAAATAGCGAAGTTCAGCCGTTCTGCCGTGGAGGCTAGTGTTTAAATCTACACAACAGTACACCTTGTTGTTAAGCACGGTCTTAAAAATACTCAGGAAAGCCAGAAATGCACCTGGTTTTAATCCAGTGCAAATTAAAAGAACGAGCTTTCATTGCTTTTAAAAATATTCAGTAGTCTCCTCCTGGTAATTTTATTATGGCATGTGTAAATAATTCATATATAGCAAAACTGTTAGTACTTTTAAGGCTTAAGCTGGGTAAACCCTTAAATTTAAAATGCTAACTATCTGTGGGTCACTAAGGTGTATGGCATTATTTTATGGAGCAATTCTTCCTGCATCATTCCTACTTGTTTTAATTAAGTACTTCCTAACAACAAAGCCAAAATCTATTGGAGCCTTAAATAAAAAGACAGTAAAAGTCAAATGAAAGGTAAAAGGCATGCCATGCTATGAAGCAGTATCTTTTTGTTTAAGTAGAAGTATAAGGCATTTCTTTTATGCAGCTCATTCTCTATGATTAATTTTTCCATCTTTTCTCACTATGATTGTATATAATAATACATGTTATCTATTAATATAGTATATATTACTAATATATGCTATTTTACTAGCAATATGTTTTATATCAGTATATTAGTCATATATACAATCTAGTAGTAGTATTTTTACAATTTCTTCCTTAGTAGTGACATTATGCTCACTGTCCTGAGGGGCTGAATGATGTTTCTTCTGATTTGGGTTTGTTTATTGTTTTGTTTTGTTTTTTTTTTCAAATTGCTGGTGGTCCCAACCAACCCATGGGCTAAATACACAGAATGAACAAAGATGGTCTTAAAAGACTGTTGTAAAATTTCTTTATTAATTCGGACCATTCCTTCCAAAGCTGTGTATGTGAAAATACAACGCACAAAGCAACAGAAGACAAGCATTTCTGGTTGTTTGCAGACTCAGATAGTCACTGTCTCCTTAGGTTTCCCATATTCTTGCTTCTACACACACCTTTTTCCACTCCAGAAATCCAGATATCTGTCCTGGGTTGAATTCTGGTTCAGAGTCCATGGCAAACTTCCCATTAGCTCAAAGAAAGAGAAGGTGCCATTCTTTACTTTTGTCTGGCTTTCTGGTGCAAATTAACTGCCTCCAGAAGAAAGTAGGCAGAGCCCAAACCCTTCATTGTTTTGCCGCCTTTTATGTTCATCACTATATATCCAAATCTTGTGGATTTTGATGAGGAGAATTATTCTGGAGTAATACATGAAGTGCATCTTCTTTTATTAGGTCGTGCCAACCATTTAGACCAAGGAACATTATATGACCAAGGATTTTTTTTTTTTAAATCAGAGCAAGAAGTGCAGATGGTACCTCTTTCTTCATCTGCTCCCCGAAAAAGAACCCTAATTCAACACTGGTGCTTCAAATAGTGAGTTTTCCCATCAGTCACAGATAGTCAAGCAGCTTTTCTGAACAATACTCTTAGCAGCCCAGTATAAAACATAGCAACAACATTTTCTTTGTCCTGGAATGCTGTAAACCAGACACACATATGGTCACATATTGGTCATATGTATGTCTGGGCATGAAAGACAGATAGTATTCATACAATACCCTGATCAATGTAAAGAGAATAAGAATAAATTTTTCGTGGCAGAGAGATGTGCTGGCAGACTGATTCTTCTGTGTGACCATTTGGTTTGCTTTTTGTTATAAAGTAGCAAAATGCATAACAGTGCTTTCTGAAATACAGCTCACAGGCCTACAGGCAATGCAGATTAATATGCTGCTTGGCCTTATTTTTAAATTGGTGGGAAATGCATTCTTTGTGGTGAATTGCTAATGAAAAATAGGGAACAAGAAAAGACAAAGGCAGTGTCTTAAAGAGACTTCCAAAGTAATTTTTACTTGCACTGTGGCATTTCAGTAGAAAGCCACACCCTAGCTCTCTTAGCAAAAACCTAGGAGATAAACCCAACATTTTTATTTAATAATTTCTGTCTGTAGCATGGCCAGGATCTGTTTATTCCAGTCCCTTGAAAAATTATTTCAATAGGACTTCAAATTGTCAGTACATCCAAGCATGTGCTTATGAACATTGTACAGAAAGGGTAAACAAGCACACACTTAAATGCATTTCTGGATCAAGGCCTTAGACCATGGTGAGTCTGTGGCCCGAGTTGTCACTGGCTGGTACTTAATTCAAGGTGATTGAAGGAGCTGTGTCTCTTACAGCAGCATAGTTTGAGCAGCTGGCTGAAGCAGCTGTCATGCACAAGCAGCTGCTCACACTCACATCCCAAGCTTTAGGAATGCCTGCAGGTGGGGGCAAGAGCTGAGAAGTGACCTGGACTGTGTGCAAAAACAGGCTGCTTTTTTTTGTTGTGGGTTTTTTTGGTTTTTTTTTTTTTTTTTTTTTTTTTTGGGGGTGGTTTTTTTGGTTGGGTTTTGTTTGTTTGTTTGTTGGTTTTTGTTTTTTTTTTTTTTGGTACATCAGCTGATGCTTAACTTCAGTTATTTTCCAATAAGAGCATTTATGTGGAAACGGCTGAGAGGCTGTCAGAGGCACAAGTCTCCTCAAGTGGGTGTTAGTGGTGTCAGATCTGCAGAGCATCACAGTCCAAAACTCCTGCACGTGCTAATTGGGATGGCATCCATGTCTACATGTGACACAGCACACTCATGCCTGAGAGACCTCCAGGTTATGCATGTGCCTAACACTAACCTGCAGTGGGAAAGAAAGCCACCTCATACAGCCAAACACAGTAAACCTTGAGTGAAAGAATCTGCCACAAAAGAGGTTTGCACAGAGTTCAGGACAGAAATATATTCACAGTCCTTTAACAGACAGGTCAGCTCTGATTCACCCACTGTTGAATATTAATTCAAAGCTGATTTTAAAGACCATGAAATTTAAGCATGAGTATTTCTCACCATCTAAAATTATGAAACACATATCATAAAGCACATAATAAAGGAGCAAAGGAGCTTTTTTCATCAAGTTGAGAAAGAGTACTCTATCTGCATTTGAAAGGAAGTTTGCTTAGAAGGATTGATGTGGACTTCAGAGATTCATGAACCCAGAGCCCCAGTTATGCCTTTGGATAAAAAAGGGTTAGTGAACTTTGTAGTATGTTACTGTATAAAAGTGTTAGGTCAGCTGGAAGAGAAATATGGGGAATATATTACAAAGTGAAGTGGTTACATGTCATTATCAAGCATAGTTAGCCAAAAGCTAAAAATAAACAGAAAAGAGTGGAATTCTGTTCTCCAAATGCATCTTAAAAATAGCAATCTCAATTTGAATGGGGAGAAAAAGCTAAACAAAAATAAATCTCTTCAACATTGAAAAGAGGTGAAGAGAAAGTACATGACCATAACAGGGAGCTCTGAATTGTGCTAGGGCCCAGGACTTTGGAAATGAAGGAGAGGATCATTTGAAGCCAGGCTGGAAGGAGTTAAACTACAGTTTACAAATCGTTTTCCCCAATCTGGAAGTATTTTTATAAGACTGCAGTCAAAACCCAAACTATTTAAAATGTGAGAATAAAGTGCTAACAAAATAGTAAAAAAGTAGCGTGAGTTAGCCAGTTAGTAGTTCACAATGTTGGAAGAAAAAAAAAAGCAAAGGATTGGAAAAAATGAATGTGATTAATGTGTAATTTTATTAAATTCAGTAAATAGGGATTTAGTCTTTCTCTGTGTGTGGGAACTGGATGCCCACAGCTAGCCTATACATGGCCCTCAGCCATACTGGCAGAAAAACAGCTGCCTAGGCCTTGGAAAGGAGGGATGCAACAGTCCCTCTTTTCTTTGCACTCCCTTCTCAAGCCCTTCACTGGGCTGGAGGAAAGATGCAGGAGAAATCAGTCCTGAAAACTCCAGTGAGCCCTAGTCCTGTGCACATAAACATCCGTCTAAGAAGCAGCTGGAAAGACTGGGCCCCTCAGGAAAACCCCAAAATTTGTAAAGTTTTTAGTTTACATAGGTATATTTCTGATGTCTTCTAGGAAATATCAGGACAGCTTTGCTTTGGAACAACTGAAGGAGATTTAGACTACTTAGATATGCATTGAATTCAGTTTATCCACTAAGTTATCTTTTATTTTTCAGGATGTCTTTGTGGGAAAAAAGCTATTTTTGATTTTTAACAACTGTAATTAAGGATTTTCCACAAAATGAGAGGAGTTTTCCAAGAAATAACACTTATTTTCTCCTGTTTTTGTAACCTGGTCTAAAAAATATGTGCAAGCATGTCAGAGTTGAAGACAGTATGTAAGCAACTGTAACCTGTTACAAAATGTTACCTTAACAGTATGTAAGGTGCATTTTTTTTTTTTTTCCCAGATAAGTACATTATGAACGCTGCTGGCATTAGCTGAAGCAGTAACACAGAGTGCACGATGGGAGTGAAGCTCCAGCACAAGGGAAACCATTTTTGGTGTTTTTCAGGATACTGACTTCAGTGGGGTGGAATTTTCCTTTGGGGTGGTGAAGGTCAGATCAGTCATTTGTGGCACCACAGAATTGCCATGCATTTTCCAACCCTTTCAGACCTGCTTTCTGAGAAGCACTTGAATGTGTCCTTGCTCGGCAGCGAGCCACTGTTTATCCTGCTGGGATATTTGCTGTACGGACTTGCACAGCTAATGGCCATCCCTGCCTCGAGACGTTTAAAACTCAGACCTTGTGCAGAGTTACATAGACAGTTTGCTTCACTAACTGCAATATGTCCCAGGAAAATTAAAAACAGCATGCTGAGAAAGTTTCATGCAGTTCTGGATTAGCCTTGAGCTCTCTCAAGAGACCACATAGCTGGATATGAGCCTGTCAGTGATTATTCTTTACCAGACTGTAAAGATGCTTGTTTCTTGTCAGCCCATCAAGAGTAGCAGAGCTGAAATTAAGTTTTTATTCTAGCTCTGTTTTCACGGGTAATTTTCTTTTAGTCAGCACTCGCTTTTCTTTCTGTCAACTGGGAATTTTCTTTCTCACCACTAAAGACTGAAGAAAATACCTACACTTCTTCATCAGGATTAAAGAAGAGAAATTTAAAAGAACCAATAAATGTGCTTTCTACTTATTCCAAGAAATAGCACCACTCTAGCTTGACAATTCTAAAGGCTGAATTTATTTGCTGAAACAGCATTTTTGGGTGGGGAAGGGACTAATAACTGCCTTTAGTCACAGCTGCTGCACCTCACTTTGCCAAGCAGGTGATCTTGAAGAGTGGAAACACTGTCCAAACCTTTATCAGGCACCATGAACATTTCTTCTGGAAATGCTGTGTAACTTTCTTAGCCAGTCTGGATCTGATTTGCACTCTCTCCACTGACAGCTCTGTCCAGGATTTCAGTGACCACAGGATTATTCCCTAAATCCTGTGTTAAGGATGTGCTACAAAAACAGGCCAAATTACCTCCTCTGCACCCACTGAGATGATATAAAACAAATTTTTTTCATCATTGCGGTGTCTTTTAAATGAGTGGGTTGCCAGGGACATGAAAGCAGCAGGACCATGCTCCTCCAAACCAGGAGGGCTCTTGGAAGCATGCTTGACTTAACTTGAAGCAGATGGACAGTACCACAGCTCTCAACTTGAGGCTGAAATCTGGTTCAACGCTCTGTTATGCAGAAAACAAACCCAAACCAGAACAATCAAAGGAAACTGAACCCTCCATTGGTCTGTGTGTTTAATATCGAATACATGTAAAAACATTTAGGACAAAAGTTCCTGGGGAGACTGTTCTTTCCTAAGGATCTCTCCTCACTATGTGAAGATTAAAGACCTGGTACTGAGCTGTATGTGCCAAACCATTAGCAAGACAACCCATTCTTTCCCCAGTCTGAGGCACAGGCACTGAAGGTACTTCATCCTGTTTATTTGCCTTCTGGTGGTGGACAGCACTCCTACTTAATTACCATGACTCTCTGCAACTATTTTAAACCAAAGCCTCATTTTTTAAGCTTCAGAAGCATTTGCTGGAATTAGCTTTGACATTCCATGAGGCCTGTAGCCTTCCTTCAGACAGACAGGGACACTTAAGCCATTGCTAAAAACTGCAAGATCCAAAGTAGGACTTTCATAAATCTCTCAGGTCACTTCATCTCCACACCTGAGAAGTGGCCAAGCTAGCTGCTACGCCTTTGTTCCCCTCAGGCCATGGGGTCAGCTTTTATCAGTAACAGAAGCTTATAGGCTTATCTCATCTGCTTTCTTGAATCTGCACTCAAAGGACCAGGGCTACTTTCCCAGCCCAGACTGCAGCCCAAGTGCACACCCATGCACAGATGGGATCTGCACAAGATACTGTGCAGATTAGGTTCTGAACAGCACTCAACATTGACTCCATTCATCTTTCTCTGCAGATAAAGGGATTTGGGATGTACTGTTGTTTCTTCTCCTCTTGTACATAGCCTTGTACTTTTCCCAGGGTGGTCTCTTTCCTCTTATCTATCTTCATGAGATTCTCCCCACTGTGGAAGGCTTCAGGCATCAATATCTCTTAGACATTATGAACCATCTGCCTCTGTGTCCTTCTGCTCAACAGCTGCCAACATCACAGCCCAGTAGTAGGGCAACCTCTAGACTCCACACTAAGAGTGCAGACTGCTACCAAGCATCCAGTGTCATTACAAACCAGCTCTCACAGCTCTGCACAGAAGTCAAGAGGACCATATGCTCAAATAAAATCAGCTATGTTCAGCACAGAAAACAATCTTGAGTAGTTCTACTACAAGAAATAAGGGAGGCACTATTTTTTTCCTGGACTCTAACTTCCTGGTCCTATTTAACAATTTTAAATGCAGTTAAAGAATGTGTATTGGCTCTCCTGTCTTCTTGATTGCGCCTCCTTCTATTATCAAGCAATAGGACAATAAAGCAAGAATAATCAGCATCTAGATGTGTCAGTCTCTCTCTGCACAGATGTAGCAATGAGATGGAGTAGCATACAACTGAAGTGGACAGAACATGTTTTAACATCAACAATACAGAGACTGTGTCCTAAAGATATGAAAATCTGGGGGAGAAGTGGTATCAATAGCATTTCTTGTCTAAAAGTTTATTAAAGCCTTGTTGGATGAATACCATGTCTTGTAGGATATATCCTGGTTATTGTCAAGTTAAAACAGACAGGTGAAGAAGTCAAGGCAGGAAGAGGTTGTGTTGTTTCTCCAAATGTTTGACAGTGAATTTATTGTTAAAACCGAACAAAATTTTCATTACTGCTAGGCTGGGCATCTAAAAGTTATATACAAGGCTAGAGTAGGAAACAAGCTTTGATGGCTCCCTACTCCAGCCTGTATATGGCTTTTGCCTGGATGAGAATTCAGACAAATGCATTCTGGCAGAATCTCTCTTTCCTCTGGCAAGGAAAGAGGAAAGAGCCCAACATACTCATTCTGTATTTTGGGACTAGGGCACAAGATTTTTTCTTCATTTTTTCACAAAACCTGTAGTGCCAGAGCTTGGCTTTGTTCACCACCTGTTTTACTCCCTAAACACTCTGCACACCAGCTCAGCAGCCTTGCTGCATCTACTGCCCCTCCAGTCTTTGCATTGTCTTTTTATCTTCTGCATCACCCACAAGATGACTTTCCTGACCCTGTCTAGAAAAGGAGAAGTTTTCTGCCTGTTTGCACTTAGTACATCCTCAAGGTGTTCTGGTAGTAGGGATTTCTTTTTCCCAACCTCTTGCTCCTCCATTCTGCTTGGCACTGCTGCCAGAATGACACCTCAAACTTGGCAGGGCTTGTGATTTTGGGCCCAGTGTCTTGCACACACCACAAATTCACTAGTCCCAGGCAAGGGCCCCCTGAAGTGACAATGAGCTGATAGGGCTTAGCTGCAGGCTGACTAAATGAAAGTGGATACCAGAGCATCAGTTATATGTGAAAGGGATTTTCCTTACAGTAAGCTTGCATTAAGTCAGCCTTTCCACCTAAGATAATCACATTAAAAAATCGTCATCGCTTAAAGAGTAGACCTCTGTGATAACAATTCTGTGGCTGTGCAAAATGTCAATCTGCAAGAAAACTCCCTCCAGTTGCTCATCAGGACCAGCTAATATGCCTGTAGTGGAGACCATGATGAGATGCAGTGTGCCAGGATATTTTCTTCCTGTGCTGGCACAGGACACATCCCTGTCAGTTCTAAAAATGGCTTTCAGGCTGTAACCCTAAACCAAAGGAGGAGATTGCACCTCCTCAAGAGGTATATCTCCAGGCATCCATAAATTACAGAGGGACCCGCAGTAAAGACTGGAGGACTGACTACTTTTTCCTGGGGAGCCTGGGCCTGTGTTGATTCATGACACTTCTCCAGAAGTGCTCTTTCAGCATTTTGCATGAGACAGCAAGCAGTATGGGGGCCCTTAGAGGCACTAAAAGCACTGCAGGACCTCTCCTAAGCAAACGAGGGTGTTAAATTCTTGGCTAGACCCCAGTGGAAGAAACCAGATAATTTACACCCCGTGTCCTGGGATTCTCCCCATCACTCCTGGGGACACAATGAAACCTTGTCACTCCTTGCCTGGGATTCAAATCCTTCTGGCTCTAATCACCCTTTTTGCTCACCAGTACCTATCAAGAGGTGCATATTTCTCCAGCATATTTCCACGGGATTGCTCTCTCAGATTCCCTTCAAGAAAATTTTCGTTGGAGGGATTGGTGGGTTTGCGCCCTGTCTAATTTTAAGGCAGCACTTGTCACCCCAGAACAGGGCCTCCAGAAACCTTTTCACAATAATTTTTTATGCCTGTTCTTACACATCTCCGCAGGCAGATCTTGTTGCATTTAGTGAAAAGCTGGGAGAATTCGTATTTGCAAACTGCCTGCTGTGTCAGAAGAGTCTAACCAGCTTTTGGGACTGGTCACCTCACTCTAGCCAGTAGAAGACACCCTGTGAAAGAATGGATCATATTTTTACAGTTTGTGTTTTCAGAAAAGTTGAGGAATACATCCAGGTTCAAATTTGTTTGGAAGTATACATGGGTCAAAGGTCCTTGATAGACTGTGGGATGAGTGTGTCAATTGCCACAGAAGCCACTGGAGAAGCAGGATACCCATGCTGCAGTAGTCTGCTGAGCAGTAAGAGGGCTTTTCTTCAAAGCCACCACACTGTGCACATTTGCTAGTCTTCTAGCCATAAAACCACTTCTAACTTTGGACACAATTATCTTAAAGGTACTCTATAAGTAAAAAACAGTGAGAATACAGGATCTCAGGGAATTACTATGCCACTGACTGTGCACAGGCTAGGTTGATCCTGGCACCAGAATTCCAAACTAACTCTGCTGTAACATCAGAAGGGTGAAATCCTCTGCAAAATGGCATTGATATCCCACGTAGCTGGTGCTCTGAGTCAAAATTCCCTTTTTGTATCAGCTTCAGAAACTTCATGTCTAAACGCTTAAAAATGTTTTTCCCAGTGGCTTTGTTCTTCCTCAAGAGAAGTTTATTGCTGTGGCAAAGATCCCAAAAGCTCTCAGAATCAAGACTGGTTTCCAACAGACAGCAAACTATTTCAGCAGTAATGTTGCTCTTCTGCATTTCTAGTGCAGCATGCTCAGAATCATGGTTTATGTCTTAGACCAGGCAGTCACTAGAAAATTTTCCCTGTATCTACCAGTACCTTGAGAGAATACATCACTCAACATTAGGGCTGGTTTTGGGTCCTGTCTCTGAAATTGCCCCCAGTGGAGCACAGTAAGAGGCATCTCTGAGGTCTGGGTTACAGCACTCCATTAGTTATTTCCACCTATCCAGTTGCTGAACTTATCATTACTTTTTATTTAGATCAGTTAGAGGCATAATTTCAAAATCCATCCAGTCCATCACACTGCTGCTTGTTACCAACAGACTGCAAGCATCTGGAGCATATTTCCCCCACACGGTGGAAGAGAAATGTTCTTGCTGGCTTTTTATTTAATTCATATCACAGAATTACTTAGTTCTGAAACAAAACGGACCAAATCTTTGCCTGTGTTTCAAGTTTAGTAGATTGTAAAAGGTTTTTCATCTGCTGATTATTCAGAGAATTTCCAGGTCTGTTCCTTTTCTACTTTCATGTGATTTATTAGATCTGAGCAGGGCACACTTGCAGAAATCTCACTTTTGTCAGTTACCAGTTAAATTGCCCCCAGGCATAAAGGACAGAAGGAAAAGCGAATGTCACAGAGTTTTTGTAGGAGAAAAACCTGGATTGTGTTGCTTCTTTTCTTCCCTAAGACAGCATTGCATAACCACCTCACACACTAAGTGGTATTGCCTGGTGTGTTGGCCTCTGGAACTGTCTTACACCTAAATGACCCCATATCCACTTTCCAGGGCCTCATTTTCCCATGGTTGTGAAATGTGTGTCCTTACTAATGTGCTTCTGTGTCTGCAGCAGAGAGAAGCTGCACAAGAGGAAGCTCTGCTACTCAGAGATGATCATGGCTGAGCCATTTCACTGCCGTGTGCCACTGAGCTGGTGGATTCCCACTGCCTGGGTGAAGACCACGCTCAGTTAGACTGGTCTGAAGAGATACCCTCACTCATTGTCATAGAATCACTCCCAAGGCCCAGCAAAGCCACTTAGAGCCAATTGTCCAGTTCTGAGTCCAGATGGCTTTTGAATATCTCCAGGGACAGAGATCTATCCCTTCTCTGGCTGATCTGCACCATTGCTTAGTCACCTTCAAAGTAAAAAAAAAAATGTTTCCTCATGTTCAGAGAAAACCTCTTGTGTCTCAAGCTATGCTCACTGCCTCTGGTCCTGTTAGTCAGCATCACTGATAAGAGATTAGCTCAAACACATTTGCACACTTCCTTCAGGTATTTATACATAGTTACGAGATCCACACTTTTCTCCCCGTTTGTGATTTTCTGCTGGTTTCTTTTGGTGCAGAAAGACCCTTCCTACAGATGGCCTGATACAAATAAAGCAGCTCATGCATAATACCTGAGACACAGCCTTCAAGGAGAAGATTTCCTTTCTCATGTAGACATCTATAATTCACACAGGGGATGCCTACAGAAGAGAGGATTCATCTGCTAGGCCAGCCAGCTGCTCAATGACGACTCAGCTCCTACCAGGAATAAAATACGGTCTGCAAAGCACTTACCCAGACATCACAATCATACTGGGAAGTTTGAACTACTGTGCTAACAAGCTACCCTTGAATTTCAGAGGGAAGATCATTTAACAGGCTGGCTGATGGCTGTGATTTTAAACAGTGTAGCAGATCCCCTCTGTCAGCTGTAATAGTCACAAAGTCCCACAGGGCTGCTAAAGCAAGCCTTCATCTCTCCCTGTCTCAGAAACAGGGTTTTACCAGTACTGCCTGCACAGAAACACGCTACACTCACTGCTTTCAAAGCAGCATAAAGAAATAGAGCATGACAGGATCTCAGCAGAGGATTTGGTTGCTGGCCATCCAGATGTGGCACATCAACAGCAGTTAGAATCAGAAAGATGTCTGTATAAATATATTCTAATAATATATTTGTACCTGCTGTCTCTATCATGTCTGGGTGGTCACATCTGCCTCAAAACCTCACAGCAATGTGCTGCTATTACTTCCCATGATGATGCAATGTAGGGCTAAGTGAGAGAGAGACTTTAATTTTCTCCTCTCAGGTACTGTTTGGACACCTGCTACTCGAGTGATAATTACTGAATCCTTCACAGATTGCTGGAAGGGCGATACAAGCCCCAGATCTAGGCTGATATTGTGGCACTGAAGGATACTGTAGTTGCTGCAACAGATTACACAGTCATAAGACAGGCCACATTCCCTTGCAGAGCACATTAAAAAACTAAAAATGAGAGTCTTCTTAATCATCATCATGCATGTCTGCACTTCCAGAAATCAATAAAGAAGCAAACAGAAGGCAATAGCTGCATGTGCTATAGCAAGTGTCTACTATGAAGCAACGACAAATGGTGGTGACCAGTGTAAATGCAATAAGGGACTAGGAAGACAGGAGATAAGACTTCAGCTTCAAATAACAATCTCTAGTGTCGTAGCTGCATTTGAATAAATGTGATTTAAAAACGAAAAGAGAAGACACCCAAAAATTTAAAATCCCTGAACCTGAATGCCACCCTCTGTATTCCCAGTGAGATCTCAAGGAGTTTCTGGAAGATTTCATTATATATTTCATTTATGGTTTTGGTGATGTCAGTCACAGATAAAGTTATTTTTGCCAAGAACAGATGTGTTCCCACATTTTTGAGATGTGTGCTTTCATTCTCCTATCCATATCCAACCCAATAACTGCACCATATTAGAAAAACAAATGCTAAAACATAAACAGTGGAACTATATAGAGCTGAAAAGAAGGAGGGGCAGGGGAAACAACTCTCACTGTGACATGTAGTTTCTCTTTTCCTACTGCTTGGTTATCTAGCCCTATCAAGTTCAAATCAATCAACTGACATCTGATGTGTTTTGCAGATGGATCAGCAATGATGCATATCTGATGCACAGATGTTTCAACTTGGATTTGCTAGCTATCCAGCAATCAGACAGAATCCTGATGCTGATCATTCACAGATGTTGCAAAAAAGAAAGAAATTCCTCCATCTGCAGTAAATAAATTTATAAATTTATGCATTTTACTTTTGGCCATCCAGAGCAGCAGCCTCTTATGAAAACCAAAGCTGGACTCAGCTAGGATGGTGAGATTTTGCAGTTCTGTGCTTTTTAGGTGTTGCTCCTATGAAAGGAAGACCCCTAAAGCCATTGCTTAAGCATGTGAAACTGTTTTAGCTGTTCAAAAGGCACTTTCGACTATCAGCCAATACAGAGAGCTGTGTTTGAAATTAAAGTCACAGCTGCTTAACTGGCTTGTTCTTTCAGTGGGGAGGTTCAGCCAGCCTGTTGAGGAGCATGTCTGAGGCACTATGTGGGCAAGTTACAGCTACAGTCAGGGCTGTAGTTGGGGTGTGACAAACCATCAGCCTGACAGTGCTGAAGTCTTTAGCTTAGCACCAAAAATATCCGTGCCATCATTCTGGTTCCTGAAAAATCATGGAGTAGACCTGAAAATAGAAAATATAAAAAAATATAAAATATAAAATAATATAAAATATATACACATGGAATTTGTTTTCTATGTTTTAGAGTACTTGATGAATCAAGTTTTCACATTTTTCTTCATGATCACATCTCTTATTAGAGTCTGCTCTATCAAAACTGGTTGTCAGCAAGAATTCTGGCCTTTTTACCTGTTACCTATTTATCTCCATGGGTAACAAATGCTGCACCAAAAAGCTTCTAAAGACAGAAAAGAAACTGTTTATCAGAACTATTTGGCTGTGGCAGGACACCGTAATGGAGCTGACTGCCTTGAGCAGCCCCAAAGAGCAAGTATCCTACACCACCTGCAGTATCCAAGTGGTAGGCTGATGGCCTTCCCCACACCCACAACACTCCCATAGCAGAACCAGAAGATGTAAATTCAACTCCTGGCCTGCCTGACTAATAAGGGTCAAAAGCAGACAGCATTGGTCTTCATTGTGGTGGCCAGTGTGCTACTCAGAGAAGTGATCTGTCTTGCCCTTTCTCCTTCAAACATGGAGTATATTGATTTTAGACAGGTATCTAAGACAAACCTGCCCTTCCTAACACAACCAGGCATAGCCAAAAGCCACCACTGACAGTACTTATGCACTGTACAACCTACATTCATGCTACCATGTAGAAATTAAACGTTGCAGAGAACTTCCATCCAGGACCAAGTCATCTGATGTCTTTCCCCTGAAATTCTTAATAGTATTTGAACACTTTGTGATCATCAGAAATCACCTGTTCATCACAGAGATGTTCCAGAGAACAAGCTAAAGTACTCAAATTCCTTCCCTAGAAAACACAATCAATGCATGGTGGTGTGCAGCCAGGCCCCCAACACTTGGTCCCTTACATGCAATTCCTGCTCAGTGATTTCTATTTAGAGTCCCCCAGCTGCCAGGCTGATGGTACATGATGATCTCAGCCCTGAGTGTGGCTGCACCTTCACTACAAAGCCTCTTGCACATGCTTCCCAAGTCCTGGCTGTGACAATGTACCCACAGGGACAAAGATCATGGAAAGTACATGAGGAAGAGAAGGCACCTGGCAGCAGAGTGAAATAGACAGGGACTTAAATAAGAGATTTCTTAGTGGTTTCCATACACACCTAGGATGTCTGAGCAGGAGGTGAAAACACCAAAGCCATGTGTGTACTGTGTGGTGCTCTCGGCTTGACAAACCTCCTGGCAATGCATCCCTGCAGTATTATTCCCTTCAGGTCCTTCCATCTTGTGCCACTTCTACAGAAATCACATGGTAGATTTTAGTGTCTGAGGAGTGTTACCTTCACAGTAAGAGTTAAAACAGACCCATTTCCAAGTTATTGTGCCTGGTAGCAAAAAGTTGATGGCATGAATAAATCTGCAAGTATGGCACTGTCATCTCAGAAAGGGAAATGGACATTCTTTATCCATCAAACTGAAAAGTACAGATAGGCCTTCTGGCTTTACCTGGCCTTGGCCCTCATCCCCTGCAGTCCTTAAATATGCAGAGTAGCCAACAAGGGTTTTCACATGCTGAAAATCTAGACATGGGTACCAGTGCTTTGCTGAGACAGAGCTGGGAACCTGGTCCTGTGATACTGCAGTCTCACATTACTGGGCTGCTCAGGAATCCTACAACCAACCTAGGCTGCTAAACCCCATAGAGAGAGCAAGGGAACCAGGACAAGTACCTGTTTTGCCGTGTTTGAGACACATTGCACACAGGGAAACTCTGTCCCAGAAAGTGGGTTGCTGGCAGGTGATAGTAGCTGCAGGAAGGAAGCATAGGATATGTCAGGGACCTGGGCCCTTCACAGTGCAGTCAACACATTGGCAAGACCTGAGTGTGCAGAGACAGGCAGGACATTCTCACTTCCAAAGAAAGAGGATGGGAAAGATCCTTGGAAGCCATTTTGCAGTTATGAAAGGGAGTTACTTCATCCTTGCATCTGTGTCTCTTTTCCCCTTGTAACAATGGAGGGCATGGAGGACCACGAGCTGGCCTGAGGATGGGGGAAGTGTCAGAGACTTTGGTGCATGGGGAGAGCTACCAGGAACAAGCACCCAGTGGAAGAAGAGACATTTCACATGAAGGGGGAGTTTCATAACTGGGCATCTTCACAGCTGAAGGAGACTGTAAGCCTCTGCATTTGAAACATGGCTTGTTTGTCACTTAAACACAATATTCACAAATTTCTCCTACAATGTTGCTAACCTGAATTCCAGTTTCCAAGTTAACTCACTAAGTCCTACCAGAAATCACATCCCATTTCTCTAGAGTACTGTGAGCATGGCCATCTGGGGAATGGACAGGACTGTGTGGGGCTACACCAAAACATATCATATGCAGAAGGGGCAGGGAAGGTTTTAGGCTGGGATCTCCCCACTTTCCTTTACATTATGTAAATATTTACTGTACAAAGGTGCTAGAAGTCGAAGCATAATTTTCAGGTACAGCATGGAAATGTTAGTAGTCTGACACAGCTTCACAGAGGCTTGCTGAATGGTGTTGGAAAGCATAATTGGGGAGGGAAATCAGATATATGTCAGCAGCCTCCCTTGCCCTCTGTTGTGCCATATCCAGTAGAATTACTCACCCACTGAAAGCAGAACACTTCCGAGGTGTGTATTATGTTACTGCTCCTGTGATCACTCAAGTCCTGCATGTCCTTTTCTGTGTGACTCAAATATAGCATTCATGCTGTTGTTGTTGTTGTACTCTCTCTTCACCATGTGTTCCCCAAAGTTTAGCCAGAAGTAAGCCTGTTCCAAAGAAGCCTTGTCTGTCAAAGGGGGTGCAGGTGCCACTCAAAGTCATGAGCAGGAGGGATTGTGTGCAACCTGTGACATTTGCCATGGCGAAGCACATTGTTGAAATAGAGGGTCATGCACGCCCTCAGCTCTCCACTTGATAACACTTGTGTCACCAAATGTGGAGGCTTCTGTGGCTCTTGGTGACTCCCATGCGTGTTGGAGCAAACCTCACTCTTCAACAAGGCCTTTAGCAAAAGCCTTCTTGAAAGCAGCACAAAAGTCACATCTCAGGCAGAGTCAGAGAGGTCAGGGAAATTAATATTGTGCTCCCAGAGCAGGCAGCACTAGCCTGCAAAGGTGCATCGTCCACATGGCCACCAGAGAGAGTTAATCACTCACTGGAGCCGGGGCACAAGGTCTTTGTTAGCACATACTGATAACCAGGCTGCTGCTGAAAAGCAGTGCTGCCAGCCACACTGGCAGGGCCTCAGCACACATGCACAATTCAGCCTGAGCTGGGCTGGACTGTACTTCTCCCAAAAGCACTTGAAAGCGGTAGGAGTCTCTTCTTTGCTCCTAATACCCCATTCCATGTTTTTCAGAATAGAACCACTCCAGCCAAGCAATTTTTAGTAAAAGTTGTTCCTCACAGAGGGCAAGGAGGAGACAACATTCCCCCCTACTCCCCAGCAAATACTCCGGGGATGTATAGGAACAAATCAGTGTCAGTATTGGATCTCCCCTTGGATCATGAAAAGGGGAGAAAAAAAATCTAAGCTGCTTATTCCATCTGGTACTAGAGAAAAGTCTGACTTCCCCCCTCTCATACCTCTATTTCAAGGACTTTTTGTAAAGAAAGCTCAGAGGTTATAAATCTCCCTTGAGCCTCTCACATGCAAACCTTCATGTTAATGTACCATGACAATCTTTTCCCTTTCCTTTTAGCAAATGGAGGGTGAAGGTGTATAAACTGGAGTTTCTGAGGTCGCTGGCATACAGGGCAAGGGATGTGACAAATGCTTTACATTGTTTTAAGCTCCAGCTCTGAAGCTTGTGGGGACATTCTTGTCACTACTGGGTTTACTCCTGCTCCTCCCCTCTAAATCCTTTTACTGTTTTTTGGCTAGAATGCTGGACATGAGTGCAAATGAGGAGCAAAGTTTTTAGAGCCAGTGAAACCATCTTCATGAATGTGAAAGCTGTGTAAACAAGAGTGGCACCAGGCCTCAGAGTTCGAAAATAAACCACTTCTAGCAGACAAACAAAACCAACTACTATTTTTTTTTTTCCTGAGACTACTTCTCCTCTTGAAAGAAAACACACAGATTATTCAGACATGTTTTCACTTAAAATTCTATCTAAAGAGGATTTGTGACACACAGATTAACATCATGGTTAAGCAGGAAATCATCTCAAGTGTCTTGCCCTTCCCAGCTTCTCAACCTGTTAACTTTCATTCACCCCTGCTCCCTCTCCCTCTTACACATGATTTTCAGAAGAGCATTATATTTCCACTTCCTAAGGCTGGTAAATCATATTTCTTTCCCAAATAAAGATTTTTTTTCCCCCTGCTCTTTCTTTTAAGGATACACTGAAACCCTCTCAAAGACAAGGATTAAGAAATGGAGAATATTAAGGGTGTTTCTCCACATGGGACTATGCATTTGAGTGCTTCTGAGAGGAAGGCTACAAGTCTCCCTTTCAGGATTTGAAGAAAACCAGTCTCAGGTGTAAAAACTCTTGCAGCTCTCAGAACTGCCTTGCAGAGCAGGAACTGGGAGAATATTGCCATTTACATCAAACAGTAGCACAAGAGATCCAAAGGCAATTTCCCAACAGATGCTTTTGGCTTCTCCCAGGAACATTAGTACTGCAGGCTGGGATTTTGAGGCTAGAGCTTTGGAAAGGGTTTTTCTCTTACCTACACATTAAAAAGTCACAGCACTGAAAAATTTATAGATCAGGGGGCTGCTCAGTTTTTATCTTGGTTTGTCTCACATAGAATTAAGATCTCTTGAGTCAGTCTTGGGTTTTTATTTTTTTCTATTCAAATATAAGACAACCCCTATTCTGGGCACATATTAGAGCATCGAGTATAGAGCACTTGGATTAAAAAAAAAAAAAAAAAAGCCTAGCAAATCCTGCAAAAGAGAGAGGAGAAGGGTGAATGATCCATTTCTAAACAGCAGCCCATCAGTGGGGAAAGTCAGCTTTAAAGTCCTGTTCTGGCAAAGCCTGCCCATCTTAGCTCACAGCAGAGTACATTGGAAGGGGCTGCTCTGAAGTCCCTCCGTTAAATGTGTTTCACTTAAAGAGAAATTTGCTAGGTTAGGATTTGGAGTGAGCCTTCATGCATCCATGCTGTATCTGCCATGCAGTCCAAGTCAGGATCCAAACCATGTATTAACCTGTTGCTCTGAAAATGTCTCAGGTCTATTTCACAGGGCATTAAAGCATTGACAGATTTCTGTTACTAGGCCAACATGATGAATTTGTGACTTTTTTTAGAAAGCAAAACAGGGGCCTGAAGCTCTAATACAGCAAATAGCTCATCTAAAATAACTGCTGGAGACAGCATTTAAAATATTAGCAATTAATTGGCTTTTGCTTGTTAGACAAAATGCGTTAGCAATAAAAGGAGGCAGGGAGGGAGGCTTCAAACATTAAAAGGACAGAAATGTGCAGTTCAAAAGGGATTTTTCTAAGACATTCATGATAATTTCCCCACAGAAATAAGAGATGAAACACCCATTGAATCAAATGTGGACAGTCTTAAGCTAGCAGCAAATGGCTTATTGATGACTTCTCTCTACTTTGAGATCTGACAAAATGACAGCACAGTGCAGCAAAACCTGACTTGTTGTTTGGCTATGAGTACTATGAACAAAAAGGAGTTTTATTGAACAGCAAAGAGAAATTGCTGCTCTAAATGATACAGGAGCTGCTGAGCAATCTGAACCCCATTGTATTTCATTACCAAAACTATGGCCAAATCCAGTAATACAGGTGTCTAGAAAAGGTCTTTTCTAGGAAAAAGGTCTCTCCCTAGGCCCAGAGCTCTCTGGTTCTAGGATACTTTAGGCACTGAGGCAAAGGTTAGTGACAAAATTATATCCGGTTTTATAAGGGTATTCTATCAAAATGTTTGGGAAACAACTTTGGCAGAAGCAGAAGAGAGAATTTTTCCAAAACTCATTTGAAAGCTCAACACTTTCCTATGAGACCCCCAAAATAACCCACATCTGTCTGTCACAGCTGCAGGGCATTTAATTTCCACATTATCACAC
Organism: Muscicapa striata striata; assembly: GCA_030060385.1. Taxonomy (NCBI): domain Eukaryota; kingdom Metazoa; phylum Chordata; class Aves; order Passeriformes; family Muscicapidae; genus Muscicapa; species Muscicapa striata. Next base: position 544,177 of record JAREIS010000465.1, on the reverse strand, counting down.
CAGCATGAATGTGTTTTTCTTCTAGGTCCAAAAGCCAGGAGCAGTTCTTCATGTACTCTTACACTAATATTTTGTGGGAGGAGGTGCCCCATAGAAATTTCTAAACAGACAGATTTGGATTCTAAGTTTCAGCAGTGCAAGTCGGCCCTCCATAAACATCTTGCTGCAAAAGCATCGGAAGAGGCCTGCAGAGAGTCTGACTGATAGCATCAGATCAGTCTGAGGTCTTATCTGTAAAAACCCGTATTCCCAGCAGATGGCATCACACGTTTCACTGATGCTTTTCTCCTGGTTCGTGATGCACGCTCCGGGAGTTCCGTGTGTAGTCTCCAATCCTTCCTAGCCCAGCTATTAGGGACGGTGGCTCCACTGAACTTGGCAATTTTATGCAGAAGACAATCTGACCCGGTTTTTTGGGAACTAAAAAACTTTACTAATAGAAAACAACAAACAGCAAGCCGAACAGTTTGCACTGAACTAACCGGGAAAGATGGCACAGGGAGACTAATTCCATGCATGAGAGCAAATGGCCAAAAGCAAGTGTTAAGGCATGGCAGGGGTATTCATAAACCTGAAGGAGGGGAGGAATTAGGGCGGAATTTAGGGAGGGGGTCCAATAGGGAAGGACAATTATGAATATTAAAATTATTGCAGCAAAAAAGGAACCAATGATAACAAGGGAAACAGAGAACTTTCTGGCAATGATCAACATACTGCAACTGGAGGATTCTGGGGGTGATTTTTTACTCACCCCTCCTGAAAGGGTTTTCCCACCGCCTTAAGCCATGGTTATTGCACCTCTGTTGGAGCTAATTCCAACATCAGTGGCTCCAGAATCCACCCGTGTTCCACAGGGACACCACAGTGCTGCAAATGGTGATGCAGCAGCTGTGGGATCAGCAGGGCTACGAAGAAGGTGACAGCCTGTGATGTCCCTGTGCCATGGGCAGGGCTCTGCTCTGTGCCCTCGAAATCACTGCTGCTCAGATCTGCTCCTTGCCCAGGCATCGCCCCTGGTTTGTATCAGCCCTGCCTGTGCGGGCATGAGATCACAGCACAGGACATCATCTCTCCTGTAAGGTGGTGGAGAAATGAGTGATGCCAGCAAGGCACTTCCAAGCCCTGTTTCTCACCTCCTGGAACTCCAGTGCCTGTTCAGGGCTGACATCTCTCATCTTCCCTGAGGAGGGGTTGAGTTAATAGACTCACACATAAAAACTGCAATGGTTATTTTCCATAAGGATTTAGAAGTTCAGCATAGTTATTGTATCAATTTATTCGAAAAGATTTAGAGTTGTCTAAACACACAGCAGGATGAGAAAGATGTTTTTTTTCCTCTCAGAGAATAAATTATTTCTTGCTAATTAATGGTAGGGGAATAGGAGCATGCATTACGGTTTAATCAGAGAAAAACCAGGCTAGGGATGGCAGGAAGGCTGGTACTGCAGGGATGTGGTGTCCCAGGGGACTAGGGCACCATTTTCAACTCAGACACATTTGTGACCTTGGGCAATGTACACAACCTCTCTGAGGCTTCTGTCAGTGCATTTCACACCGCAGGGGTCAGACGTGGGGGTACGTGGCATGTCACAACCTGTCTGTGCATGAGCTGATTCCCAAATGCTGTGTCTAGTGCCTCCCAAGCAATTCCAAGAGCCTGGCCTCAACTTCCCTTTTCTTTAAACAGGCCTAAAATTGTGAATGGCTGGAGGCCATCTCCTTAACAGTACTGGGCAAAGTAAGTGTACATTGGCTCTTCTCTTGACACAAAATCCAGGCCAGAGTCTCTGTCCCCCTACTCAAAATGCCCCCCAGGGTTATTTTTTAAGAGACTAAAAACCTCCCTTCATCAACCAGTTTGATCTACGAAAGGGAAAATCTAATTGTAACTGCTCCCTAGTGGAAATTTGTGACCAAAGTATGATGTGGCATGGCGGGCAAGAAGGCCCATCTGGAAGGAGGTGTTAACCTGACTGGAAGCAGGAATGACATGAGCCCATGAGAACAGGAGGATTTTGTGAAAGGTGTGAAGTTTCCCTTGGTGATGAGAAAATCAACAGCCCCAGCACTGTCTTGTAGCCATCCTAGAATGGGATCCAAGAGAAACCCAAGCTCAAGGAACACCTTTGGACAGCAGAACTGGCTGGGGAATAGACTCACATCTGGGCTGAGATGTCCCATGCATCCCCTCTTGGGATGAGTGCTGCTGCGAGCGTATACAAAAGTGATGCAACTTTACAGAGTTATGTAGAACCCCTTGTTGCTGTAGGACTCTGCGCAGGGTACTGTTCATTAAGCTTTTCTTTCACATTTAAACAAAAATGCATGTTTAATTTGCTTCAAAACGTATCTTAAAAATTCCCCATCATCTACCATGCTAATTCTTTTTCCAATGAGTTATTCAGTCCTGTCTTATCAGAAATAAAAGGCAGCAAGACTGATGGCAAGTTCCGGACAAACATGTAAAACACACATTTTATGACCAACAAGTCACCTTTATTGACTGGAAATAATTCATGTCTCATGTGGGCAGAACAACTGATAACTTCTGCAAGTACAGAAGAGTATCTGGTCAAGTTGAGCTCTTGTCTGACTTTCTCTTGAACCTCTTTAAAGCCTCTCTCAGGAAGCTTTAACGGGAGAATATGACTGTCACATGACATGAATTTATTCCCTTTCTCACCTGTGGTGATAACAGGACTTTCAAGTACATGGTCAAGACTGGCAAATACCACACTGGGCAGCAGAGACAACATGTTTGCTCTATTTTATTGCTGTAAAAACCCCAGAAGAGTTTAATTCAGCAATAGCATTTTTCTTAGAGGCTAGAATATAGCTGATTTATTTAAAGAGCTGTATAATCTCATTTTAAAGCCCATGAGAGTTGATGAGTCCCAAACCTGCTCTGCTGTACTATTCAATTACCCTCACAGCCAGATGCCTGCTGAGACCAGTGCCTGTTTCCTGTCTGCTGAAGAAAGGATCCTGACTGGAGGAAGACTTCTGGCAGAAATGTAATTTTCAGGAAACAAGTCAATAAAATAGTTTTTGAAAAATAACCTGGCTTTGTTTGCATCATTTTTGCTGAAGTCCTTGGAGCAGTGACTGGGGCCCCCCCACCTTTGTTTCTAATGGGGGAAGTTTTATTTGGATCAACCATCCACATTTGGGTTTATTGAATATTTGCAGATGTCTCTGTTTTACTCAGAATCATTCTGATGGACCCACCAGTTAATTCTCTATTTTCACACCCTTGTGTGGAAACAGATGAACATTTGCTGGAGCTGAGACTGCAATTCATGCAGTGCTGGCTTCGCAGAAAGTAGGACTGCTGTGCTTTTCCTCCAGCCTTCTCCTGGTCCAGAAACAGTGAACTAGTCCTTGTACTTTTAGGTTTGGATTTGTGTCCACTCAGGCACCGGTGTCTTTTCCATTTACAGCAGCTGGTGCCAATCCCTATGGTTACTCATATGCTTTTTAAAATGTCCTTCCTTCATCTGGCAAGGCAGACTGCTTTGTATAGGAGGCACCATTGCTTTCTAGTGGAAATCCACACATCTCATCTAGCTACCAACAGAGCATAAAAATTTTGGTTTGGATGAGCAATGATAGGCCTGAGCCCAGATCTCTGCTAGAGGAACATAGTCAGTCCCCAGATCCTGTTTGATCTTAGGGTACATTCTGTAAACAGGATAGCTCTTACTGACTCAGCTCTGATGAGAAAAAAAATGAGAGGCAGGAGGATGATAAGAACATATTGGTAAAAACTGGGAATGAAATGACATTGTTCCCAGCATCTTCTGTCTTCTAAGCTTGCATGTCCTCTCTGCAGCAGCTAGCAGAACCAGAGTTTTCCCACACCTGTGTGTCTCAAGATATAACCCCTTCCACATTATGGGAGGCTTGCAACGGCCTGTAATTTTCACCCTAGTGCACCTCTGCCCCTTTGTGTCACAGCTGTGCCAGACCAACCTTCGTTAGCTGTGCTCCACATCGGGGTGATCTGTCCTTTTGTGCCCAGGAGCCCTGTATTGCAGCACCTAACCAAGGGCTGTCTAGACAGTGAACAGCAAACAGCCCTGCGGTAGCTGCTGAATGAAGTTCATTTGTTGCATGCTAGTTTCAACAGGCATTGCAATTTTTTGCTCCTCAGCTTATCCCTTGCTTTGTTAAGATTATGTCACTACTCATGGGCTTTGTATTAAGGACTGGCTCTTTCCCTCCTCATTTATATCTTCCTACAACACTTTTTTCCTTCTGTGTCCATTGTCATCTTTTGCTTGATGACAGTGAGCCTCCTTCAATGTCCATTAATTCTATACACTTATACCTTTCCTTCTGACTGGACAGTACCCACACTATCACTTCTACCCTTCTTAATTTTTAAACCCTCATGGAGTTCTGGGCTTGTGCTTGATGTGGCCTCATCACCACCAGGCAAAGCCTTACCTTCTCCGTAACTCCAGCAGGTCTAAGTGGGCAAACCTTCTCTCACTAGCAAAGGAGAAAGGAAAATTCAGGATAGCCAATGGTCTCGTAACCCCTGAAGAACAGCCACAATGGTACAGAGGGTCTGGGCTTCCTGGAACAAGGAAAACAAGTCTGGTGCACCTTTCAGTTATACAAACTTCATAAGGATTTAACTCCACTGGGTTGAGCTTAGAATTGTCTCAAGTGAGAGAAATAAAAATCTTATCCATGATTTCATCTCTCCTAAGATCAGTTATGCTGTACCACAAGCCTCCTGTCTCCTGATTCTCCTTAATGGGTATGCACCAGACAGAGTCATCCCCCTGATTCCTTTTGATTATGTTTGATTACCTTCTCAGAAGATGAGGAAGTTATATGTACTCTGGAGGACAGGTCAGAGCTGAGAGTATAGGAAACTTGGCTTTAGAAAGAAGAGGTCACTTCTAATGTTTTAATTATTGGTTCTAGCATTTAATGGGCCTTCTGTCATGTGATGGGGATGCAGAAGAGAGGGCAAACTTAATTCTTTCCAAAAAATGCAGCAGTAAAATATCTAAGGAAAGGGGAAAATGAAAAAAGAAAAACTATCAGTAAGAGTTAAGTTTTGGGATGGGACAGGCAGCAGTAAAATTGCAACAAAGAAAAGCAAACCCTTAGCACAAATTAAAAATAAATTTTAAAAAAAAATCGGTCAAAATGGAGGCTCCCTTACTCATCAGTTGATAGCAAAGGAATACAGCCCTCTTACCATTGTTTCTTGCAGAGGCAAGGTTCTAGCAAAGGAAAGTCCTGCACCAACAAAGAAGAAAAAAGAAGGAACATAGAGAAATGTGAAAAAATACTCTGTCAAGGAGTCTGCTGCCTAAAAGCACAGGGTCAGTACAGGATTTTTATCTGTGTTTTACAGACAAGAGACTAAGCATCAAGGAACTATGTGGTTGGACCAAGATGATGCAGGGAAAACATAGTCATGGAATAAATAATTTAAATATTGGTTCAAAATGCCACTTTGAGATAAGGAGAAGGTTTGAGAACTGTGGAGCTAAGCCAATGGAAACCATGAGAATAAGGCTGCAAAAATCCAGCCTACAACCTGTGTCCTCACACTATTTTCAGCTAATGCAGATGTTAAGATCCCATTCTTTCTTAATGTTAAGATAGTGCAGGCTTATAGTGACACTTCCTTTCTCTGGAGAGGCTTTTGAAATTATTGAGCCATTTGTCTACTGCCATCTGTTGTTGCTTTGGAAATTAATTTGTCAGGTCAGCTGGAAACAGGTTTCAAATAAACCACTGCTCTGAAAGATAATGCACAATTGCTCTTGGTGGTGTCACCCTTCCATCATGGTGCATCTGCCTCCCAGCAGCTCCCAGTGGGTGCCCATTTCTTCTGTGGGGAAAGCACTCTCCTTCTGCAGCAGAACCAGTGCTGCTTGTGCACATCTTCCCCCTGTGGTGGGGTTGCTTGGCACGTGGGTGTGCTGGGCACCCCACACACACACTTCCACGTGGTCTTCACCCCAGCACCTGCAGAGAGGTGACACATGAGCACATCCACACTCTGGCCCTGTGTGCAAAGGCCAGGCTGCCTCCTCCAGCTGCCCACCAGAGCACAGGCAGATTCCCTTCCACTGTCAGATTGGAGTCTCCTTAGCCGAGGGAGATCAGAAAGGCAAATAGGAAAGCCAGAGATGGCCTGGGACCTGCCTTTTCTTCCACAGTATATACAGCCATGTACTTAGAGCTGAGTTACAGTGTCAGCTCTGCTCATGAGCTCTCCTCTCTCAGGACAGGGGTTCAGCCTGTGTTGAGATGGTTTTGGGTGCATTATACCTCTGTCCATCAATGTAAACAAGCAACAGTGTATTTAGATAATCTGGTGCCCAAGAGGATGTGAAAATCTGCTTGAGAAAATGTGTAGGCTGGAATGGGTTCCCTCAGGGCTTCATGCTCTGTTTTATACCTCTGACAGCAGTAGTGACACTACCTCAGGTTTTACACAAATATAAGCCTGAAACTCTGCACACCCTTGCTGTGTAAAACTGCCTGTACTATTCAAATTCCCTTGCTGTTGGTGGGCAGGACCAATTTGTGATCACAACAACATAAGAATCATGGAATCATGTATGAGCTAAGCCTTAAGATACATGTTCCTTTGTTGTATTTATAGGACCATACCAAATGTTTCTTCTCTACATATAGACTTTTCAAAGGTGATCTGTCCCATAGCTATTGCAGCTCTTTTCATATGGTGGTTCCATTCACAAAAATGGGTGGCAGAAAGGAAAACTTTCTGTATTTCTTCTAGGCACAGAACAGACTACATACAGAAAGTCTGAATTTGAAGGTAGCTTTAGGTATATTCATAAACAGACAGCAGCTGGTAAACAGCCACTTCTTGGAAAATGGATAAATGCTGGTCCTTTCTTGTCTGTTGTATTTTTTTCACTGTTATGCAGCAAAAATCCAATGCACTTGGCCTCTGCTAGTCTGACGGTTCAGGAAGAGAAAGAGGAGCTGAGTCGCTCTCTGTGCCAGTGCTTCATCTCTTCCTCCACACTTGCAGCAAGAAAACAGGAATCTTCCCTATACAGCCTTTGCCTGGATGTGAGCATATGAGGTGGTGAGGCTGATCAAGGTGGGGACATCACAGAAATCAAGTCTTAGGCATAATCCCACACGCTACAAATGTGGACAGGCTATCATAGGTGATAATTTAAAAATTATTAACTGAGTATTTCTTTAACAGATTGACTGTAACTGTAGAGGGTAACAGAATTAAGCAGACAATTCCTAATGAATTATGTGAGTAGAGTATTTTCTGGAATGACACATTACCTGAGCTGCAGCCTGCTTCCTTAACAGTGGCAGGCAAAATTCCCAGGGGAGAGTCACTTTTCTTCAGGAAAGTCTGGAAAGAAGTCTTTAATGAAGAACTAGAACAACTTAAAGCAGCAATTCTATGCCTTTATTTACCCTTAGAGGTCAAAATTATTCACTTCCCTCTCCCAAGTGCACACCAAATACATGATCTCCTTATGGGAAGAGCAGGAATAGGACTGAGTAGTAAGTATGGACAAAGACAGTGCTTGGCCAGGGTGCCACTCACAGTGGAAATCCAGAGCAGCAAAAAGTGCCCAGGTATCTTTCATGTCAGACTGTAATTCTTCCCAATGCTCTTTGCTTGCTGTTTGTGCTCTCTGCTTGCTGGTTTACACCCTCTGCTCTGCTGGGCAGCCCCCAAAGCTTCCATACAGCTTGCATACTGTGCTCTTTTCAAGAATTACATGTATGCTTGACTCAGTGCTGAAGAGCCAGAGGTCACTATGCCTCCCCATTGTATGACCTTGAAGCTTTTGGTAAAGAAAACTTATTTTACTTCTGAAAGAGAAGTTAGGCTAATTTTAAAATGTTTCACTAGGTAGAAGTTATGTTTATGCTGCTGTTACCCAGAAGATAGTGAGTATTTATAAAGCAAAAATGGGAACACTATCCAGTTTAAGCCATTTCATAATACAGACAAACAGCTCTCTTGAGTATACTGATGAAGCTTTGTGAGAGTGAGTGCAACAATTTTACGCTCACTGCCAACACAGCTGAGCACTTCTTTGCCTCAAACTTTATTACTCATCCTTCAAAGCAAAATAGTCTCCTCCCCCTGCAGAACATCCCTGCTCTGTTACTGAGTTGTATCCTGTATCCTCTGTGACTTGCCTTGGCTCCCTCTTTAAACACACATGACTTAATTGCTTCCCTTTCTCATTGGCTTAATTTGCTGTTGACACAACATGCCAATATTCCTTGAGGCTTTGCCACTTCCAAACCACTGCCCTGCCTTGCTAAATATCCCTGAATGCCTTTCTTTTTCCTGGGCTCTTATTCTTCCTGCGAGATACATCTTAAAAGCACCTTCTTTACAAGCCATTCCAAGTGTAGAAAATTCATCTTCCAGAGAAAAGCTTGAGAAGCTCTTGCAGTTTAGCTTACACAAGAGAAGACCAAGTGGCTCAGTAGCAGTCACAGGCAACATACTTAGTGACCAGACTCGTGGATCTGAGGTCTTGTTAATCCAACCTGCCTCCTACAAAGTCCCTCCGACCCCTGAACTCCGAAGTTCCCTGAGCCTTCCCCCAGCCTCCCTCAGTAATTTTGAGCATGGATTGAGGGAAAATACATAACTGCAAGGTGTTGAAATTATGTCTCTCTCATATGGAAGAGACTGTTTCAATGATTTTGAGACAAAACTGAGTTCAGAATTTCAGTGTTGCACCCAGTCAGGCAGAAGATGAGGGCTTCCTACAGGATTTTCAAGATTTACTTTTGTGGTCTGAGCAACAGCAGCAAGTCCAAGAGACAAAAGGATTAGTCCATTACAGTGGCTTGATTAATGTCATGTCTACACTTTTGCCTTGAATGACATTTGTTACTCTGGCTATGGATACCCAACATCACAAAGTGCATTTTCCTTGCACTTAGAGCTTTCTTCTTTGAATCTTCTGCCTTGGTTCAGGGCAGGTCTGGTATCAACTCAGACTGGGGGATGAACAGATGCAGAGCAGGTCTGTGAGAAGGACGTGGGGTGCTGGCGGGTGAGAGGCTGGACATGACCCAGCCATGGGCACTCCCAGCCCAGAAAGCCAAACGTGTCCTGGGCTGCATCCAAAGCAGTGTGGGCAGCAGGGGAGGGAGGGGATTCTGCCCTGCTCTGCTCTGCTCTGCTCTGCTCTGCTCTGCTCTGCTCTGCTGAGACTCCAGCTGGAACCCTGCACCCAGCTCTGGGGTCCCAGACAGGGACAGGAAGGACATCAGGAGACCACCAGGTTGATTAGAGGGATGGAGCACCTCTCCTCTGAGGAAAGGCTGAGAGAATTGGGTTTGTTCACCCTGGAGAAGAGAAGGCTTTGGGGTGACCTAATTGCAGCCTTCCAGTATGTGAAAGGAGCTTACAAGAAAGATGGAGAGGGAAAAAGGGGAATGTCTTCAAACTGAGAGATTGTAGGTTTAGATTAGATACTAGGAAGAGATTCTTTCCTGTGAGAGTAGTGAGGCACTGGCACAGGTTGCCCAGAGAAGTTGTGGATGTCCCATCCCTGGAAGTGTGTAAGGCCGGGTTGGATGAGGCCCTGAGTAATGTGGTATATTGAAAGGTGTCACTGTCCATGGCAGGCAGGCTGGAAATAGGAAATCTTTAAGGTCCCTTCCAACCTAGACTATTCTATGATTCTGTGATTCAGACAGTAAAGCAGAAAGGCTTTTTTCATTGACTAGGTGGTAAGTAAAGAGTCCCTCACCCAAACATGATTGAAACTGGCTGGCAGCATCAGTAAAGCCAGCACAAGTATCCCAGCTCTCAAAGAGTTATCCATCTGCAGTGACACACTTCAGGAGGAATTTCAGCTGAGACATGCTTTATTGTATTTTTTAATAGTCCTCAATTTGCAATGTCAATTGAAAGCCAGAGATGACAGAAATGTTGGTCTGAACTGCTCAAAGGTATAATTGGATATGAAATGAGAAATTGTTTGATGTGAAAGAATATCTCAACTGCATGCCCTCATATACTTATGTGTTTTCACCTTCTCCCCAGATCACTTTAACGTTGCCTTTTATGGAAGAGCTGCATCAGAGCTCCATTTTCTTTATTGTGTTTGGGCACTGATTGCTTTGATCATGTTGAAGAGCAGTATTGCACTAATGATCGCTAAACCCACCTTTGATGTTGGTTGTGAATGTGCTGCTTTGCCAGCGGAGAGATGTAAATGCTTTTGTTTTTTGATTATTGTCTGTCATGTTTAGATTCAACAACAGCAAGACAGGGGAAGGAAGTGTGAATTCTTAATGGAATGAAAAGTTTGACTGCTGCCTTGCTCCCTGCATCAACTGTCAGGCAGTTTCTGCAGAGACAGGGCTGAATGCTTGACTCCATGCTGAATTGCATGGGGAAAGCTGAACCAACACATGCAGCATTGCCCCTGAGGAGTGGAGTCAGTACACACGTGTGGAAGACCACTGCAAAGGCAGAGCACAGCAATTCCAGGAGAGGGGTGCACTCAGCTGGCTGCATCCTATCCTGATGCACTGATGGGTGTGAAAAGAGTCAGGAGCTATGGGTCTCCCTCACTGCTTCCTATCACAGCTTTACAATGTCTGGCCAAGGTCCAGCCCTTTCTAAGTTTTCTCTCTTGCTGTAATCTGTCTTGGCATTTACACTATGCTTGGTCCCCTTGTGTCCAACTCCTTTACAGTACGAGAAAGTCCATTCTGTGACAAGTTCTGTTGGTGAAAAATCCCATTGTTACAAGAATACACTTTGCTTCCATGTATTTGATCCTCACAGATGAATCTCCAGATGGGATAGCAGCACCATCATCAGGTCCTGCAGAGGCAGCAAAGTCTGTGCAGTGTGAATGGCTGCCCGCTGTGGCTCTTTAATTTGGTTACTAGCCCAACACTTCACTGACTGTGTTTACAACAGCTCCTGTCTGGCCTGAGTCTGTTTCTTCCATGCCCTGTGGTCCTGGAATCTATGTAGGTTAGTCCCAAATGGTTACAAGAAGAAATGGTGATTTGGATGGTATTTGGTGACTGACAACTCATGTTCTGTGCATCATGGTCAGGCCATTCCAACAGCCCTAGACAGCTAAAAAGCTCAACACCTCACCAAACCATGAAGGCACACATTTATGAAATAAGAGCCCAAACTCCTATTTGCACCAGGAGGCTGTTCCATCATCTTGTTGCAGTAGATGAGCCTACTTACATTGACAGGATCATTTAAACTGTTGCATCAATTTCTGAAAGGTCTCTCAAGTTAACAGTGACGCCGACTATTCCTGACACTACCCAGCTGCTTCTTTCATTGGGGGAAGGATGTTTGTTACAGAATCCAACACAGTCAGAACACAGCAGTCAGTCTCCTTAGAGGAAGCAGAGCCTTGTTATATGAAAGTGCAGTGAAGCAACAGTAACAACAAGAAAGGGATCTAGTCTGCCTGACAGCCTCCTTACACGCTGCAGTAAGTTCTTTGTATGCTTTTAAATGTGCTTCACCTCATTTAGTTATTTCATTTTTCTGAATCCTGTCATATAGATTTGACATCTCAAATAACTTATTTCAAGGCCATCTTGATGATGGGCAGTACTGGTATTCCCATATGCCTATAAATATTTAACACTAGAAAATTGTAACTTTTTGCTAAAGACAACTTTTAGAGACATTGGCAATGGCTAGGTGTTCTTCTCTATCTATTTTCAGGGCACTACTATTGCTTCATTAATATATTTATAGCATGAGATACCAAGACTGATTTTTGTGCTGTCCCCTACTTGGTATGACATTTAGCATGTACTTCAAAACAAGATATATATATGTTACAAGTGTGGTGTGCTCATAATACAGTGGTCTGAACCTTTCAGGCAGAACTTTTCCATAACATAATTGCCACATAGTTATCAAAAGGTAAAAATTTCCAGAAGAGAAACACTGATTTCAGTGACACTAAATCATCCAGAATGGCAGTCCAGCTGAAATTGGAAAGGACCTCTGGAATGAGTGTGGTTCAGCACCACTGCTCTAGCATGACCATCAAAAACCACTTGGCCAGGACAATGTCTTGACAGCTTTTGAATAGCTCAAGGAGGGAAACCCCACCATCTGTCTGAGCAACCTGTGCAGTGCTGGTCACACTCACCGTGGGAAAGGTTTCCTGATGTTCAGAAGGAATCCCAGGTTTCAGTGCTGTCTCTTCTCCTGTCTTTGGGCACCATGGCAAAGTGGCTGAATACAACTTCTCTGTATGTGTTCCTGCTCGTGTCAGCAATGCAGTGAGAGGGCCTGACACACAGAGAAGTACAAGATATGCAAGGACTCTGAAGCTGGAAATTCATCTGCAAAACAACCATTTTGTGCATGAAACTAGAGACAGAACAAAAGTTTATCTGTGAAGGCAGCTTGTCACAAGGGCCAGGTATGGGAAGCATGGCCTTGAGGCAGGAAAGAATAGAGCTCCAAATAACTGGGACGACTCACCACCTTTGTGGTACAGAAAGTGAATTCTCACAGAATTATAGAATGGCTTGTCTTGGTTGGAACCTTAAAGATTATCTTGTTTCAACCTCCTCCCCCATGGGACACCCTCCACTAGACCAGGTTGCTCAAAGCCCCATCCAGTCTGGCTCTGACAGGGAATTCTGACAGGTATGGGACATTCACAACTTCTCAGTGACTCTCTATAACATCAGTCATGTCATAAAAGATGAAAATTCATGGATGCTCTAGAAAAGTTACTTGCTGCATGGAAAAGACTATGTGGAAAAAAAAAAAAAAAAGTGAAAATTATATTTTCCTCAGAGCTGAGTAGTGTGCTCACAAGTTTGAGGCATGTAGACTCAGCCAATGTTATTCAACAAGCAGGAGTTGTGAACTTCTGGAATTTATTACAACTTCTGTCCCAAGAGAAAGCACTGCCATTAAAGTTACAGCTGCAGGCATATTTTTGGTCAGGAGACATGACTACTTGTCAGATGTTTTCACCATCCTCATTGACAGATGCATTTTAGTGAAGTTGCAGCTTAGGGAATATTACTTTGTCTGCATTTATAGGGGGGATTAAGTGCAAAAGAAATACTTGTGCATGGAGTATAATCTCTCCTGTGAGGGGAAGATTATTTCCCATCTGGCAAAGAAAGAGATAAAATAAGATTTGCCAAAGGTGTCTCCCCACATCCCCCAAAAGAAAATATTTACAGTATAGCAAAAAGAAAAAAGAGATCTTGATTTCCAGAGGCAGTCTTCCTCAAGGAAAGACTTAAAATATGAATGTTGCTTTTCCAGTTTTGTGCAAAAAATTCTCTCTTAAGAAGTGCAAAAGGATACAAGTGAAAAAGGAACAAATTCAGGAAGCACTATTTCCAGAAGAATGATATTTAGCTGCAGAGACTTCTAGCAAGAAGTCTCAGAACAATTAGAAATTGAGAAGCATTAACATAAGAGACTCCTGGGGCACAAAGAGAGGGAGAGATTGATCAACAGGCTCAAAATGCATCCATGAGAAATTTGATCATAGCAGGGTCTCTGAGCTGGCAGCAGCATAGACATAGAGGTCTCTTGGGCAGTGTAAGATGAATTGAGATAAATTTGAACCAGAAATGTGGTGCAGTTTCAATAGAGAGTAGATATCACAGTCACTAGGGAGGCCCAGGAAAGCGTGTGCTCTTGTTTAAGCAAAGATACCAAACTGCAGGCAGGAATGAAAACAGGAATGAAATACCAAGTCCTGGTATGACAAATAAAATCAAGTGACCTTTTTTCACTGCTCAGCACAGAGAAAATATATTTGCAGCTCTTCTTCTTCTGTAGGACTAGAGATGTAAAGCTATTATTCTGACCATTGTTTTTCAGTTCAAGTGTTCCCTGGCAATACCGGAGTTCCTAAAAATGCTAACTTTTCCCTGTGTTACATTAAACTGGGTTTACAGTGCTTATTTATTTGCAGGTGAAAGTCAAAGTGGTTATGTTTTAGCAGTGGTTGTATTTTTCAGTTAAACTCTGGGAAATTGTTTTCTTTAATTCCCATTTCTGGAAGAACCAATCTTATACCGACATCCTTAATGAACCTGATGCAGGAAAAGTCATTTTAGAGGATATGGATTTCCTATTGAAACACTTCACTAGATCACATTTTCAACTTTTTTTTTTTTTTTTTTTTTTTTTTTTTTTTTTTTTTTAATTTATCTCTTTTGCTTCCTTTTCTTCCCAATGAACTTCATTAGAATTGCTTAGTTCTGATGAAGTGGAATTTTCAGCTAGAGCAGGCAGATCTGTTGAAGATATTCACCTATAATGTAAGGTAAAATCTAAGATGAAAGGACAAGCAGGTATCCCCTGTCAGTGTTACCAGAAGGAATTCAGAATGTGTGGAAGCAGATGTCCAAGGAGATCTTCAGAAGTCCAAGAACTCTCTGCAGTTTTATGAACTTGCAGGCCAGCCTTGTTTAACTTGGGACCAATTACCTAGAATGGATGGATATTCAGAAAAATACTTTTATGAACTGATTGCAGCAGTCCTGTGATGACCTATCAAAATATTTCACCCTGTGGTGTATTAGAGGTGGTTTTGTAATGCACCTGCTACCAAGACTAGGGGAAAAAAAGAAAGACAAATAGCACTGGGCTTCTTGTTTGTCCTCAGTGATGTCTTTCTCATTTCTAGAGTATTGTCACGATGTGCTGTGTGACATACAGCCATCACCATTTAGAAAGACAAGAAATCACACCGACTAACATGAAGGATGTTGACATTTCCATGGAAACAGTCCATAGACTTCCTCAGGCATATCTTGCCTCTCAGTATGCCATGATAAATTGACTTAATAAATGAAGAAGAAATGGACCAAAACATCCTCAGGCAGAGTGGAAACTCCAGAAGTGCACAGGATAAGACTTATATCGCTATGGGTTGGCCATGCATCCTTAAACTTGAGTGTGGAACTAATGTATTTGGCCTAAAAGAGCTGAATTTGTGTGAATATGATATGTGTCTGAATCTTCTGATGTATCTGATACACACAGGTACTTGCGGAGGTGTGACTTGTATCTGATAGAGTGCATTAGGTCGTAGGCTTGCCCCTTATCTAATCATCTGCTCTAAGTCACAGAGGAGAGGTGGAGGGAAGGAGTGGTGTGCATGTCTGCAGGACACAGCTGGAGCAGCAGTCTGATGAGTCTGGTATGATTCTGTGATCCTTGCCAGTCTTCGCCAGCTAGGCTAAGTGATGCCACAGATTTGACAGTTTACCAGTGCACTGGGGCTGCTGTCCAATTTTCACTCAACAAAACAACTTCCACAAAAAATGCCCCATATTTCACACTGTGCTGCTAAGCTGCTTGAGCACTGCCTGATAATTTTCTGAGGTATGACATAACATTTGCACGACTGTATGGACTGCAGCAGTCTTCAAACTACTCATGCTGGACAAGCTTTTTCATTGCTTTCAGTGCTCCAGGCACTATTCTGTGCACAGCAAGGACATTCTGTGTGCTGAATCACTTGGTCAACACAGGAAAGGAGATTAGCAGGATATCTAGGATATAACTCCAGCATTTAGTTTTGCAGACTAACATGTGGCATGCTTGCTTATTGAAGAATCAAGTCCCATCTTAGCAATGCAGAAACATCTCATCCTCCCACCTGCCACTGTGTTCTTTCATCCAAGACCAGAAGCCTTTCCACTGTCACCCTTTTTATATCCTAGGATAGCATACACCTCTTTTTACTGGTAGTGTGTTGTTTGGGCTGCATCTTTTCCTCTACATATTTCCCAGTATGTTTACTGCGAAACATGCTTTCTCTGAGACTTCATTTTGTTGGGTAAGGCAAGCCAAGCACTCCTTGATAGATACTTCCAAAAAACTGCTGCAGGAAAAGTCAAAAGTCCTTTCCAAATATTCACAGTTGAATGTACTTTCTGGAGAGTGCTCCACTCTCAGTGTATGATAGTATGTGTATTCCTCATAGATGCCTGGAAGTTACTTTATTGGTGGACAATACACTAAGCAGAATTATTGAGGGTAGAGACATGCATGGTATGGAAGTATTAGAGCTGATAAGCTTTTCTGTAAGATACACAACGTCTGAACCAAAGTCTTCTGAGAAATTCAAAACAGTAGAGCCCTGATTTCTTTTGAAGAACAAAATACCTATATTTTCTCCTGTATAGTTGTGAAAAAAACACTAGATCTTGGATTAATGCTAATTTTACAAGTGCCACAAGGGTAATACACTTTCCATACCTCATGACCAGTAGATGGTATTGTCCATATCTGGTTTTAGAAAAGGTCAAGACTGAGGATTTGATGTATTAAAAAAAAAAAAAAAAAGAAGTTAAGTCTTTGCCTGAAAAAATATCAGAGCTTCTACTTGCACTTAAAGCAAATAATATCTAACTGTTTCCCACTGTTGGAAACTCCCAAGCTTTTAGGATGTCTGGAAATTCTGCCTTTGAGATTTAAAACACAGCAGGTCCACTTGACCTAAGAATTTTTATTTTGACCTCCAGATCCACTTTAATTTTATGAGTTTTACCTGTATTTTAAAACAGCCTCAGGAAGGAGTGCAGTGTGAAGTACTGTTAATAGTGCTAAGTTGTTAGCGTGCCTCTGTTCATGTGAACATCTGCCTGATCTGTCATCTGTTAGACCATTTAGCCTAGTTTAGCTGTAGCAGACATGAATATGTCTGGTCCTGTGGTTCCTGCTGGTAGGTCATCAATAAATACAGCAGTTGCCACTTTTGCTGATGGAGTCCTTGACTGTTAGAAATATTTTGTTCCATCTCCAAGAATAAAGCTAAGTAATACAATACAATGTCATAAGGCCACATGGATGGTTTTAAACACAAATCAGGGTCCATGAAAAGTGAAAAAGGCCAAAATAATTGTGTAGTCCCAGCAAACATGTTCCAGAGAATGGTTTTTGCCACTTAGTACCAAGATCACCACCTGCATCTGTGCATGAATAGACACAAATATTCTATCACAGAGAAAGTGACTAGGGTATGGGTACGAGGGGAAGGTCAGATTGTGCACATCTGCCTGGACACTGTTCCTCTTTCAGCCAAGAAGCTGGGTGATTCAGCGTCTCAATTAGCTTTCTGACAGGTGAAAATTGATTTGGTATCACAACTTTTCTTCACATCCCACTAAATGGTGGCAGTACTACCTGGAGAACACTG
Organism: Muscicapa striata striata; assembly: GCA_030060385.1. Taxonomy (NCBI): domain Eukaryota; kingdom Metazoa; phylum Chordata; class Aves; order Passeriformes; family Muscicapidae; genus Muscicapa; species Muscicapa striata. Next base: position 526,976 of record JAREIS010000465.1, on the reverse strand, counting down.
ACCAGTTGTGCTTATGCATGTCTCATGCCAGACTGAGGGGTTGAAGGGTGGCTGGTCCAGGAGAAATGAGGGCAGCAGGCACCTCCTGTGTTGGGAGTCTGGAGCAGTTCACACCTTGTTGATGTTCTGGGGTAAGTTTAAGGCAAAACTCAATATGCTTCTGAAGACATCCAGGGCTCCTGTAGGTCCTGAGTATCTTTTAAAGGGCCTGTAAGATTTTAAGGCTTGAAGGTCATTTTCTCATGTACATAGTCTACCTTATTATATGGTAGCCAGGGAAATGTACTAAGACTGTTTAAATTGGTTTAAGTTGCCCAGAAGTGTAATAATTGCTACTAAGTGTTTGTTCTGTTCAACACAAACCTCGGTATTTTCAGAATCTCCTGTTTCCTCTGCAGTGGTGTAAAGCCTTTGTTATATTCAAATCTAGCAGCTTCAGACCTGCCAACACTGAAAGTCCTCAAAGACATCCCACCACACATGGAGTTTTTATTCCTCCTGGTGCAATCACCACATTCACCTCCCGAGGGCCAAGAGACAAGGCTGAAGAGGCAGACTCGAGTAGCACAGCAGTGGGACTTCTTTACCTGGAAAAGCCCAAAACCTGCACTCCCTAGGGAGGCCGGACTCGTGCCGTGGGATTCGGAGAGCCGGGCTTACACCGTGCGGGACCGCGGCTGCTGCAAAAATACAAAAATAAACCAACACTGCCCTCGAGTGCTGGGAGTGAAAACCACAGCGCAGCTGAGAGTGTCGGTGTGCCACTGGGAGCTGGGAAGGGAAGTTTCAGGGAAGGGAAGTTTCAGGGAAGTTTCAGGGAAGTTTCAGGGAAGGGAAGTTTCAGGGAAGGGAAGTTTCAGGGAAGTTTCAGGGAAGTTTCAGGAAGGGAAGTTTCAGGGAAGGGAAGTTTCAGGGAAGTTTCAGGGAAGGGAAGTTTCAGGGAAGGGAAGTTTCAGGGAAGTTTCAGGGAAGTTTCAGGGAAGGGAAGTTTCAGGGAAGTTTCAGGGAAGGGAAGTTTCAGGGAAGTTTCAGGGAAGTTTCAGGAAGGAAGTTTCAGGAAGGGAAGTTTCAGGGAAGGAAGTTTCAGGAACTTTCAGGACGTTTCAGGAAGTTTCAGGAAGGGAAGTTTCAGGAAGGGAAGTTTCAGGAAGTTTCAGGAAGGAAGTTTCAGGGAAGGGAAGTTTCAGGAAGTTTCAGGAAGGGAAGTTTCAGGGAAGTTTCAGTTTCAGGAAGTTTCAGGAAGTTTCAGGAAGTTTCAGGGAAGTTTCAGGAAGTTTCAGGGAAGGGAAGTTTCAGGAAGGAAGTTTCAGGGAAGGAAGTTTCAGGAAGTTTCAGGAAAGTTTCAGGAAGTTTCAGGGAAGTTTCAGGAAGTTTCAGGAAGGGAAGGGAAGTTTCAGGGAAGGGAAGTTTCAGGAAGTTTCAGGGAAGTTTCAGGAAGTTTCAGGGAAGTTTCAGGAAGTTTCAGGAAGTTTCAGGGAAGGGAAGTTTCAGGGAAGTTTCAGGAAGTTTCAGGGAAGTTTCAGGAAGTTTCAGGAAGTTTCAAGGAAGGGAAGGAAGGAAGGGAAGGGAAGGGAAGGGAAGGGAAGGGAAGGAAGGGAAGGAAGGGAAGGAAGGGAAGGAAGGGAAGGAAGGAAGGGAAGGGAAGGGAAGGAAGGGAAGGAAGGGAAGGGAAGGAAGGGAAGGAAGGGAAGGAAGGAAGGAAGGGAAGGAAAGGGAGGGGAAGGGAAGGGAAGGAAGGAAGGGAAGGAAGGGAAGGGAAGGGAAGGAAGGGAAGGAAGGAAGGGAAGGGAAGGGAAGGGAAGGGAAGGGAAGGGAAGGGAAGGGAAGGGAAGGGAAGGGAAGGGAAGGGAAGGATTGAGCTCTCCTTATCCTCACTAAGGTTGTGTTGGTCAAAACTTGGCATCACAGTGACCTTTTTCAGAGGCCAAAGTCCGAAGTTTTTGCAATACTATGAGTGTGGAGAAACAAATAAGCACAGCCTTAACTTCCTGCCCACATTTATTTTACTCAGCCCAGGAAGAAGCCTTTGGGCTTCCCAGTGGCTGGTATACCAGAGTTTACACTTAATGTGGATTTTCTGTCATCTCAAGGTCAGCAGAGACCACCCTGACCAGACATTTAAAAACATTGTTAAAATGTTTCTTTGTTTTGATATTGGCTTACAGTGACAGTATGGCACAGCAGAGTTAAAGAGAGCTAAGTTGTACAAACCAAGAACAGTGCAGGAACTTCATTGGCAAAATGATATTGAAAAAGGAAAACAAAAAAATAAGCATAGCTCTTGTAATGGACTGTGTAGCCTTTTCTTGTGTGACCCTTTCACACTCAGCCCCTGTTGCTACCTGCATGTTCCAGTGAACTAGGGCAGACTGGATTACAAGAAGGAAGTTTATGCTACTTTCCATATACCTTTTTTTTTTTTTTTAACTGAATCTTAACCATGTTGTACAGCTCTCATGCATTTGTATATCTGTGCAGTGGGGATTTAGTTGGTTATCTTCCAGCAGGAAGGGCTATGTGACAGCTCAGGCTAAGAGCAAGATGGAACATTCAGGAAAAATTAATGAGCTGGCCTTGACCCATAATGCATTCAAAGCACAGCTGGAAGGCAAAGATGATTCACATGCTATCTTCTACCAAATAGAATCCAGGATCAGGAAGAGATGGACCAAGGTGAGTATTTAAGACTTGGAGTCTTCTTTCAAAGTTACCAGCATTAATGAACCTTTCTCCAAGGCAGATGCTCACCTGTCTGAAAAAGTATCAGAATTCAGGCATAGGATTTGCTTAAGTCTTTCCTCTATTCACTGAGAGTGAATGCAATAGCATAGATACCAGGATGTTCTTGGTTACTTTCACTGAGATGGAACATCCTTCTCATTGCTTTTTAGCTGGAAATGAAAAAAGGTTATCAAACAACCACTGAAAATGTTGCACATGTGCCAGATGAAGCCTTGGTGCATAAGTTGTGCGTGACAGAGCTCTGACACTCAGATCACCCTGCAGGAGAAAGTGTGCAGTACTGAGAACAAAGAAGATGAGGGAAGAAGGGAGAGGCAGTCTGAGCAAAACTGTGGCCACATTGCTGAGTGAAAGTTTACTGAGGTAGGGGGAAAAGAGCAAAATTCCAACTCATCATAAAGGAAGGATCCCAAAACACTGATGAACTGGTGTAAACTTCAGGTTTTGTATCTTTCACCCTGCAGATAATGCCAGCAAAACTTCAGGGTGTGGGGGCTGTGTTATCCTTGACTGTCTTGAGTATTGGGTTCTCAAAGGATGGATGCCATTTGTTTTGTTCCATTTCATAACAGAAGAATAGGACATAAATTTTTCAACTTGTAAAATTGTTTAGCCTTTATTTCTGCAGAAATGAAGCCAAACAGTTTCACCTTGACAGATGTTTTCTCAATTAATGTATAACATGTGCTTCATTAGAGAATATTTTAAGAGGAAACATATGCTCTTTCAAAATTGTTTTCTGTTGTTATGGGAGCTACGACTGCTCACTTGACCACTGTATTCACAGAGGAAAAAAAAAGGCAATTAGTCTGTCTCAGTGCTAATCACAAAATAGGCCTATTTTTTCTCTGTTATCATACTGCAACACAAAGTCAGCTTCAGAATAGCCAAATTCTGTTACTGTATATTACCAGCTTTTCCATAGTCTCTGGTCTGTCACATTAATGTTCACTCGATGAGACACAGTATCTCACAAGCAATTAAAAGTATCATTCACAAAGGAAAAACTATCATCTGAGGATGAAATGGCAGGTCACACAGGCAATTGCAGCATGCGTCCATGCTTTTAAAATTCCATCTTCATGAAGAGGTTTTAGAAGACAGCCATCAACATTCCATTTTTCTTTTCATTAAAGAATGGGATTTTCAGAAGAGCTCAATATGGGCCTAATTCTCCTCCTACTGATCCCAAGGGTAAAGCAGTCAGTGATTTCAGTGGCAGGAGGGTAAAGCAATTTCCTGTGCTTTTGAAATCCCACTTGCTGATACTGTCTCAGGGGGAAAATTGCAGACTCAAGGGATAAAAGTCTTTATTCGTTAGCAGCGAAACATCACAGGCTCTAGTATTGCAAGAATCCTCAGGCTGTTTCCCCAAGGATACACCCAACCCAGACCTGGAACATCCACGCATCAGAGCAGAGCTTCTCCTCTGTCCTGTCACAGTTGTTCTATGGCTGTCTACAGTCCCTTCTGCTAAGAGTTTCACAGATCAGCTTTTTTCATGCTGAAACAGATACGGGAACACAAATACCCCACAAATCTGTAGTGAGATTTAAAACACATCTGTAGCATATTTGCAGTGCTAAGGTAACTTTTCAGAGTGACAGTGCTGTTTTTTACTGAAGAAAAATCTAGAAGTACAGAGGTGGAAATCTTCATAATGGACTGTATGGATGTCTGGAAACAAAAACAACCCTGCTTTTAGGAAACACAAATTTCATCCACAACTTTTGCTAATGCAGAGGCACTGGTATCTCAGCTGTACATGGAAGTGCTGCACTGTTCTCTGCTGGACAGGGCAAAGGCCTGTGGATAAATGCAGATATATAAAAGAAGTCCAGTGTACAAGGAAGGAGAAGCTGAGATCACTGACTAGGTCAGACATACCTGAAAAACTCCACAAAGGCCAACAGTGAATATGTGCATAACCTGGCCATAAGACATGGAGAAGGGGCCATGGTGTCAGCCACAGTGACAGGAACATGAGACATCAATAGCACTCTCACACTCTGTAGCTGAAGGCATTGATGTTTGGGAAAGATCTTGCAAGAGGAAGAACAGATTGCAGATGAGTTCAGATATTTGAAATCCATAGTCAATCCAGACCAACATTGGGTCAACTACTGCAGTCAAGACTCTTTACAGAAAAGTCCATGCAGGGCAGCCATCCCATCAGAAAACTTCTGGTCTACAGCACCAAGGCTGGACCTAAGCTGCTTTAGGTGCACCTCTGCTGACACAGAGCAGTAAAGTCAGAAGTTCCCAATATGTTCTTCACTCACATGGAAGTTTTATTCTGCCATCGGCTGTATAACACAGGGCATCTTTAAAAGAAAGTGGAAAACCAGCAGAAACCAGAAGTTGAACTTTGTAATAACACCCAAACTACAGGAGATCTTGTATCTCATATCCATATGTTTACTGCTCAAAGTACATGGTAGCCCTCACACATATTTTAATAAAAGTCCTGTCTGACACTAAGGAGTCCCATGGCACATCACACTGCTAAGCATCTCTGCTATTCAAAGTACTCTCTCATTAAGGCAAAAGCGGTCAAATGGTTGCAATTATAGTGAAAGCCAGTGTCATTAAAGTAGCTATATCTTCTTCCCCTCCTTTAGTTGTCTTTCCACCTTGTCTAACAGCAGCATTTTCCCTGCCTTTGCAGGTGCAAAGTGCAGAAACAGTTAGACTTGGACATTCAAAGCCATCCAAGACTTTCCTGGCCACCACCACTGACAGTCTGGCAGCTGAATATCACATTAATGCTGCAGTGCTGTTCTGCTGGCCTCCTCATTTTCTAAAGTAATCCCAGTCACATCCACCCTTTTTCAAAACAAATTTGTCTTTAAATTGCTTTTCCCATGTGTCCCTAGTGTTTACAATCTAGTGCAATGATTTCTAAAAGCAGGAGCACCATGCCAAAACTTGTAACTGTGAGATGTTTCAGGTTCAGTTAATTATGAGGTTTAGCAATCTCAAAATAGATCAGAAAAATTACTTGAACTTCCAGTTAGTAGCAGCATGTGTCAAAAGGATGCATCTGACTCCATGGTACATGAATTCAAAGGAAAGCACAAAGGCACAGCACATGTAGCATGCAGAGCAATTTCCTGGGACCAGGTCACCAGTCATCTCATCCTGTGTTTTGTGAAAAAGACACATCCAACAAACCAGCGAAACCAGGCTGAAATCTTTCCTGCCATCCCAAATCAAACAACTCTTGCTTCAAAGACAAAACTTTTGAAGTTTGATATGTAAATCGTAACAACTGTGAAAGTCATCCATTCATTTATTGCTGTGAATGTTAAAGTACATCTTTCAGAATAGTCAACTAAATGACTAAGGCTGCAAAACCTCCACCAACTGCCAAATTTTTTACTTCCTGCAATGAGAATCACAATAAGAGTAACACCGAAAGAAAAAATAGTCGGCAAACTTGACCTAACACATGCTTTGGAATTGAAAAAATAGGAGAAGGTATTCAAATGATTATATATTCAATGCATTGCTTCCGTCAGGAAGGTAATAAAAATGAGTTCAGGATTTGCACAGCTAGTGTAACTGGGAAAAATGCACTAGGGAAAAGAGCTTTGGAGGCTCATTAGGAAGTGAGTTAGAGACAGTTTCAATATGTTGGTGCTACTCGTATGCATAAATGATTGAGGTTTACTGTTTAAACGTTGCTTTGTAAATTAATGACTTTATAAAACATACCAAGAGTAGACTTGTATGTATTTTTCTTTTGACAATTAAAAATGAAGTGACCAAGTGAGTTTATTTCTACTGAGGGGCAGTGACATTACCCTTTTCCTCAACTGCCATCACAATGTTTTTGAGCAAGGTTGTTTGGTTTAGCTTGGTTTTGTTTTCTCAGACACTCTGAAAATTGTGTGTCACCTGGAAATGCAGGTGCAGAACTATTTTCTTTCCCTAGGTTTACCATGCCTTACTTAATGGTCTGGAATGAACATAACAGCTTCCAGCAAAAATGTCGAAGCTGACTCTTTCCTCAGCACCCTCTAACTCCATTTCTCAGGTAATAAAAGATCTGGAAGCCTAGGACCAGTTAATGGCTGAAAATGAGCTGTCAGATCCTGAAGTTTGCAACAAGAAAAATAAAGGGATGCCTGTCAGAACTCAAGTGTCACCTTCACAAGCACTTTCCTGAAATTAGCAATAGGAATGGCTACCTGTGAAAACCATTAGTGGAGGTGACAATTCTGGCTGCAAACTGACAGCTGAGCAATTGTTTCAGTGATCCAGTGATGGGGGATTCAATCCTGAATTCATAATTCACACATACTTCTCTGAATATTAACTTTCAACCACAGTATCTCAATGGAGAGTCCTGTTCTGGACCCTGAAGACAACCTGTGACTGAAACTGTCTGTAAGGCAGCTCATGGAATTTCAGAAGAGCAATCACAGACATTTTTTGGAAGTGACAAGCCAGATCCCAAAAAAACCAGACATTTAAATTCAGAATAATTAGTGGGAATTTGTATCATCAAGAGATTGAAGTTATCTACAAATTGGTTGAAACAGGTAAAATTCAAAAAAATGTTAACTTTCACTGGAAAGTGAGAGCTTCATGAAAGAAAAAGGGAAAAAAAGAAAAGTGACTGAAAGGATTTTGACATTTCATTCCAACAGAAATAAATGTATACTAAGGCATACTAAGGAATAAACTGACAGACAAGACCTCCAACATAATAAAATAGGCTGATAAGCCTGAGACAAGTGAAGAGAGGTAGCTTTGAAAGAAGGGAGATAACTAGAAGATGATGCCAAAACTATGGAGAGTGGAAGTTAAGAGGAGGTTTAGCATTGAGAAAGATGACAAGGGAGTTGTGTTTTCATCTTCTCTGTTTGTCCCATGCTTTTGAAATGTTTCAGTCACACATTTCAGAATTTTCTCCCCATTCTTCATGGCCATATTGCATGGAGCAAGAGAGAAGGAAAGACCTGTCCCCCACCTCTTTTCTCTGTTCACCACACACTAAGAAGTGAAGTGTGAAGTCCACATTGGCAACATGAAAAAGCTGAAACAAAAATTTGCAGGCAACTGGTTGTTGTGGTTTAGGATTGGTATTTTCCAATTTAGTATTACCACTATGTTGAGACCATATTGAGATAAGAACTATTCACTGAAAATAGCAATGAGATAAGAAAACAAACAGTAACAGCAACAGTATCAATAACAAAAGGTATAAGTAAAGATACAAAAAATCCCTGATAATAGACAAAGCCAGACAGCTCCCTTCATCACATTTGCTTCTCCAGACAGAACCACTTCTTCCCAAAAGAGAGTCCTTTTGCCCCAGCAATGATGTGAGGTGGCATAGAATAACCTCAATGTCTCAGCCACTACTCAGCCAACTGCTGCAAAAATTAGCCCTATCCTGGCCAGAATCAGGACACTGGTGTGTTCTGCAGGTCTCTTGACAGTAGTTTTCTCCAGTAGCCCTCTGTCCTGGCATTACCATCATCGTTGCTACCACCCCTATTTGTGCTGCTTGGAAAGTAGTGACACTTTCTCTACTTTAGATCTTTTTCAATGTCCCAGAATCACTTTTCCTAGACCTTTTCTTCCCAGTCAGGTTTTGCATTTCCCTTTTCTTGTTATTTTCTGAGTTTCAATTTGTGCTTCTGAGCTTTCATCTCAGCCTATTACAAAGAGACAGTCAATGGAGCAAGTAATTTAGCTGGTGGAAATCAGTCTGCCTTCTGATCTGTACCTCCTACAGACCAAAATACCTTATCCATTATCCCATATTACTAATATAAATTTTTATGTATTAAATAAAGAAAGTTTATACATTTCAGAACTGACAAAGAATTACATGAGGATTAGGTGCATAGTTAAATCACTACATTGATTCAAAAATGGTTTTAAAGCCCTACAGGAAGATTAACTGAACTCTTTTAGGCTATATCAAAATAAACTATTCATCTCCCCATAGCTCATTTCGTCCAGATGTAAGCCATGGAAAAACACTTAGTGGGTGGAAGTCCCTGAGATCCCAGTATGCAAATAACCTGTGTATGATGGGGTGAAAGCATACACTTTTATGAGCACACATGTTTATGAAGACATACTTGCAGAGCACAGCTGAAGAAAATGTCTATTGCAAGGGCCATAGAGGTCAAAAGAAGTGAGCACGGGGTTGGGGGGGGGGTAGGCTTCACTTCTCACTTGTGTTACTGAGAGGAGAAAAAAAGTGAGTCAGCACCATCTTTAGGCAGCAGGACACTTTGCCTGAGCAGAAAGCAGAGAGTGACACTCAGCAGGCCACATGGAAATGTACAAACTGTGACAGACTACCCTCTTTTCACACTACTGTGCTGTTCTTATAAATAATGATCATAGTGCAGCAACCCAGATTATTAGCTCAACATGCAGATAGCTGCCTGGCTTATGTCAAACATATATTTCTACCCACTGCTCCCCTCACCTGGGAAGCACCTTCACTTTATCAGACTCTATCTGCAATCAGCATAAATTGAAGTCAGTGTTTTTGTCCAGCCAGTTCTCATCATTGTGTATTCATTGTCTGGGCTTTGCTGCGACAAAAAACAGCCTAGCTCACTGAGGTGCAGGAAAGAGGATTATGACAGGAGAGCAGGAGCTTTTCAAAACATTCAAGGGAGGAAGAGTGGGAAACAGGAAATGTATTTTGAAGAATGCCGTTTGCAAAATATCCCCTAACTTTTGGCTAATTGTAACAGATAGTAACACTGGTAGCAAAGCCAGACCTGCAGTGCAGAATATAATAAGGAGAAAAATTAAATATTGATCAAGTCTTGTGTCAAAGAGAAAAACAAAGATGCAGAGGAAAGAAATCAAGTGAAGAAGTAACATTTTATACATGGCTAAAATCTTCCTGTACCTGCAATGTGGTGCTCGAAACCAGATTCTCAGTCACAGCAGGGATGCAGGTCAGTTTATCTGCCAGCCTTACATGGTTCAGAGCCAGCGGCAAAAGACCTCTGCTGGGCTGGATTAGACCAGGAACTCCTTTTTTCTACTCCAGACACATTTGCTATCCTCTTGTGAGAGTATGGAGACCTTGAACAAATCATGCCACCAGCTCGCAAGCAGCACTCAGTTTCTGACCCCCAAAACAGTGTGAGTGCATGGCGAGGTTACTCTCTCACTGTCTGCCTACAGGGGATGGACCACCTCAGCAGATGCAGTCCTGCCCACCTCTGTGCACAGGGACAGTGCCAGACAGCTTCAGCGGGAGCACAGTCAGGGAGACAACAGGAAAAATTTCTAGCGAATTCAGCATGCTTCCAGAGACAGAAACATTCTTGGAAACTCCTCTTACTCCCAGAGGGACACTGGTAAGCAGAGGAGGATGCTGAACCCATAGCAAAGTAACAAAGCTTTTCAGCTATCAACTTTTCACCTGAAAGAGTAAAGGAAATGTTTAAAAAAAATAATGCATCTGTTAAAATATTATTTCACCTGTATTCAAGCTTATGAGAGCTGACCAGGAGCTAAACTCAAACTGGTGTAGCCCCAAATTCCACATGAAGATCATGGAATCATACCAAATTTGTGTCTTATCAACCTGACTAACATTACTGAAGTTTGGACTCAGAATTAGTTTCTAGGGGTCCTCGGTGAATGTCACTATTGATTAAGCAAATGTGAAAGAGACATTCAAGCAGTAACACTGACAATGTGTAACTGTGTAAAACATCGTGTAACATTATTATACTGTCTTCTTAGCAAAAGGAAGTAGTTCTTTTTCAGGAATCCTACCTCACTGTTTTCAGCAATTTCCAGTAAATAGACAATGTCCACAAAAACCTTGTGGGAGTGGGTCTCAAATGTAGCAAACTGAAAGGGCTAAATTAGGATTTGCAACATTTCTACTTTAAGTCACCTGAGATAAATGCTTCTGAACCTTTTTGTGTTTAATGCTTCCTACTTCTTCTTACCCATAGGCCAGGGTTTTCCAAACCACAAGCCCTTTAGGCACTTTGCAGGGGCAAACCAGATGGGAAGAAGGACACACAAAACTTTATCATGCTCTTGTTTCAGGCATAGAGTCACAGAAAGTGTAGGATCTCTGGACAATGGGATAGAAAACAAACTGGTTAACAGTAACAGCGTAACTATCTGCTGCATAACAGGAGAGACAGTCCAGTGAGATACTGTGATGCTCACAGTCTGAGTTCCAGTTACCCCAGAGCATCCTGCTGCTGCTGCTGAGCACTGTGCTGGCGTGATATCTCAGCTGTGCTCTCAGAAATGCACAGAGCCATACCTGCTCAATGAGATGCAGACTTCAGTTTCACAGCAGGGCTCAGTGACAGCTTGCAAATGCCAGCCTCTCATGTGGATCCAGACTCCATCCCTCAGATGTGCTGCTGCTTGCATCATCTCCAGCAGCGGCTGCTTGTGCTTGGTGTCTGTAGGGGGTGGAGGGACTTTAGCTATAGGAAGGAGAGCTGTGCTCAGCATGCAAAAGGCATACAATTGCATTTAAATCAGAGTCAGGAGACTTGGGCTGTCAGACAGCCCTCTGTCATCTGTCTCCAGACATGACAAATTGCATTTCTTCTCCCTCCTCCAGTCTCACAGGGTGGGGACTAGGAAAAAAGGACAATGTTTCTCCCGTCTTTGGTTAATGGTTGGTAATTTGCATCCTCACTACTTGGTCATGGCAATTTCACTTCCCCTCTTGCAAAGTCACCTCTGTACAAGCTGGAAACCATCTACTACCTGTGATTTCTCTAGGCCAGGCCTCTCAAGGCTTTTTCAAAAGTTTGGCTATGCCCTATACTTCCCTTTTCTGGAATTCACAGATCTTAAAGTGAGTAGCTTCAGCAACCTACTGGCATGCGCAGTGCATCATATCCTTTGTGGGACTTCTGACTTCTCAGCAGGATTTTAGTTTCTCTACTGATGTGTCCTTTGTGATAGTGTTTTTTAGCTGTTTCCCTGCTAACCAACCAACTGGGCTGACCTATGGATATGCTATCAACAGACAACCTGATAGTCACATTCTGAGTGCTGTGAAAACTGCTTTGTCTGGGCTGTCATTGGGAACAGGCCTTTCCAAAGAGAGAATTGACTTCTCAGTACTTGCCAGAGCTACCTGTACCACATGGAAGTCTTCTTCATTGCAGGTAAATGACTTATTTACAGACTTTTCTTGAGTAGAAAGAAAACTATTTTGAAAAAGTAGAAAGAAGTCTATTTTGATTTCTGGCAACAGTAGTAATGGCCAGCTGTTGCACCCTGTCTTTGGAGCCGTCCCACAAGTCAAATGCCTCAGTAGTTTTCTAAGGTGCTTTTGATGTTCCTTCTACTCTTAAAAAGAAAAAAAAGAAAAAAGAAAAAAGAAAAAAAAAAAAAGATTTTTTTTTAAAAAATTCTATGTCAATAAAGGCTATCTCACTGTGTTAACTCTGCACTATGTTGTTGACCTGACAGTTAACATTCTGCCCAAACATTCATCAAAGAGGTGCAGGATTTGGTCTTTGATAACTTAAAAATCTTTTGTGACAAGGAATGCGATATCTTCTGAATTTTCTTGGCTAGAGGAAAAGACAAATGTCCAATGGTATTCTTGACTTAATGTTCCTTATACCAGATATCCAAAGTTTAAAGCTTTCAGACATGGAAAATTTAGTTTGGATCAACATTAAAGCCACCACCAGATACAGAGAAATGAATCATAGCTCAAAACATGACGCAGTGAATGGCAGCTCCAATTACATTAGCTCATGTGAGACATGGACAGAGAAAAAGGAAAATCTCCAGGTCATCTTGCACAGCGTCTGATTAATAGTCAGCTCCTGAGGACATGATTTTTCTTTTATTGTGGCTTGGATTAGATGATTAGGAATAGATATCCACGGCCATTTCTCTAGACCAGTGAGTACCAAACACCATAGAGAAAAGCAGCTTCCTAATTAAGTTACGTTTTGCCTGTTTAGGAGTGCATGCCAAACACCATGAGAAAGAAGTCTTCAAATTGAATACTGATTTCTCTTGATGGAAGATTTGTATCAAACCTTGAACCCTGAATGTCCTGCAGATCCTCCCAAAAAGTCTCCCAAGTATATTTGGTTCTGTATAGAGGTAGTGAGCTATACATCTGGGATGATAAAAATTAAGGAAATGTGAAGAAAGAATACTTTGAAGCACATAACATCATTGTCACCTATTTAAAGATGATGTTTCTATCTGTCTAAAGCACTTTTAATGCTTTTTTTGAAGACATTGTACACAGAGTATTCATTCCACACGTAGACAGTGTCATACCATAAAAAATAATTTTTATTTTATTTTATTTTATTTTATTTTATTTTATTTTATTTTATTTTATTTTATTTTATTTTATTTTATTTTATTTTATTTTATTTTATTTTATTTTATTTTATTTTATTTATGATAAATTTCTATATAGCAGTGATGTATAGCACATTTCAAAATATTTGAATTAATAATGGCATAAAGATGCAATTAGTAGTGCTGAGCATGCAAATAGAGGTAAATGTTGTATAATTTTGTCATCCGTAGTTGTTGCAGCTAACAACAGTGATGAGTGGTGAGAGCAGAAGGATTTAATATTTAAACCCATCTCACCACAAGTGGTTAGGATCAACCTTGTCCTAGGCAGACTATTTAAGAATGGTGTGAAGCCCTATACTTTTCTTCACATCTTACAGCAGGGACAGCTGTCACAATAAAAATCCAAGGCAAGCTGGACTGTCTGTCGACAGTAAGCTTGGAAATTTTTTGCTTTCCAGATCCCTGATAGTGAGTTGCAGCAGTCTTACAGGACTGTTCCTCAGTGCTCAGCACAAAGCACTGACAAAGCAGCCATCTGCCACATCTGTGACTACAGTTTCTGAAGCCAGTGTGTGCAAATGGCAGAAGAACACGATTTCCCCACTCTGTAAGTGCACCACGTCACCTTTAGTCTCCCCACAAAATGAATTATCATATCATATCCAAAGGTGAGCTGTGGGTATGATGGGCATGTTTGCTGTTCACAGGCATGAAAGGAAAAGGCATCAAGAGTTCAAGAGTCCCTTTGGATTTCTCCTTCCATCTGCATAGGGAACATGTGTGAGTGGCTTTCCCAAGGAGCCCTCTGGAGACACCAGCCTCTTCCCTTCTGTCATTCAACCCATTCACTAGTTTCCTTTCTGAAAACAAGGCAAGAAGCTTAAGGAATTCCATGCGATACTGCATGGGATCTTAATTCCTACCCCTCACCATTTTACCTTGTTTGAAATGATATGCTAAACTCAGATTGAAAATGTGAGTGTTGAACTTTTGTTTCTATAAATATCAGGCTTCCATTTTTTTCCCAGCTGTACACATAAAAAGATGCTCACTCATAATAGGCTATTTCTAGTATAAACAGGTTGGTTTAATATATTTACAGAGAGTTCATAGAGTTGTTGCACCCACATTTAAAGTGAATTATTTTAGCATGCATTACTCAGAAATACTACCAAATATAAATTTAGAAAAACCTATGAATATGTGAAATAATTAGGATGAATCCTCTAAAGCTGAAGCATGTATAAGAAAGAGACGGTAAATAATTCTTGCATGTTCTCTTACCATCATGCATTACATCATCTATATGACTTTAGGTCTTCCCCTTGGGATAAGCCAGTTATTGTGATGTGATAAAGGGCTGGTCTATCCCTTACTTACATAGGAATTTCACAAACTGAAGAGACCTATAAAGAATAGTTTGCAGTGAGTACAGTGTAATGTCCAGAGCTGACCCATGTCAAGGAAGGAGAAGTACTCCTGCTGTTCCCTGAAATCAGTCTTCTAACAACAGCAAAGCAAGACAGAAAGAATATATTTCCATACAAGACTAATGTGCTGGCTTCAGAAAAAAAAAAAATTTTGTTTTACTGTGGGAATTTATAAGTACAAAGAAATGAAAGAAAGTAAACTGCCTCATTCATTTTACTCACTTGCCTCTATAAAAAAAGGGTTGTTAGCAAATTTGGCATCTAAGCCCTGGCCCTCTGACTGGCACAGGGAAGTGTCCATGGGGACATCACTTAAACTCTGTGTCACAATGCAGGAGCACCCCTGAAGTTACAGATGTTTATGGCAACAAACACCAGAAGAGACATTGTGATCCATGTAATTTCAGACAGGCACTGTCCATAAATAAAGAAGTGCCCACATTGCAGAAATAGCAAAGAAATATTGCCTGTTCACCAATGGTGTACAACTGAAGAAAAGTTGATCCCAGCAAAAAATATTTTGTATTTTGCTCTCTGCACAGTGGGTTGATATTCAGCTCTCACTGCTTTACTCAGCTGCTATCTCTGATCCCTGGAAAGATTGCCTACCCCTTGAGCAAAGATTTTATTGTACCTTGGAAGCCACTGCCCTTCAAGGAGCTGGACCAGCCTCCTGGAGTCCTGTGACAATGAGACCTTGGATGATGGGCTGTTGGTGTTTCAAGGCAGTAACATTATGTTATTTGCATGCAGAGTCTGTTTTGGTACAGATACTGTTGACACTCACTGTTTTTGCTGCATCCCTTACCAAGGACCAGCTCACACAACCATAAGGCTAGAATTTTGCTGCATTTTCCTCTCCCTGAGTATGTGCTCCTTCAGACAGAAAATTGCCTCCCTACTAATCAGTCTTTCCAAAAAAGTAGAGTGCTACCTCCCTTTTGGGGAGAGTGGGGACAGGATACAAAGGACAAGGGGGTGTTTGTGTCTTTCCTTTCTTAGAACGAGAGAAAGATTTGTTCTGTGTCCTGAAATTATATGTGTCTGGACAGCACGCTATTTATAAAGAAGGATGAACAAATGCTATCCGCTCCTCTTGTAAATGCCTCAGCCTGTGGGAGAACCCATCCAAGAATGCTTCCCATGTTTGTGAAGTATACTATCAGTATGAAGTGTATTACTAGTATGAAGTATATTTTTAGCAGGAGCCTGTGCTGTGGGCCCTGGGCAGTGAATGCGGGCCCTGCCACAAGCAGTGAGGGGTTTGTGGGCCTCTGCCTCCACCTTTCCATTTTAAATTTCTCAGTTAGGATGAGGCCTTACTCAAGGTATTTTGCTCCAGCTTTGTCTTAATCAAAGCTGTTTCGTTTTTTAAGAGCAGGTAAAGAGCTAACTGCCCAAAAGTTCTTCCAGGAACAAAGTGTGAGAACAACTGCTTTCTGCAGGTGGTATCTCATTAACAGCAGGAGCACCACTCCGGCTGCCATCCTCACACCTCACAGCATTTTACAAAATCAGGAATCTGAATGTTCTAGCAACTGTGCTTTGACTAGAATTGGCAATGCAGTGCACTTAGCCGAACTGGTGGAAATAATGTCACTTAAGTCATGGGTGTACTGAGAGGCTGTAAACTCACACAAAACAAGGCAAAGCACCAGGCTCCTTCCTGAACTTCTGCCACTGAAGATCATCCCGTCAGCGGGAGAATCTGTGGTTAGTGGATGATGTTCATCACAACTCTCAACAGCTTGCAGCATAAATATGTAATGGGCACAACAGGCACCAAAGATTTGAAGAGGCATTTGAAATAACTAAAATCATTTAGCAAACCATATCTTTACAAAAGCCAAAGACATAACTCCTATGTGTCACTCAACCAAAATGCCAAGTGCTATAATTCCTTGCACTGCTCACCAACTATTCTTATGCCTATCTGAATGCAGATGTAGTATAAATTGCAACATATCTTTCCATTTAAAAGAGTGTCTTGACAGAAATCTTGTAGAAATATGTAAGCTTTGGTTTTATTTTCAAGTACCAACACCTAGTTAGAAACATATGTTATTTGCTTAATAGATATGGGTTTTGCTACACGCATACTGACAGGAGAAATCTTGTTTATGTAGGAACTGTTCCATGGCAAGTCTGCAGGCAAATACCTCCCAGTCAGGTACAATCTGCTCTAGCAAGTTCCAGGACTTTCCTTTTTATAATTTTCCTGATGAATAAGCCAAGTTGCCACAAGTATTTAGATTTTTGTCAGTATTTACTTTGACTTTAAATCAGAGTCTTGCTTCTCAAGAAAAACTATGTCTGACTCAGGCTTACCATTTCCTTGCTCTCTGCAGGTCTGACCTACCTACTCTTAAAATGCATAATCACCTCTTTGAAGCAAACCACTTATATCACCATGAAAACCTATTATTGCCGTGAAAATAGAGATGTGCCTGTTGTGACTGTTGATTGAAATGGCAACATTTCATTTTCATTATTTATTAACATCTAATAATTAGCTCATATTAGAGGTTCCTCTTTCAGTGTAAAGAATTGTACTGTTGATCAGATTCAGAATTTCTCTTTGAAAATTAAAAATATGTCATCTTTAATTTGTGTGAGTGTTAGCAAAATGAACACATGTGGTTGCACAGGAGCCTTGCTCATCCTGACTCTGGGGTATTCATCCAGCCTCAGGGAACTGTTGGTCTCCTTATGCGTTAGTTCTCTTGAAAACTGTGTTTTGTCTGCACTTCAGAAGTACAGTCTGAATTTCAACACTTGCCAGAGCTGCTAAGAGCTTGACATGGCTGAATGTTCAGAAACCAAAGTAGGAAAGTCCTTGACCTCCTCCTTACTCCTGCCTTGCACTGAAGCACAAAGTAGATTTTCCTTGGATTAAGTCACCAATCGTTCTTCTCAAGACCTTTTCTGTTTTCTTGCTTAGATATAAGATGCAAGCAATCTGGCTGAAAGACTGGTGTAACTTCAACATGATCATAAAATCATAAAATCATAGAATCATTTAGGCTGGAGAAGACCTTTCAGATCATTGATTTCAACTATTAACCCAACACTGCCAAGTTCAGCACTATGCCATGTCCCTATGTGCCATGATCCTATGTTAAACTCTAGGAAGAAAATCACAGAGATGTTGGCCGTGACACATTTAATTTTTTAAACACTTTTACTCATCTTGTTTTTCTTGTTTCCCAGCTGCTCACACTCATTGCAGTCCCCAGTTACTGCAGTGTCTTTGGAGACAAGCTGGTTGGATTTTCCTTTCAATATACTGCTCTCTAGCTTAAGTGCACAGAATTTAAATGTCAATGAAAATATTTCAAAAGCATTCTATTTCCCATGTGTCTTTTTTTAAAAATCCATGCTTAAGATTAAACGTAGTAGTAATTGTTATAATCTGAATTGAAAAAAGAAACCAACATGGTAATATTTTTAATTTTTAAACTCTTGTACAATCTTATTGCACAATTTAAATACAATAAACCTGTATGTTTATGAACTGTCACTTGCACACAAAGGATAAATACAGTAGTTTTCTATTAATAGTAGGAACTGGGTATCTTTTCTTGCACAGAACAGCAGAATTTGAAATTCAGGTTTGTATCACTGTACAGATAGAAAGGTAAAAAATAAAAATGGAAGAACTGTGCTGCTATTGCTAAATAATCAGAAAATATTTTCTCCTGAGAAATGATTAGGCTAAAACCCTAAAAATTTGGACAAATCTGATGTAAAAATGCAAAATTACTTGCCCCTTCTATACTTCAAGACTTGCTTAGCCCTAGCATTGTATGTGTGCATATACAGTGGCTCCAGGTATTCCCATTTTAAACATTAGTGGCACTTTTATCATCCATTTGAAAACTACAACTGTATCACTGGATGTTGGAATGTTATCTGCTTCTGAAACTTTTTTGTGGGTTTCAAGTCTCCATTTTCTGTGATTTTGTAGTTTTGTTAAAGGCTTCTTAGAGCCATGAAAACCTCTAAAATATTAGACTGCTTCTTTGCAAATGCAAAAAAGCATAGATACAGGAGACTTAATCCTTAGTTCATTTCTACAGCAATTAAATAGGAAAAATTGCACCAGAATTCCACCAGATTTGCACAGCTACGAAAGTGAGAAGGACTAGGTCTTGCTTTTTAATTACTATTTCAATTATCTATTTGATTTGAGGCTTTGAAATGGAAGTCACAATGAAGATCAAGGGGAAAAGCATGCGCTTATCATAAAGCACTGCCTTCATGTTGTAGTGTCCCAGCATTTATAGTGACATTAGACTTACATCTCCAGGACCTTCCTGATGCATCATCCTCTCCAGGAAGCCTCTCAGAAGAGATGTTTGGGAAAATAAAAAATGGCATTTCGATGCACTCCTGACAGAGACAGCACAAGAAAAAAACTCTGCTTGCTCCACTATCTGTCCACAAACACATCCCCTACTCTGCTCTGTGCTGGATGCAGGCGTAGCATGCTTGTGGCGGGGATGCTGACCCAGTACAACCTGACTCTTTGGGATAGGATGGATGGCCTCACTCACCTGGGCCAAAGTGAACAAGGAGTTTGGATGGGCTGTCAGTTGCAGCAGTGTGTCTGCAGGAAAGCAGATACAGAGAAAGAGACAGACCTGGGTCAAGCAAAATCTAGTATTTATCTTTTGCTTTCATTAAAGCAGTGTCCTTGATGGTGCCAGTGTGAAGATTAGTCTTTCTCATTCTATCTGTTTGTCCTTCTGTGATGAGAAGGATGTTGCAGGGGCAGTACAGTCTGGTTTTGGGAGTTGAATTTTAATGTTGGCTCAGGTAACCTGCTCCCACACAGTCTCTTCAAGGATGGAGCTTTCAATGAAAGTGTGCTGCAGGAATCTAAGGCTTGAAGATCCCTCTGGAGGTAATGTAATTTATTTCCTGGGAGTATCAATTCCACTTCAACATGTATTTGTCTAACCCTTTTTTAGAAACCTCCAGGATATTGATCTTCCTTCTCTATATTTTTTAGACTTTTTTTGGGGTTTTTTTTTTTTTTTTTTTTTTATAATTTTACTTGCCCCAAACTAAAATTAAAAAATCTAAATCCCTTGTGTTTTATGTATTACTTATCTCCCTGGTACTTCTCCTGTAGACTCAATTATTATTCTTTCATTATGCCAACCCGCAGAATCAGCACAGGCTGGGGATGGAGAGATGCAGAGCAGGTCTGTGAGAAGGATGTGGGGGTGTTGGTGGATGAGAGGCTGGACATGACCCAGCCATGGGCACTCCCAGCCCAGAAAGCCAAACGTGTGCTGGGCTGCATCCAAAGCAGTGTGGGCAGCAGGGGAGGGAGGGGATTCTGCCGCTCTGCTCTGCTGCTCTGCTCTGCTCTGCTGAGACCCCAGCTGGAACCTGCATCCAGCTCTGGGGTCACAGCACAAGAAGGACATGGAACTGCTGGAGGGAGTTCAGGATATGGCTGTAGAAACAATCAGAGGGATGGAGCACCTCTCATATAAAGAAAGGCTGAGAGAATTTGGTTTAATTAGCCTAGAGAAGAGAAGGCTTTGGGGTGACCTAATTGCAGCCTTCCAGTACCTGAAGGGAGCCTACAGCAAAGACAGAGGGTGACTTTTTACAAGGGCATTTTTAGATTGCATATGAGTGAAAAAGTTCTTTGCTGTGAGGATGGTAAGGCACTGGAACAAGTTACCCAGCAAAGCTCTGGATGCACCATCCTTGGAAGTGTTCAAAACCAGGTTGGATGGGGCTTGGAGAATTCTGGTCTGGTAGAAGGTGTCCCTGCCCATGGCAGGAAGGCTGGAATGAGATGACCTTTAAGGCCCCTTCCAACCTAAATCATTCTATTATTCAAAGATTCTATGTACAGAGGCCAAACCTTGAAATTATAATCCAGATAAAACTGAGTTGAAATTACAATTCTGCCTCTTCTGTATTATACGCAACAATCTATCTCATGTTGCTAGCCAAAGAGCTTGTTACTGCTTCAAGAATGTTTGCCTGCTGTATATTTTTTTCTGTGTGTAACTCTTAAAGAACCTCTCTGTAGTCCTGCCTAAGACCAAGATGTCATCTCTTTGTGCATAAACTCATCCTCTTTTGTGTCAGAGTGCTGCTATCACAAACATATAAAAGCAAAGTACTGAGAGAAAGACAATCCACCGTGTGACAGCAGCTCAGCCCTAGGCAGAGGAAACCTGTCCCTGCCACGCACTTGCCTCTGCCTTGAAGGCAGGGACTCCTCTATCGATCACCCCACCCCTCTCACTGTTGTCACCTAATCATTAGAGAGTAACCCCACAACGAATGAATGTCCTTCTGCTGATGAATAATGATTTCACTGCTTCCCAAATTATCTTAGATGATTGTCAAACCAAATAGAGGACAGCTACACATTCTCTTCAGGGGCCTGCAAGAACAACACACTCAGAATGATAACAAATCTTCAGATGATTACCAACCACATGACAAATTATTTGCTAGATGACGCATCCAATGCACTAGAATTCTCCATCACAGTCTGCAGCCAAAATACATTTGAACTGCTGATGCAGAGTAACACTTTCCCTTTCATCTGTCTCTGAGAAATCAAGATAGCAAATGATTAATCAAGTGCTACTTAGGATAGCAACCTGTAACATATTTTGCACAATATCAAGAATTCCTAAATCGGGATCAGAGTTGTTCTAGTACTGATGGATCTACACTGATGTTATGTCATTATAGAAATGTAATGCTTTGAGATATATCTTTTAAACTGTGAGATGTAACTTTTTCTTTCCTAGCTGCTTTCATGACAGTCACTGAGAACTTACTAGCAGTTTTCAGGGGTGAGGGAAAATTGGTCTGTGAGCTTGCAAGTTACTTCATTGACATGTAGTTCCAATTTCTGAACTAGAAGGAGTTCCAACGTTTGCTTTCTTCCATTAATTATTTTCCAACTGAAAAACAGAATATTTGAACTGAGGTTTGTGAGAAGGAATGGCTCAGGGACAAAGCTCAACTGCAATGCAGAAGAAAACCCACTTCTGAGCAGTATTTTCTATACTGTTTTTTGTAAGGATATATTGAGAAGTTAGTTAGTCTGAATCTGAAGAAAATAATCTTCAGAGCTGTCTCCACAAAAAAGTTGGTGCTTAGAAACATAAAGCTGCAAGCCTTTGGTGACCTACAAAAACATAAATCCCTATTACTTGTCTTAAAGTGGGATATTTAAGCTCAATTTCAAGCTCTATAAGATAAAGCTGCACTTCATGTGCACAAAGAACAACCACAGGAGGAAATGCATTGGATGGCCTGCTGCAAAACAGTTTCCACCTACAGAAAAACCAAGCCCTTTGTCTGGAATAGCAGTCTTTACAGGGAATTACTGTGCTATAGTAAGGTTTATTCAGCAATCCTTATAGGGGGATTGAACTGCCTGAAAGGAATTGCACAGACTTAATGCTTTGAAGAATAATGACAATGCAAGCT
Organism: Muscicapa striata striata; assembly: GCA_030060385.1. Taxonomy (NCBI): domain Eukaryota; kingdom Metazoa; phylum Chordata; class Aves; order Passeriformes; family Muscicapidae; genus Muscicapa; species Muscicapa striata. The sequence goes on along the minus strand of JAREIS010000465.1, from coordinate 505,005 downwards.
TAATATTAATGTTTTTCCAAAATGTAAGTTCTGTGAAAATAGCGCAGTTAATACCTTGCATATTTTTCTAAAGAAATGACTACCTGGAAAAACCATTGAACCAAAAATGTTCATGCCAGTAAAAATTTCAGAAGATCACGGTGACTCATGTCAACTTTTACAGCATAAATGGAGGACTGGACAACCCCTGCAGAGAGTGGAACAGAAGCAGCCTACAAGCCACATAAAAAGCGTAAGAGTAATTTGCAAAGTGGAAGACAAAAAGGAGTTCTTATCCTAGCTGGGTAGAACAAAAAGTCACAGGTTTAATAATTCAGCAGGAAAACTTTTATTGGACTGTAGAAAAAATGTTCTTAATAGGAGTCAATGTAAGTCCTTGAAAACTTATTATACATAGATTTGAATCTTCACTTTTTTCAGTATAAATGTAACTAGACTTGTCCTGATGCATTGCACAGTGCAACTTCCAGGGCCCATCCAGTCCTCTAATTCTACAGCATGAAAAGGCACTTGGCTTTGGTTCAGCTCCAAGGAACTTCTCCTTGGCTGCTGCTCACTGCTCTCCCCCATTCTCTCAGGGTGTAGTGTTATGATTACAATGGCAGTGTGTGCAAACAAAATGTACCACCTCGTTTCACGTGTTGTCTCGTGACAGAAAGCATAAACCTGCCAGAGTTATGTGGCACTGTGCTACCCTCATACTTGCTGTGCTACAGTGCTCTTCCATGTAAAAGCTGTAATTCCACCTAGGCAGGATTTACCATGAAGGTGGCTAGTGGCAGAGCAGTTTGTCTTTAAGGGGCCCTGCAATGAGGCTGTGGTGCCTAGAGAGAGGTCCAGGTGATGCTGGAATCTAATTGCATGCTGGTAGCTGGTGGGAGCAGAAATCCATAGAGCCTCTTCCCATGCACAACAATAACAAGCCATTTGAGGAGAAGGTGCCCCTTCATACATTGTGCCGCATTGTGGTGAAAAGTGAACAGGCAGTAGCATGGTTTCACAGGTGGCAGATTATTGAATATGTGTAAGGGTGTGTGAGAAAGACTTCAATTGGTCTTTTGAACACATAGGCAGAAACCTGAGAGTTACTACCCACTATCAGGACAGAAGCCTGTGAATTACTACCTACCATCAGGACAGGCTGGTTGTAAACTTGGCAGCAACTGGACTGAAGGAAAGAGGCACATTCCAAATCACCCAAGGAGTACAGAGCCATCAGACAGCACCACCAGTTAAAAGGCTTGTCATTTCTAGTATTTCTGCAGGTAGAAAATTTGAATTGAGAAAATCAGGTGCTAGAGTCTCCAGAAAAGAGACCTGTTGGCAAAGGAAATTCTCCCTTAAAGAGGTGGTTTTGGAAAGAAAACAGGGGATGAGAAAGAAGGAAGGTAAAGTGCCTAGCTGAATAAAGATCCTGAAAGTAATGGAGGACTCTAGAGATCAGAAAGACAGCTGGAGAAAAATAAAGTTAAATGATCATGGTTCTCAGCTGCTGATGCCAAAGTTAGGTAGTTCTGTGTAGTGGTACAACATAAAACAACATAAAGCATGATTTTTTGTCCAAGTATCCTGTGCTGTCAAAAACCTCACCACAGCTGAGACCTCAAAAATGTAATGCCAAAGAGCAAATGATGTCTATGTAAGGTATCAAAAAGGGTAAAAGCTCTAATCTTTGTGGTTTTTAAATATAGTCCAGCATCCAGATCCATTACCAATTGTCATTCACTCTATCCCTCTGGGATGCTAAACACCACATCAGACCCACTGTACCTTTGCTCAAGACAATTCCCAGTTGCAGTGAAGGAGGCCTGATGTTACACAGTTTAGGCTTGATGCTGGAGCAGGTGCCTTGCTGGCTGCCCATTCCTTCCCTGCAGTTCAGAATTCACAGTGATAAATTCCAGACCAAGTATCATCATGGAACAAATGGAGGAATGTTTTATGTGCTCAAAGAAGTACAGCCACAGGAAGAACATCCCATCTCATACAGGAAGAACATGCTTTGTTTCTGTAAATATTTTTGGATATTAACAGTGTAGTTCCCTGCATAGTAAGAAGATAACCATATATATCACAAAGTGTTTGAAACCATCATTCAGATGAAAGATACTAAATACCTATTTTTCTCTGCCCTATGATCAGAAATAAAGCAGTTTGCTGTTTGCTTTCCCAGCTTCACATCATCTTGTGTCTGGCAGAATAAGGAACATGCTTGCTGCACTAGATAGCCACAAGGTAATTCAGAGGGAAGCAAACATGCACAAGCACTTTTTGGTCTTGTAACACAAGGAAAAGCTGAAGCATTACAGAATCTGAAGGGCTACCTATAAATTCACAGATATTAAAAATAAACTGAATAAGACTTTGACTAGGATTCTTGTTATTTACAGTTTATCTATAACATGGGTGTTTTTCCCTCCAATAATGGATTCTGTGGGAGTGTAACACTAACCTTGACATAAACAAATGAAGGTGTGATTAGTGTCTTTGAGGACAACACTGGTGCTCATTTCTAGGAGAGGAGAGGAGAGGAGAGGAGAGGAGAGGAGAGGAGAGGAGAGGGAGAGGAGAGGAGAGAGGAGAGGAGAGGGAGAGGAGAGGAGAGGAGAGGGAGAGGAGAGGAGAGGAGAGAGGAGGAGGAGGAGAGGAGAGGAGAGGAGAGGAGAGGAGAGGAGAGGAGAGGAGAGGAGAGGAGAGGAGAGGGAGAGGAGGGAGAGGGAGAGGGAGGGGAGAGGAGAGGAGAGGGAGAGGGAGGAGAGGAGAGGGAGAGGAGAGGAGAGGAGGAGAGAGGAGGAGAGGGAGAGGAGAGAGGAGAGAGGAGAGGAGAGGAGGAGGAGAGGAGAGGAGAGGGAGAGGAGAGAGAGGGAGGAGAGGAGAGGGAGAGGAGAGGAGAGGAGAGGAGAGGAGAGGAGAGGAGAGGAGAGGAGAGGAGTTAGTCCTGCATTGCAGTGAGATGTAATCAACAGTCTCAATGTTGGTCATCACACTAGGCTCATACATTCAGAGGCAATTGCTAAGACTTCCTCTTTGAAATGACAGACCAACATTAATGCTCTACTGTGAAACTAAAGTACAATGTATGTGACATTCCAAGGTGGTATTTGGTTACATTTCCTAGCCACTTTAGTGGAACTGGGATGACAATAATGCTGCTTCTTCATCATCATTGTCATCAAAAGGTTCACTAATAAGGTTTTCCTCACAAATAACTTTATTTGTGATAAGTACCTCTTCTTGCACTAAAAGATACTGAAAAAATAGTGGTTTAAGATTTTGAAGTCTTGAATTGCAACAGTTAGTTAGTTCTGAACCCTTAATTTTATTTCCTTTATTTATTGTGGAGAAAAACTCTTGTTCGTCATTCATTTAAGTTCAACATTACCTATTACAAGATCAAGATTAAGTCCATGCTGATGGGTGTTTTAAAAAGGATATTGAAAAGCCAACTTTTTAAGAAAATTAATGCAAAAAGAACAGGAAATTTCCTCATAATCTTAGATAATTTATCCAAGAACCAAATTATTTTTTAGACAGTAAGCATAACCTATCCATCTCTGTGGGAGAAAAGTTACACTAGGACAGGGTTGAGATACTAAAGTGAGAATAAAAGAGCCCTGCAGAAAAGAGAATCAAAGATGATATAACACCTCCATCCACACTTTTCAAAGCAAGGACTTCTTTTAAGTCATAGAGGCAATAATAGCTCTATGGGCAATAAAAGCATAAAACATGTAGTGCCCACTAAGTTGAAAACTGCATCTGTACTTGCCTGGGCTTTTTCTGAAGAAGGTAACATCACTTGCCTGTAACATAACCGCTATTTAAGGGCAGAGTTGCTGAGCAGGAGATCTCCCAGGCTTCTTACAGCACACTAACTGGTACAGAGCTTTGAAATTTCTGCCTCTGATGCTCCTATGTATTCACACAAAGCCTCTCCAGAGTTCCTCGAGTCTGTGTCTTGTTTCATGAAGTAAGCATCAGTGAAAACAGAAATATCAACTGTATGTGTTTAATTCCCTCAGAAATATTGGAATGACCTGCCATTGTATCCTCTAACCCTAAACTGCATCCTTCAGGAAGGGCTTTCTTAGAGGCAGGAGAGCAGAATAGGTTTTGCCACTTGCTGGTGCTGAATGCTTGGGGCTGTAGCACAAACACAGCTGCAAGGGTGAACACAAGGAAGTCTATCTGTTTTCCAGGCACAAAACTGCTTCCACTTTTTACAGCTTATTCACTTGTTCCACTTACACAGCTGATTCTGGCTGAAGACCCAGTAACAAACATTTTCATTTAAAAAAAAAATCTTTTATGTAAGACAATTACCCTTTAAACACAGTGGAAAATTTCTGTAGAGCTGCTACAGCAGGGGCAGGTGAGGCTGAGGGCTGTACCCTCTACAACAAAAATAGGGTCTCCCAATCACTGTGTGCTTGAAAACCTTGGTTATCCAAGCTCTGGTTAACTCCAGCTCTTAGACTTATGAGAAAAAATGTGAACAAATCTGATGATGATGATGATGATGATGATGATGATGATGATGATGATGATGATGATGATGATGACGACGATGATAATGATGATGACAGCACTAATAATGCTTGCAATAAAAACCCATAAAAAACCCCAAACCAAACGAAAAAGGGTCCTAGAAAACAAAGCAAAACCCTTTTCACTGCATGTATAAGAGTATCTGAGCTTTTCCTTGTAGCATTTACAGACTCAGAAAGTTCATGTTTATCTGAGTCATGAGAATCCGAAATAAATTTCGTATTCAGATAATTAAAGTTACATTGTATAACTGATCCAGTTATAGACTGTTAAAGAAGTTAAAGAAGAGAGAAAAAGGAAGATTGTCTCCCTGTGGTAATTCTGAGAGAAAAACCCTCACCTATTTAACTTTTATATTTTATTTTATTTTATTTTATTTTATTTTATTTTATTTTATTTTATTTTATTTTATTTTATTTTATTTTATTTTATTTTATTTTATTTTATTTTATTTATTTATTTTTATTTATTTATTTATTTATTTATTTTATTTTAACTTTTATAGTTTGTTTTAAAAATTAAGTCACTCATGAGCAGGGAGCAGAGAAGTACAATATACCATGGCTATATTATTTGTATACCTGTCTAAATACAGAATTACTATGCCATTCTCTTGAACACTTTATTTGAAGAGAGCAGCATACATTTGCTAAGAAACAAAAGAAGCAATTCCTTTTGCAATGACCTTGTGCAAAATGCTCAGCTACAGCAAGAATCTGGTTCTAATATGCAAGTTAAATCCCTTTAAGCTATGAACCCAGCATACAAAATGCATCTTAGACTCAAATTTTCACAAAGTTTCTACCTTGCTCTAAGTGTCACACAGAGAAGAAAGCAAAGCAAAGCAAAACAAAACAAAATAAAAATATCAGAGAAGGACTTTGAATGCTTCCAAATGGGTGAAAGGAGAAGTGCAGGTCTTCAGCCACCTGCAGCTCTCTCACCAGCACCAAAGGAGGATGATGTGGCCCAATGTTTCTTGAAACAGAAAGGAATTCTCCTCAGTATCTGGAGACTGTGCAGATTTGAAGGCTCTGCTGGCATTTTTAGTAGCAGTGGCCACTACTTGAGACCAGCAGTCGCAGTGTGATGTCTCCCCTCTGTGTGATTGTGCTGCAATCATCCTCCTCCAAAATAGGTACCGCTGGTGATTATGTGGGGAGCACATAAGACAAGTTTTATTTTTTTAGACAAGGGGTTAGTTTTGTAGCATTGATAGCTAAAGTAATCAGGTTTTTTAGCAAATCAGTATGACTGAGGTATAACTTGCTGACAGAATTTGGCCAAATTTGACAAAAAATTCTCGTCTTGACTGCTGCTCTGTTTTGAGGAGTACAATTCAGGGTCACATATGTCAAGTAGGTTTAGACTGTGTTTAGACTGTGGATGTATTCTTCCAAGGAGATATATCTACTCCTCCATATGTATTCCTCTTTTAATTTTCAGACCCAGATCTAAGCAGCCATGTCATACATACCCCTCCTTCATTTTCACTAGTCAAATCCTTCCTAAAGGTGCCATATCATCTGGAATGGATCCTCTGTCCATCCCTTCAGCTCAGTCCAAGAAAAGACATCATTAATAAGGTGACCATCAGATGATTAAGGGTCTTCCTGACAGCAATACCAGTGTTCCTATAAAAGAATTAACCTCTCAATGTGAGCCAGGTCCCAGAATCAAAAAGAAAATTGGATAGACACATCCATGTAAACCAGTTTTGTTTTGCTTTGCTTTAAATAATTTCTGCAAGCAAGAAAATCATGAAGTAAGTATGTATATTTCTGTCATACTTGTCATGTAACACAATTCTGGGATTCCCCAGGGATGGAGCTGTGACCTCTGTCAGCTGATGGGTGCAGAGTCCTCCTTCTAAGCCAGTATCTCAAGCAACTGATCTGCTGCCATGCCAGTGTACACCCTCCACCTGGGGTTGTTTAATAACAAACTATTTGTATATGTATTTTTACTGTAGTTCATTTGGAGCAAGAGAAGGCAAATGAAGGCTCTAAGGCCTTTAGCTGAGGACAAAGAATTCCATGTTTCAAGTTTCCAGAAGAGTGTTTATCTTGAACTCTGCTACTGAAAATAACATTGCAGGCTGGAAGGGAAAAAAAGAAGTGCAAATAACCCTCAATCAGCCAAGATATTGCCTTCCTACATTGTACTTATCATTCTGCTGGGAATGCCTTTCTTTTTTTACAGGGAGAGCAGAGCTTACAAGGGACTCACCCTCAAAGATGAAACAACAAAAGCACTTCTTCCACTTGATTATAACGTGTGTACAAATGGATAAATTCCCAGATCCTCTGGCCTGTGTCTTGCCATTGGTTATTTAGATGTTTATGTCTAACATGAGAGAGGCAGTGTATCAGCTATCAGGGGATTTTCTTTACTCACAGCTAGTTCACCTATCTTCAGCAGTGCAGTCCTTGAGGAGTCAAGGCAATTGTTGGTGGCAGTCCAAGGCACTTTTTCCCTGCCCTTCTGCAACTTATTGAGTGAGGTCAAAATCCATGCCAGAGCCTGGAGAAAATCACTGCCACCCAGACCAGAGACCATCATTATAATTGCCTGTCAGTACGGCAATAACTATCTGATTCCAATTCCTACAAACGAAAATGTCTTCTTGCTGTAAAGTTAGAGTATTTTTCTAGACTGTAACCAGTGCTTACCCGTTCATTGAACAGCTCATTTACTAGGTGTTTTCCATAACATTACCTAATGGGCTGTTTGCATTAAATTGGTTCAAAGAAAGTGGCAAGATAGGACAAGGAGCTGAGCTGCTCAACTGAAATGCATGGTATGAAGTAAGGACATACCAGAAGGTGGCATATTCACATTTTTAGGGCAGCTTTTCCCTGATATTGAGCTCAGATATAGTAGGATAGGGCAGCCACATGGCAGAAGCCCACAGCTCTATGCATAAAAGCCCACAGATAGAAACCTACACGTGCCATAGCCACTGTCTCACTGCAGGAGGTGCTGCTAGTAGAGCACACTGAAATGAAGGGCTTTGCCCTCTGTGCTCTCACCTGCACCTGCCTGCAATTCCCAGAGTGCATGGAGCCTGGTGATTGCAGCCAGCAAGGGAGAAGGGGGCACCCCTGATGAGTGCTGTATCATCATTGTCAAATCAAGACATTCCCTCTCTACTCGTCGTTTCTTTCATTTTTTAAATTTTATCTATAGTCCTGGGATCATAGCGTCATGTGGCCATGGAGATCTGAGCCCAAGTCAGAGAAAGTGCAGGGATACTGGAACAGAGCAAGGTCCACTCTCAAACAAAATGCTTCTTCCTAGGGACAAGCAGGATGCATGGATGTGGCTCACAGCTATAGGTGGGCAGCCACTGAGGTGAAGATCCATAATGGAGCTAAAGGCACAACTCAGACCACTATCACGATAGGCTTTAAAAAGGAGCAGACAAAAGAATAGTCTGCATCAGATGTCTTGGAAGCAATAGAGTTGTAGGGAGTCCATCTTAAAAAAAAGCTGATCATTGTGCAGGTCTGTGTGCTGGAAACATGGCTAAGAGCCGTTGAGACTGACAAAAAGTTTGCTCATGAAAAGAGTAAGGGAGATATTTCCTCAGCCCACTAAATTAATCCTGTCAGGAATGTAAGTCTGGGACAGGGGCAGAACTCAGTTTCCCCAGAAACCTATTCTAAAGACAGTTTGCAGGAGATTATATCTGTCATGCTATTTACACCCTTTTCATGAATCAACTGATTTTGGTCTAGTTTTTGCAGGTAGGACACTGTTACTGTGCCCTCTGCACATCCAACAGAGCAAAAGCATCAAAGTGAGAAACTGTGGCTAAAATAGTCAAAGTCTGATTTATACTCCAGAGGCTGCTACATTGGGAGCAGAATGTCCAGGTTGGTGTCACCTCACTCCATATCTTCTCTCAGAATGTATTGTGAGTCAGAATGAGTCCATGGCTTGCGTCAGCAGCTGTGGTGATGAGAAACTGTTAACCCAGTTATGTGTTAGTAAAGAACCTCTAGGATGTGTTTAATGTAAAGATAAGATACTTTTCTCTCTCGTTTTATTTGATTGAGTTTTCCTTCTTATAGCAAGGTGCAGCTGTTTCCTGTACTACAAAAAAAGTAAAAACAGACAATCAATTTAAAAATAGAAACTGCTGTCCTACTGCTTTAGGGGAACTTTGCCCAGAATGTACTATTTTAGTATTGATTTTTAAATATTTTTATTGGGAAAAGATATACGATTTTGAAATACTTTATTTTTGTCTCACATATTCAGCAGTGAGGATAGAGATGAATCATGCAACCCACTGGTAATTCTTTGTCTTCAATCACAGGGGCATTTAGTACCTGTGAGGGTTACTACTTCCTTCCACAAGAATCAGGATCCAGAATCTGCTAAATCTACAAAGTGCTGAGAAGTTGCCTAGTATGACCCAGCATTATGCAAAAACCTCTTCCAATTCCTGTGCTTCTTCCTTAGGGGAAGCCAAATTAAATTCTAAAGTATATTTGGTTAACACTGAGAACAGAGTACAGCTCTATAAACCAAAATCAGAACATAAACAGCAATGAGCCAAGTTTCAAAACAGACTGCAAAGAAAGGCAAATTTCTCATGCTTGACAAAATCACAACTACATTTGAAGTTCTCTTTTCCAGTAATCAATTTTTTGGGTCAGAAAAGGCAATGTCTGGAATTGATGTAGTCAAGGTCAGCTTTGGGCAGAAGGAGCTACCTGGGATCATATCACTTAGTAGAGCACCAGGGGAAGACCTCCCATACCCCTTATGCAGAACCCAGCCCTAGCTTCCCCAGTCATGGATGTACATGGGGCCATGGCTATTCCTTACCACAGCTCCCCTGCTCTGGATGGTGAGTTATCTCCTGACATTTGTGCTTGAATAGCACTAGGTTCCATCACACTGATGCACATAGCCAGTTTAGACAACATATCTCACAGATACAACCTTTCCTTAAATATTTTTTAGTATTTAGCTGAATTTGCATTTACTTTCAATGTCCCCATTTCTGTCTTTTATTTTTTCACCAGAAAGTATTTTTTTATCATTAGAATCAGTGCAAGTCATCAGCTACAGACTCTGCCTACAAATCTTCATGCATTGAACATCAAACCTTTTGCAGCAATATGATGTACAACTGACCTGCTACCTGGTTTCTACCTGCTATTACAAGCCTACACAGAGAGAGAAAGACATTCATTTCATGCAGATCATTTCATCACAGTTTAGGCAGGGAGGACTTGTCAAAGAAAAGTAAGCAGCAGAAAATACACAGAAACCAGAGCTTGGATTCCCAACATGATGGGATTCTGAGTGCAGACTGAGGTCACATCACCAAGGTGAACCTTCATGTTGCCATCCACAGTCTCCTCTGTCAAGGCAACCTAAGGCAATGCATGCAGATGATAAATCCATATCAGTCCATTGCATCCCCATAGAGAATTCTGCTCTTTATTGCCTGATGGGGCAAAGAGGAAAAGAGAGCACCAATCACCTATTGGTTTGGTATGACATCTATGTGGAGTGCTATCTATAAGAAGAACCTGGTTTGAAACACAGGGGAAGAATGTGAGGAGTCAGCTTGCCAGTTTTACACAAGCTGAAGCTGCTTGGACTCCCACTGCTACAAATGAGGCCCAAGGGACCTCTGTGAGGAACCCTGCAACCATCTCAGTCTACCCAGTCATACCTGTCAGACTGCTTCCACCATCCACAGTGAATGGGCTAATGAGGACACCTTGGTGACAGCACATCCCTGAGTGTGCTGTTTAAGAAGATGCAGAAAGTTGTCCACAAGGAGAAAACTGGTTACTTGCTTTTTAAGGACTGAAAAGACCAGATAAAATTATGGTGAAGAGTCCTGGGGCCAAGGATGGGAAATTTTAATGATCCTGCTCCTGCTGGCCAGGCAGAGAGAGGAGATTTGCAAAGAGGGACTCCAAATGATATATCTATGTCAGTAAAATGAAACTAGCCTTTTCAAAATGAATGCCAGTTTGCTGTGTAGACATAGTCACTTGGCTGAACCATTTCCTGGGCCATGCAGGCCCTCTGGATAGGCAGTGCAAAGCAGCAGAGGTGCTGATACCTGACGTGGGGAAAACCACAGATTTGGTCCTGCAGATAAGCCCTCAGGTGATGGCTACTGCCCAAATTCCTACAAAGGTGAGCTCATTCTTGGGAGATGGGTGGTTGGGCACCCAGGGCAGCAGCCATGGAAACCTTCCCCACATCAAACAATATGGATGCAGAACTGAGCCCTTCTGGCCAGGCAAAGTTAACACAATGGATTGTTTGGGCTGGTCTTACCAGTGCTCCTGATGTCTGTGGTTTTACTCTGTACTTCTATTTTATTTATCCGATCACTATCACTGGAGAAGATGAGATTGTCTTACAGCCCTCAATCTTAAAATCTCACAGAAGGCAATATTCCTTTCCTTCCATGTCCATCATGTTTGCCACCTTCCCTGCTTTCACCCTTCATTCTTGTGGCTTCAGCAAGATGAAGTAACTGGACCCCAAACAAAGGCTCCAAGATAAACCACATCATTACATCAGAACTGGTCTTTGCTCAGGATTTCTGAAGGCTTTTAGTTATTATGGCTATTAGACCAGCAAAAGTGAGGTGCATTGGTCTTGTCATAGATTAAAATGTGGTTAATAGGTAGGAAATGAACAGCATACAAGACCAGCCATTTTTTAGCAAGAAAAAGAAAGCAGGGTGCTGTCAGGAGAAGCATTAGAGCCACTGTTCTCCAGCGTGCTTTGCAATGACCTAGAAGAGGGAAGGGACTTGCTAGGCAGCACATTCCCTGATGATACACCGTGGTTTAGATTAGTGAGGCATGGAGAGCCTTATGAAGATCAGAAAGCCCCTAGTGAAAATTACTATTTGGCCTCTCGACTGTAGTTAAATTTCAGTTTAAGGAAAGGCATTGCAAACTGGCAGTGCACAATGAAAGAAAAAACTGAAGCAACCTGAATACACTGGTGGGTTCTGAGTTAGTCACAACCACTGCTCCTGCCCAGCTGGAGAAGAATAATAAGAGAGTAGATTTCCCTGTGGACAGTGCATTTTGTAGAAAGAGGGAAAAAATTATCTGTGTCAGACAAGTCAGGAACAGAATAGTAAATAATCTGAAAACTTGTGTACAAACCCCGTAGGTTCGTCCTCATCTTGAAGTTTCCATTGAGGTCTGGTCCTTTCATCTTGCCTGCTCAGATTGTAAAATTCCTGTCTCTTCCAACATCTTCTGCTACTGCTACAGCTATATATGGATTACAGATAGTTATCCACTTTTTCCTTTTTTTTTTAGTATATATAAATTCTGCTTTAATTTTAGTACCTTTTTACTAAGGAATGTCTTGAGGTTTTTTGAGGCCTTTGCCTCCACAGTTCATACTTACCTGCAATAGCTGTAACAGAAAACAAGCTGAGAATCCTTATATTCCTATAACTTTTGCTTTTAAGGCCAAGACAAAAATATTATTTAGCATCTGTGCAATGGGACTGTCCATTTCACACTCTAATGGTCTAGTACAGACACTGACTGTCTTAAAAACTTCTTATTTCTGATATACAGCAAATAATTTATTATTGCCCTTGGTATCCTTGGCTATTTGCTCTTGAAATTTCCTTTTATCCTGCTTCCACTCTGGAAAGTAAGACACGAGAAGAAGATTAGTTTCCACTCCATTAGTATTACAAGAACTAGATTTCCATTTCTTAGACAACATTTTGGTATGAATATATCCCTACTCTTTGCCATTTTACCAGAGTGCTTTCTGTTTCCTCTTTTTGCCTGCTGAGTGATACATCCTTCCTGTGACTCTCTGTGTCAATCAAAGGCTGCTACTACTACAGATGTGCACTGTTGCCTAATGTGTGTGTTTCAATCCAAGTTATAAGTAATATGCAAAAATATGTTACATGCAAAATCCATTTTCTCCCATGTCAAAACCAGTTCCAAAATACTGTGGAAAAGGTGCTGCAGTGCATAGTCAGATACATGACTAAATTTCCTGAAACATTCATCACCTGCTGCAGACTAGTGCTTTTGTAGACCTTTCCCCTGGAGAAATCTCTGCTGCCTAGGATCCCAAACCAAATACTTAGGCATCATGCTACATGCTGGGCAGAATTGTCTCATCACATAATGATGAGCTCCGGATGTAGGCATTCATCCAGGACCAGCCACACAGATTCTGCTGGAGCAAAGTATAGGATGCAAGGAAGGGTGCCCTGCTATCTGTGCATAACAGGGATGTTGAGACCCGTGAGCAGGCAGAGGGGCTGAAGTATTCCCTTGGATATCAGTACTGCATTTGCCAGTCATCAGGCTGGAAGTTCCTGCAGCTTAGGTGTCCAGTCCAAGTTCTCCCATGCCCAAAACACCTTTTTCCCACAGACACCTTTGTAGGCAGAGTGTGGAAGTAGAAGGGTGAGTGAACAAGCCAAGTCCTGCAATGTCAGGCAGTAGCCAGACCAAACATAAGGCCCACATACAATTTATAGGGGTAGTAGAGTCAATGAGTGCAGTTTCTAGCATAGGTCCTGGGAACAGCTCCTCAAACCAATTTGTCTCAAGCCCTTGAATGCTTGTCTTCCTTCATTAACACTCATCTACACCTTCAGAACTGTTAATATGGTGTACTCAAGTACAGCAACTTAGCAGAGAAAGAAGTAGGGGAGACCAAGGACTTCTCTGATTTCTGGATTGCATGAATTGTGTTCTCAGACGTAGTTCAACCCAATCTGCTGGCACTTGCAGAAGACATAGACAGAAATCCCATGATTGTATCAGGACCATTTTTAAGTTCCAAGACACATTTAGAGGTTTTTGTTGGATCAAAAGAAACATGGCACTCAAATAAAACTGAACCTAGCTACTTTCTAGTTTTAGAAAAGTAGCTCTCCCCATGATCTGCTTCTTTGATGGGTATGACAGCAAACACTATCATTTTGTTTTCAACAGTAAATCATCACCACTCTCTTAATATCCTTCAGTGAGCAGTGTTCCACTGAGATAGGATGGAAAAAAAATTATGAGTGACTGTTCTTGATCTTAAAAAGTAGAGTCAGGATTTTAAAACAGTTTTATTTTTCTGATGCTCAAAGACTAAGAAGCAGATAATTCTCATCTGCTTTTCAGACCCATCTGCATAATAAATGCCAAGTTTGTGATAGACTCCCCAGTGTAAGTCACACACAGAGAAGTCCAGGTGAGTAAACAAATTCCAGAAATTCATATTTATAAATAGGCTTCCAAGATAGTTTATGATGGATTCAGTATCAGCCCTGAAAAATACCACAATTTCTCAACAGAGCAAGTAATTTAAGTTGCCATTCTTCTGTATTTGTATTTATGAAGGAATGGTCACTTGTGCCTTACACATATGTCTTTTGACTGACTACTTGTATGCATTCCACAAGGTATTCATCCCTTTCTGAGACCTCTGAACACAGCAAATCTTCTCTTCTCTCAGCTCACCATAATGCTGATATTGCCTTTAGATACAGTACAGTGTTTTGAAAGCCAACAGAAGTTGCTAGACCAGTGATAGTGCTTTGCAGAGGAAATCTGCTAATTTTGAATAGAAACTTTAATGCCAAATATATTCTTCGTCTTAAAAGGAAGGAATTGCTTATTTCCATCTGATAGTGCAGAGTGCAGGCTGAGAAAATTATCCCTGAGACTCCAAAGTCAGGAACAGTGGAGATCTAAGTGGGGAGTGGAAGCTGATGGTTTCCAGCTGTGGACCAGGCTTTATGAACCTCACGTGCTCCATTAAATCCTGGACATCAAGGTGTGTTCCCCACTCCGGGCTGTCACCACTGGTGGTCTGCCTTTGGGCCTAAAGCCAAAGCCTTATTTGTGTGACCCCAGGCCCAGAGAGAGAACAAACTGAGCCTTTCCCCTCCAGCTGCTGAAGCAAAGAAAAGGAAATGAAGAGGGGCAGACACAATTGCCTTTCTGAGAAGTAGGAGGAACTGGAATCACAAAGATGGAGCAGCCAAGCCCACTTGGGACTATGTCCTTGGACTGCACACCCCTGCATTTTGCATACCCATCCAGAGGAATACTGAGGAGGTGCTCAATTCCCCATCAGCCAAACACTGTTCCCAAAGTCTGAGGGGGCTGTGCTGAGTGCTTCACATTTGAAGAGGCCTCTGTGATTCTGGGTGTTCACTGCTGCAATTCCATCCTCATCACAGGCTTTGGGGCCCGCCACACCAGGGCCCGGGGTGCAGCCCCATGTGCCTTCCCATGCCGCGGGAATGGCAGGAATGCCTTATGCCTCAAAGGGTCGGATCAGTGCCCCTGGTCTGTGCCCCGTGCCTCACTACTTGTCTTGCACTGGAAATATGCAACTGGGTTTCAGGTAAGCACTTTTCCTTCATTTTCCCATGGTTCCTATGGAAACCAATCCCACAGCCCTTGCTGAGTGAATGCAGAAACTACAGCAGGGCTCATAAGTGGGAGGTATGCCCATTTTCTGTATTGGCCAAATGTTTACTCCACTTACATTATACAGCTTCAAGACACACAGTCAAAATGCTACATGCTTTGGGAGATCCTTCTTATTCCAGTGGGGTTGTCTATGCTTTATTAGGCTGCGTTTTTCAAGAAATGATTTGTTGCATCTGCCAATTTTTGCATGCAACTAATTTATGTGCATGACAATGTTCAACTCAGCTCTGTAGTTCAGCAGAACATGGTGATAGAGATCTCCTGGCACAAGATCCATGTAGTTCCCACATGCATTAATTTATTCATAGGAAATGCAAAGATGGAATTTCGTAAGAATAAAAAGTGATTCTTAAGTATTTAGTCATTACTGAATATTTATAACCGATGGAAAAAACCTCCATTAAAAAGGTAGGCTGTAACCTTTAATGATGCCAGACTAGGGATGTCAGAAATCTCTGACCACAAGCAGAGATTTTCTGTGAAACGCTGCTTGCTCAACATGCCTGACAAAGAAGTCAGCAAACTGAAGGGAAGAGAGAGGATGCCTGGGCACTCTGTTCCTTACAGGACTTTGGGAACAGCCTACTCACTTCCCTCTGCACCCACACCTGACTGCATCCCTCACATCCATCTCCCACTAGGCTTTCTCTGTCTTGTGTGGCTCTGCTGCAGCAGAAAATTTTGTTGGAGAGGCAAGCTGAGTGAAACATACCTTGTGTGCAGTGAGCAGGAGGTACCCAGTGTAGCTCTCTATGAAAAGCGTGTTCAAGGCAGAGAGACAGTAAATTGTAAAATTCAGCTTTGTCAAGATTCAGACAGCACAGGCAGCAAAAGGCTTCCTGCTCCCTCCTATTCAGCTAGCACACTCAGAAGGCATCTGATCCAGCAGCTGTTTGAAGCTGCTGAAAGGCCCCTGCTGACTCTGTGCAACAGCTGACTCATGCCTGGGTAAAGACTAGTAGTCACCTGCAGAGGATCCTGCCCCTTAAACAGAAGGATTTTCTACATGGACGATGGGAGAGCTAAGTCAAGCCCTTTACTTCTCAAGGAGGGATTGATAAAACTGGAGTAGAAAGAGGATAGCAACGTCAATGAATGAAAATTGTTTTTGCTCCTTTTTCTACAAGAAAAAGGTGACTTTACAGTTAAAAAGTGAGAGGATCTTAGAAACATTTCAGTTCAATAAAGCCTGTAGTTCAGAACAATACCCTTCCTATAAAACACCAAGACAGTGACAGAGATGTAATGAGATTGTTCTCCTGTTTCCAGCATCATGATCAGTCTATCAAAGGTATCCTGGTTGTTTTGTGGGCAGAAGAATAGTCACAAAGCTGATAACATCCTCAAAATGTGAGCGAGGAAAACGCCTTCTAAAGTGTAATGAGGGCAGATTTTCTTCACAGGCTCTGTTTAGTAATGTGCTACTGAGGCACATGTCATTTGCAAGAGCAGAGGCTCTTTCAAGCATAAGGGAGGACACAAAGCCTAGAAAACTGGGAGCATTCTACAAACCACACTGCACAGACCTAAAAGCACTGGAGAGACAGAAACAAAACCTCTGTTCAGAAATTGCTGAGGTACAGTGTGGGGATTAATTTAGAAATAAAAAGTTTCAAAGTGACAGACTCAATCACAAAACATCTGCCTGAAGAGATAATACATCTGCCATTTGTCTGTTATTCCCCAAAGTGAGTTGAGGCCAGGACCCATCCACACAGCTGGTCCCAGAAGACACTCACAACTGCTCAAAGCCTTTGTGTGGGTAACTGGGGCCATGTCTTCTGAAGTGTTCAAGAACTACATACAAACGTGTCTGACACAGTCTCCCTGACACAAAGGGCATTCTGCAACAAAGGCTGAACGGTCTCCAAGCAGAAAGCAAAAACAAAAATTATGGTTTTTTATTCAGCAATGAGTTCTCCAGGAAATGTGAGCTCCTGTGAGAAGCTCATGACAGCTCTATGCCAAGAGGCTGCTCTGTTTGCTTCATGCAACCTTCCATGTCACACCAAACAGGTAGCCTTGCTGCTGCTCCATGTCACCTGGACAACCCCAGGTAACAGTCACTGGCTGAGAATTACCTGTAAGCCAAAACACCTCTGTTTCTTATCTGCAGCTGTTGCACAGCCTCTGCTGAGCTAATGGCACTGCAGGAGAAGTTGGAGGAGAGACTAAAAGTCATCCTACCAAACTAATTTGGGGACCATATCAACATACTCAGCCAGAGGGAACAGGTAGATTTAGGGCTTCAGCTTTTAGAAGAAGCAGGAAGCTAGCATTTCTGTTTGGAAATCACTCTCTTATTTTAGTGCTGTCTCTTGAAGACAATCTCATTAAATCTTCCTTCAGTGACCAACATATCCTAGTTTTGGTTTCTCCTATGTTTAGCCTCCCCTTCTTGTCTGTTGGCCTTTGCCAAAAGCAATCACCTCCACATATCCACTCACTTGGCTGCCTCCCTAATTATCATCTCACTCCTTCTTCCTAGAGCTACATTCTTGTCATTCTGCATTTTCCTGCTTGTCATGTCTGGGTCTCCACTGCCTAACCCCACTTTATTCTCCTATTTACAAGTCTGTGAAAAAAGCAGCTCAGGGCTTATTTTGTCTAGACCTACTACAAAGAGTCTACTCTCTCCCACTTCATGGTCCTCCTAAATAGCAGCAGCAGCCTTACATCTTGCAATGCCTCAAGGTGACTTACGCATGAATCTCCTCTTGTCCTCTTTTCTTAATGTGTGTTAGCAAACCTACCTTGTCCTTCAGTGGGGGGGACTGTGCTTCTGGAAGACCTGCAAGTGCTTTGCACAGGCTAAGCATTAAGTGAAATAAATGTGGGTATTTTATGGAATAATAATCTAAAGTGAGGATCGTCATTTCCAGATTTCCCCAAATAAGGAATGATCCTGAGCTGTGGATTTCAAAGCTCCTACAAGCTGTGTCTATCTATCTGCCAGGCTACTTTAAAAGTATTTTATAGCACCATGCTTATGCAATTAACAGGGAAAATATGATTTCCATTTGTACTACCCCAATAGTGTCATGAATTCTCACACTAGTGGTTTTAATAGTAAAGATATTTTCCCCTCTAATATGGAATATACCCACCTTCGTACAGCGCCACAGTAAGCTTGCCTATCTTTTGTTTGTTCATTCCCTTGGGAACTGAGCTGTGCCTAATGTTTCAATTACCTTTCTACTGCTATGGAGATGATTGAATTTAGAGTTTCAAGGGTCTGCAAAAATACCAGATAGCTGGACAGAAAACCAATACCTCAGGAGCCAACGATTTACTTGGCATATCTTATAGCACTTAAACAACTTAACTCTGGGCAATTAATGGCTGTAATGGTATATTTATTAGACATGTAAGGGAAAAGGAAGAAAATGACATGAATGTTTAATGAAGACACTAATAGAAGCCACATGAAAATGCTGAATTCTCTTTTCTACTCAGGAAATACTAAGTGGCTCTTATCAAGCACATGTACATGTGATATGTGAGCTCATTTAATCAATAGGCTTAACTGCATCTCTCAGCCTAAAGAAGTTCTTTCTCTAAAATAAGGAGGACGTAATTAATCTAAATGTACCATGTATAGGAGTGCAATGCATGTTTACTGAAAAAAATCCATTTAGATCAAAGGCTAATTTGTAATTTGAATACTGGAATGACAGTGCTTGCATAAAAATAAATTATATGAACAGCGAAATAAAAAGACAACTTTAATTTCAGATAATGATTTTTGTTTCTGATTGATTGGTTCACCAGGACTATTGCCTCTAGTGGAAGTAATGTTAATTTGAGATCCTCAAAGTAATGTCCTTGCTCTTACGATTTGTGTGATACCTGGCTGATTTTCTGTCTTGAACAAAAATATGAAGTAGAATAAGGAATACCAGATGTCAAACAGCTTATAAAAGTGTTTTATTCTAGCAATCAGCTACCTGAGATCAGGTTGTGTCAAATTCTAAGCACCTAACCACACCATGCCTCAGGAAAGCATACATGTTCTAACTCCCATCATCTTTTTTTGGATAAGGCACAGGACACTGTACATTCAGAGCCCAATTCATACCAACTAAAGGTCTGGTCACTGCTCTTAGTTTTGCAATTCAGAGAGGGGGTGCTCATGATTTGGTTTTCTTGGTACTTTCTTCTCAGGTAAGTGTCTAACACTTCAGCTTTCTAAACAACACAGACCAGCTTCCCTGGCTCCAGCATCAGAGCAAAGCCAACCAAAAATATAAATTCTATGTGCTAGCCAGAACACATGGTTCACTTTAGCTTGTTCTGGCTACAGAAAGAGAGGACCAAGAAGCCTTCTGGCATCAAAAAGGAACCAAACAAAAAAAAACCCATTTAATTCTGGCAAAATGTGTATGACAATCATGGATTGGCAGAGTGACTTTTCATGCATCATGCTGCTATGGCACTTTGATAGTAGGAGACTTTTTTTTTTTTAAGTTTGATTTAGGGGACCTAATTTCAAATTCTCTATATTGTCAGTAAAAAACCTGTCGGGCACCATTCAACATCTTTGGTTGACCAAAATGACAAATAGTCAGATTTGGAGTGTTAGTGCCCTTCATCTTCAGCTATATGAAGACTTCACTGTGACCATTGCTGCCTTGGACAGCCTGGACATGGAGGCTCATCTGCTCTCCTTTCAGGAGAAAGTGTTGAGTTATAACATCAAAAAGAATATTTGTCTAAAGATGCAAGGAAGCAGTAGCCCAAACTGAATGACACAATCCAATATGCTCTCTATTTATTCAGTGACAAACCAAAGAAATCAGCCATTTCAGTTTGAAAATCCTCTTAGAGGGCCAAGCTCTAAGATTTGCAGAGACTTGTATTTTACTGTGTGATATATTCTCATTAACTCTCTCACTTGAAGAATGCCGGGCATATATGGTGGTGATCACTCATATCTTCAGAAAGTTATTATTACTTTTGAAGATGAGAAAATGTATTAGCAAAGAAGACATAGCAGAAAGAGTCCTCACATTTGGCTAAGAGGAAGGTAAGGAATGAGATGTGCTTTGCACAGAGCCCTTATCAAACTCATCGGTCAGAGTTTATCAGGTGTGGAGCTCCCCCCAAAAGCAAAGAAGCACATAACAAAACATTAGCATTTTATTTATCACAGGCCCTTCCCAAAGCTGGGCACAACTACAAAGGTGTCAGGCAGCAGCTAATGAGTGGAGGGTTAGATGAGGGGATGATTAATGAATCCTGAGGATCAGAGCCTCAGATACACAATTAAAATCCGTATCACAGGATAAAAGTTATTCTATTACAAGGACAGGGTTTGTATGATACAAACTATATTCAGCTCCTTAAATGACATAATATCTGGCAATACTGCTGTGCTACTTAGAAGAATTTTTCCAGGCTTAATGGAAATATTGATGAGCACACAAATTCTTTATTCTTCCTTCTGCTTTTGAAGCTAGGATTTTAAAGTACACTAAACAACACAATTCACACACACACACACACCCCTAAGCAGACAGATGGCTATAAAATATGGGCAGTTCAACTGACTGTGAGGGGAAAAATATCTAGTTTCTGCAAAAATATGCACCTGTATGACTCACTTATTAGCTGCAAGGAAAGGGTCTCTCTGCTAAAGCTAATGAGCCTTTCTCTGTGTTAATATCTGCTTCACTGATTGCAGTCCAAGAGGCTACCTGCTATGGTAACTAACTTAATTTGCTTTTTGTATTTTTTTATATAATACACTGTATTAAAGAATTAAAAATAGCACAGTCTAATAGGCTTATGAACAAACAGGATCGTTTCAAAAAATTATCTGTTCAGCAGTTCAGCAAACATGCTAAAGCAACCCTTCCCAACAGTCATGGAGGAGGGACACAGCCCCCCCACGCAGCTCCTCAACTATGCAAATGCAGCTGAAAGGATTGATTTTTGTAATGGCTGGAGGAGCTCCTCCCTGCTGTCTTGCTAAATTGCTTGCATATAGGTAAGGGTGAGGAGGAGGGGGGACTTGTCTCCTAAGACCATAAATCCACACCCTGAAAGTTACCTGGCTAGGCCTCACAGGAACATCTTTGCAGGCTCACATTTTTTATGCTCAGTTCTGTTCCATGGTAAATTTTTATGGAAGTTTGAGCTGTAGCAGGACAGACATTTTGCATACAAGACAAGTGGATAAAATACACTTTCCCACAATAAAAAATGAATGCTACCAGCTCTGAAAAGCCTCCATTCAAAATGTACAGCATTGGCAAAGTGAAATTTAACAGCAAAAGATTATTTGATCATATGACTCTTGGGGGCAGTTTGTGAGTGTGCTGTGCTCACCAGAATTGAGAAGGACATCACTAGATGCTGGTGGGAGATGTGCCAAACTGGGCTTATCTGTAAGCTTATACACCAGCTGATCTTGACCTCACTGGCCCCCCTTAAGGGATGGCTCCTGTTGGGGCTGTGCTTCCTCCTATATGAAGAAATTCCCCTATCAAGATGGTGGAAAAAGCAATTTGCATGGGTGCTCCCTGACTCCTAATGTCTGACTGTGAAAATGATGGGGCTTGTGCTTTTGACAAAACAAGGTCCTCAAAATCTCAAATGTTTAAAAATTAAAATTATTCCAATTTCTTTCTCTGTTTCTCCAAAATTGCACTTTGGAATTTTGCCTCTACCTTCCCTCAGTCCATGACTGATTATTTAGATTGCAAAACCTCTGTAGGAGGGATTTTCTCTTACAACAGGTGTCAGCAGTGCCTAACATAACAGACCCATTGTCTTAGGTACTCCTAAACACTAATGAAAATAAATCACAGTAGCACAGTTAAGCAATTCCACAGGATATCTCTATTGCACTAAAATACCTAAGCTACAAAAGTAACATCTCAGACAGGAAAATGCCACTTAAGTGCTAGGTGTAAAACCCATGCAATGCTCTTATGATCTCTTATGCTGCTTGTTCAGCTAGCATTTTAGAGCCACGATATACAGACATTCCCAAGCACTCAATAATCTGATGTTCTGCACCCTTACACAGTCAATTCCACCCAGCTTCAGTTCCCAGGTATGTTAACACATCTGCTTTGAAGATGCTGTCACCACACAAAGTGCATGCAATGGGAAGGAGATAAAAGGAATCCTAGTACAACCAAATTTTTGTCTTCCTGGAAAGAGTTGATTTCAACACCAGTTTTTGATTTTCTACTGAGTGATTGACAACAAAAATTGCACATCCCATCAATATGTGAAAAGTCAGTAAAAATCTGTTTGAAAAGTACCAATGATTTGCTTCCTACAAATGATTCCACCCACAGGAGAATGAATGCAGCTTGGCTCCTATCAGAGCTGTTTGCAGTACAAATCCACTAGCACTGAGCAGAGGCTGATCTCACAGTGCTGCTGCCTTTCCCTTGCTTGGCACACGAACAGGGATCCTCTCTCCCCTTTCTTCTACCCGTATTTCCCTTTCTTCTTTTTTTTTCTTCTCTTTTTTCACTTGCCATCCTCCAAAACCCTGGTCCTCTGCCAAATCTAGGTGAAAGCAGCTAGTACAAAAAAATAAGGAGATGGGAGGGGTGTTGTAGCAGATGGAAAAAATGTCCCTGCAGATGGGACAGGAGCATTGCAAAAATATCCCTCATCTTTATGTACATAACATGCACAGCTTTTATTTTGCCCTGAGGAAGGAGGCTGGAAAAGAAGAAAATATATTGCTCCTATTTCTCTGAATAGGGACAGCCTGTGCTGAGCCAGCAGGTGCTCCTGCATGCAGGTTAGGGGTGCATCTGCCCCACCAAGCAGCAAACACCCTCCCCTCACCATAGCATGAGTAACCAGCTTTCAGAAATCATAACCCCAGGCAAGACTGCCTTGTTGTGTTGTGGTCACACACAACAGGAAACCCACATCTAGTGCTGTCTCTGTCTGTAGCTGGGGG
This sequence comes from Muscicapa striata striata, assembly GCA_030060385.1. Lineage (NCBI taxonomy): Eukaryota > Metazoa > Chordata > Aves > Passeriformes > Muscicapidae > Muscicapa > Muscicapa striata. The sequence goes on along the minus strand of JAREIS010000465.1, from coordinate 482,043 downwards.
CTGGATGAGATGGCTCCTGCCTGGGCCTTTTTTCTGCCCCTATGTCCTATTGCAGCAATAGAAGAAAGGGAAGAACTGAGGAACCACCATGTGTCCAAGACCTCTCACTGCTCCACTTGAACAGAGAATGGACTTATCAAGCCATTTATTTTTGTGCATGAGCAAGGAGTTACAAGTGCATTTTGAGAATCTACCTTCAGTGTTTTTTACAGCTTCTGTAGGGCCTGCATCCATCTCCTTTCATAGCAGTCCACCATCCCGCCAGCTTCCTCATGCTTCCAAAAGCATCCTTGCACTAAGTGCTCAAAAATATATCTGCTGTTACATCACTCATACGTACCAGACTCTACTGTGATTCTTCATGCATGAAGACCGATGCTAAATTGTATTGTATTTTATCGTGGGTCCACAAAAAAAGGGAGCCAGATTTGATTTTGAAAACAAAATGAAACTTGTTAAGTATTTGTGTGTTCCACTTAAGTTCAATGCTACAAAAGATCCTTTCATGTTTCTTTTAGATTGAGATCATGATTGACTATTGCCTGAACCCACCAGTACATATACCTATACCTATACCTATACCTATACCTATTCTATACACTAATATCATCAGTAGTTCACTGTCATCAAATCAGAATACTTACAATTTAATTTTTTTTAGAATTTTTTTTGGATCATTAATTTGTTTTGGGGTTTTTTACAATTTTATATTTAGTTTGGGGATTTTTTTCCTCTTTTTTAACCTCAGGTACTGAATTCAGGAGAAAAACTCAGTTTGTATGAATGGAAAGATATCTTTAAAGTTGTAGGGAGAAAAGCTTTAAAATGACAGGTTACAACAGAATCAGATACCAAAAAGAAAATCATAGAAACATGAAATATAGAGGTTTTTTTATTCTATTATTTTGACCAATCTCCTGAATTTTTGGGACATAACTAATGATCTCTGAAATACTCATCACCTCAACTACCAGTGGTTCAGTTTCTTATTAAGAGTGGACTGTGGAAAGCATACATTTAAGGAATAGAAATATTCAGCTGAGTAATAAAGAGCAAATACATGTTTGCCTTGTGGGCATTCCTAATCTTCTGAGCTCTCTAAGCGCTTCCATCTTCTTTTGGAACTCCCTTTCTTTGTTTTCTGCAGGTTCTTCACAAAACATCTCAGAGGTTTCTGCAGCAGCCTGACAACATGAAGAGCCATGGGCAGGGGTGCCTGTAGATACCCAACGTGAGGGAGCAGCCTGAGGTTTTGCTTTCTGTTTGGCCATGATTAACAGAGACTCTCCTCCCCCATATAGACATAAGAGAACTATTATGTTCCCTAGATTTGCTCTTGCTTTTAGATGCAGGTCAGAGATGTTGAGGCCTCAGAAAGGGAGTTCCTTTCCATTCCAGGCTGAAGGCTGCTGTGTGGAAAAGTCACAGTGAAGCCATGGCATCAGGGAAAGGCATGGTCAGGACATGATCAAACACGGTGCAAAGTCTGTAAGTCTTTGCTTCATCAGAGGAAAGTTTTCTCAAATCAGGTGCAAGAATGGAACAGGAAAAAGGATTCAGGGCAAATCTACACTCACATCTAGGCTTGGATGCCACTGTGTATGCACAGAACTTTCCAGAACAAATCCCTTGGTGTCTGAGCCGAAACTAAGGCTTCTGTTTTGTCTGTCCTACAAGGTGCTAAAGGTCAGTGGGATCTGAGGGCATAGGTTCATAAATCATAGGCACCACACAGCAGAATTACCCTCTGTCCTCCAGTGTGTCCTGTCTGTGCTGTGGTCTGCATTCACACAGAACTGAGTGGCTCCTTTCCTCTGATGACCTTCAGTAATATACAATTCCTTCCAGTCTCCAGAGGCTGGAGTGAGATGAACACCATGTTTCTTGCTCCACAGCCCTTGATAGCTCCAAAACTACTGCTGATCATTATATCCTGATTGTTATTTTTAAGATTGAATCTTGTTGACAGAGAAATGGGAGCCAGGCTTCAGGGAGAGATAATAATGCAATTGTAAAAGAGCTCAAAAGAGGACAGGAGTTTACAGAGAGAGCTGAGCAACGGTCACATGTCTGGGTTTCTATTCCACCATAAGTCACACAACAAACATGAACATGGGGCTTGTTTCAGTCTACTTGATTCAGAGGTATACCATGATTCTAATCAAATTTAAAAAAAAACCCGAATCAGCAACAAAAGCCTCTTGTCGTTTCCTGTGGGTGGCAATGTACCTAGAAAACATACTCCTCTGCTACAGTCACAGTTGTGTTTTTAGAACTGTTGGTGCCCACTCATTATCCATGAAAATATCTTGGAGCAGGGGGAAGGGGAGAACTAGCAGTGGTGAGTCAGCAAAAATAATGTCTACACTATGATAGTGTCTCCTAATTTCCTCCCTGCTCCCCAGGTAAAATGGGAGGTTGTTAAAAGCCCAGACAAATCTTTGAAAGCATGCCTCACCCAGTTTTAAGAGGATCACTAGCCTGATCAGGAAAAACCCTTTGTTTTCTTGTACTGTTCAGAAGACAGCAAGGAAAGATGAAGATGGCTGCACCAAGAAACTAACAACACATCTGAAGGAAAGTCTCACAAGACATTGCTCTCTTAAGGAGAATTTCCACTCTTAGAGAGATTCTCATTTGTCATCCAGCAGCAGCCATGTGTCTTAAATAAGGCCATTAAGGCTTTCTGCATTCTCACCTTCTGCTCGGAGGTAATATTTTCCTCTCCTTCCCTCGGTTGCCTTATTTCCTTTTATTTCCTCCCCGTAAGTCTCTAAAAATAAAAGGGTGCCATAGGAAGATCTTTTGGTTGCTGCCTTCTTCAATGCGAAGGAAGATGGGGCACAGTGGAGAGAAGACCAGAATGGTCACCAGAAAGGCAGAGCAATGGAGAGAACCAAACTATTAGAAAAATTATGATCCTAAAGTACACTAATAACAAGACTATGGAAGTCAAAGGGCCCATAAAGTAAATACTCACAAGAAACCTAAATGTGCTGATAGCACAGTGAGCAACCTCCCCTAGGTCTAGGAAACCTTGGAGGGATCCTGGGGGAAAGGAGAGTGCAGAGGAAGCAGATTACAATGTTTTACTTCCTGACAAATGTCATGCTGAACACTGCTCCTCTGAATGGAACATGTAACTACTGTGCCCCTACCCTTCACCTGTCTAGAGAGGAAACTTCACCCATAGAAAATCAACCATGTCTTCTAAGCAGATGAATACAGCAGAAGCTTTCAGCAGAGAGAAAATAGAAGAATAAAGTTCTGTCTCCCAGAATTTTGTAGTTATCTGCAAACAAGTCTGGAGACAAAAACATAGCTTTCACTTTAAATAAGCTCCTGTTCCATTGGAGAACAAGACAAGATTGTGGGAATAGGCTGTCTAAGGCACTGGGCACAATTGATGAGCATAGTCAGCACTCCTGGTTCTCCATTTTTGTGCATTCCAACCTCCCACATGGCTGTAAAGGGAAGAGCGACAAAATCCTGGAAGAGTCAGGAGACTAAAAAAATTTTGGAAGTTACTGTGCAAGGCACCCACTGGCACCCAGCAACACATACACTGGTTTAGCTGCCACTGATGCCACCTGCATGTGGCAATAGGAGCTGCTGATCCTGGTGGGTGGATATGGAGAAGCAGCTCTCTTTCCTCCACTACAGGTGGCTCTTTCAGGGGCAGGGCTTTCCTGACAAGTGTGAGAGACTCATCGTGTGAAGAAACAAAGTCAAGGGGTTTAGTCAGACTCACGGTTGCATTATAGTTGTCTATTCTTTTTATCCTTTGACTTATGCCTGTTTTTGTCTGATCACAAATCATATACTGTGAATCATCAGGCAGCCTCTGTGCCATCCTTCAGGGGACATGAATATTCAAAAAAAAAAAAAAAAAAAAAGGGAAAGGTAATTGAGAAAAGAGGGGAGAATCACTACCCTGAGTTAAGGAGGGAGATCCTTTTTTACACCTGGGTTCAGAAAACTGAATTATTTTTCCAGGATCTCATTACAACCATCTTGGCCACCATATTCACTCTGCAGGCAATGAGGACTAGATGACTGGAATAACAATCAAGACCACTAATGATCTCACTCTTTCATCACAGACATTAGAATGGCCACATTCAGAACCAGTGTCACTCTTCTTGTCATCTGAAGCCCTGTCCTAATGCTAGGTGATTTTTCAATATTTCTGAAATATTTTCAACTTCTGGACTTGGGAAAAAATAATTTTTTTGCAAGAAAAGAAATCCAGTGTGTTACATAATACTATCATGTCTTCTTTCTCAAAAACTTAAAGGCATTTCTTTACATGTTATTCCAAGATGACCCTGTTAAGACTATGTGTCCCATGCCTGTCCTCCCATCATGACCCAGGAGAATATTCAGAGTTGGTGAAACAACAAGAACTTACATTTGGGAAACACTCTAGTGAGGTTTTACAGATTTAGCCCGAATGAGATGGAGATAATATTAAAAGAAAGCATTTCCCCTTCAGTTTTCTCACAGCCCCTGGATTAAGGACTAGATACTGCTACATCTCTACTGTAGTTTCAGTATCTCCAGGGCACTTCCTGACCCAGTGTATCTTTACTAGAGATCTAGAGGGTCTGACACGATGTAATGAAGGCATCCACACTTCCATCCAAATGTCCCCGAGCCATGATTTCTACATCATTGGAAGCTCAGAACCTGTACCAAGAAAGTGCCATTACCCTACACAAAGGTTGTGGTTATCTCATCCAGGCACCAGTTATGTGCTCTGTGTGAGAGAGAACTGAGGACCGAGGGACTCTATGTGTCACCAAGTGCAGCTGATGTGGCTGTATTTGAACAGTAGAGTCTGGATGTTTCTGATTTACAATAATATTCTGGATATCAGTAGAGCCATACGTCTTTCTTGGGCTGTAATTACTTAAGTTTAAGTGAGATACAAATGAATATGATGATTCTGACACAGATGCATCGGGAGACTGAAAGACGTTAGGAATTACAATTAGTAAGTATAAATGCTGACTTAAGCCATAATTTGCTTCCAGAATCTGAACTTGCAAAAATCTCAACTTTGACTTTCAAAACCACTGAGAAAACTTATATTAAGATTCTTTGTGTTTTAACAGACACTCCTCCACTAAACTGATAAACAAGCACTACAGGCAGACCAAGGAGGTGTATGCAGGGCCAATAGGCACACAGGTTGCACCGTGATGGGATTATGTCATTAAATTCCAGTGTGGGTTATAAAATGGATCAAAAAGCTTTAGCTCTTGGAAAAACATTGAGAATAGAAGGGATGTAAGTTATCTCCCACCTGATCTCCTTCCTGTACTTTGTAAGCAGAACACAAATATTCTCATAATTTTAACTATCACTTAGAAAGTTCCATTTGAAGGCTAAACTAGCATACTAAAATCACAGCTAGATGTATCAGATTTCAGTCTTTCCTGGCTGGCAGCAAGAAAACGCTGGTTACGAGACACCACCTGCAAGTTTATGGGCTATTTCAGAGCCTGAGTGCTTGTTTTTGCATTAACAAAAACTTTGGGTGAGTGTGAAGAGAGCAGTAAAGCCAAAGTAAGGAGAAAAGTCATTCAAATATCTGCTGCTGCTTTTGCTAAAGAAAACACAAGCCCATGATGATAAGCAATAAAAAGCATCCCACAGAGATAATAAATAGAGAAAGGATGCTCTTTCTGTAAAATGCCTCCCCACACCTTTCTGTGCAATCCCTATGCCCAGCAGCACATACCCACTGCTTCCTGTGTCTCAGCTTTGCTCTGGTTTGCACATTGTGAGGTGCTGGAAAGAGGTGATACCTGATGCAAAGCTCAGGATCATGAGAAATCAGTCATTAACAGTCAAGTAGACAACACGCACTAACGTTTTCTCCACGGTATGGCTAAGCATCTTTCATTGGTTTGCTTTAGCAAGGGGGTGTTTTTAATACAGGTAATTCCTGGGAGCTAAATCTGTTTTAATTCAATTACAGTTGAAATTTAACACAGTGAAATCTTTTTTATGGGGTTCTAAACAGAACGCAGAGTTATCACAGAGCAATGTAATCACCACTGGAATTGTCAAACTGCCTGGCCAGATCATGTGCACGGAAAAGTTACAACCTTCACAGTATATGCACTTTCTGGCATAGCTTTCACACCAGTATAGAGGAATTTCCAGCCTCTGTGAAGCCCTAAAAATGCACAATGACTACTTGCAGCTCCTATGTTGACAAAACAATTAGTGGTGCAACTCGTTTTTAAATGAGCTGAGCCATCCAATTACAACAATCAAGCACACCTGCGTTACCAGTTGTTGATTCCTCTCTCAAAAGCAAAAATGCTATGAAGGCCAGAGCAAAGATATGCCTACTGATAAGGCTTTTCCAGAGCTGGATGTATTTGTATAGGTTAGAGCATCACCAGCTGCCAGAGATCATGCTATCCTCCACCCCATTCTGCTCCAAATAAGCATGCACAGATATTATTCTGGCCCCAAATCAGTGGGTGGGATCCTCTAAAGTCTAATAGTGGGAATAATCAGTATCCCTAAGTCTCCTCAGCCTTCCTCAATCCCATCAGGAAACACAGAACCACATACCCCTGTGAATGAAGTGAAACACAGTCAGTTGCTGGGAGTACTGTGCCGCATAAACCATTTTCCCCAGAGATGCCAGGAGAGAATGGAAAACAGCACAGCACTGACATGGCTTAGTCAGACATAACATATGTTGCTCAGTGCAATAAAATAAGGTTCTTGAATTCTGCAGGGACAATGTAAGGGAGCAGAAGGGGCAGCAAAGAGTCTCAGGTCTGAATTGCTCCTACAAATTATAATTATGGTCATGTAATTTTTTAAAATAAATTAAGTCTTAGAAAAATACAGCAGCTGTCAGTCATATAGGTGCTTATATTCCTTTCACAGAAGGAATTGCAGGACAGTGTAACTTACAGAGCACGTGTAGCAAAGACATCAGAGCAGCACAGTTTTGATAGGAATAATTCCATCAGCCCCAGTCTGCATGGAAAGAGAATGAGGGTCCTCCACTGACACACAACAATCCCATGAGGGAAGGAGGCAATCACCTGACAAAAAGTCAAGCCTAATTCTAAGCAACACCCCCACTGCCATGGGCTCACAGCACCATTCAGAGGGTTTGGACAAGAGGAAAATTTGAAATAGAATGGTGAACAGTAGTTTTAATTTGTGGCTATCCTATGTTTCCGAGCTTTTATAATAAAAGAAAAAATCTCTCCAAGTGTCTTCTGATATATTTGAAGATTGTGGAGGATAATGCAGCTTTCATTCCGAGTACTCAGACTGATAATGATACTACTCAGAGATGTCAGCTGAATAAACAAAGTGGATTCCACAAACCTCCTTATATTCTCAACAGCTAACCCTTCGGCCAGTGCAAGCAGGAATGAGTCTAGTAACAGCACATCAGGGTTATTTACCAAGCTCTAAGTGCAACATGAAGATTTTGTCCCAAATGAGACTGCTATGAGAAAATCACCAGAGAAAAAGAGCTCATTTTGGCCATAATCTGTTACCCCACAGCAAGTGGGGCACATACAAGTCTACAATGTGTCTCCAGGTGTGGGCATCTGCCCATGACTCTGTGTAGCTAACCATTTGCTATTGTAAGTCAGCCCTGTCCTGGGTGCATCAGGCATCACAGGTGGGCAAGGGAGGGGATTGTCCTGCTCTGCTCTGCACTGTGCTGGGGGCAGGTCTGGGTGACACCATAAAAGAGGATGAAAAGCTTTTAGAGACTGACCAAGGGAGGTCAGTGAAGATGGTGGAGAGCCTTAAGGGAAAGAAGAGCAAGGAGCAGCTGGGGTCACTTTGCTCAGGGCGGAGAAGAGGAGTCTGAGGAGAGACCTCATTGCAGTCCCCAACTTCCTTGCGAGGGGAGGAGAAGGGGCAGACATTATCTCTTCTATGTGGTCACCAGTTACAGGACCCAAGGAAATGATATGAACTCTGCCAGGTTTAGGTTGGATATTAGAAAAAGATTCTTCTCCCAGTGGGTGTTTGGGCACTGGAACAGGCTCCCTGGGAAAGTGGTCACAGCACCAAGCCTGACAGAGCTCAAGAACTGAATTTCCTTTTCCTCTTCATGACTCTCTCACTCTAGTGTGTGAAAAATCACACTGCCAGAGGCCAGTGTTCACAAAGGATACAAAAAAGTCCTGAAAAAATCAACTTTATTCAAATAAAAAGAGTCCATTGGGATATACCCTTGTGGGGTCTCTCAAGTTTTTGGAATATGCAGCCTCATTTTTATCCTAAATTCACAACCACAAGTTGCCCTCTTTGATTCCCAGTTGGCTGTGGTACCCAAAATGCCTAATACATATTCCACCTTTAACGTGTACCCTCCCATATCATACATCACATGATCATTAAAATTAGCTTAAAGTCTACCCCAAGAAGTTACTACTCATAAGCCTATTAACCCAAACTCTTCCCAAAAATCTCAAAAGTTTTGACCCTGTTGGTTTCTGTAACTTGTGTGGTTTGATGTTTCTAAAGACCCTCACACCCATTCTTGCAGAATGTGACTGGTTCTTTCAGGCTACCTAGTTACAGAGTTTGTTTGTAGAGGCATATACACGCATTCTCCTACCAATCCCTCCTCATCTTATTTCTCAATACTTGTCATTATAAACTTTAATTACCATTAACTTGACTTTTTTGCTCTTGGCGTAGTACAAAAACTAAAGTTGTTTCTGCACAAAGTTGCTACTGCATTTGTTTGGTGGCCCACCAGGTAAACATGAAAATATGTCCCACTTTTCCTATTTGTTTTAACACGTTTCCATTGTCATCTATTTGCAAACAACATTAGCTCATTTAATGTTGTCCTCCGCACCCGATGTGGCATGTAAACACACAGAAACAACTTAGCATGAAAGAAGGAATGACAACTTGTATCATCCCCTCAACCACTGGAGATCCAGAGTGGAGGAAGGTCCTCATAGATGCTCTGTGGCTACTGATCTGGTCCACTTTTCTGTTAACCACAGTCTTTCTCCCATCTTTTTCCTCCCTCTAGCTCCAAATCTCTGGAGCTGTGGAAACCTTGACCTGAATATGATGGGCCCACCCTTCAGCAGTTTCTACTGTGGTTCCTATGGTCGACAACAATTGGTATGGCCCATGCCACTTTGCCACCATCAGTGCTTCTTTCCACTTCTAAACTAGTACTCAGTCTCCCGGTTGCATATTGTAAACAGCAAAATCCAAAAGCAGGGTCCTGCTTTTGGCTTCCTGTCAAAGCGATTTCATGAGAGAGAATATTCTGACCACCTGCAGTTTTAATTATACATCCCTTGTCTCCACCTCCCCAACTGGGCTGGCAATTAACAGGGTAAGGAACCCCAAACAGTAATTCAAAAGGGGAAAATTTGGTATCTTCTCTGCACTTGGCTCATATTCTGGCTAAAGCTCATAGCAAAAACCATATCCATGGCATTTTAGTTTCTAACAGCAACTTCAAAAGCTGTTTCTTTATTTCTCCGCTTACTCTTTCTACTCTGAGAATGTGAGAGGTTATGGAGGTCCCATTATATTCCTAAAGCTGCCTTAACCCCTTGATGAATTTTTCTGTAAAATAAGCTTTCCTATAAGAGTCTATTGCTTTCACAATCCCATATCTTAGAATTATTTGTTCCAAAATTATATTAATAACTCATCCAGTAGCTGCTGAAGCAACTGGCAACACTTCTAGCCACACTGTTACCTCATACTATTGCTAGAAGTTATTTAATTCTTCCCACTTGGGGCATTTCAGTAAAATCCTCTTGGCAGCATCGAAATGGGCATACAGCCAGAGGTCTCCCTCCCCGACAGCATTCTCTGTAACCTGCCTGTTGGCTTTGGCACACATCAAGCCAACTCTGTGGCTCACTTTGCCAGAGGAAAAGGACCTGAAGCAGCATACATCTTGAGGAAGGCTTCCAAGAGCCCCAATAACTCCCTTCATGGATTCTAGTATTTGTAGGGCCAAAACCTTCAGAATCCAATTGTTTGCCATCCTGTGTAAATCATTTATCCCCTCTTTCCTCTGTTTCACTATTTTTAGTTACCTCCAACTCGTCTGGCAGAAAAGACAGTCTCTTCAGCAGCTGTTGAGCAGTTTGGAGCAAAAGGAGGATCCTAGATCCTTCTGGAAAATGTTCTGCTTTCCAAACTTCTTCATCTGCCAGTCAATTAGTTATTGCTTCCTCTGAGTGTCCTGACTGATGTCTCCTAACATGTATTATTGCCATCTCTTTTGGTAAATTAACTGCCTCCAATAGGCAAGTCAGTAAACCCTCATGAGATAAGGTTTTTCCTTTGCAATATAATACCTTTCATCCCAATTTTCCAAATGCATGTACCACCCCACAGGCATCCTTTGAATCTGTAAATATATTACCACCTTTCTTTGACACAAGCTGAAGGCTCTTACTAAGGCATACAATTCTGTGCTGACCGTGTGGATGGCAGCTTCCCTCCTTCATGCAATTCCCTTCCTTTTACTATAGCATATCCTGTGACTAGTTTTCCATCTATTTCTCTTGAAGACCAATCAATAAACACCTTTTGGCCAAGTGGTATCCTGTAAATCTTCTCTAGCTGGGGTCTGGAGATCTATTACTTGAATAGAGCCATGAGTTTCCTACAGGTGTTTTGAGACCAGTTAAACTGGGGGCTTGGTTAAATCCTCCTCCAGGCTAGGAGGGCTAAACTCTTCCCTGCTTCTCAATTCTAAATCCTCCTGTTCCATCAAACAAGTTTCATACTGTAATAACCTAATGCTGGCCATCCATTTAGAAGCTGTTTTGGTTAACAAAGCCTTAACTTGATGGGAGACTTTAACAATAAGAAATCCTTCTGCTGTTAATTTTCATGTCTCAGTTACCAATAAAGCTGTGGCTGCACAATATTGCAAAAAATGGGGCCTCCACCTTGCCACTGGGTCTAACATCTTGGAAAAATAAACCACCTGTCCTTGAGTATCCCCAAGTTCTTGCACTAGAATACCTTTGGCATGGCCCTGTTAAACATTCACATATAATTCAAATTTTTTTTCCCTGTCTGGAAGGGCTAGGGCTGGAGCCTCAGTTAATCTGCTTTTTAAAGCTTTGAAGCTCTACTTCCCTTTTGATGTCCATATCACAACGCTGGGGCTGTCTTCTGTTAAAAGGTCATACAAGGGTTTGGCTGAGACAGAAAAGTCTTCAATCCAGGTTCTGCAACACCTTATTAGTCCTTAAAATTGTCCCAGATCCTTTTTAGTCCTGGATAACGGTACTTCTAAAATTTCTTGGACCCTCTCTAGGTCAAAACATCACAAGTCTTCAGTCAAAGTATGTCCCAAATATTTAATCTTTTTCTCCATCATTTGTGCTTTCTTTTCAGATACTGTAAGCCCCTTTTTTTTGGCTAGAAAATTAAGCAATTTCACAGTGGCTTCTTCTATCACTTCCTATTGTTCTCCTGATAGGAGCAAGACATCCACATATTGCAATAACCTAATCCCTGGGACCAGAGTAAATTCTTCCAATATTTTTTGTGAGGTGAGCCCAAATAAGACCATATATCCCTACTGAAGGTCTGCCCATGTCAATTGTTGCATTCTTATTTTCTCTTCTTCGTCTTTGAGTTCCCAATCCAAGGCAAAATACTGTTTACTATCCTTTGTAAGTCAGCATTCCCAGTAAGCATCCTTTAAATGAAGTACTAAATAGTAATGATATCAGGAGGGTATCTGGTTCAAGATGGTGTAAGGATTTGGGACCATGGGATGCCTCAGTTTAATAATCTCATTTATTATTCTTGAGTCCTGCACCATTTTATAAGTTCTATCTGGTTTTTTAATCATCAGGGTGGGAGAATTACAAGGGCACATGCATGGCTCCAGAAGACCTGTCTTTGGTGAGAACTCAAGAATAGGCTGTAATCCCTTTCCTTCCATCTCTTAAAATAGGGCATTGCTTCTTAGAGACCACTTGTCTCGGTTGTTTCAAAATATCTGAAGAGCTTCCATATCTAATTTTCCCTTTTTCCCTGGGGCTGCCCACACTTCTGTCCTCACTTTAGCTAAAGTTTAATCAGAGAATTTACATAGTGTTACAAAAGTATTAGCCTCTGTATAACCTTTTATAATATTGATTTGAATTCCCAATGTAGCCATTAATTCTCTTCCCAAGAGGTTGCGATCAAAATTTGGAACAAGTGAAAATTCATGCACCTCGTACTTTCCTCCCACATCCCCTAGGTGTCGTTGAATCAGACACACTAGCTCATATTTTTCATCTACCCCTTGAATAAACAAAGGCCATTTTGACAATTGCCCCCACTTTGGGATAAGATTCAAAGCAGACCAAGTGTCTATTTTGTCTACCAAGTGTCTTCCTGTGTCTACAGGAAGTGTATTTCCTTTTGATCCAGACCTAGTTTGTATGTTACTAAGGGCTCCTGTGTGGTGGGTCCTTGGTATAACGGCAGCCCCTGACAACCCTAAAAATCCATTTCCCATCAGCCAGCAGACTTCCTCCTCACAAGGGTCTGCTTACCTCTGGGGACATTCCCTCTTCCAATGTCCTTCTTTCTCACAAATAGGACACTAACTCCTTCTCTATGCTCTTTCGGCTAACCCTCTACCACTGGGGTAGACACACTGCTGTTAAATACAAGGGGGGTGACTGCCCCCTCCCCTTTATCCTGGGTGACACTGCACGTTTTGCTTCAGGAGATGTAAAAGCTGTGACATCCTTGCCTTCACCTTTGCCTTCTCCTCATCCCTTCTCATATACACCTACTCTGCCTTTTTAACCACCTCACTCAGGGGCTTATCCTGCCACTCCCCATATTTCTGTATTCTTATATCAGGCCAGGATTTGATGACAAACTTTTCTTTCAGCAATGTATCAAAGGCTGGTCCCTCAGGGTCCAACCCTCCTTCCTTCCTCAAGGCATCCCTGGTCCTTTCTAGACAATGAGAAGGACTCGATCTTTTTCTTGCTCTAAGAACATAGCATTGTTAGTTCTAGGAACCATTGTTTTAATTGCTCTAATTAAATACCCACTGTAATCTCAAATGTAGGCCAATCTGGATTAATTATTCAGATCCCACTGAGGATCTGCCTGGGGAAATGCATCAACCACTATAGGCAAATTTTGCCCAGCCCTTCCCACGGCCTCTGGGTGTTCAGCCTCCCACAGCTGGTAAGCTTTCTGCAAATCATCCATTTTTCCTGTATCCTGAAGAAAATGTCGTAAAGGAAATCTCAGTCTTTCCAAGTATAATCTGCATTTCCCAAATAGCCCTCTATCTTTTCCCCCACCCCTATGGAGTCATCCAAATATGGGGGTAATGCCTTTTTAACCCTCTTATATTGTGAGTGGTAACTGGCACAATTAAAAACCTGAGCCTTCCACCCTGGCTCCCCAATGAAACCTGACATAGGGGCATCTGTAGGATTCATGTCTCCTGTGTGCTAGGGGTACTTGGTGTCTTACACTGGGCTCCCTCTCTAGGTCTGGAGAGGGATATGATATCCTGTTCTTTTGCCTTGCTGTACCCGAGCAGGGCTGTAGGAACAGTATTTCCTTGTTTTTTCTGTCCTGAAAGTTGGAGATACAGAGGATCTGCAGCTGGCCCTGAATCTTTATTTATTATGGGGGAAGGTACTGGAAAATGTCCCAATCCTCATTCTTATTCTTTTCTTAATTTCCTTCTCCTCCTTATTCTTTTTTCTTATTACATGGACTCCTGCTGGTACTTGCCTTAACCATATTTTTCCACATTCCTTTTCAACCAATCTTTCTCCAGTATAATTTAAGTACAACGAAAATTTTGACAAAGACTAACATCATCTATCCCAAAAGGGGACAATTTAAATCCTCTCAGCAGATCATATTCTGGCCAGATAAAATAACAATATTCTATGATTATTTCCTTAGTTACCTCTGAGGCAATGCACAAACTGTCTCAGAACCTCAGCATTCTCCCCAGGGAGCTATCTGGGGGTATTCCATGATCATAATCACTATTGTTGAGATCCTCTCTCATCTTTCCTTCTCTGCCTTCCCTGGGCTTCCTCCCTGAAATTCCCATCATATTCTGTGATGAGATTTACAGTGGTCCTTCCCCAAGAACCTCTTCATGGACCCCTTTGGTCCATCACTCACTGGTACTCTCAAGTACCCAATCAGTCATTCAGTGCTGGCTGCTACTGAGGGGAGTGATCATCTAAGAGTGGGTGAGGTACCCCAGGAGCTCTGTTTGCCACCTGCCATCTCTGGAAGGTGAAAGCTTTCCTGTATGTGTCCCCAGTTGTGCAGAAAATCACAGTGCCAAGGGCCAGCATCCACAAAGAAGGCAAAGAAGTCCTGAAAAACCAACTTTATTCAAATGAATGGAGATTCCAATGGGACATACTCCTGTGGGGTCTCTCAAGCTTTTGGAACATGCAGCCTCCTTTTTGTCCTAAATTCTCAACCACATGTTGCCCTCTTCCTTTCTCATCTGGCTGAGGTACCCTAATACTGCCTAATATATTGATTACACTAATACCTGTACATAAAGGCACACATTTAACATGTACCCCTCCGTATCATACATTGTATGATCATTAAAATTAGCTTAAAGCCCACCCTGGCAGAGAAGTTACTACTCATAAGCCTATTAAGCCTGCACACTCTTCCCTAAAAATCAGGAGTTTTGACCCTGTTGGATTCTGTAACAAACTTGTGTGGTTTGTAAAGACCCTCGCACCCATCCTTGCAGAACACGATTGTTTTTTTGAGGCTACTCAGTTGTAGAGTTTATTTGTGAAGGCCACCCACATCTATTCTCCTATTACAAACCAGCCAGGGACTGGAATTCACTTCCCTCATTACCAGGCTTTCCTGTATTGAAGACTATCCAGAGGGAAGAGAAAAGAGAATCGTATGGGGAGAAAAAAACAGCCAAAGAGTGGGAGGGCATTTGGGCATCTCTGCTGTGATGGGCTTAGGAAAGAAGCTGCTGTGTAATAGGCAGGCCCTCTGGATCAAAGAGAGGGAGAGAGGATAGCAAGGCAGTTGATGGTATGGGAAAAGAAATACGCAGCCTTTGCCCCATCACCTCTTACTTCTTCATTCAGGGCAGAGCATTTGCTGTGCACACACAGCCCAGCCAGTGTTGGCAATCAGCACCTGACCTTCACAACTGTGGACTCCGCTCCCATGCCCTCAACAGAACTTTTACACTCCTAGCCCTAGAAAAGACTAAAATATCAACCAGCACTCACCTTCTCCCTCTCTTGGATGCAGTGCCACCTCTCAGAAGACAGTCTAGAAACAAATAATTGTGGTGAGCAGGGTATAGACAAAAGATAACTGGGGGACAGAAGAGAGCTGAATCAAGAGATAACTACACCAAATTGCCGGAATACATTTGCAAAATATGTGGTAGAAGTATATGGTAATGCATTATTTGAATAATACTGATAGCATTATTATATACTAAATCATAATCCATATGCATCAGGGAGAGAGTTAAGGTAACAGCAAATTCACCTGCTTAATACTTTATAACAGGTTAGAATTATAAATTATCCGTTTCTCAGCAGCAATCAGTCCTTCTGTCAACCTTGAAATGGTTTTACAGAGAACAAATTTGCTTTTACAGAAAATGCAAATGTTACTGAGTTATTGCATAGTACAACACTTTCTCAGCCTCACTAATAATTTTCATCAGGATATACACAAGCAGTTTGCGCAAAGATTACTCCTGAAAACAGCAAAGGTCAGGCAAGATGCTAGGCCCTGCTCCATCCTTCTCAGGACACAGGACCTGCCTCGGCGTCAGAAGGAATAACCAGGATCTCCACGGAAGAATACTGTGTCACAAAGTTTTAGACAAATTTGCAAATTACTCCTTCACTATCTTTTTAGCGGTTTGTTGACTCTAAAAGCTGCTTCCCCTCTGCCGGGCTGCTCTGCGCGTGTTGCACACCTTTCCTGCCAGCAGCCCCACCCTGCTCTCTCCTGGATGCTGGAAGATATCCCAAGCTGGCTGGGCAGGAGAAGGCAGCACACCCACTGAGCAGCCTCCACTCAAGGTGGAGCCTTGCAAGGCCCTTCTTTCCCTGTGGGCAAACAGGGCACAGGCTCATGGATGTCCAAGGTGTCTATACAGGCTATACTGGCATTGTGGCCACTTGCCTGTCCTAAGCCAGCTTAGGACAATAAACACAATAACAATAAACACCAATACAATCATGACAATGTTCAAATGCAATTCTATTCTCTTCTCTCCATGTCTGAGATGACAGTCAAGCTGAGGGCAGGGTCTCTTCAGAGGAAACTTTGTCATAACTCAACTATAAACTTTCAATCAGCCCTTCTAAACCTTTCCATAGATGTGGTTCCAGTTCTGTAGGCAGACCTGCAGCTGGCAATCTCTTAGACACTGAGCTATCCTACTGGGGCATGCAGCCCTGGTGCAGCTCCCAGACAGAGCTCCCACTCCAATCATGGCAAGGCAGCTCTCTGCTTTAGAGAGAACTAGAATTGCCTAATGGAGAACCCACCCAGAGAAGTCAGGACACATGAGCTGCAGAAAGCAACCTGTACACTGACCAACTCCCACTGCAGTTCTAACCCAGGACTTGAGCAGCCTCTTCTGAGTTTTCATTTACTACATTTCACATTGCAGCATATCATATGAACCACTGATATTTCTGAATCACTGAAAAGTGAAAGAAGATGAATTCTTGTTTTCCAGAGGGATAGCAGAGCCTTCAAGGCACTGGTGAACTCTGCTGTTGGAGGAAAGAGTGATTTAAAACACAGTGCTTCCCTTTGATGCTTACTGTCTTAGACATCACATTAATCAGAGCTTTGTGGATGGCTGATGTGCAACCATACGCACTTTTACTTAAAAGCAGAGAAATCAAGGACATTTAACAGCTCCAGATACGGTATTTTTAAACTTCAAAAGTAATAAACTATTTATGAAGTGCCACCAAGGGGAGTATCCAGGCTATATTTGTTTGAACAGTTTGCCCTTAAAAAAAAAAAAAAGCAATTTTTTTCTTAGGTGCATACTAATTTTCTGTGATGTTAATGTGCATGCAGCCCTCAAACAGAATCACTAGCTGTTGCTAGCTTTCTTTTCAACTAATAGCAATAGATGTGGATTTTCGTTGACCCTACAGAAAATGTGGGAGAACACTCCAAAACCAAATAAAAACCAAACAAAAAAAACCACCCTCATATAGCCTGAAGCAGACAATTTCCATGAATGGGAAAATTCTGAAAGCGTTTGGTGACATAACCTGCCAAGCAGCTTCTCTGGTCAATCTGAGCTCAGGTGCCACTGTTACCATAGCTACCATGAAAGAAAAGACATTATCTGAGAAGACGACCCATTTTCCCCAAGAAACTGTCCAAGCTGGGAAAACACCTCACAAGCTTTCACCAGAGGTACTATAACATAAGGAAGGCATAAGATCAGAGGGTAGCACTTTTGACACAAAAAAAAAAAGTGTTAAAACCTATTGCTGGAAAATTGTGTTTTCCCACCATTCCCACAAATGTCGAAGGAAGAATCTTAGACTGAAAATCTTTGGCAAACAGCCATCTCTGGCTAAGGAAGCAGGGTCCTAAAATAGTTCTGCACAAAGCTGCAGCTGTTTCTTGCTGCTGCAGCTCTGAATATGAACATGGGTTTGCCCAGATGTGCAGACATTTAGAAATTCGTACCCAACTAGTACTCTTTCCTTTTCTGTGCAGTTCCTTCACTGTTTTCTTACTCAGGAAATGGCTGTTTTGTCCTAAGAGAGCCTCTTCTCTCAGTCTTTTCAAATATTGAACATCTACTGCTCCTTTTCACTTCCATCTTCAAGACAACAACCTTGCAATGCTTTTGGCTTTTTCTAATTCATCTGAACACAATTGAATAAGAAGCAGAATAAAAATTTCAAATCCTATGACACCTGCAAGATTCTAGTGCGTATATATATATACACTTTTATATATAAAAGTAGAAAAGTAACATCATTAAATGAAAGGGACAAAACAGCACACTTTGCTGCAAATGTGGACCTCTAGTAAGTATGATATCCCAAGTGTGAGCCTTTGTAATCTAATAGCTCAGTTACTTTCAAGAGGGAAAAACAACTATGTTTCAGGAGGGTTATTGGAAAAAGAAAGGAAAAAAGAGGTGAAACCAATGAGAACAGTTTACCCATTTAAAATAAAGTGACTGAGATATTCAGCATTTTTTTCTGTAACTACAAGAAAACTATTAATTAAAAAAAAAATAAAGTTTTTATGCATAAAAGAGAATTGAATTAGTTTAAAATACCACCAAAAGTAATTTTTAAAGGATTCCAGAACTACAGGTTTTCAGGATGCTTCACACTGCATTGCTATGAGCAAATAAAGAGAAAGAATTTCTGTCATGAAAAGAACAGCTATATTGTTTTTCATTTATTTTTTTCTGGAACTATATTGATAAATGAGAAAATTGTTGGACATGAATAGCAGCTGGGTGCCTGAACTATATAGCCTTCATGGAGACAGGACCCTAAGTGTTATTTCTGCTTTTGAATGACAGGTATTGAAAGACAAGTTGGTATCCTGCCTAACTACTTATCAACCTAGAATAAAAATGTAGCATAGAGGAGCACAGGCATAGGAAGAGAGCAGAAGACTTGAAAATGCAACTATAGGCTTATAACCAGATCTATAACAGGGTTACTAAAACTCACCAAGGTCAGCTACTGGTCAGCAAATGAATGCAACCTTCATGACATCAGTTATGTATGAAGTAACATCAGCTTCAGATGTAGCAAAGAGAGCAAGTAACTCAATATAAAGAAGTCACCATAAATGGTGGAATCAGATATGGTCTGGAAAAGCTAACTGTATATAATTTGAAATATAGGTGTTAGCATCATATAACCCACTAATAATCATTATTTGACATTATTAGACTGTAAGATTTTTCTAGACTTAGAGTAAATTTTTATTCTCTGTTCCTTTGGACCATGTAAATGCCACAAATTAGTGCAATAAATTGCAGGATAATTTGGCAAGTTAGTGGGCAATTTGGATGAAACTATTTGGTAGAAATTCTGTGTAAATTACACTGTTCAAATGTAGTTTGTCAGAGTGAATCCATTTAAAACCTTCAGCTTCAGTGGGAGTGCAATCCATGCTGCTCCAGTTAGAGTCTCACCCAGCTCAGAGAACCTGAAATTTCACTGTAAGCAACAGACTCAGTGCAACTTCAGCAGGTATATCTTGGATAGCACCCTTGCTGGCCACCTCCTAAGCCCTCTAGGAACAGCACTGAAAGATCATCCAACAATTTTCTTGGTCTTGCATCTAACTACAGCAAACAGGAAATTAACCGGAATTCAAAGCTCTTCCTCATCTTTCTTCCTTTACAGAGGAACAGTGGCATTGTGAAAAGGATACAGAGTCATGGGAAACAAAAGGTTTCCAGCATCACTAAACAGTGAGTATACCCACAAAACAAGGCTTAAAGCCTTGAGCAGCGCTTAGAAGACCCTGAAAAACCAAGATGTGAGGAATCAGATCTCTTTTACACACAATGTACTGCCGCTTAGAAACCCAGCAGTTTCCTATGTACATCCAAAGCAAATAAAGCCCCAGAGAAAGAAAGCAGTGCCATAATTCCAGCAATTTGGTGACTTTTTATTAGAATAGGCTCAGAAGCAGCACTGGAGTAAATGCGCCAATTAAGCACAGAATTTGTGATTTACAACAAAAAAAGAAAACATCTTGTTTCCAAGTGACAGACTTACCTAAAAGATGGGAATTGAACAGAAACCAGAGCAGTTTGAAAAATTTGAATACATCCTACACCATTAGTGAGTAGCAGACAATGCCAGACATAGCACCATAAAACAATGAAAAGGAGGCAGACCACTAATACATGGCTTCCTGCTGAACATCACAGTAAGAAGCCCCCTGACAGAACAAGGTGCTACAGACACCCTTGCTGAACTCAGCTGCACTGACCGCTTGCCATGCCAACCAAATGAAGCTGGTAGGGTGGTCCACTGGCAGGACTCAGGGAGGAATTCCACTGCAGGCAGACAAAACAGTGACTGGCCTTCACAAGAAGGTTTATGGCTTGGGTCTCTGCACAGTCTCTGCATTGAATCTTCCTTGAACTTGAACGTTGCAAAGAGCAAAAGATATGTTTATTGGAAAAGTAAGGTCAAGGGTACTGGAGTGAAGCATTCCAGTAAAACAGTTTATACCAGCTGAAACCCTGTTGCTGCTAAGGTGTTTCTGATTCCATGCTCATCTTACCCTGTAAGTAGTGGACAGCCCGGAGCTCACTGAGCTCTCTTGCATTGAAGCAGGCTGCAAAACAGGATGTCCTCTTGGGCAGAGACATCTCTCCAGGTTACTTTTTGAGGCCAAGAGATTCCTTGGCACACTCTTGGTGAGTGATTAACAGCATGCTAAACTTTGGAATTTTAGCTAAGTAATATAAAGAGATTATTGTCCTCATATAGACATAAATTGTTGACTAAGTCTAGGGCCAGAATTGAGCCCAGGTACACCTAAACTCGTTTCTGAGAAGTTTAGAAAGCAATGGGATCCTTTCTGAACTTTATGACTCAATGGCTGGATCTCCCTGAATGCTTTGTCTGGTCCTGTTCCTATGAAATCAACAATGTAATGTACCATGCCATCAAATCTTGTTAAACCACTGTCACTTGACCATTAAACTTCATTAGCTTACTACTTTATATCAATGAAGTATATTGTTGTTTCTCTCTTATGAGTGAAGTGCATTACTCCACCCTCACCAGTCACTTCTGAAGGACCACTTAGAGAGATGCCAGAGCTAATCTGAATTTGACTCACTCCATTTGAGAAAAATGCTGGTGTTTGCTAGTTCTTTCAGGAAAAAGCACCTTGACACGGACAACTCCCGTTGTGTAATTCTAGTGATGCCTTAAAGGCTTCAGCTGGCATTCTTTCTGCAGGGAGGACCCGGGATAATCAGGCTCTCCTGACCCATCCAGACTGCTAAAGCTACCTTTTTAATTACTAATCTATGTGCATTACAAATACACTCCATGACTAATGTGATAATACCATAATGCCTCATTCCACTTCAACACTACAAGTGTCAGGGGACTTGAAATGGGTATGGTAATACCAGAATTCAGAAGGTAACCACTAGCAACACAAAGGCAGAACAAAGTTATGTAATATGTCCTCACACTACCCTCCCCCACCATGTACTTCTTCAACAGGAGGGAAGGTGTATGTGTGTGGAGAGGAATAGGGCAACAGAGGCAATTCCAAGGATGACAGAGTTAGTCTGAGATCTCAGTAACTCCTGGTTTGGAATAAGGGAATGGGGTATCTATCATGCAGAGAGAAAACTGCAAACAATGCTCTGCAAGGCACTGGACAGAGATAACTGATGTCTGAGATGTCTGGTTAAAAGACAGCTCTGAGCCTACAGCCTTTCTCCTATATTAGCACCACCACAAATCTAGGCTACCTGTCTTTGGGCCTTCCCAAGAGGTCTGAACTCAGACAGAGAGAGCTATCATCTGCTCCTTGTGTAGACACTTCCAAGTAATCTCATGGCCCTGTCATACCCTGTTACAGGAATTATTTCACCCTAGGTGCTTGTTTAAATACTTCTGTTTAAAGATAGCCCTAGTTAAGTTGTTTACTCCCTCTATATTTCTTCTTCCACCAGTTTGAAAAGAAGGCAAAGGCTTCATAATATTTTGGATCAATACAAAATGGGAGGAAAATACATGCAGAATAGTAAAGAAACTAGGAAACAGAATCTGAGTTACACAATTGATCATTATAGGAAAATGGATTCATAAACCTTTCTTTGAGATCTAAACCACTTGGAAAGTATCTACGTACCATCTCTCCCACCACCTTTATTCGTTCAGATAAACTATATAATGTAAATATAATAGTTTATCTGAACGCATGGTGTTATCAGTATTATCCTAGAGAAGACACGGGAAGATGAAAAAAAAAAAAAAGGAAGAGGAGAGGACCACTAACAGATTTAACACAAATTCAGAGCTTAGACAAAAAAGAGCCAACACGATCTCTTAGATCAGCTCCTCCTCCAGGCTCATTAGTTTTGCCACAGCACTTGGTCATGGGCTGTGGTGAGTCTGTGTCTGCACACTTAACAGAAATACCTAACATCTGAGACCCCAACCATGTAAGGCCAACAACTGGCAGGAGCTGAGTAGCAGTCTGACATATTTTATAAACCTCGACCTCCCTTAGCCCCTCTTATAAGAGTTAAAACATAACCCTTGTCACCTTCTTCACTCATGCACAGCTGATGCTCCTACCTGTGCCGTGCTGGATGCATGCGTACAGAAGACCCGGCTGTGAGAAGGATGTGGCTGCTGGAGCTGGCCCTGCCCATCACAGGGCCATTGTCCCAGGAGGAGATGAGTGGTGGGTGAGCAGGGATGCTGCTGCTGAGGTTTCAGGCTGTGGCTGCCATGCTGGCTGCAGCCAGTCTCATGCAGTGAGGCTGCAAAGGGAGAATGCAGAATGCATGAATGCAGAGGAACAGCACCAGCCTCTGTGGTGCCAGCCCAGTGACCCAGAGAGAATTGCACCATGCTGTTCACACTGTTGTTTGCCTCAGCTGGAGATGTCTCACAAATATTTGGGCATGAAGGCAAACCCACAGGGAAAGCAGGACCAATCCTTACACAAAACCTTTTCCCAAAAAGACCACATGCACCTCTGCTTCCCATAACCATCATTGTTCACAATGTAGTCAATTCAACTGAATTTCTTCAAAATACAGTCAGATCTGGTATGGAACAGTGACTCTATCGCAGTTAAAAGTCCTTGTCTATTTTTCTCATGTCTTCAGCTGAGGCCACTGATGATACAAAGACAGGCAGCAAGGATCTGTGGCTTGCTATCACCAAGTGTGTGTGCAAAGCTGTAAACTGGCACTCCTTTCACTTGCTAAAGTAGATATTTGCCTTCCTTCCCTGCCTGCCCAAAGCCACTTGCACATTTTTAACTTGCAACTGCTACTTTAGCTTTTGTAGCCTGAGCAGAAGTTACAGATTTTGTGCTCCCACCCATTAGTCCCCACTGGCAGGATTGCCCCAAGGATCAGTGAATGTGCAGCACTGCCCTGCTGCCACTTATTTCTGCCACAACCAGGAATCAGGTGAGGTCATGACAACTCTCCTTTCTACCCATGTCCTGCAAAGGGAATGGTCAGTGTCACTCTGCAGTCTGGTGCAGTGGCATGGTATGTTGCCCTCCAGCAGACCTGCTCTAGCAGGCCTGAGACTGATCCTCCCTCTGCTTGCGCCTGCCTGGGATATGTTCCCATCCTGCTTGCTGCAGGCTATAGGGTAGATGTGCATGAAGAGGGGGAAATTACAACCAGAGCCAGAATAGGGATATTACACTTCACTCACAAACTTATAAAATATTAGTAAAAGTTTAGTGCAGAAATAAACCCTAATTTAGTAGATTATGATCACAGTGACAATATTAATATTAAGTACCATGGGATTCCAGCATTTGGTTAAAAAAGAGAACAGAGGGAGAGAAAAGCACAAAACTAGCTGCATAGCCCAAAGCCAAAGCAGTGCATCCCAGACTTATTTGGGCAGCCACTACATTTCCTGGGTTACAGGAGAGAACTAGAGAAAGCAGGTCAATGTTTTTACCTAGGTAATTAAAGCATAAAAGTTAAGTGAAGTAGGAGAAAATTTTCAAGCAACATGGTGTATTGGGTTTCTCCACACAGTAGGGGAGGAAATTTTTGAACTCTATGAACACATAGCACTGCAACTAGAAGACAAACTCATTTTGCTTGACATTTTAAAAATATTTAGGAAACCCTGCAACCCTAAATTGAGCATTGTATTTGAGCAGCACCAATTTTTGTCTCATCGTGTTGTAACAAATGGAATTGACACATATACAGCCAAACCGAGGCAGAATGAGCAGCAGCAACAGTCTGAGATTACTGAAAATGATATGCTTAGAGACAAAATTGTTTTCCATGTGACTGACAAGAGGCTGGGAGAGAGGTTATTAAGGAAATGGATTTGTGCTTGCAAAAAGGCAATAGACGTCTGCCAGGTCTTGGAAGACATGCACTGCTAGAAGCGATAATGTCTGGGCAAAGTATTGAAAAGTCTATATAATAATACTGTCAATGGAAACAGCATGAAAAGTGGCAGATATAGAGCTCAGCCGTGAACAAGACATGCAAATCAGCAATAAGGACAGAGATGGCACTGGCCTCCCAGCTACTGAAATTTATTCTGCATGGACAGTAAAGGAGATACTAAGACCAGTGTTTACTCCCCACAGTGGAAACTTTTTCCAAAAATCACAAGAACCCAATGTCTCTTCCTAAGCTATGCCTGCCAAAATTAGAAGTAAGAGGATGTCTCAGCTTTGGAAAACATTTTTGGTGTTGAAATTGATTATAATATCTGATTATGTTTAAAAAAAATCTAGGAACTGACCAATTAAAGTAAGATCCTGTTTAATCCAGAAATTAGGAAACAGACACTCATATCACTAATTGTTGTAGAAAGCTATTGCCCAGAGTCATGAAGGAAAACAGAACTGCAGTAGGTAACTATCAACAATCCCAGAAAAAGGCATCATGATGAGATGATAGGGAACAAAAAACATTGTATCTCTAATCTGATGAAATTACTGAAATATTCATGAAGGAATATTACTGTTTCATGAACTCTGTGCATTGCTCAAGGATCAATATGTAACTATCCAGAAGCTGGAGAGTGGAGACAGAGGACACCCAGCTGCTATGACACAGTGTGCCAAGTAAGGCCCTTTTTTTCTCTTTCTTTCTGCTTCCTTTAACAATGATTCCTTCCAGCTCTTCTGATGCTGCTGTTCTCATGTGCATGGAGTTGGGCCCACAGGGAGCTAGTCAGAGTGATGGCTGATAGCGCAAAATTTCCCTTGAATGCAGTGCAATGCCACCCTTTATGGAATTGTTCAGGCACATCAGTAGGCCAAGATCTTCCATTTTGCATGAGGCAAGGCAGAAGGAGAGAATAAAAACCTTGACTAAGAATCAAATCCTAGGAATAACTTACTAATCCATAAGGTCCCTTTGGCCCAGCGGAAGAACATAGCATGAGTGGTGCTCAAGTCTTAAGGGCAGTGACCTGGACAAGAGATTGACAAACTTGTAGTTCAACTCAGCATTGCTGCCTCTTTACTCTGCTACTTTTGTTTTCCTTCTCCTAGCCACTCATATGTACGTGTAAGTATATAAAAATACAAAAATATTAAAATATTAAAAATGTATACATAAAAATAGATATAGATATAGATATAGATTATATAGATAATATAGATTATATAGATTATATAGATTATATAGATTATATAGATTATATAGATTATATAGATTATCTAGATTATATAGATTATATAGATATAAATGCTATAGTATTAGTGATTTCTGAGCCAGGTAGTGCTGCATCAGGGACCAGCTCACTTAAAGCTCCCGGGTCAAGTGAACCTGCAGAACTGGTGCACAGCCCAGAAAAGATTGGTGGAACTGGGCCTAAGGCATCCATCAAAAGGGATTGGGGATGATGAGCCATACTCTGGGACTTGGCTTTGCTCATCTGGTTAAAATCAATAACTTTTGCATAAGCAGTTTTCTGTAGCTGGTGAACTGCTTTGAATGCTGTTTAAAAGTTCCAGAATTCTGAGGAGCAGTTTAATTACAAATTCCTGTGAAGTTGGGAGATGCCAGGGAGGAGGTTCGTTCTGTGAACAGCACAGGCGTAATGAGTCAAATTCTTCAACAGACTCAAGCCAACTCTGCAGCCCTTATCTGTACAGTTTCTGCCAGTTTTCAGAAAAGGTCTGATGCATTGATTGCCACGTTTCTTGCTTCCTGAACGTCTTGATTCCGAGTGAGATAGTTAATTGTTTTGGCTTTTTTCTAGGACCTGGTGTAGTGCTGTGGTTTGCATTTACTAGGAGAATAATATTGATGAGACTTTGATGTTTTAGCTGTTGTTAAGAAGTGCTTATTCTAAGTCAAGGACTTCTCCAGTTTCATGTGCTCTGCCAGTGAACAGGTGCAAAAAAAGCTGAGAGGGAGCATGGCCAGGACAGGACCTGAACTGACCAAAGGGATATTCCATATCACAGAACTTTATGCTCACTATATAAACAGAGGGAAGTTGGCCAGGGGGCACCTGTTACTGCTAAGGGATGGATTGAGCAGTCCTAAGTGGGTGGTGAGCAATTTTATTGTGTATCACTTGTTTAAAGTCGAGTTTTATTCCTCTTCATTGCTTTGTTATATCCTTCTTCTTTACAATTGTTGTTGTTGCTATATAGTTACCTTATTTTATTTATTAAACTGTTCTTATCTCAACCCATGGTACTTGCCATTTTCCAGCTCTCCTCTGCAACCCACCACAAGGAAGAGGAGTGAACAAATGGCTGCGTGCTACTTGGTTGCCATCTGGGGCTAACTGCAGTACTGAGAAATGCACTGAAATAGGCTGACAGGAATCTTACCTTGTTTAGAATCCAGGCCTATTTACCTAAGTAATAGAGAAAGGGCAAGAGTATGGAAATTTCTTCTCCAATTCCACCAATTCTTGTCATCCTCCCTGGTGTGCCTGCTTCTCCACATCCCAAATCCTTTCTTAAACCTCATCCCTTGGTGCTGCAGTCAATTAACAGGCTGTAATTGTGATGGGCTGTGAAAACATCATTTTCAGTGGTGTATTCAAAACCGGTACCTGCAAACTGTGAAGTGCACAAGCATGAGAATCAAGTGTATTTTTAAAATTGTGTCATCTCTAATGAATGGATTTTCTCAGGCTTAAAACATAATCAGTCCCACACTTTCCCCTGGCAAGTGGTGGATACTTTCTTTAATACGTATTTGATCTCTGAACAAAATCTTTATTTTAAGGGGGATTTTTCATTCTTATTGTCAATTGTTCCCAATGTACAACTGATGTTTCTCCCAGAATCTGTTAGATTTGTCTGCTGCATCCGTGCCTTATATGAAAGTGGTCCACAAAGGTACAGCCTGAACTATGGCAAATGGTTATTATTTAGATGCATTTAAGATTTTCTACGTCAGGCTGAACAAATACAAATTAACCTGGAGAGCACTCTGTTTCGTAAATCTATTGCACATTGTTATTAAGGAGCAAAACAAAATCTAAAATGTAGACCTCTGCACTCCACATTATATATAGCTACCACAGAGTTCTCCAAGAAGCTATTCAAAATGGAACAGGTAGCAGACAATGAGGCATTATTTGCTACCTGTAGGGCAGATAGCAGTCATCCAGTTTAATCACTACCATGAGGCCAGAACAACTTTCCTAGCCAGCATTCCCACTTCAAAAACATACTGTACAGCACCTCTTCTGGAACCTGCCCATTTCAGCTAAAGGCTCCAGCTGAGAAAGAAGTCATCATTCTGGATAAGATGTTTCCAGAGAAGCACATGAGGATGATGTGATGCTGCAGAGCACGTAGATGGGATCAAAGACAGTGACTGTGAGCTGTTGTTCCACTTTTCCAGCCAGAAAGGACAGGCTGCCCCGAAGAGATTTTTACCTTGCTCTTCCTCCTCTAGCTAGCACAACAGACCTTTCATCCTTGCAAGGAGCCTTCTCTCTGCAAGGCTTATCATAATAATTTGGATGTTCCTGGCATAGAGAGGACTATCCTGAGCCACTCACTCACTTGTGGTGTCTGCTGCTTCTGCTTTGTGAGCCAGCCAAGGCTCAGCCCTTGCTGCAGCTCTGAACACAGTGTTATGGGGCTTCCAGGGGCCAGGATTTCTTGGGTGAACCTGGACATGTAAATCATGGCTGAGATATGCACTCATAAAATGATTCATTAAATCTAAGCAGACTTCCTTGAAAAAGGAGTATAAAGACATCAGTCTCTCTCTCTTTCTGTATATACTGATGCAAACACACAGTATAAATGTGAAAATCACTCTGTTGCTACAACTGCTCAGTCCTTCAGCTTTCTCTCATGAGAGAAATGTTCTTCACCTTTTATCCACCTGTTTTCTTGACACCTGAACTGCCAAAAAATGAATTATTTTTCTTTGTCCAATGTGGCAGTGTCCCTCCCAGCCTGGTAATCAAAATACATTTGCATCTGCACTAGAAATATGTCTACTCTGCAGGTATATTCAGCAAAGATGCAGAGGGTACTACAACCTCTTTAATATGACCTTGGCTTTCTATAAACTGAAGTATTTCTCTTCCTCTGTTGTAACAGAAAACATACTTTCTTACCCATCTTTTGATACATATCTAGCAAAAAATGATCCATGTCTGGTGTCTTGAGAAAAATCCATTCTCAAAAGCTTTTAGTGTCTGAATTTTTCTCCTGCTAGACACTTTGTATAATGTAGAGGCATATTTGCAAGGAAACAGTAAACTATTGACTTTCTGGTGAAGGTATGATGTAACTGAAGTGATTAAAATTACATAGCACTTAGGAATTCTTAGAGAAGCCTCTCTGCTGGGAGGAAGGACATGTCAAAGTTTTATAGGACAAATTTGTAAAGGAAAAGAAGTCAAAGATATGAAGTTTGCATAATACCATATAACTAATTTTATTTCTGTCAGGATACTAATGTATTTCTCACACAGTAGAACACTACTCACAAAGCACAACTCAAAACTATTATGCCTGGTTTCCCTGAACTGATGCTAAACAAAGGAAAAAAACACAGAGAAAACTAAAGCCAGAAAAGCTACAGATATATTCCAGAGAAGTTTCTACATCAAAAATTCAAGAATAAAAGTGTTCCTTCGAGGGCTGTACCCTGCTTTTACACTAAGCCTATACATAACAGCATCTCCTGGGAAGTTTCACAATTAACTGTAAACTTTTCTGTAAACCTAATGGGCTGGCTGTTGAATTTACTGCAAACTCCAGAGACATTGTAATCCTTGGCAATGTGTCTACAACATGCCTCTTATAAACACATAAGAGCCAAGGAGCAGGCTTGCACTAGTTTTCCTCCTGACTTTGTTTTTCCTTCTCTGCAGTTATGGAGAGCACAGACCTCCAGTTCCATGGAGAATAGCCATGGAGTTTGCTGTGTCATTATAATTCTCAACCCACGAGCAGACATGTGTGAAATACATACCATGCCATATTCCTGCTACCAGGGCAGAGATGAAACTTGGTGGAGCAGCAATACTTGTTGACTGGATTAGTGATGTATGCCAGATGATATAGAGAAGCTGCAGCTTGTGCCAACATTTACACTCAGTTTCATAGGTGCTTTATATTTACCTCCTTGTGACATCCCACCCTTAATGGGAAGAGAACACACAAGTTTAATAAATGCTCGTGGCCAAAACTAATGGCAAAAGTCAGGAGGTCCAGAAAAGCTTTCAGAGTTCTATTAATAAATTACACTCTTGGCATGGAAATTAGTATAAATTACTCCCTGATATTCCATATGAACACATGGCAGTGGGTTTTGGACTAAGAAGCAGAGTGAAAGGAAAGATAGAAAGAGACATGGATTAAAGAAGAGGAGAGAGAATGAAAGATAAAGAGGAAGAGTGATGACCAGTCCTGGTTCCAGTGGCAAACGATCTGGAGTGTCCTGGGGGTGCCTATACACCTGGGATATCCCTGGTGGGGATACATATTACTTTCCCACCCTTTTCACTTTCTATACATATTTGTTATCATACAGAGTCCATTCCTCTAGACCTTTCTATCTTCTGCATTTTTTTTTCCTGATAGGATAAGCAGCCCAGGCTTCTGGAATCACTTTTTTTTCCATTTTTTCTGGAAAAGGGTTGGAGGGCTTCAGGGGTCTTGGGTTGCCCATGCCCATTTCTCAGCCTCATCCCTGCACTTATGCAGGGCTGTGCTCATCTCCAGGAGCCAGAACAAGGATGTTTGTCTCAGGGATGTGCTGCCCAACCTCCTTATGGCCTGTCCTCCAGCCACATCCTGTTCTTTCTCAGTTTATTATTACCAACAATATTTGGCTGTTATCACCAACAGTCCGTGGCTGGCTCTGCAGCTATCTGGCTATTGGTGTTTGAGGCATATACATGAGCCCTCTTGTCTCCTAGGATTCTACACTCAGGACTTAGCATTTTTCTTGCCCTCTTGGCAGCAACACAGAGCTCTATGCACTCTTAGGTATGTAGTCCCGAAGTCAGTTCTGCACATAACAGCACAGCCTTAAAAGGGGACATAATCTGGAACAAGGTGAAGTGAAGGCCCTGAGTGACAAACATGCCCCCATCAGCTTCACTGCATTTTGTTTCTCTCCCACTCTGAAACAAATCAGCCATCCTACAAACAGGAATTAAATTAAAGCCTGTTTGCACTGCTGTTCACCTGTTGTCCCAGTTTCTCTGTTCCAGATATGCTCCTTCCAAATTAGTGAAGATTTATCAAACAGGAGTTTGTTGAGCTCCAACAGAGTGACTGCCCTCTCCTGGCTGGGAATCCTTCCATCCTGCCCCCCTGTGCAGGCCAAGCTGACTGCAGACAGTCTGCCACCATAAAGCAACCTGACAGGGAAAGAAAAACACCAGAGTGCATATATTAACTCATTCAGCAGAAACTGGCCATGGATTTATAGTAAGTTATTTAACTTTTTTTTTTTTTTTTTTTTAATTACTTGTCCAACTGTGGCTGAAGGAGTCATTTGGTTTCTTACTATGCTTTTAATGTGTGAATACTTCAAACATTTTACATCACAAAAATAAACAAATGTCTCCAGCTGCTCTCTTCTCCCATTCAGATTCTAAATTCTGGTCCAAAGAATGGTCTATCACTTCCCTTTTTTTGACTCTAATACATTTCTTTTCTGTTTGTCATATCATCAGTATTTCTATGAACAGAAGGATGGTTGCCAGCAAGTGGAGCCAACACTGATTAGTCCAGAATCTTTTTCAGGCAGCTACCAGCAGAATAACAAAAGCCCACCCTTGAAAGGCGATAACAAAATAACTAATCTCTCAAGTTTGATCCTTGCCCTCAAATTTCCATCTGCAGCAACCAGCAGGTCAGGCATTTTTCAATTAATTCCAGAGATCCAGGAAGGAAAGGGTTATTTTCCTTATGAAGAAGTTCACTGGAAAAGTGAGCCTCTTCACACTTGCCCTTTCAACTGCAGGAGCACAGCAAACACAAAGTGATGTGGAAGTCATGGAAACATTTAGTTTGGTAAAGAGCTGTAAGATACAGAGGTGGCCCTGAGTAGCCCATTTTCTGCTGTGGAAAGCTGTGTACTCTATCCCATTCCCACTAGGGACAAGAGCACCCAAACACCTCTCTGCATCAATGGTAGAGGTTGCCTGCCCTACTGGGTGCCCTCATCCATCTCCTGACAGTCAGATGGCTAAGCAAAGCCTAGCACGAGGCAACAAAATTCAGTTCCAGGCCCTAGCTGTGGCTGTGTCAGGGTTGCTGCAGCTGGGGATCAGTGGGTTTAGTGGAGCAGTTAGCAATCCCACTCAGCTTCCCAGCATCCTAGGGGTGTGGGAGAAGCCCATGCCTCTCCCATTAGCAGAGCCCCAAAACAATTTGCAGCTGATTACTCTGTTCAACCCCTGTTGGTGTACAGCTGACAGCTGACACATGGAAGATATAGAGGACTTGAGAAATCAGCTCCCCTCCTGACTCACATGGAGGAAGGATGCCATAGTGACAGCCAGTTGCAGATATGAGAGAAACTTAAAATTTAAAATAAATAAATAAATAAATAAATACACCCCAGCACTGCAGGGTGATGTTCTAATGATATGAAATGGATGTGTCAAAAATAGGATACACCCACTTAAAATGAATATCTTGTAAAGAAATGAATGTTCTTTGCAAAAGATGAAAGGCTGCACAGCGTAACACATGGGAAGGCAAATAAATGAGTAATGGCTCCAGGAAAGGTAACCACTCCAAAGTGCAGAGCATTCCCAGTTCCCTGCACTGCAGCTCTACAATTCCTTAGTACAGAGCAATGCATTATGCACATTTTAATTTCTTTGCCAGGCCTCCAGGAAGACCGAGTCTTTGGGGCCAGATTAAGATGAGCAGCGCCTGGTCAATCAGACCCAGTACCACACTGAGTCCACGAGAGCAGCTCTGCAAGCAAGTCCTGTGTCTAGACACCCATAATTCCTCCTAAAACTGGACAAATAAGTGATGCTTGGGGGACAAAATTTAGATATTTAAGTCAAGAGTTACAAGCTGTTGTCTGATTTAAACAGGTACCACCAGCCAGCTTTAAGACCTAAGCCACTTCAGCAAACTATATGCTGAAAGTAGGTAAAAAAAGATTCAGGACTAACAACCAACAAAATTACACACAAACTCCTAGTGCAACATGATATTTAAAAAGTAAATGGGTTTCCATGTGTATGAATGAGGGAAAGGATTTAGCACTCAGGTCTTTCCCGCTTTCTAAACAGAACTGATGAGTTCAATGTCAGAAGCCCATAAATTGTTCGTTGTCTATGCTTTTAAAGGGATGTTAAAAATAGATTTCCTTATACTTGCAAAAAGATGCCTAAAAAAATTGAAGAGACTTTCATGAGAAAAGAAATTGTGGTTTCAGGACAGCCTTATCGTATAAGTGATTCAAGGAGCCTGAGCTGCTTATCCTATCACAAAAAAAAAAAAAAAAAAAAAGAAGATAGAGGGGTGACTTGATTACAGAGTACAGGCAGATTCACTGAGAGAAATCACAAATATTAAAGGGATTTTTTAAATGGATAAAAAAGCCGTGCATAAACTCACTGTCTGGGAGTTAATGCCAGACAAATTAGAAACAAGGAACAATTTGTTACAGCAAGGATGATTAACCATTAGGACAAGCCATTTCTGAAAGTGGATTCCTTTTTTCTGCTCAAATTCAGAAAGAATATTTTCTTGGCAGAGAAGCTTATTCCACAAGGTTATGGTCCTATATACAGCAGTAATAGATGAAAGCATATCATCTCTATTGCAGCAGTTTGGGCTGGATGTCTCCTCTGGCCTTCATATCTGTCTTTCTCTGGAATGAAGTAAAAAAAACACCTGACCCAAAAATTATTGAAAATAGCCTTTTGAAGGTAAGGGTCAGACTTTGTGAGATACTTTTTAGTCTCCCAATGGCCCTTAATCTGGCTATTAATGACAATACAGCACATTAAAACCATATCTCCAATCTCAAAAAAAATTTCCTTTCTTTATTCCTAAAGAATCCAATTGGATCAACAAGAAATTGGTGTAATGTCCCAGCTGAAGCCATTGTTAGCTAGAGTGGGTGTCATTTTCTAAGCCCTTCTCTAGTGGCCGGCTGTGCCAGGAACAATATTCTTAGAGTTTGTCTGAAAAATGGAAAAACTGCAATAAAAATATGTATCTTCCAGACAGAATCAGCAATTTTTAGTGACAGAAATCCTACAAACAAAAGAATAGAAAATGTTGTACATTTATAGTCACACAAGGGATCAACTTGTCTACTGTTGCATACAAAGCAGCTTATGTAAGGGCTGATAAGAAATTAAGTCAAACCTGCCATCTAAATAAATTCAGTTTTTGACAATGTTGTACACTATAGTGTATTCCCTATCCAGCTTGAAGCTCACATTAGCCAACTGTTTGCTTCCTAAATGCTCGTTGGTTTTGTACCAGACAGCAAGACAACCTCAGCAGTTACAGCAATACAAAGAGAGAACTTCGTGTAGCAGCAAACATAAGTCACCTAAGCAGATTATTTGTTTGGTCATCCAAAAGCTTCTGCAGTGAAAACAATGGAGTAGCCATTCCCAGATTCTAGAGGGAACAAGTGTTTGTTTCTGGGAAATCCTTATACTGTGGCTATGTTGGATGCCCACCACAAGAGCACAAGTGTTTTGTGTGTGCATACAAGGCGACTGCTCCAGCTCCCACAGCCTACCAAGGGTGGCACCCAAATGCAGTGGCAGGGCAGTCTCTAGTGGCAGAGCAATCAGCAACAATTACTGGCCATTCTGCACTCCTGCTTTTTTCTAGGTTGCAATGTTCTATGGTGCCTTCGTCTTGGTAATCCTGCCCCATAGCCAGAAAAACTCTTTGGGATTAGTACACTGCGTGTGTTAAAGTGATTGCTGTGAGATGCTCTGCCACACCCAGGCTCTCTGTGGCTGACCATCTGAGCACAAAATAGGAAGGAAACTTGTTACTCCTGAATCATGACACTCTGTTTGTCTGGACAAGAGTAACTTAATTTCTGGCAATCCAGTGTACATGTTTCTGTGGAAACAGGGACCAGCAGAATGCACACTCGTAGCCACTGCTTTGCTCCAGTCTCCATGGAAACAATCATTGCATGGGAGAAAAAGAAATAATGACTGCAAACTAATGACTTACTGCAAGCTTTTCTCTGCTTTAATTTTTCTTTTGTGGTCCTTATTGTTATAAAATAAAGAGAGCAAACATGATGATGTCTCGAACTTCGTGAGATGACAAAGGTCAGAGTGAGAAAACACAGGATGAAGCTCCCAAGAGCTCAGGCAGCCCAGCCCCTGAGAAACATCTAGGGTGCAAATGGTGGGTTTGCATTCTGTAGAGAGAGAAAGGAGGGAGGCAGACCCACCCAGCTTGCACAGATATGCTCGTTATCTCCAAACACAGCCCATCCCAGACTCCCAGGCTACCAGAACTAGTGAAGGCAATGCACCTCAAGATTGACCATCACTCGCATGCTGAGGAGGCAGCCCTGTGGTGATAAGGGTCTTGGCAGAGGGAGGACACACCCATGTGGTAATGCCAAGGCACACACCCAACTTTCCCAGTCCCCTCAGCTTCCTAAGCTTTCTTCACAGACAATCCCAGTTATTTTGCCCTCCCTTTGCTTTTTGTCTCTTACAGAGGTTGATGAGTCTCACAACATTACTCCCACACAACTGCCTCACTTTCTGTGATATGACCTCCAAAGAAATACCTTCATGGCAAGATAAAAAAGATCTAGCCTGTTAATATCAGCTCAGGATTTTCACACAGTCTACGTGTGACCCAAAGTTTTCATGTGTTTCTCCCTTTTCTTCTGAGGACCTTCACAGTGACCTTCCGCAACTGCTTTTGCTCACTCTGTTTTCTTTCATCCATAGGATCACCAGCATCTTTGGCCCACATGTATTTTCACAAGAAAAACTCACACGGGCATCTTTTACTTCTGTCAGCAGCCACTGTTTCGGATTGTTGGTTATTGTTTCATCTCATTTCACCTGCTACAACCATTCTCATCTCCCACTTCCTTCTGCTAACACAGACAGAGGTATCCCACCAAGCGATGGTGCACTGTGCTGGATAAAGCCTGTGCTGCACTGTGGCTCACCAAACACACAAAGACATGCCACCATGTCCTCAGGATGTCAAAGCCCATCCAGTTCCTGTCTTTGTGAGTACAATGGCAGCAGGTTTTAGCCAGCATATCCTTATGCAAAAGGGTTGGAAATAGTGTTGATGTCCATAAAAGGGAACTGACAATCAGGGAAAGATGAAATGCAGCTGGGGAAGACTGGCAATGTGGTGAGGGTCTGTAGCCTAACAGAGATGAAATCTTGTACCCACATAGATACAGAAAACAGAGGCTGGTTAAACACTGGAAAGCTGAATCCATGACTCATGTCCTAAATCCTTTACTTTGGCCTGTAAAGGTCAATCCCAGCAAGCATCCTTCCAGGAATATCCCTTGCCCCAGTTTCCCCATTTGTTCCCTTGTCTTCAGTACAATGGATTATGCAGAGGTATGGTGTGGTTAGTGTGACTGCTCCTTCCTTTGGTAGCTATTTAAGAGCAGCAATCCCACAAAGTGCTCTACCACCGATTCATGCCACACAGTTTTGTGGTGAGACATCCTCTCTTGAATAGTGCACACTCTTGCCTCTTCAGGGACAAAGACTTTTCATGTTCAAGCAGAATTAACTGAGGGTATTCAGGCGGCTGTTTCATATCCCCACAACAATCCTGGGAGCAAAGCTTCCTTCTGTTCAGGCAATCTAAGTAAATAAAACTCACTGCTAATAATTACCTGACTATAAACACATGGCAGGAAATAGTCGACCCATTTCCATGCGGAGCTTAAATTGGTTTTGGCGCCTTAGACTAGCAAAATGAAAGGTCCTAACATTCATACTGCTTCTTAATTGCTCCATGACTGCCAGAAAAACAGATCTAACCCATTTTCAGTGGGATTTAGGGGCTTTGGGCAGGAAGATATCTAGTGTTCCCACTAGACTACGCTAGATTGCAATTTTTTTGGTACCACAGTGATACTCAGGAGCCCAAAAACTAAATAGCAACACATATTCTTACTCCTGTTTGCCCCTCATCCCAGCATAGTGCTCTTTTCCCTAGGGAGCTCTCATTCTGATTAGTAGTTATGAAACAGAAATGAGACAATCTTGGTACAAAAAAATTGCTAACGGACGAAACAAAAGCAAGAGGAGCAATAAAATTGCATGTCAGAAATACTATCTTTCTGGGCATAGATGTATTTTATCCTTTGGAGAAAAATATTTTCTCTGCATCCAGATTGAAAAGCCAAGGAAAAATACCAAAAGTAGTTTTAAGTATTCAATTACAATTAAATGCTGAAATATGGAATTTTTTTCTTCATTCATTTTAAAAGATCAGAAGGCATACTTGTCTCACATCAGCTGTCATAAAAGCAAAACAGAAGATTCAAAGTTCAATATTTGAATGGGTACATTCTAGGAATGCTAACAGCATTGTAGTCATAAAAACAAAGACCTAACAAATACTTCACAAGGCTTTCAGGTTGTTCCTGTCAATCTTTACGTGACTGTCTCTTCCACTTAAGATTGAGCAACTGTCCCTTCTTCTCTGGGACACATCCAGAGTTACAAAGAAGCTCATTCAAGAAAAGGTTAAAAATGTTCTGCTATGAAAACCAGATTCAGAGACAGAGACACTGTAATATCCAAATCAATGTTAATGCAAAACAAAGATCAAGTAGGTTGAGGCATAATAAATAGTTACAGAACATATGGGAAAGGTGAAATCAGAATGTTAAGAAGAATTAGTATGTGGCTGCTGACAATTAAAGATACTGAGTAATTAACCACCTAGTTAAAGCTGCTTTCTTTTGCTGTATAAAAGTATCAGAAATATAGAGAAATTCATAAATCCCTAGATTCAAGTGAGCATTTATATCCTGGCATTATATCTAATACTGAAACCAAGTTGAAGAGGACAAGAGATCTGCAGTATCTACTAGGTAGTAATTCTATATGTTGATATTTCCACTTAAGGTATGAGTATTCTTTTTAGAAATGACAAGTGAACTGTGAGAGTTACAAGGTTTAAACAGCATATGGAAATTTATCTCCAAATCACATGTCACATCAGAGGTTTGGCAAGTCACTCCGCTCTCAAAAGTAAAATCTATGAAAACACAATCTGCATAACACTGGCAATGTCAGAATTTTGCCTTCTCTTTTACCCTGACTGAACACGGATAATGGAAGACACTCAAGTGAAAAATTCACATGATCCATGTTCTGCACTGCCTGTAAATCTGTGTTCAAATCTCATTTTTCTAATTTAGCTGCCAAACAGAGAAGGGCTGGGATGCTGTGGGGAGTCTGGACTGCACAAGTGCCTCGATGAATGCTGCCACATTGGCTTTTCATGTAGCCTGCAGGATCATTTTACTCATGTCCCCACAGTAGAAATCAGCATGTTTGCTCCTTTCAGCAGCTGTGTACTGCCCAGCTGGAGAACTGCCAATCCTCTCCAGAATGCAGGGGGAAACCCAGGCTGGAGCATGGAAAGTGTCATAGTCCAGGCACAGGTGATGTCTGACTCCCAAGGAAGGGAGCAGGTGACCCATGTCTGACCTCTTCAAGAAACACTTGCCTTCAACAAGACCATCTTTTGGCATCCTCAGTTCTGCCAACTATCCAGATTCCTCCATGGCATGAGAAAATATGTTAATGAAGCCCTTATGTTTCAACTGTGGGGTTGAAAGAAAAGAAAACACAAACCACAATACTGAGCCTAGCCTTTAAAATGGCTACACCACCTTATGCCTCTGCCAAAGCATGTGTAATATGTTCAGTTCCAAAGTCAGACATAAGTGATATGCAAGTAGCCATGACTCAGCCTGGATGCTTGGTTATGGAATTTGCTTCCCTTCCACCTACCCTCCCAAGCCACTGGAACAAGCACCCTTCCTTTTTTGCAGTTTCTACTTCCTCCCCATGTTCACCCCAGTATCAAATTTCCCTCCAGCACAAAGAAAACAGAGTGCAAACAAACAGCCATAGCTACCATAAGAAGTATTTGTCCTCATGGATGCAGTTACCAAGTAATTTTTTTGTTAAGTCTTGTGTGAACTGTACAGCTCTTTAAATGTAAGACTAAAACAATATTTTTACAATAGCTGCCACATTTATACCTGTTGGAAACACTTTAATCTGATCAGAGGGCAGGAGTTATAATTACAGACTGTAGGTAATTTTATTCCTATATTTTCAAAGCACATAATTTCTATTTATCTGAACCTGATTACTTCAAATTGTTTCATTATGATTTCTCAAACAGAACGAAAGACATTTTGTTCCTTTTTACCTTTCTCCTCCCACCACTGTGAGAACTAGTATCCCCCCTATGTCCTTGAGCTTCCTGCCTTGCCTGCTCCTCCCCAGCTAATGAGGGCGGTAACGCCACCTTCTTTTCTGGGCAGGGACCCAATAAACTGCCATGCCCTTAACCCTTCTTCCAGGCTCAACTCTTCTCATTCTGTCATGTCTCTCCCCTCCAATACCACTTGCACCCTTCTACTTTTCCATGCTAGGCTTCTCACAGCATCTCACCCTCCCCAAGCTTGGAGCAGATGTCTTTTAGCCTTTGGGCATCCCTTCAACACATATGAAAATGGATGATACACTTCAGGATACAAGTGGAGAAGAGCAGCTATTTGACTTAGCTCAGTCTTGCAGTCAGCTACAGAGGGTGACTGATTTTGAGTAAGGGCAGATTTGTGGGCACCTTTCCATCCAACTCTTCCCGAGGAAGCTGTGAAAACACCCCCAAACTTCACAGTTTGCAGTAAAATTATACAGGCTGGCAGTACTCGCCTGACCCAGTTCCCATTAAACTCAGGCAAGGGTGATCTTCTGCAGCATGATGCAGCAGCTTATGGAGAAACTCAGGACAGCAGAAGTACAGAGGACACCTTAGTTTGCTGCTTCACCTTGGTTAATCCACTTTGCCTTTTGGTTAGGCTAGTTGTCCTCAAATAGAGGCTGCATTAACACACCTGCATAAAATTCCTGGACTTGAGATAACATCAGTGCCTCTTCACAGAAAGGGGCAGCAAAGTCTGCAATGCTTCCAATTTTCCATGAAGAGACACAGGCATCTTAAAAGGGCACTGGTCTGGTGAACAAACATAGGATGAAGGAGATAAAAGAGAGGTGGTAGGCACACAGGTACAACCTGTGATCATTACTCAGCTGGCATCAAATATCTTTCATGTAATTACTGTTCTCCTACACAGTCTACATAAAACATGCAATTTACAACATAGATGGACTGCACACGTGTTTATGGAAACTCTTGGTCTGACTACACAAGATGTGTACTTTTTGTCCAAAATAATGCTTCAATCAGATGTACTTCTACTGAGTCAGGAAGAGTGACATGCTTCACAAGCCTTAGAAACACCATGGGAGTAAAACTCAGCAGGGACTCGTGAGCAGAGAGGCTGCATTCTATACCCATGGGTGAAGGAGAGGCTGGACAGTGGTATCCTTCCTGTCTTAAAGGGCTCACTTTAAGGTCCTCATGGTGCCAGCTGCAAGCTACTGCCTCTGAGATCATGTGTGTGCACACAGAGCAGCTGATACCATTACCATGAACAACAGTTCAGAGTTCATGCTTGACAGTCTGGCTGGCTGTGTTGCTGCTGTTTACCAACCAGAGACACAGCTTCAAAGCACTTTAATTTCTACCCTGAAAGGTAACAGCAAAACACTGACCTACCTGCTTTCCCTACAGAGTGCTGGAAAAGCTGTTGCCCTTGTGGGAAGCAACAATAGAATTGACTTTCAGTGTTTCTCATTCTCATTCTGTGGTAGATACAGCTGGTTTGCACGTTGTTTGGACTGAATCTTTCTAAAATCTCAGCATGCTGAAAATATTCTTATGCTCTCCTTTTTGCAAGCCCCATCATTACCTATTTCCTGGTATTCTTTCTCTTTACTGTGCTGAAGTTTGTAAGGCCCTGTTTCATTGTCCACTTTTGTAAAACATCATGTTGTTTTCCCATGGACAGCATCAGATTCAGTAAATACACAAATCAGATTTCAGTAAATACACAAATTGTTTGGAAAATTACTTCTGATTTGGTTGTAACAACAGGAATGGACAAAGATCTCCCTTTCTTCTTTCTCTTTTTCCAGGTTGAGATGTAAAGGGGATTTTGCTGTAGGAGAAACTTCAGAAAAAGCTTCTCCATCCCTGATCAAACCAGTATTCTCACCCGCCACATTCCTTTCACTGATGGCTGACATATTTTTGAAAAGAGAGGATTGAGTATGCTGATATTACCAAGCCAATCAAAACATTACAAAATTTTTGCACCTCTATTTCTGTCTCAGGGTTACAACTGTGTGATATTTGTCAGGATTTTATGCCTAATAAAATGTTTCTGTCTCTCACCAGATTCTGTCACTTTAAATTACTCAGGAAGACTAAAAAATGTGTCTTTTCTTTCTACAAAGAAGCCATAAAAAATCACTTAGTTCATGCTTTAAAAAAGCTCTCTTTTGCTCACCCTCCCTCCCACAGACAGCAGAAGAGAAGGATCTCCACAGGTCCTAACTGCTAAATTACTCTAATTTCTGATCCTCAGGGTCTCACCCTTGCATGAATATGAGCAACACCCCTGCAAGCAGCCATCATTCAGGTAAAATGTGATGCTTGCCAGCAGCCCTGCCTGGAATACTCCTGCATGACTGATTCCAGCAAGTCAGGGAAGACATCAATGCATGAGTGGGACACATGGCTCAGATCAGGCTGTCAAACAGAATCAGAGAGTGAGATAGAAGAGGTTGTTTGGCCCTCTGCTTTGCTTTCTAGCAAAAACTGATCATACTCATCACACAAAACAGAAAAAATCCACTGCTATCCTCTCTCCCACTGCTGGTGGAGTGATTAAATGGAATTTAAGTGCTGGTCCATCTAATCCTCTGGCTGCACCTATCCCTGTCTGACTAGTGACACAGGCATGCATCTGTGCATGCCACTTGTTGGCACTCTTCTCAGTGCATTATATGAATTGTCATATATGCTTCCCCCTTGCCCCTTTGCCTTTTCAAAACAACCACAAAATCACAGAATAGGTAGAGTTTAAAAGGACCATCAGTAGGGTCATGTAGTCCAGCCTCCCTGCACAAGCAGGCCCATCCTATAGCATATTGCACAATTATGCCATGCATGCAACAATGCCAGTATCTTGATTACATCAAGATGGAGTTTGAATTCATCTAGAGAAGACTCTCAAATCTCTCCAGGCAGCTGTTTCACTGTGTTCTCTCATCCCCAAAATAAAGAATTTTTTTTCTCATATCCAAATGTAACTTTCTGTGTTTTCCTTGTGCCCATTTCTCCTTGTCCTGTTGCTGGACACCTCTGGAGAGAGCCTGGTCCCCTCCTCTAGCCTCCCTTCCTTCAGAGGGTACATTGGGACTCTGGGACATTATCCTCAGAGACACTGACAAGGTGCCCTCTCAGTTGTCTCTCCTCCAGGCTGAACCAGCCCAGCTCCCTCCCTGCTTCATAAGAGAGATCCTCCAGTCCTCTCATCACCTTCCTAGCCCTTGGAGCTGCTCCAGGAGCTCCCTGTCTCCCTTGTCCTGAGGAGCCCAGAACTGGACACAGCACTCCAGATGTGCCTCTCCAGGACACAG
Source organism: Muscicapa striata striata (assembly GCA_030060385.1). Taxonomy (NCBI): domain Eukaryota; kingdom Metazoa; phylum Chordata; class Aves; order Passeriformes; family Muscicapidae; genus Muscicapa; species Muscicapa striata. Next base: position 440,038 of record JAREIS010000465.1, on the reverse strand, counting down.
CAGAGGGGCAGGATCACTATTCCTGCCCTGCAGGCAATGCTGTTCCTGATGCACCCCAGGATCCCATTGGTCTCTTGGTCCCCAGGACACTCTGCTGGCTCATGGACAGCTTGTTGTTCACCAGGACCCCCAGGTCCTTCTCCACAGAGCTGCTTTCCAGCAGGTCACCCCCAGCCTGAGCTGGTGCCTGGGGTTGTTCCTCCCCAGGTGCAGAACCCTGCACTTGCCTCTGCTGAATTTCAGATGTTCCTTCTCCTCCCATCCTCCCAGCTGTCGAGGTCTCTCTGAAGAGCTGCACAGCCCTCTGGGGCATTGGCCACTGCTCTGAACTTTGTGCCATCAGGGAACTTGCTGAGAAGGCATCTGCCCCTTCATCCAGGTCATTGGTGAATAAGTTAAGCAACATTAGGCCCAGTATTGAGCCTTGTGAGACCCCACCAGTGAAAGGCCTCCAGTTTGATCCTGTGCCATTGATGATGGACCTCTGGGATCAGCCAATTCTCAACCCACCTCACTGTCCACCCATCTAGTACAGTGGCACAGTCTTCCCAGTAATCAAAGATCTACGGCCCATCTTGACTATTCACCTGCTCCAGATTTCAGGAGGTCACAGTCATGCTTTCCTTTACCCTGTTTTCTCTCACGCCTATCCCTGAAATGCTACACATGATCAGTTTCCATCCCATTAGCACTTACAGCCAATACTGTATCTCCCAACAAATGTCCAACATGACTAAAAATCTCAAGACTCGGAAACTGTTGAGTCTCTCAGCTCACTGCAAACATATTACAAAAAACTTCCTCACCAGAAGTTTGTCAAAAAGCTTTGGAAAAGGCTGTCCAGGGAAGTGTTGAGGCACTATCCCCAAAGGTACTTTAAAAATGTGTAGATATGGCACTCAGCAACATGGTTTAGTGGTAGATTTGTCAGCAGTATGTTAATGATTGGATCCAAAAATCTTGCAGCTCTTTTCCAACCCCTGTGATTCTATGAATCTATCATTCTGTGATCTATGTCACTGAGATAATGCCCTGAAATGGTCGTTAGCTTGTATATGAATAACAGCCAGTAATTATTAAATTTCAAAAGCTGCTGGAGAGCATCTCCATGGAAAATGACCGGAGGGTCTTGGTCAGTGGCAAGTTGAACATGGGTCAGCAGTGCCCTGGCAGCCAGGAGGGCCAACCCTGTCCTGGGGGACATCAGGGACAGCATCACAGCTGGGCAAGGGAGGGGATTGTCCTGCTCTGCTCTGAGCTGGGGCAGCCTCACCTCCAGTGCTGGGTGCAGGTCTGGGTGACACAATGTGAGAAAAGATATCAAACTGTTAGGGATCATCCAAAGGAGGGCAGCAAAGATGGTGAAGGGGGGCCTTGAGGTGAAACTGTACGAGGAGTGGCTGAGGCTAGTTGGTCTGTTCAGCCGGGAGGAGATTGAGGGGAGGCCACATTGCTGTCTACAATGTTCTTGGATATAACAAAAAAGTTCTCCCAGTGGGTGTTTGGGCACTGGAACAGGCTCCCCAGGGAAGGGGTCACAGCACCAAGGCTGACAGAGCTGGAGAAATGTTTGAACAATGCTCTAAGGCACATAGTGAGATTCTTGGGGCTGCTCCATGCAGGGCCAGAAGACGGACTTTGATGACCCTTGTGGGTTCCTTCCAGCTCAGGATATGATGAAAACATGATTCTATGTTTCTATGAACAGGAGGGCTGCTCAGCCACACCATACAGGGACACCTGGATCTCAGGAATGAAAGATGGAAGCTGTTGCATGCCATGTTGCTAGACCATCTCTCTTATTATCCAATCAAATATTTTGCTTGTAACTTTGAAGCCTGAGGCTAAGAAAAGCAGGTTTAAGAAGGAGAGGTGTGCAGGAAGGAGGAAAAACAACACAGCACCCAAGTAAACCATACCTTGACAGGAAGATATGAGTAACTGAAACATGGTGAGCAGGGATGTGATGCCATGAATGGCATGGCCTGCAGATGGTGAGGTGGAGAGATGACTAACATTTAGGTGGGCTCTGGTAGGTGGATCCCACAGTTGCTGACATTAGAAATGAACAAGGAATTTAGCAGGAGAGACTGAGAAGAAAGATTGCATTTTAGGAGTCTACAGATAAAGAAATAAAAATACTTAGGAAAAACATGTCTTAAAAAAAACAATTATGATGGAAAAAGAAAATAGAAGAACCAAAAGCAGTATTTCAGCTAACTTCATCAGGTAAGAGGCTTACAGTGTTAAATTAAATCAATGCCTTGTGTTGCAAGCAGGTCTTAGCACAAGAAAAATACATCTTTCCTAAGGGAAAAGGTACCGGTATCACTTATAACTCCTGAATTTCTACTCTTCAGGCCTTATTTGCACTCACACTTTGCTGTCTCTAGATCTGTAGGTAAACACATGGTCAAGCTCTGTGTCACGTCAGTTCTGACACTCCAGAGGGTGTTGGAAATCTCAACCAGGCTGAAATTTCTTCTTTCTTTTTCACTCTTTTTCCTGATCCATGAATGGTTGTCCTCTTTTCAGCTGCTTTGTGCATATATCATGAATTCTTGTGTTCTTCAGTTATCTGTTAATATCAAATGAGAATGCAATTAGAATGGGAAACTACACTTGCTGCTAGTAATTTTGATTTTCCTAAATTCATCACACTTGCGTTACAGGGCATTCAAAGGGCAGACCTTGATAAGGTTGTAGTGTGCTTAAATAATGCACACAGTAACTCAGTGATAAGACCAAGCCCCATGGCAGAGCAAAAACATCTAAACCACCCTTGACTAATATTCCTCTGGTTTGCCCATATGGGAGGGTATCCAGTGAGTCAGGGCCCACCACTTCCTCATGACCTCTGTTGAATGACTGCCTCAATTACAGCACGTAATGATGGCAAAATTACGAAAACACTTTTAACACCTCACCCGTATTTCTCTCCCTAAAATTAAACAAATTACTTTCTGTCCTGCTTTGCTCAGCTACAAAATACAATTAATGATCATCCTCTGTAATCTTTTCTATACCTCTTAAGATTTACCAAGTGCTGTTTAACCACTCCTTTTCCTAGATCAAACTCTAGCATTTCTTCAGAACTCACGTTTTCTTTAATTCTTTTAACATTTTCCTCTTGCCTCTCTCAAATTTGTCCGTATCTTCTTAGAGCCTAGTATACAAATTCAAGAGTTTCTGTAATACAGCCTTACCAACCTCAGAATAATTGTCTTTTCTGTCTCACAGACTATGTTATTAACAAATTCAAGGACAAAAATCTGGCTTTTTCACAACAATATATCCTAAAGGACCTAACCCGAGGCCTTGACATCTCATCCTTTTCCAATTCTCTTGTTGTAGTTGAGCATTTGATTTCTTTTTCATTACTGAATTTCAGCTTTCTGATTCAGCTCACTTTTCAGTTCATTAAGTGCAACTTGATGCATACTGAAAAAAAAAAAAAAAAAGACATTGACATAACTGTGGTCTGGTTCAGTTTATTTTTTTTACCAAAATATGAATCTGTTTTTGAATGACAAATTCCTCTACCTAAATTAGGAAAGCAAGTAGGAGAAAAATGAGGTAATTCAAGAGTTTATTTTGAAGGTAAATATGTTTTCATCTTCCTGACCTACCACACCTTATTTCAGAGAAAGTTTGGATGTTTGTTCCAAAACCAAACAACATTTCAAAACAGCCAGTCTGAGGAAGTAAAAAAAGGTATGTCCTCATTGTTTTCTCATCAGAAAAAAAAGTTACAAATTAAAACAGGTGCCTGTAGAAGAATATGTTAACCAACCTTACTATCATGTAATGCCTGCTCTCATAGTTTAAAACATCAAAACAAAACATGTTTCCTCAAGATCATTAATTTCACTGCTTCATTTACAATGGATATTATTTTCTGCAGTACTGCACTGTTGTGAGATGGTTGCCTTAGCAACTGAAATCTCTCTTAACCCAAGCTCCCATTCCCTAACAGTAAAATCATCATTTGACCCCAAGTCTTATCAAATCAAACTATAGTTATGTCATAAAATAGTGTGGGGAAATTTTCTTCCAAATTTATTCCAAAATCTCTGAAGTTCAGAAATGGTGCTTCTTAACTATTCCAGAATGAAGTCCATTCTTTTCCATACTTTTTTTTTAATGATTTGCAGCAGCCTGAAGGAACTTTTGCTGAATCAGCCAAAGCTCGCACAGCATGTAGTGTTTAATATCAAAACTCCATTTACCAGGACACCAGAATTGCCAATCCATAGCAAATAAATAACTTCAGTACATATTAACTTGCATACTTGCTTTCCCTGCATATTCTAAACAAACAATTTTTTGGCAGCAACATAAAAGGAGTTAGGCAGATATACGTGAAAATTGAAGAACATACACCAAGGCTTCAGTGTGAATGGCAAGTGTTTGTTCTACATTTCCAATCTAGAGAATAAAAAGGAGCAGGGACATGTTGTGCCCCACATGTGACCACTCAAAATTAACCAGCACACATCAAATCTTACCTTTAATATCAAGTACTTGCAACGAGCAATTTATAACTTGGAAAGCATCTCAAGAGCATGGCAAGTAACCACAAAAAATGAAACCTAAATAAAAGAATGGTATCCCTTATAAAAAAATCAAATAAAAAAAGAAATTCCTAAAAAACTGCTTGCCTAGTCTTCTTTCATCATCCTTTCCTCTCTGAGAAGCCGTGACTCATTTTCCTTAGCAATATGTCCCTTTCAGTAAATATCTATAAATAGTGAAGATGACAAAAATCTCAAAAAATATTTGGTTTATTAACTAGTTTAGAGACTAAATTTCTGCATAGAGGGAATAAAAGTACATGCAGATACTGCCAGTAAGTTATTGTAGTGCCTGCTTGGGGAATTAGAGATGAGTTATATCTTCAGCAAGTTTTGCAGAAAGAGCTCAATTTGCAGCTTTTGTGCTGACCAGAAGCTTGAAACTACTGGGGCAAAGTAATGTCCTTTGCCTGTGTGGTGACTCTTCCCTAAGTAATACCACAATGATACAGCTTCTATACTGATTTTAGCTCAGGGCATGGAATGATTAACCCCTTATCTTCTTCCAGAATACCATATAGACTTACCTTCAGAAAAAAATCAGTGACAATGCTTTTACATCGTATTTTATATGCAGTTATATTTTATAAAAATATGTTTCAGGTGTAATGTGCTGGGACACATGGAAAGGGGGTGGTAGCCCATCCCCCATGGAGGCCCCATGGAACGCACATGCGCTTAAGACAAAGGGAGCAGGGGTCTTCTCTGGGAGCCTCCCCTGAGGCTGCGGGGACCAATCAGAGACCTGGGCTGGTGAGTGACAGCCCAGGAAACCAATTAGAACGCTGTTTCGCTGTTACGACTCACAGGAAAGAAATCAGTTTTGGGTCTCTTGCTTTCGGTGGGTCAGGGGTGAGGAGCTGGCAGGGGCTCCGGGTCCCAGCACAGGGCCCAGCCCGGGCTGAGCTCCGGGAGGAGGAAGGGCCCAGCCCCGGGATGACTCCCAGCCCCAGGAAGGCCCCGGCGTGGACTCGGCTCTGGCCCTGGTGGGCCCCGGCTCCGGGATGGCCCCGGGGAGGCGGCCCAGCGCAGCCTCGGCTCAGCTCGGCTCGGCTCGGCCCGGCTCCAGGCCCCGCACAACGGCAGAAAGAAGTCCAGCCATTTCATCATCTTGTATGGCTGCGTCTTTTCCTGCATGGCTTTAGCCTGGATCTTTACCGTTTTAAATACAGGTTTAACTTCTAGTGCCTGAATGAGACTTCGGATTTTCCTGAGCTCCCCAGAACAGAAAGCATGAAGCAAGAGGAATTACAGAAGTCAGCAGAAGGAAAACAAGTTCTTATAGAAAGAGAGAGATCTGGAAAAGTTGCCACTGATAAGTAGCTTAAAACCTTTTTTTTGTGGGCTTTAGAGGATCATGACTTTACTTTAAATTCCTTTAAACTGTAGAATATACTTGGGGAGGTTAAAAGTGCCTGAGAAGAAGACCTTTTTTTGCCCTGAGAAATGGGCCTTGGGAAGTAGAGCTCTCTGTCTTTGGGACTGGAATTAGACAGAGATATTTGAGTGGAGAGTGAGATGAAGTCTTTTTGTGTTCTCAGCAACCTGCCTTTAAAATGACACCCCATGTGTTTTTCAGCAACCCATACACAGCTCTGGAAGGACTGTGAGAATAGGAGGAAAAATCATAATTTGTAGTTTCTGGGTGGATGCAGATTATAAGAGTGAGACACCCTCTAGGCCTAAACAAAAAGAAGGGGCTTTTCTCTCTTGAGTGAACTGAAATGATTATTTAAGTGAATAACTGACTGAAGTGTTTTTTTTCTGTATGTTGCTGGTATGAAGGAAGGGGGAGGAGAGAATAATCTGGAAATCTCATTCTGAATTGTTTTGTGTTGTTAATAAATTTTCTTGTATCCTTTTTAAGCTTTAAGCCTGCTTTGTCTTTACTCCTAAACTCGATCCCCAAGAGAAATTAAATAGATTAAAATTGGCAACCCCAGTCACACCGTGACATGTAGGTAGTTGGATCCCCATTAAAAAAACATGTCAATTCAACATGTATCTGGGGACCGTTCCAGCAGTTTAATAACCTCTTAGGATTTGTTTTCCTTCATTTTCAAAGGATGTTGTACAGACAGCATTTTCCTATCTGCAATCGATTATTGTAACTTTTCAAGTCTTCTCTCCAAATGTCTTCTCCAGCACCTTTTTATGGAGGAACATAGCAGGAGTGCCATCAGAGGGCACATGGGCTGTGTGGAAGACCCCAACTGTACTCCTAAGCACTCAGGGGAGCCATGCACCCTCAGTGCAATGATGATACGAGCATGCCAGAAATTAAGAAATTCCACTTGTTGAATCCCTAGAGTATCATGGAACAATTTAATGTTGAATGAGACCTCTGGAGGTTTTCTGTGCAGCACCCTGATTTTGAAAATATCCATGGTTATACTGTACTCATCAGTCTGGTCCCTGTCCAAGGGCAATCTCAATTTCAGTTGAATTTTTTTTTTTGCTACTGTTCCATCAAAATTTGCCTGCAACTTGTTTTCATTGTTCCTTGTCCCTTCCCTCTGAGTCTTTGGGCAGAGTCTATCTTTTTCTTCTTTGCAACATTCCAATGGGCAATTTAAGATCACAGGGTGATTCTTAATCACATATGGGAATAAGAACCACGGAATCATAGTATCATTTATGTTGCAAAATATTTTTAAAATCATCAAGTTCAACTGTTCACCTGATACTGCCAAGACCACCATTAAACCATCGTCCTCAGTGCTACATCTAAACCTCATTTAAGCACCTCCAGAGACAATGACTCAACACCTTCCTGTTCCAATGATTGGCAACCCTTCTGTGAAAATGCATTTTTCCTAATATACAACCTAAACCTCCCCTGATGCAACTGGAGGCTGTTTCTTCTCATCCTGTCACTTGTTGCCTGGGCAAAGAGGAATCAATTCCCACCTGTGTACAATCTCCTTTCAAGAGGTTGTAAAGGACAATTAGGTCACATCTGAGCCTCCTTTTCTCCAGGCTAAACACCCCAAGTTCTCTCAACTCTTCATCAGGTTCATGCTCCAGATCCTTCATCAGCTCCATTGCCCTTCTCTGGACATGCTCCATCTCCTCAACGTCCTTCTGGTAAGGACAGGACCAAAACTGGACACAAGGTGTGACCTCACAGAGTACAGTGTCCTGGTCCTGCTGGCCACACTATTGCTGAACTGCTGGATCATGTTCAGATGGCTGTCAAATAATACCCTTGAAATTAGACTCCTTCGTAGTATTTCACTTCTGGACTAAACAAATCCATCTTTTCCCAATAGATAGCTTGTTCTCTGCCCTGTCTTCTGCTGGGGTCATTCCAGTTTCTCAGTATTTCATTTGCACTGAGGAGGCCAAAATTTTAATTAATATTCCAGATGAGGCCTCAAATCTGCTGAACAGAGAGAATAAATACTTTCCTCTATATGCTGACCACAGTTTTTATAATGTAACAAAGTACACAGGTATCCATAAATGCTAGAAGGGAACACTTCTGGTTCTTGTTCATCTTACTGTCCATTAGGTTCCTTTTTCTGCAAAGGTCCTCCCTATTCAGTTAGAACCCAGCCTCAGTTGTTGCTTGTGGTTATTCTGCCACAGACACAGAAATTCACACTCCCCTCTGCTGAACTTCTGAAGGGTCTGTCACTTCATTTCTCCAGATTATTAAATTATTGTAATGGGAACTGTATGTCCAGTGTATCAACAACGTGATTTCATCCCAAATTTGTCACCCACAAAGGACATAAAATGCATTTTGTCTATCCTCCACATCATTGACGAAAATATTGGCTCTGGCATTGACTCAAGGAATACTTCTCTCTCAAAACTTTAACCTATAGGCTCCCATTGAGTGCATCTGCAAATGGATCCAAAGAATCATTTCCCTTCACCTCCTCCAGCAGGACAGGCACATAGATGCAAAGACACTGAAGATGATGTCAGCTCTTTTCAGGTCAGTGAAGGCAATCTGCACATTTCAGTTATATGGGATATGACAGAGGCTGTTTGTGTGGGAACCAAAAACTGTTAGAGGCAGGATCTGGATTTGGCATTGTATTACTTCATAAGATTAACACCTTGACTAAAATGGCACATTTATCCTATGTTGATTCACACTGTTCTACATGACTGTTTAGGAGCAGACTGTTGTCTCACATGAACCTTGTGTATTTACCCAGTCATTGTCTTCAACACACGTCTGTCCCAGTGCATGTCTCCAACTCATTAGCAAGCCGAGCCCGAGTTCACTAGCAGATTGCTTGTGCTCACAGCACTGCTGCACACACACACAGACAGCTGAAATCCTCTAGGAAAGATAGCACACATTCCTTTCTTTCTCTGCTAATGACACTTCAAACATGGGGCCCCTATGACCCTTTGCTGGTTTGAAAGTAAACCAGTGGGAGAAATGAACCCCAGACAAATGCCTTGAGAGAGATTTCAGGTTGGAGCTGCAATTTAATACAAAGATTACAAAAAAATGCAGTGATACTGCATTAGTTTCCTAAGCTAGGAAAACTAGCTTAGACCCATGAAAACTAGCTTAGACCCACAAAGTGAAAGTAAAACCTGGCACCCTGTTGGTGGTTGCAGTCCTGTTAAAGTGATAATTGCAATCTTGTCGAATGTGGTGGCCCTCTGGGAAGTCTGGTCCTCCTGTAAAAATTCGGGTCCTTGTCTGGACCTGTCCAGTGGTGGTGGTGTCCCAAGTCCCCAGAGTGCCCAGACTGTGTATGGTCAGATTCAGGCAGGAAGGTTCAGTGCACTGGGCACCTGTTGCAAAGATCTACCACTCACAGTTCCCCAGGAATAATGTAGGTGGGAGAAGAACGCATAGTTTGGTTACACCCCACATTGTAACCCAGGACAGACCTTTAGTTTGTGTTCTGGCACTTACATCCACACAAATGCACACTGAAGAGAGAGTGAGATGGTGAAAACAAATAGGAAAAGGCCATTGCATACCAAGGCAGGACAGGCTGCAGTGACCAGGTGCAGGATTCAGCCACACCCCATCTGTGGCCATCAACCTGTTTTACATTCTATGTTGCTCCTTCCACACCATACATCCACCATACCTGCTCCTCCAGGATCCACCATAATGGATCCACACTTCCCGCTTTGGCCCTTGAACATCTCATGATAAGTAACACACATTCCCACTGTCATCTTGAAAAAATCTACACAGTCCTACAACATTAAAAAATATCCCATACAAAGTTTTCTCTTTCCCTTGAGACACATGATAACCTCATTTTTTTCCTTTCTTATTTCTCCTGCCTAACTTTCTCCATGGAGTGGTTCCTGCCCACCAACTAATGCACTGATATCTGAATTTCAGTGCTGTTTGTTACCTCCTGCTTGTTAGTGTTTGTGTATCAAAGTGTGGGTGATTAGTTCCCCCATCACTAGCCTGGGATTTTATGCTGAATAGCAACTAACAGGATATGCATATATAGCCTTCCACACATCCTTCCGTGGGGATTTTTAAAATGACACTACATTAGGTCAGGTTACGTAATGGAAGGGGAAAATAAAAAAAACAAAAAAAAAAACAGGGAGGAAACAGTTACCAGATAACAGATGTCTACACACAGCCATGTACAATAGCTTGCACACCCATACACATCTTTCCAGGTCTGCAACATTGCTTTGGAGCATGCAGGCAACATCTAAGGAGAGCAATGCAGAAAATACTTTCAATCATCGACAACAGGGTCTTTCTAGAGTTTCTCTCATTCTTACACACTATTTCTCTAACCCAAGACATCACAGGGCTGTAACCTAAAAGCATCAACAGTCTTCAGAGTACTCATCCTACTGAGCCAGCCCTTTTGTTAAATCTCCAGTCTGGATGGTCATGGGAAGGAGGACTCAGTGTTCAGTGCGGTTCAGGGTCATTCCCAGAGAGGGATGGGCGCATGTCTGGATGCAGGAACAGCATGTCTCAGTCTCAGCAAGCATATATAAAATATAAATATCTGCCCATTATAAAGGAGATAGTCTTCTCAGCTCTTACACAATCCTTAGGGTGGTGTGATGGGTGCTGGGATGGAGCAGGTACTTGATGCTCATGTTTTGATGCCCCTTCACACAGCACAAATGTGCACCTGGAGACAGGGAAGAGCAGGGATGCAGGTAGCCCAAGCATATTTCAGAAAAAGTATATTTGAGGCACATGTTGATCAGAAACCCCACTGCTTTGACATGTGCCCTTGCAAAAGGAGACTGACATGTTAAAGGGAAAGTGAGAAACCTCTTGGTGCATAAAAAGAAAATGAAGAGCTAGAAACAAGTCTTGCTACATCATGAAACACAATTTTTTTAACAATTTTTTACCCAAAGTGCCCTATTTATTAGAATGAAGATTATGATATAGTGAAAAGATGTTGACACCAATTTAATGCAGACCAAGTTGGAAAAAAAAAAGAGTAAAGAAACATGAAAGAACTTTCACAGATTCTTCTTACACTATAGCTATTTGTTTCAAAGTATGATTTTCATGGAAGCATCATTAAATATTCTTCCTGGCAATGGCTGTTCAGAGGTAGTCTGCTGACAAACTCCAGTATCCTTCCAAAAGAAACACAGCTCAAACACTGAACTTAATTGATGTCTGCATTATTTCTTCAGTCCTTTTCAGTGCTATTGTCTACATCGGCCTTAAGATAGAGGAAAAGTATCAATGTATTTCTCACAAAAAGGCTTTAAAGGGCAGACATTTCCTTCACCTCAACAGCATTTTAGCCATTCTGAAAAAGTAGCATAATAATACATCATCACATTATTCAGAACAAAATAGAATTGTTTCAAAGCAAGCACAAACTCCTCAAAGGAAGCATTGAAGCAGTTTTTCTGGTTAGTTATGACATGGCTTTTATCCCAGAGTAAAAGTGCAGACACTTTACAATAAAGCTGGAAGCACAAAACATCTGTAAGACCATCTAAAGACAAATCTCCTTGAAAATCACACTGCAGAGATTAAAACTCCCATCACAGATGCAACTCTATATTTATCTTGTCAGAATAAGCTGGAATGCTACTGAGTTATGAAGCATGATGCAGACAGAAGCCACTTAACCCTCACAGATTCCTCCTGCATGGCACATCCACATTTGTGCTGCTCATAGAGGAGGAAACAAAGTACAAAAGTGTTTGTTGACTGAAGACCTTACAGAAAAAGAATGATGATTTTCTCAAGTTATGTCTGCACAGTGGCAGCTAACATCAACAGACTTGTACTGTCTTTTGCTAAACATGGAACTCTGTGAAGCTTTGCAGTGCTTTGGAGAGGTGTGATGACTGTGATGTGAAAATGGTTTAAAAGCAATGCTTTTTTTTCACCCATGAGAAGTTTCAGGCAACAGAATCCACAGAGAAATTATCTACAGCACTGCAAGAGCTCAAGTTTCCCACTTAGGATGAAGGTGAGAAGAATTCAATGGCTATTTTTCTCTTTAAGCTAATTTTGTGCTAAATTGAAGACTCTTAGAAGAGCTCAGGAGAAATGAGAAAGAAGGGGGCAGAAAACCAGTGAGAGAGCCTTAGAGAGGGCTGGGAGTCTGCTGTCTGAGCACCTCTGGCCATATACATGTATTTAAGGATTGTACAAATATTTGCTTCAGCAGGGGAGAGGTACAGTCATTCCACTGTGGAAAGCACAAGCATCAAGGCATGGAGAGGTCATTATTTGGTAAGATGGGAGAGACACCCCATAGATTTTCTCACAGCCCCAAAGGAAATCACCAGCCTAAAATGTGGACTAGCTTTAAAGCCAGACAACATAACTATGGGACAAACAGGCTGTGGCAGGGATATTTGGTCAAAAGCAAGTCTTAACTTGCCCACAGTTTGTTTTTTGTTTTTTTTTCAGAAAACAGCACTCCCTTTTATGCCCAAGAATTGTAGACCAAGCACTGTTAAAACAGCTAAGACATCAAGGCTGGCAGAAAACAGGTACACAGGGACCTGGCATTAATAGTCCAACCTCTTTGGAAACTAAAGGTTTTTGTAACACAAATATGTCAGAGATACTAAACACCATGATCAGCATCCAGGAAAGTGTGTGTCAGATTCTTCTGGCGCTGTCCTGAGCTTTTGCATCTGTTGCTCCTATGACTATTGTTTTCCTGTCAGTCTGCAACAATACCTGGCAGTAGGATAAGAGCAGCCAAGATGGGAAGAAACTTTCCTTTTCATCTTTCACAACAAATCTGGATGCTCTCCAGATCATACAGCTATGCTGTAATCTGCCAAACAGATGAAATTTTCTTCCTTGATCTCCACCCATGGAATCAGTCTCCAAAGATTACGGCTAACTAGAAAGCAGACTCTTACCCCAAGTTGTAGGGATTCCTTCTCTCCCACTGCACTGCCTTACACACCTTTGTATGCAGCCTAAGAGATCAGCTCAGACCCACTGTAGTTTTTACTCTGACAGATAAAATGTTTGTGCCTCAGTCCTCATAGCATTTGGGTACTGCAGACTGTCGTGGGACAAAGGGTTTGTTTCACCTTTAGGTCATCTGCTGGGATTGGCAGCCTGTGCCATGGCCACCCCAATGCCATAGACAAGCAGAGCCACTGCTCTTACTGCAACAGGACAATCTGTGCTTCCAGCAGAGCATCCAGCCTGAACAGAAAGGACAACCACCTAATACAAACAAACCACCTGGTTCCACCAGGAACTCCCACATGGATTCTTCAGCAGTACAAGGCTCACAAGTTCAGGGTTGTTTGTTCACAGCCACTTCTTGCCCCATTTTCTTAATTTAACCTCACACAACTGTCCTTGACCTGTGAAAAGTAGGTGGTGAACACAGTGGCAGTGCAAAGTTTTCCTCTGTTTTTACCACCCAAGTTTGTCAGAGTTATGCTTCTTTCCACCGAAGCAGATGGAAGGAGAAGAGGGAAGGGTACTGGTGAGGAAGATGAGGCTGGGGTCAGGAAAAGAAAGGGAGGAGAGGATTCTAATGGGGGAGTTTATTCAGTGCTTAAAAGCTAGGTGGAGTCCTTCCAGAAGTATGATTTAAAGTATCATTCATTAGAAAGCATCGTATCTGAGCACTTATTATATAATTTTTCCCTCTGGTGCAACAATTCACTAACAGCACTCAGATAGAGGAAAAATATCTCTAAACTTGAAATTAATACCAATAATGAACAATCCAAACCCTGCTGCTGAAATTGTACACTGAAAAAAAAAAAAAAAAAAAAAAAAAAAGTTGTGTTGGATCCCATCCTGCCCTTTAAATCTGCTCAGCCACTGCAACTTCATTCTTGGAGGTGTAAGCTGTACACTATCAGAAGACACAGACTGGCAATAGAAAAGGAGGCTGCCAGCGTAGCAAGGGAAGGCAACAGCCATGAGCCATTGCTCTCTGGAAATGAGAATGGGTACTTGCCTTCTATTTTATGTCTGTGGGATCCCTTGGGTTCCCAGGAGATGAGTTTTCCTTCCTGTGGAAAAGGGCTTCACAGTCAGGCTGGAAGAGCCAAGGCTAAACCACTGCCCTGATAACCTGGGATCCTTTCACAGTACCAGGGGAAAGTGGGAGCATGAGAACAGCTTCAAGTTCTAGTAAAGATTCATGTAAGAGGAAGCAAAAGTTTCCACAAAGGTCATGGCCCCTAATATTTAGCACAGCTGAGCCTCCAATTTGATGAAGGATGGGTAAGGGTCTCAGCACATGAAGCACTCTTAGTTCACTCATGAGCAACTTGTCACACAATGGTCTATCCCCCGAAAATTAATTGCCAGATGTAAGACACAGAGGAGGGGGGATTTCAGACACTTCAGAAACATGCATAGGCACATCAACATATGATCATAATGCTAGGTCAGCAGACTTGGCTTTGTCCTTCAGATGTTGCATAACCCTGCCAGATCCTTTGGAGCCAGTGGCACACATTCTCCTGACATTCTGACAGACCTGCCTTCAATCTCCAGGGCTCACTGGACTTTCTGTTGGCTGTTCACATCCTGTGTAGCATTCAGGATTGGCATGAGCAGTGTAAGGAATGTCAGTTGCTGCCCTGGGCTGTCCAGAGTGACTGGCAGACATCTCATTGAAAAAAGTATTCTGGAGAGGGGCAGTTGCTTTTCATGCCTTTCAGGCCTTGCTAAATATTGTTATGCAATTGTTCAGCAGGAGGAGAGACTGTCGCTATTCAGTTTGAATGACAACAGCCTCCTTAAAATCTTTGCTCTCAAAACCCACTTTCACCCCTCAAACAGAAATTATACATGAAAGATGGTGAGTCTATATGTCCTGTACATGCAGTTGATGGCATTTCTTTCCCATCTTGTCTCCTTAGCAGACAAAAAGAGAGAGGAGGAGAAAACACAAAAATTCTCCCAAGATACCTGATGCTCCCAGCACCTGGAAGATAGCAAAGGACATGATTCAGCAGAATAACACCAGTATGAGTGCTGCCCTGCAGCACAGTCTGGAAAAGTGGGAGGAGGGGGTATCACTTTTATGTCTCTAAATGCAGTGATTCTCCTTGCCTGAAAGCTCTCCTATTGGTTGTGGTTGACCTATCCAACACCTGACCAAATTTTACTGTACATTGCTGAAACATATATAATATGGTTGCTGATGGTAAGAGATGTCTTTTGAATTGCAGAACCACATATGCAAACTTGGTGGTTTCTGAGTAATTTTTGCCAGGGAGTTTCTGTGAGAAACTCAGAGTGCAGCTGAGAACTCAAAAATTTCTTCTTTGGGACAAAGGCATGTGGTCCCTTCCCCCACTCTCAGCAACACACAGACAAAGATATCATAATACCAGTGCTTTTTTCACATGAAAGGAGAGCTGAGACTGCTTACTGTTGTGAATCACTCAACATCTTACTCATTAGCAAACATATTCTCTCCAACTGTCTTTTTGTTTTGCAATATTGCACACATCTCCAGCCACTCCTTGTTTTCTTCACTTCTAAATAAACAATAGCTTTTGTAGATAGGAAGAGAATAACATTAGTTAAATGATTACCTTAACTTATACAGAAGCCATATTCTTACTTAATGTAAAAGTATAAGCCGTTGTTCTCAAAATCTATTTCAAATCTATTTCAAATCGCCAAATACCTTAGTTATAGTTTACCACATTCATATCATAATTCTCAGAGACATTTTTGAAATCTAATCCTTCAACCTATATCTCCTATGAACAAAAGCAAATTCCTGTTGTTTTCTTATATTTGCCTTTAATTATGTGTGAGGACAACATATGAAATCACATGGAAGCATTTACCAGCCTGTATCCACAGAAGTTGCTTGGATTCTAGCAGCTGCACTCTGCTTGCCATCAGCAAATGAGGATCTTATCAAACAAGCCCTGCATCCTCCAACTGCCAACTCCACTGTCCACAAAAGATGCAGTTGGATCAATAAGGAGAGGGAGAAAAAAAAAAAAAAAAGAGTCCCTCCATAGTGTGTCCATACTATCTGGGAGAAGGTAGAGCATAAAACACTAGATCTTGTGGTAGAAAAAATCTGCACAACTTGACCCTGGGTGCAGCAAATCCTCATTTTATGGTTCAGCATCCCTCCTGCTGAAATCTAAAAATGGAATTCATTTTGCCAGAAATGCTACTGGCCTAGAAAGGTCATTGTGCTTTCTCAGTTACTTTTAATTGACTGAGTGATCTGAATTTGGCAGGGTGCAATTAAACAATCCTGTATGGCTAGCATGGGGCTCTCCAGCAACCACACCGTGATCATCAACACCCCTTTCAACCTCACTGCTAATGAACCTGGCAGAAGGTCAGTGTGATCTCTCCCTCTCTTTCTGTGTCAGGTTTTAATGCTTCTTCCCTTAGCAAGGAGTCAATCACAGCTTTGGATCAGTAGATAGCATAATGTGACACATGTGACAGCAACATTTAGTCTGCAAGGGGCAGAAAGTGCTCAGGGCTCTGGAGCTGCAGAAGTAGGCAACAGAGCTGAGCAGGATTCTCTCTTGCTGACATTACAGGAGGCTGGAAGCAGTCCCAGCATTCTCTACAGCTGTGGAGGAATTGATGATGAAGCAAATTACATACACAGAGCATTGTCAAGAGCTGTGCATACTCCTGCTCAAACGGTTCTTAACAATCTCACTAGAAAAAGTGCGGCAGATTAACCGGCTGTGGGCAGCATATGATGTCTGCAAGTTCACAACCCCATCCAATTAAAAACAGCACTTCTGCAGAAAGTTTCCAAAGGCAGACCTCCTCAGTGAAGTTGATTTCCAGCCTCCTACCCTGGCTGTTTATTTCAGGGACCTTCTAACAAGCATAGGAGGATTATTTCTGCAGTTCCGGAAAGCAGATTTTGCCATTCTCATTGGAGTCGGAGAAGGGCGATCTGTGCTGAGTCTTCAAAAGAAGTCACACAGACAAATCACAAAAGTTTGTCTGGGGAGGTGGTGGAGGAGCAGGCTAGTAGCAGAAAGTAACTGTGAGGTCAGGGCAGCTTTTTTAGACCAGATTGCTGCCAACCTTGTCAAAATACTGCTTATGCTTTTATGATATGAAGCACTGGAGCTATGCCTTAATTGCTATATGAGCAACTGTTTCAAATCAGATTTTTTGCCCAATTAAACTGAAGAGTAAAGAGAACACAGTAAATTTACATGCAAGTGAAAATTCAACTGTCCTGACACTTTGTATGATGGGATCCAGCCCACTTGACCCAGACAGGGTCAGAAAACTACCCTACCTTGCCCCTACCTTCTTGGATACTCAAACCCACAAGCAGACTGTGATACTGTCGTGGTGACAAGCTCCCACACCACCACAGAAAAGCGTTGCTCCTCTGTCAGGCTTGGTTACAGCTTGCCAAGGATGGATATTGCTGGGCTGCACTTATTATTTTGCTGGTTATCCATTTTTGGCAGGACAAACACCTGACCTGGTCTGCACCTCTACACCTCTGCACATCTGCACATCAGTCAGGAGAAGGTAAGGGCAGCTCTCCTCCAGTGCAGGTCATCTGCCTCACCCTCCCAGGGCCTGCTAAAAATTATTCACTGACCTCTTAAGAAATGTGCAGTGGAAGGATATCTTCTTTCTTTCCTTTTCTCTCTCTCAGAAAAGTGTTTTCTTTCAAGATTCTCTGATTACAGACTTTCTCACCTTTAATTGCTCTTTCTTCCTCCTGTGGACTCTCCCGTTTGTTTCTAATTTCCTAAAGAAGACCTCATCAGTGCTGAGTACAGGACAGTAATTGCCTTCTCTGCTGCAGAAAACTGATCTGCTATTAACTGCCCTAAGTACTGCTGTCACACTAGGAGGAGGAATGCTGTGCCTTATGACCAGCTTCATTCTCATCAATTGTGAGATGGAGTCAGAGGAGAAACATAACAGACAGTAAGAAGGGTAGCTATAGACAATGGGTGAAGAGCTCTGGGAGGTGATTAAAAAGGACTGACTGTCCTATAAAAATGGGAGACAGACAAGTCCAGCTCCTAAAAGGTTGATCCTGCTAGAATAAAGGGCAGTGAGAAGCTGTCCTGCTTAGTGTACCAGAGAGGCAGAAAGGAAAAGACAGGTAAAACCACAGTCCCCAGTTTTAAGTAGTTGTCCATTTATCAGGATGTCACACCTGCCTACTTTGTACTTGTGGCTGGAAGTTTGGGAGCCTTGGTTTAACATTCTCCTCTGAAGCCACTTGTTTGGACATCATGCTGCTGCCACCTACAATATCCATATAGAATAGTAAGAATTCCAGTAGGAGGTCTCTGGAATTCCATTTTGTTCATGTTGTATTTGACAATACAAGAACACATCAGAAAGAAAAAACAAAATGTCTTCCTGCATGAGGTGATACTTGCAGAGAAACAGAATACAAAGCAGCTGATTCAAATTAAATAGGCAGGAGAATTATCAGCAAATAGCAACCCACATCTTGTTTAAAGTTAAAACTATGCCATAAGAGGATGGAGAGAAAGGTGAGAGTCACATGAGCATTCAGAGAAAGAAATGGAGAGTGCAAGAAGACAAAAAAAGAATCCGCTTGGGACATAGGTACTCATGAGAGAAAAGAGTCTCAAGCATCAGGCAACAGAAATCTTAGAGAAGATGGCAAATGCCAGGCACTGGGCACATTTGGGTGCTTGGGCAATTTTGCTGTGTACCTGCTTGGAAGATTAATTTCTTTGAGTCTCTGTATATTTAAATGTTAAACTATAAATTCCTCACTTCCAAAAGCAAAGGACTGCTAGTATTGAGAAGCTGTTGCTCATGTCATTAGCCTGTGTCAAAAAAGCCTAAAACATTTCCTTTCCTTGGGGATGTAATCTGTGAGTAGCAAGGCTGTGGAGTGTTTAACTGAGTCCTACCTGTGAATCTCTTATGCTCTTGGTTTGTGTGGGAGTCTCACAATCACGTCAGCTCCATTTTTAGGGTTTCTATATCTTGTGCATGTCATGCTGTTGCTCAATAATTGTCAGTGTGCGGTTTTGTCAGGAAATAATACTGTTTATTCTCTGAGAGACTTTGAATGTTGTTCTTCATATTTTATAAGCCACTCTGAGTCACTAGTACCTAAGGGACAAACAAAAGAAATAACATAAGCAAGAAATAAAGACAGTTGCTCGACATTACATTTACCTAGCAGAAGGAATTATTCTTAGAAATTTAAAGCTACATTCTTTATTTTGTGAACCCAATAAAAGTTTTTCTTCAGGGCTGTGGAGAAAAACAAAATTTCTTTCTGTAACAGGGTGTAGCAATGCCAAATAGAAACAACAGAGCAGATGTTGGAGAAGCATTGTAAAGCCTTGAAAATATTTATACACATTTAACTATACAAGGCCATAAACTATCAGCTGTAGAGACTAGTGCAGCATGACAGGTGTAATGTGAGGACAAGGACTGAAGAGCTTCTGTGGTATTTCAGACAAGGCTTCTCACAATCCTGCTTTTCATCACGTTCAGGCATGGCCAGGTAGGCAAAGACCTTTCTTTGCACACCAGAAGGGAGGGAAGCCCTCCCAGGAGGCTGATACACCCAAACCCTAAGGCTCAGCTTGGAGCTTTGGTGAACAATGCCAAACCTGTGACTGAGTAGAAGTAGCACAGCCAAATATCCCTGCTCAGCTCCAGTCTCCCTGGTGCATGCACACTGTGGTTTTGCCTGATGTGGCATCTCTTTCAGAACTACTGAATGGGACTTCTCAATGATACTGTTGCTTACATGCTCCGCTGGACCATGAGCTTCCCTTCAGTTACCACACTTAAGATTAAACATGGTCAGATGTTGTATCAAGATCTCCTGTGGAACTCAAGTTGCTTAATATTTCATGTTAACCTCCTACTGAGCTCTTTTGACTCTTGGCATTTTTCCAGAAATATCTCCCATCTTTGTGCAGAGACAGCTCGAGAGATACCAGCTCTAATACAGCTTTGTTCCATCACGGTTAAAAACACACACTCCTCTCCTTTAGCCTGAAATTCTGATCTGGCATATAACAATTAGTTCCCTGTTATCTTTCTTTTCTGTACCCAAAGCTACCCTCTGATACTTGTGCTCTAATGGCACTTTAGACAGTAGAGGGAGGAGCCACGTGAGGGGGGGAACAAATGAAATGTCTTGAATGCTTTCCAAGTTTATCTCTACAGGGGCTATTGGACAAGATTATCTGAATTATTATTAAATTTGTGTTCCTTTTGGAAATAAGTAGACAGAGAGAAATACACTTCAGTTAAATTTTGCTTTCTTTTCTAGGGGAATGAACTATTTATAATGAAGTACAGTCCATATTTTCTGAAGGACAGGTAAAAAACAAGCCACCTGAGCTCAGCCTTTCAAAAATTTGGATTTGCAGCTAATCCAAACAGCATTTCCTAATACCACCACAAAGTAAAGGTCCAATTTCCACATTTCAAGACAGTTTTTGCCCCTTTCTCCCCAGCCCCCAATTCCCACACCATTTTCCCTTTTCTGAAATATTTTCTGTTGTCATGGACAAATACTGTATTCCTATAATGAATTTTCTGCATGGCATTTCTAGCCTTCATTTCTCAATTCCATATATCTCCAAAAGCAACATTACATCCACCTGCTGTGACAACAACTGTGTTTTAATATTTCAGTAGTTTTATCTATTTTGATCCCCAAACTATTTTCCAGGCTGCAATCCCACACCCTGCAGGTAAGGCCACCATTCCCTATCCACATTTCCACAGGCTTACCCTGAGCAGTACTATTTTTCTTCAAGTGGCCTGCTGAATAATCCTGGTTGCTTCTTTTGTACAAGCAGTTTTTTGCACATAGTTTTGCAGACATTTTGTCTGACATAGTGTCAGCTGTACTTTTCAGGGAGTTTGCATTCTCCTGCAGGTATTAGGAAAGATACTGAATAGGCTCAATAGAAAAATTTTAGAACACGCTGCACGAACCCATATTTATCATAACTTCCCTCAAAAACTACTTATGTCAGCTAGCCAATTCTTAGTGCTTGTGCATTCAGTGTCAAATAACATGTGTTTCTGTATCAAAAATGCTATGGTATAAGATCAATATCATTACAGAGAATCATATAGCTCTACATCTCCCTTTATCAATGAGACTTATTATCTGAAGGAACAAGATAAATTCTATTTGACGACGTGTATTTGGCACAAAGTTATGTTGACTGACATTAACTATATTCCTACACTTTATTTCTCTTCTAATTGAATCCTATATCAGTTTTTCCATTATTTTCCTCAGGAGTGATATCAGTTCAACTAGTCTACACCTTCCTGTGTCATCTTGTTCACCTACTAATAGTCAACTTCTAGTCTTCAGATATTTAATCAGTTTTCCAAGTATTTTACTATATTTTTTATAAATTATCAATAAAATATTTGCTTTTTCAGGGACAGAGGGGAAGTTGCATCTTTCTTTCTTCTTTTCTTCTGAGATCATGGAAGTCAATTACTTAGACTACTGATTGAAAGTCTCTGTTGAATTACCTACAGTTTTCATCAGTTAGGTAGCATTCCATGCTTCTTCTTCCAAGTGCAGAAGACAGGAAGAACTGGAATACTTTTACCACTCCTGGTCATCAACATCTTCACCACCCTCTTGTCAGATATTTTTGGTCTTATATGCCCCAAACTGTCTTGATCCACATAAGCATGAAATTTCTTCTGATGACTCTGACCTTCCTTAAAAACTCTTTCCTCAGTTAAAACAACCCATAACACAGTTTATCACATCTCCCTCTCCCATCCATTCTGTGTCTCCTGTTTTGTCTTTATCTGCAGCCCCTACTCTCTGCCATTAAGGAAGACACACAGTGCATACTGGATTCACAGCTTTGAGGGCCAGAAAATACTTTTTTCTGAGATCACAACAAACTGATGAGGATCCTTGTCCCCAGTCTTGTGTTGAATTCCTATTCTGGATGTTCCTTAAGTTTGCTTTGCTCTTTGCTGTTTATTCATTAGCAAGATTATACCTTTTATGGAAAATGGTTGCATGTGCTTTTCTCTGTTTTTCTCTCCCCTCACACTGCAAAAATCTGCATTCCCCCTCACACACGCATGCTGCAGCACCCTCTGCCTTACATCTGTTCTGACAGTGCCTTGCAGTCTCCCTTTCCATTTCCAGACTGGGTGCCAGCTCTATATAAGATTCCAGTCTCTTGCTCTCACTGTCTGTTGTTTCATTCACACTCTCTGCTGCCCCACGGAGATGCTGTGGTGCAGGGAGACATCATTTCTACATGCAGCAGATCCCAAGTGTGCTGCTCTGCTCTTCTCACAGAAAATAATAAGGCTGGGAGCCTGCTGTCCTTGCAAGTGCTTCACAGCTGATGTGAAAAAGCTATTCCAAAATTGCCTTTGAGGAAGCTCAGTTTCAGGATGGCTCGATTTCATTTTACTGGCATTGATGCTATTGCTCTACAAAATGAATGAAAATTATTTTAGGAGCTTTCCATGTTTTCCCAAAGTTTAAAAATGAGGTGTGGAATATTGCTGTTTCAGAAAGAGGAGGTTTGGGAGACACTGTGCAAGAACTTGACAAATGGCACCTAAAGATAGCCTGTGAAGATATAAATATCCCATTTGGAGGTTTTTTCTTTAAAAGATTCCCAACACTAACTTACAGACATATCTCCCAAGGCTTTGATTGCTGCTGTGGAGACACATTTTAGTGATGAAACCAATATAAACTATGTATGCATAATTTTGAAATCTAGATTTAAACTCCCTAGGATAGAGAATCCATGTTCTCAAAGGATTCCGCATTGAGTCCTATGACTCATCTAAACTCTTGGACGGCTTTGAGTTTGGCTCTCAATTTTGAAGGTCTATGGACACCTTTCATGTCACATGAAGTTATTTGACAGGTCATGTAAATAATTAAAAATAAAAAAATATTTCTTATTTTCTTGGAAATTATACACTTTCCAAAAGCTTTTGTTCACTTCTAAAATTCACACTTCCAAGATCTTGTTTCTAGAAAGAAAGTGGTTTTTACTAATTTCTTGTTCCTAGACCTTGTAATTTCTGCATACACGAACCTAGTTCTGGTAATAGCCAACAGCAATTAATCTGAGTGCAGCTCTTACAGACTCTGCATGGTAAAGGGATGTTCCTGGCAAGAAAATGCAGTCCTTCCACTTCCAAAGGGAAAACATAAACACCAGAGACATGCAGGGTAGTCACTAAAGATTAATACTAAATCTCTCTTACAGGTCTGTATCAGAAAATAGTAGGGACCGTAGCTTGTAGCAAGAGCCCAAAAACTTTCAGCTGAGACCACCAGAGCATGTAGAGCTGGAACTTGGATGAGAATAAAACAGAAACCCTGGCAGAGACTCGCAAAGGCCCACTTTATTTAGTCCTCTGACATTATTGGTGGAGCTTGTCCTACAAGGTGACTTTCATCTCCACACAAACCACCTTCCAAGAGGTTACAGAAACTTGCAGGACCCTCTGCTCAGGTGATGATGATGCCCTGAGATGGAGCACCACACAGCAACAACTGACCTGCTTGGGCTGAGCTAGCTGCAGAAACAGGCACAGACGTGGCTGTGCAGTGACCCCTTGCCCTAAGGAGACCTCAGCAAATCCTGCTTGTCCCGTGTGTCCAATGTGCCAATGCGAGCACTTTTCTTCCAGAGGCCAAGGAATGTCCCACCAGACAGAGAGACAAGGAGCGTGCTGCCTGCAGATGGCTTTGAAGGTCTCTGTGCAAGGTAGCACTGTATAGCCTGTGCTTCACCTGGAGGGTTTCAGAAGAGACCGAGGAATGGGAAGGGCAAGAATAGCAGGTGTTGTTCAACAAAGAACTTTGGACTGCCTTGCAGCAGCTCAGGGAGGCACATCCTCATCTGGAGTATATGGAAGAAATTCCAAAGACTCTGGTTAAGTGTTCTTAAAAGGAAATACCAGTACCAAAAGGCTCTGGATCTACTGCAGAACAAGTAATGAAATCCACTCCTGCCACAGCAGCCATGTTATGGTGAAACCACACCCTCAGACACATCTGCAGAGTTCAGCCTGTTTGAGGATTTCTACATCATCTCAGACCTCTTTGTCTCTGATTAGAACCTTTTCAGCAAGAATCTCCCAGGTCATTTGTCAAATATATTAATTCTAGTTAGATCCTGTAGCAGAGCCGAGTGAAAAGGTGACCCTATCCCTAGCAGATCTCAGCTTCATTTTAGCTGAGAAGCTGTGGTATCTCAGCCTCTCTCACAGGCTAGCTGCTGTTTCTAACCTGTCCAGTGCCGCATTATGTCAAAGGTCATTATTTATTCAGAAGAACTAGAGGGTGAGATAGCATCCCAGTTCTGTAAGAGGGATCAATAGGAGCCTTTTCTATAATGAGAGCATTTTTTTTTTCTTTTTAAGGCCTAATTTCTGAGCACTTAGAGAATCATTTCTAATGCTGAACCATTAGAGATTGTTGAGAACATCAAAGCGCTACTAAATGATCTATTAAAAAACACTATTGTAGCAACTGCTATTATGCTAATCTACGTGTGATCTTGTTATTCTACATAGTAACAAACTCCCAAAGCTAAAGAAAAGTAGCAGCATTAAGACCAGGAAAAGAGATTTTCATGGAAAATCAGTTACTTGTTAGTATAGAAAGTTTTAATTTCTTCATGGAAAATTAGTTACTTGTTAGTATAGAAAGTTTTAATTTCTTTATCTTAACTTTTCAAGCCACTGGCTTCTTTCTCTTAATTGCCTGGAAAACAAGAAAGTTAGATGTGACATAAACAATTACACACTGCTGAAGATCTCACTTTCCCCTCAGAAAGAGCACCATGAAAATCTGCAACCTTGATTGTTGGCAAGTAAAGTAATAAACCTACTGCTGTTATCACTACTAATAGTAGTATTCTGCAGTAGCAGCAGCTGACAAAAATTGCCTTGTATTGGTGGAAAGAGGCAAGAGAGGGAAAAGTAGAGTTTATTCTGGAAAGAGAAAATAAACAAGCCCCAGAAAAAAGTCCAAAGGGAGAGGGACAAATCTTGCATTTTTGGAACTTGGTGCAAATTTTTTGACAACCTTGGGGAAACTGAGCCATACTTGGATCTCCCTGAATATCATATGGGTTCTTAAAAACAAGTGAACAAGATCAGAGGTCAGACCAGCGCCAGAAACACAAACGTGTGTGCATACTTTTGCTAACCTTTCTTTATAGAGAATATCAAAGACAGCAATTAAAGAAAAAATTGCATCAGATTAGGTTCTGTATCTAATGGAGCAAAGAGATGGCCAGTACAAAATCAAGGGAGCAAGTGTTTACCATTTGTTAATTCAATTTTTTCTAATCTTTTAGGTATTTTCCAGTAGAATATATATTTAAAAACCCTATAAAACTGCGCAAATATAATGATGGTTTTCTTAGTGCCATGGGTTTTTCTTAGTCCCAGAGGAAGCTCTGATGTCCCTTAGACAGTCTACTGTCTATACTCATGACAGAGAGAGACTGCTAATAAATAATGTGAAGACAGAAAATCCAGAGAACAAAATTTCTCTTTTACCAGGCAGAGCTGGCAGCAGAACCCAGGAACAAGGCAGCAAATAGGAGAAGCTGAGGCTGATGTGTGTTTTTTCAGATCTGTGAAAATATTCTTCATATTACTGAGAGTGAATCAAAGCTGTCCAGTCATTATTCCTCCCTTCAGTATACAAACTTGCAAGCCAAGGAGGGTAAGACTGGTTTTGTCTCCAATACATTACACAAATAAGAAGAGACTCAAATGTGAATAGGCATGAGATTGCATTTTGAGGAGGTGCAAGGAGGAGGAGGGGAGAAATACGCACTGGTTTGTAATAGAAAGCTGCCTGTAGCATTGCTTGAACATTGGGAAGACTAGATCCCCTGGGAGCTCCATTCAGAAGGGGCCAGCATGGAGGGGCAATATTCTACACCATGCAACAGCAACATCAACCAGAACTGCTCTCAGGAGAGAAATAACAAAGCCAGGGTTGCTTTCAAGGAAACAAACACATGAAATCTGAGATTATTCCAGAACTGCAAACATTCCCAGCTCAAAAAAGGCCAGCATGTCTCTGGGGAATCCATATGCAGATGCCCAGGGAGCGAGGCCATGCACCCACAGCAGGGTGCAGAATAGCCAGGCTTTGTGGGGAGCAGCCCCGAGCCAGGCTGCTGCTCTGAGGACACTGGTGTGAGATGTGCTGTCCTGTGCCTGGCTCTCCACAGCAGCTCGTAGGGAGTGCTGGCTGTCCCCAGCACAGAGACACCACGAGCTGCCTGCTGTTAGCCAGCAGCTACAAAGAAGCCTAAACAGGTAGCTTGGATCCTGCACAGTGCCGTGGTCAAGCACAGGTGAAACGAACCCTACACCTGAAATCTCCCTGCTGCACCCTTAGACCCTTCCTCTCCAGGGTAAAGGGCAGCAGGGACAAATAGAGGGACTGCTTTCCTCCTGAACCCAGAATGGCAGCCTGGTCCTGGTCCACTCAGTCTAGGATTAAGCCTGCAAAAAACACTTAATTGGGAATTAAAAGCTGAGATTGTTGTTGCTATTACCTGGGATGCAACCTATCATTCATTAACTAAAGGAAGATGAACTGTCAGGGAGATGGTCATTACAAATCAGATGTCAACACTGCATTATCACTTCCTCAACACCTAGCAATAACTTTGCATTCATGTATTTTTGTATTTAATTGCAGAACTTACTTTATTTCTCTACTTATTGCACTATTTTTTAATTTATCTTACAATGGAATGCAATAATTTTCTATAATATTCCTCCCACTTCTTAACCTACTTAACAAATTTCAACTCCCTGCAACATAATGCATATAAAATTGATTTTAATTTCAAAAGAAGTGAAAGATTTTTATTGCAGACATTTTAAATACTTTTCACATACTGGAAATCCATAATGCATGGTGTCTGAGATCAAATACAAAGCTATGATCCTCCAGATTGAGTAGTTTTGCATTTACATTCTTAAAACGTATTATCAAGAGGGATAATAAATTTTAAAAAATATGCAGAGAGGTTTTTGTTTCTAATGTAATATTTGATCCAAATATTACATTTTAAAATAAATTGGCCAGGTGCATTATATATTCTCAAGCATTAATCAGCCAAACATCCAGTGATTTTTAATGTCAGAGAATAAATAACTGCACCTGCAATATGCAGGTTTATAAGGGATAAAATAATTGGAGTGCTTTGCTTACTACAGCTGAGGATAAACACTGCTGTACCCTGTAGATGAAATGCCAACACTAGATTTCTAATAGCATGCAATAGTTTGAAAATTATCTACTATGATGGATGAAATGTGCACTCACACATTTCTGCAGCAAATATATGGACCAGACAGAATGTGGGAAGAAAAACATACAAAGAATTTAAGAACATAGGCTATTTGAGAACATACGCTGACTAGCAGTAAAGTCAAGTAAAATGTTTAGGTTGCTGAAGAACCTGACCTGTATATAGTCTACTAAATATACTATTTTACCAATAAAATGTGTGTGTCCCTGTATGGAACCCATCTGGGGTACAAAGGAAAAGAGTCAGGAAATTTATTTTTTAGTATTGTTCTTCATATCTCTCAGCCTGTCACTGATGCATTTGCAGTGCATAGTTGCTCTTAGCATAAGTGCTCAGTCTAGCCCTACTCCTGATTCTTTTCCAATTTGAATGAAACGACCATTCTAAAAAGGAACAAGATATGCATCCTTGTTTCCACCTTCAAGGAAGGAAGGACATTCAATCTCCAGTCACAAGTGTGGGAAACATACAACTGATGCATTTTTCTGCAAGTAACACCTATCAGGATTTTGCCTTGGGTAATAATTTAGCCTCACACCCTCAGGCATATACAAATAGCTCAGAAAAATGTCTAGACAATGGATGGATATTTGAACCGGGCTGAGGTTTGGTATTGTGGAGACTGTATGCCTCTGAAAAAAAACAGAGCAGAATCACTCAACATTTTCATTTTGGTGGACTTACTGTTTTTAAATGTAAAGGTGGCATCATAAAAAAAATTGGTTGGTGCTTGGTTTATGAGTTTTTCCCCACATCAAATTTTTTCCACTTGCACATGTTCCTTGGTTACTGCTGAAGTTTCAGATTCCTGTCTTGCCTTCCATGGAAAGGACCCCCTCAATAGAAAAACAAGCTATTGTCCCAGATGTACAGAGAGCAAGGTGGGCACAGGGCATGTTGTCTGTCACATGGGGAATTCACTTTGGTAGCCTGACCTGATAGTGTACATGGACTTCCAAGCCCAGGTGATGTCCCCTCAGAATGGCCCTCAAGTGATCTTATTACTGGGGGATTTGTCACATTCGGAAATTAATATTAATTAGTGTCCATCCAGGAATATGCAATTCACAATTTGCCTACTGGGGAAGAAAAGTCAAGTCAGGGTGACAAAATCTTCTACTCTAAACCTGACCAGCTCCATCACAGATGAGGGGACTTTTCAAATTGCAGCCTCACAGAAAGAAAATCTTCAGCAGTCACTGCAGAGTCATGGAGAGTCATTGGGTGCTCTCTGGGGTCCAGCTGCTGATAAGGGAGAAAACCCCGGCTGAGAATCATCCTCTTCTTCTGGTAGATGCCATTTACTGAACAGCAAGAATGAGAAACTTCACAAAAGCAGCCAGCAGGTTGAGCCTAAGAGGGAGATAAAGTTTTGGATTATACAGGGTTTGCTGCATCAGAATTCTTTGGATGGGCCACCTGAAGATGCACTTGCTCCTGGATGACTGGAACTGCAGCCTGAAGTATTGGCAGTCCTTGCACCAGAGTGTTGCATCCCAGACACCCATCCCTGTAAAAGCACTGTCCTTCCCGAGAGCTTGGCAGTGCCTCAGCTGCACCACTGCAGGCAAGAGGACACTACAGTGCTTTATGTGAAAGCAAGGGGAGGAAACCAGAGATGTGTGAGCACCTAGGAGAGAAATCCTCTTCTCCCCAGCACCAAGCCCATGACTTTAAACAAAGTCCTACAAATTGTGAGAGACAGTCATGATTTTTCAACAATAAGAATATATAACTAATAACCTTCATCTCCCCCATTCTCAAAATAGGGGACCAAACTCTGAGTAAGTGATTATAGGGTCATTAGGATATTTCTCCATAGGTCTTCTTTCCATGTTTTCTTAACATTTCTGTTTTTTGCTCAATGGCTGCTGTACATTTTATTTGGCATGATGTAAAAATTATTCTCTTTCACCGAAAGCAAGCAAGAAGGAGTTTCTAGCAAAGAAAATTCAGCAACTCATTATGCAGCCATCATTCAAAGGTTTTAGCAAGATCACGATAATACAACGTTTTATTTTCTTTTTGTAAATCCTTACTTTGATTCTAATTTTTTACCCCTCAACCGTGTTATAATTAGCTCTGTGTTTGACTTCCTATGGCAAAATCATAAAGAGTACAATGTGAAGAGGAGTTACCATAGGCTGATTTTAAGTATGTCTTTTTTGGGACCAATTAAGTCCTTTCAGTTAATCATTAAGCAAATGCCTTAGTGAGCAGGAGAAAGTATCCCCCAAAAAGATTATAAAACAATTTCTGTGCGAGAGATTGGAGAGATTTCACTTTTTACTATGTCTAGGTTTTTGTAGAACAAACAAAGAAATTAATCCTATGAAACATCTTATTAGTGCATTGAACTCTTTTTCCAACAAATTATGTAGCTTCTGCAAGTTTATTGTGCACAGTGTTTGATAAAATCTAGGCTTTGGTGAGTAATACAGTCATGGCAGATTTTTTTTTTTTCCCTAGTATGTTTCAGAAAGCTAGCAGCTGTGTGAAAACAAAGCCCATATAATTAGAAGTGTTCATGTAGCAGCAGCTCCTTTCCCGTGTTCCTGAGCTCGCGCTGACAGCAGAAGGGAAGCTGCGC
Organism: Muscicapa striata striata; assembly: GCA_030060385.1. Lineage (NCBI taxonomy): Eukaryota > Metazoa > Chordata > Aves > Passeriformes > Muscicapidae > Muscicapa > Muscicapa striata. The sequence goes on along the minus strand of JAREIS010000465.1, from coordinate 410,113 downwards.
ATCCCCTGGAAGGCTCTGCAGCCGCGCCGGGGGCTGGAACCTGCGGGATCCATTCCCGGGCTCTGGGGCAGCTCAGCGGCAGGCAGGGCCGAGTCCCGGTGCCCCAGGGAGCCCAGCCCAGCCCAGCCCAGCCCGGGTCGCCCTCCGGAGCCAGCCGCACGCCGCTCCCGAGCCGCATCCATCCCACCCGGGACGGGCGCCAGCCCTCCCGCAGCCCCCCGCCCATCCGCCCACCCGCGGGGATGACTCACGGCTGAGCAGCTCAGGCGGGTCATTAATAAAGATAGATGAAAAATAGCTTCGGGGTGGGAATTTCTGCAGCTTGCTGCTTAGCAGTTTACACGATATGGTTTTTTTGGTTTTTTTTTTTTTTTGTTTTGGTTTTTTGTTTTTTTGTTTGTTTGGTTGGTTGGTTTGTTTTTTTTTTTTTTTTTTGTGGTTTTGGTTTGTTTTGTTTTTTTGTTTTTGTTTTTGTTTTTTTGTTTGTTTTTTGGAGTTATTTTTGGGGTGGCTTTTTTTTTGGTTTTTTTGCTTTTTTAAATTAAAATTCTAAATCTTAAAAAACAGTAAAATGTCAGTGGAAACCATTCTTGAAAAAGGCCTAATTTTTCCCGTGACAATTTCAATCACAAATACTGGAATATTTTTGATTTTTGATTTTTTTTTTTTTTTTAACCAAAACTGCTTGCCCAACATTGGAAGGGACTTCTGCTTTATAAGAAATAACGAAACCATGGCAACCATAGCGGTTGTTTGCATTTGGCTAAGAAACCAATTTTCCATTGTACAAAGCAATCCTGGTAGAGGGCTTTCACCTAATTTTGAAAAGAAAAAGCCTTCCTTCCTAGGGCCACGTGAAGCACATTGCACACTCAATCATGTATGGGTCAGCCAACTAGATGGACAAATAACCTTTGCAAGTAAAGAACAGCAAAACCTACACTAAAATAAGTGCAATTTCTTCACCCTCTGGATATTGGAGGATGAAAGTCTAAGGTGCCTAGTAAACCACAGCTGTTACTCAGCCTCTTCTCTAACCAGCAGTTCCTTGTCATGTTTTTTACTATGAATGGAAAATAATAAAATAGGGCTTGCTGTATGTAACTGCTGGGTGGTATTTATTTATAGCTCTACTGTGGATAGTGTGACTGGCTGGGCAATGCAGTATTAATCATCTTTCCAGTGAAAAGCTGGAAAGTGTTCTCAGAATAAGATTAGACATTAAGAACTGTATTATATATTTTTGGGAAAATCGTGTGCTGGCCAGGGTGGAGCTGGGGGAGGACTGTGCCCAGCACATCCTCAAGAGAGCATGTGCTGCAGAGGATGGGACACTCTGCTCTCAGCTAGCCAGCTCTGCTGGGTGTGGCAGCAGACACAGCAGCGCAGGAAGAACCGAGCACTGCTTTCTTCCTCTGCCCTTTCTCTTCAGGAGGAAAGGCCTTCTTTACTGGCCTTGGACCAAAGACAAAGCATCATCCCTCCTCTCCAGGCAACAGAGGAGAAACCCTGCCCCAGGAAAAGGCTAGATGTGATGCTGGCTGAGGCCCTGGTGTTGCATCATGATTTGGGGATGGAAGACAGACCTTACAGCTACAAAAAGTTGAAGCACTAATAAACCTGAAAAAATGTGTCTTGAAGTACTAGGAGATAAGCAGCACACACAGAGCTGAAATCGAGAGGAGCTGGACAGAGAAAAGCAGCAGCTCTAACTTCAGCCTGAGAAGTCCAGTGTTTGCAACCACAAAACCCAGAGACAGGACAAAAGAGAGCAGTGCAGCAGTGATGGCTGAAATCAGCAACACAAAGAAGTGACACCCAGAGGTGATGTACAGCTAGAGCAGGGACAGAAAATGGTCCCAGCTCCAGGAAACCTGGCCTCTCCTGAAAGCAGGGATGCTGGATGGGGCTGGTGGCTCCACACAGCTCTAGAGGGAAGGAGACTCAGGGGTAGGGCTACCAAGCAAGTTTGAAAACCAGAGGGAATAAGTACTCCTGTACTCCTGCAGCACCTGCCTGTGCTACATGATGTCTGTTAACACTGCAAGAATGCCATTATTACCCCTACAGGCTGTGAGGTTTGGAGGAAGGTGTCAAAACAATGCCCAGTCACTTCAGGCTCCTGACACACTTGAGGTCTCTCTGAGAGCTGCAATCCAGGTAACTCATTGACAAAAACAGAAGACGAAGATCTACCTGGTCAGGCCTCTAGCTGCATGAGTGTCCAATCTTGGTTTTTTAACTTGATGTTTAATCTTGACCAGCATATTTTAGGGCACACTTTTATCAAGTCTTCAAAGACTGCGGATATTTCCTGTTTCCCATATGTACATACGACTGTCCTCCCATGGGAGCTCCCACCCCAAGAGCCACAGCAGCATGTCTACAGAAAATGCAGCATCAAAGTGAAGCCCCAAACCCCTCTGTCAATCCCTCATTTCATTTACCAAGTGTTGGCCTATGTGAGCTACCTCCTTGTCCTTATATCCACAGTGCAAGGATACCCCTGGCACCCATCATTGCCCAGTGTCCCCACAGCTCATGTGCCCCATGCACAGCTGGAAACTCTTCTCACGCCCCAGACAGCATTTCAAAGAACAACATTTTTCTAGAAGGCTAAAGCAGGTCTCAGTATTTCAAGGCAAATTAAGGGATGCTGTACCTGCAAGACCGTGTAAAGCCTGCCCTCTGAGATTGTGATGTGGGCTGCAGGCTCTCAGGTGTCCCCTAGACTGCTGCTGAAGATCTTCTCTTTGGTTAATGAACCCCAGCTAGTAATCAGACCCCAAATGTTATGCCTGATTGGCAAGTAAGCATGAAACGAGCGGAAAGGGAGAGCCAACGGAAGGATACAAGCAATAGGAATATAATTATGCAGTGATTCATCTTGGGCATGCTTGCACGCTGGGAAGAGGGGGGCAGGAAAATAGGGGGAACCAAGACTTTATCTTATTATTTTGGACAGTAGTGGAAATCCACAGAAGATAATCTTCAGGAGTGATTTAAAAGAGACATAGGTGGATATATTGCAAGGATCAAGGAAAGTGAAACAACCCTTTGATTCCACATGAGCAATACAGAACTGTGCTTCCACTGTGCACAGTGAACACGTTACTGAGATCACAGATTCAGGGGCTTAGCAGGCATTTACAGTCCTATCCCCTCTCTTTGTAGCTTAACCTTCGTGAAACATAGAAGCTTTCACCAACCTTAAGGAAAAACTGTGGGATGAGAATTTTCATAGGCAGCCCACCCGTAGTCTATAAATATATCTGAGTAGTGGCAGAGGCAGATTTCAAGCACATACAAAAGATTGCTTTTGGGAGATCTTTAAAGTGTTGCAGAGCAGCTGAACTGCTTTGAAACCTTGAATTGTCATTTTGAATTAAATGCTGATATCTATTGTATTTATTAAGTCAAATTACAGGCAGTTGTTACTGGCAGTGATACAGAGCATACTCCCTGTGAGCTGTGTGTGATCAGCCCAGTGGGCTATAAGTGATCAGAACTCAGGAGCAGCATGGTTATTCTACAAGTTCATCACTCTGCTCCAGCAACAGGGCTGCCAAATGGCAAAGCTGCTTTCTGTCAAGAGCCCAAAGCTCACTTCTGTGCCCATCCTTCTCTCATGACCTCCTGCTTCATCCAGTGTGGATTACCCTCAAGAGCTTGCAAGGACACAGATGCCCTCAAAGCAATAGCTTTTCTTCTTCATTTCTATACCACATACTGCTGGGGGAAGTCACACCACCTTTGGCAGCTCTGCACAAGCACTGACCAGAATGGCTGGAGGTCCTCACACTGTGCAGTTGGCTAAAGAATACTCCCCCTTTTGGGCAAATGCAGGTAAAATTGACAGCCAGGTCTTACAGCAACATGTGAGAATCACGTGCATGTTGGCCTGTTGCCTAGTGCGTGGCTCTTCTACTTTTAAGCTTCCTAAAAAAAAAATCACAGTGAATAGACGGTAAATGAATAAAGGTTGATTTTTTTATGCCTGCGCCAAATTAATTATAAATGAGCAGCAAAATAAATCCAAAAGGCTATCATCCCATCAACCAATCAATAAGTTGGAAGTATAAATAAACTAGAATGATATAAAGTGCCTGTGGCACACACACAAACCCAGTGAGCTAAAAAAGGAAGGAAAACATTTCCAGTCTTCATCTGGAGAGATGCCACAGATTTCATCAGGCTAAGATGAAGTGGAAGAGTTTTTGTAACTACATGATTTTTATAGACTGAACCTCCTCTCAGCAATCTACCTAGGGGGGAAGTATTTTCTCATAGCCACTAAGCATCATTGCTAGTCATGTGCATGCACACATACATCAAAACTAATGACCCAAGCAATCTTAATGATTTCAGCAAGGGCAGGAGGCTTAACTTCAAAGAGATAGGAAAATGTTTGCTTGGATAAAGGCCTAACTTAACAGAGACAGGCAAATCCGAAAACAAGGCATTATATACGTCAGTTTACAGCAAAATCCTAGTGAAAGGTGGTTAAAATGTGTTGTGCAGAAAGAGACAACCAGATAAACATCTCCTGCACAGTGATACAGCGAGAGCTGCAGTCTGCAAACAAATTTGGTGTCTCATAATCCATTCCAAGAAGCATTTGAGAGGTGTGAAAGAAAAGGACCCAAGATAGCAACACTATTCCTGCTCAGTGCCAAACTACCACACTTCTCTCTTGGTAGAAAAGAATTGACAGTTGAGGAACAACCTCCAGCTGTTGCAGAAGCAATCCCTCTGGCACCCTGAGTTGACTTTTCCTCCCTCTGAAATGACTGGTCAGGTCTCAAGTGCACTCCTTCATGCAGGTCAGCACAACAGCTGCTCTCCCCACAGAGCCCACAATGCTCTGGTCAGGCTCATTGTGATCCAGTGGCTGGCAGCTCCTCACAGCATCTTCTGAAAAATTTACCACCGATCTGGTTTCCCCCGTGGAAACAGCCAGCAAAGATTTCATATTGTGCCTGCATTTGCTAATCAGCTGTTCAAAGACAGACACACAACATCATCCACTGCAATCACTGCAAAACACAAGGTTCGAGGATGTTTTCATTAGTCTCAGAAGGTTCAGTTTCACTCTGTGTTAAATTTTTGCTGGTCTACTCTCCAAGGAGCTCTCTTTATTTATGGATCAGTTTTCTCTTCTGAAAGCCCAGCAGGGCTTTAGCAGACCAAGTGTGAACACACATTTTCGTGTTCTCCATAATCAATGCAGAAAATTCATGAGCTGAAAGCTGTCTGTGGTAAAGCTGAAGTCTGTAGCTCAGACATAGGCTCTGCCACCTTTGTCTTGAAGACAGACAAGCTGTAATCAAACATGCACTTTGTCAGGCCCTCAGCCTCCATTAATTTCATTATTAACCAGTCCTCACAGACCGTCATCACTAGGCTATTATGTCCAGCCTCCTAATAGGTTTTCAGAAGTTCATTGCCAAGCCCTGAATGCAGCAGCTGAACTGGAGTAGGTACAGACAATGCTTACTTTCTTCTTGTTCCAGGACAAAGTGCTTTTGGTCAGGGACTGCAAGAAATACAGCATAATGATTGATAATTCAATGTTGACAACAGTGCCTTGGTCACTCCTCCAGCTCCATGCTGCTCACATTGTTGTCACCCACAGAGAAAACATTTGTGTTCTGTTTCAGATTACTTTATGTCACTGGGTAAATTTTTGCTCCTTCCACTGCTCTTCCCCCCACCAAAATTCTGCAATACTTACATGATGCTATTTCCCTGTCCTCATTATTCTTCACATTTGCGATTTATAGTGAACCAGCTGCATTATTCACATAAAGGGCTGTGCTCCATATCCAGGTAAGAACAGCAGCATCAGCTGCACCTGAGCTGCTCATTTGAGAGGCACAGGCTGATCAATGCCATTTCAAATAGAACAGCATTTGCATAAGGGAACCCAAAGCCACTTTTCTCTCTGGCTTTCTCCTTCTCACTTCTCTTCTTTCATCTTCCTTCCTTCCTTCCTTCCTTCCTTCCTTCCTTCCTTCCTTCCTTCCTTCCTTCCTTCCTTCCTTCCTTCCTTCCTTCCTTCCTTCCTTCCTTCCTTCCTTCCTTCCTTCCTTCCTTCCTTCCTTCCTTCCTTCCTTCCTTCCTTCCTTCCTTCCTTCCTTCCTTCCTTCCTTCCTTCCTTCCCTCTGTTATCCACTATATTTCTAAGTCTTGCTTCATACACCACTGCATTGTTGCTAGGGGCTCATTTTTACTTCCTTTCCTACCCTTCCTATCCCTTACCTTACCTTCCTACCACAAAACCCAGACCTCATTTGTCACATTTCTGCCATCTGTGTCAGTCAACTCATACATCCCAAAAACACGGTTTTCATCTCAGTGACACCAAACAAATATCTAAGTAACAGGCCAGAGCTTCCTCTGCTGCAGCCCAGCACAGAAGTCCTTTAATGTCACCGGAGCTGTGTGATTCCTTGTTACTCCACAGTGACCACCTGGATCAACTTCCATGACAGATTGCTATCATCACACAACCAGCTGATCATACCAATTAACATGTGTTCATCTTAGCAGGTCAGAAATCCCAAACAGATACACTTGCTTTGTGATTCTTTGTAAGCTGTACCCCAGCCAGTACCAGCCACCTTCTTCAGCACCTCTGTGAAGGAGAGACACTGGAGTCAGCTGGGGCCTTGTGAAAAGAAATTATAACCATTACATAACTGTAACCTTAAAAAGCAAAAGAAAAAATAATATACCGATTGAAGAAAACATTATTGCATACAAAATTTTACCCCGAATATGTGCACACACACAAATGTAATGTGTAATTTCTTACACAATGCTTGGAGTTTAAAATTCACCTATTTTGCCCAAGAAAGGCACCCAGCATAAAATTTAATTTCCTGTGCCATTGTGGAGCTGAACACAGGGTGAACACCTACTGCATAGGTTACCTAGGCTACTTTGATTTAGCACAGTTAACACCTTAGCTGGGGCAAGGCAGAGTAAGGCATCTTCATTAGTGAGCTGGAGAAGGTGGTCGAGCAGATTTGTCTAGATCTCAGCTGGCAGCAAATTGTATGGAACAATCAATACAGCATTGCTTTGACAATCCCACTGTACCTATGGGAAAGAAATCAGTGAGAGAGGGCTGGGGACTTCTTGTCTGGATGAGGATGAGGGACAATGGCCAAAAGTTGAACAAGTGTTTCAGGCCAGGGATGAACAGAAGGATTTTGCTGCATAGACTGGCATCCAAAGAGGATATGCAGTCTCAGTCCTCAGAGTCCTTCAAGACCTGACTGAACAAAAGCTGAGTCCATTTCACACTGAAGCATCCTTCAGTCCTTTGGATTCTTAAGGATCCAAAGTCATGTGTACAAGAAAGATTAGAGCCTGGTTACCTGAAGGTTCAAACATGGATGTCTGCAGGGCCAGTGGTGTCCTAGCCCCTCTGCTGCTGAGGCTGGATTCCAAAAGCAAGCACCCTGACAGACCTTGTTCACTGTGCCTCTTCTCCTATTAAAATATTGAGTACCTATCCCTGCACTTTCTCTGTGTCCTGAGAGCCTAGGCACTGTTTTCACCATGCCACACGATGAACAAGACATACCTGAAAGTCTTTTTAACAGAGCCCTTCTAAAATTCAGGAAGAAAGTGCTGTGTTTCTTCATGCCCTAATTCAGCCACAGTCATTTGTATTTCCTGGTAATCATCAGAAATTGTAATTACTGACCTGAAAGAGGAGAACAGTGGGTGTCAATTGGGCAAGAGACCTCATTGCATATGTGAACAAAAAAAGTTGCCCTTGCTTCTACAGCCTATTGGTTCCCTGTGGGCAGTAGTAGGGGATTTAAAATAATAGCTGTGTTCCAAGCACCCTTGGTGTTTGAGAGAGTAAGTACACCTGGAATGAGAAAATAACAGTCCAGAAAGAAAGAGGACTACAGCAGCACCTGCACTCACAAAGGAACAGTGGCTGGATGCAAACCTGATGGTTTCCAAGAGTCAAAATATTTTCTCACAACATCATAATCATATAAGCTCATTTAAGCAGTCTGCCATTGCCATAAAACTTTCAAATTGCTTTATTTTTCCTATTAACATAGCTAGTATTTTGCAGTTGAAGTGGCTTTGCATAGATAATATAGTGTTCCCAGAAGCTGCTTTAGTAAAACCTTGCTGCCTCCTAACACTTGGGTGTCTCAGAAATCTAGGGATCACTCACAAAGATGTAAAACATTAGAGCAGCATGAAGTGCTTTTGTTCCCTCTTGGAACCCTTGGGAGGGCTTCAAAAACTCTCTGCAAGGCTTTTTCCAGGTAAAAAACAGCTCTCTGAAGTTTAGGTGAACTTTTGTTCCTAAAGCACAGAGCAACCTTGGCTAAATTCCTTGGGATTGTAGAGTCTACCTGCATGCTGCAGGCTGTCTTCCATTACACATCACAAACTGGGTCTAGGACTACAGTTTCCACCCATAATTACCTTTTGGAGAATGAGAATTTCATCTTATTGGGAAAGCAAACCTGTGAAAACTAAGCTTGTTCAGAATGTTAATGTTTCCTACTGATTCCTCATCCTATGGAGCTGAAGTAACTATGGAGGATATATGCAGGTTCTGTTCAGCTGAGCAATCATCTGAAGAATTCTTAATGAAGTACAAGTTGCAAGGTTAATCCCAGTAGATGTAACTGCAAAAACACAGGAAACCCATACATGAAATTTAACACTCAGGGTCTCCATAGCAAAATGACATGTGAAACTGAATCATGGTTAGACTTGAATATCCTACCTTCCATTTGACTGGCTCAGCAGAGCACTTTCTGTTTGCTGTCTAAGCTCATTTCCTTTGTCACTGAGTAACAGCCAGAGCACTGTTCATCTTTCTCCCCATATTTTTCTGTTATTATAAAGATTGCCTATATTTTAGACAATCCTTTTTGCCCTGATAAAACCTGTCCCAGAGTTTCTTTGTTATCTGGATTAGTATGAACCATGTTTAGAGGAATGGAAGAATGACAAGTGAAGCCTAAGTAGTACACAAACTGGATCTCTGTAAAATAAGGGTGAATTAAAGACCATGGCAGTCCTGTACCATTGAGAAGTTGGCTGAAACATTGCATCTTTCTTCAGTGGCAAGATCCCAGAATGATTGAGGCTGGGAGGGACCTAAGAGATACCTCCAGAGATACTTAGACCAAAATCCCTGCTCAGAGCACGATTACTTACATCAAGTTACTCAGGATATCGAATAATCAGATCTTGAGTATGTCTGAGGATGGAGACTCCGCAGTCTCTCTGTCCAATTTCTGCCAGTGTTCAGCCACTGTAATTGTGAAAAAAAAACAAACCCACAAACCAAAATCTCCTTTTTCCATTGTCACTTGTCCTTTCATTGGGCGCCTCTGAGAAGATTTTGGTTCCATCTTCTTTATTGCTCCCCAGCAGGTATTCAAACACAAGGGTGAGATTCACTCAACTCTTCTGTTCTGCAGAATAAGAAATCACAGCTGTCTCAGCCTCTCCTCATATGTCTCATGATCCAACTTCTCTACCCTTTTTGTGCCCTTTTGCTGGACTATTTTCCAATATGTTCATGTGCCTCTTATACCAGAGAGCCCAGAGCTGGAGTTAGAATTGTAGATAATGTCTCAACAGTGCTGAGCTGAGTGGAAGGATTGCATCCCTTGGTCTGTTTGCAGCACCCTTCCTAATTCAGCCAAATATGCTGTTGACCTACTTTATCACAAGAGTACATTGCTCACTGATGACAGGGGATTAGAGCTCCATTTGTCACTTCATCCAACTGTGTGCCAGTGTTAACTCCAGTGATTTGAATGAAACTACAGCAGCCTAATTAATCCTGGAGTAAGTTTACTTAACATAAAGTTAGGTTCAGCTTTACAATGATGGTCCTTATACTTAAAACTTGAGCTAAACTGCTGGAAAATGAGCATTCAAGACAGGAATATATCCTGACTTCACTAGTGTATTGCTCCATTGCTGCCCAAGAAACCATAAACCAGACAGTCCATTGGTGCTCGTGCATGCTTACAAGCACCCCAGAGGAGGCCTTCAGCCTTCTTCAGCACCAGAGGAGCAGACTCACTTCACAACTCTTTCTCAGCTTCCTGGATTGTGGCAGGGTATCACAGCAAAAGGACCAGCGCTTAATACCTTCATTAAGGTCATCTATCAGATCAAGCTTCTCTTGTAGCAGAAAGCTGCAGCAACTTTACTAGTCATTAAGCTCCTGGGAGGATATCCTATTTAATTGTAAGATAATTTTCCATTCAGCTAAATCAATCCACCTAATCTAAATCAGTTTAAATTCACTTACACTGAACAGATAAATCCCATATTAGTGGTATAAATTGTCCTTTTTAGGAAAGAAATAGTAGTCTCTCATTGTGAGTTGTTTGAAGGTTGCCTTACATTTATGTGTTAAGGTAGAGTACTTCTGAAGTGTAAGAGTCACAGCAGTGGTGGCTCTCAGAGTCACCAGGATAAGTGCTGGAGCAGGAGAAGATCTCTTCTTTTGACAGCTTCCCACTGCAGCAGTAGCTGCACCTGCTTTTCTCTCTTCAAACAAGTGTAAATCAGAGCTGTACCAGATGTTTTTGTTGAATAGGCTGCAAGAGCTAGACTGAGTCAGCAGTCCCAGAACACCACACCAAAATTTCCCTGAAAGTTTTAGCTGGATGCTCAGCAATAAAACACATGTAACCACTTAGCAGGAAGAAGAATAGGTCATTAGGGATTTGGCTTGGCTTCTGTTCCTTTTGTTGAACATGCTTTTCCACTTTCTTCCACAAATAACTACAAAGAAGTTCTGCAAGATTGCCCCCTATGACACACCTATGACTAATGTAGTAATGAGACAAACACTTTTATTCACTTCTCATCTAAGGCTACCTTCCGTACTTCTCTTGCACACAGCTGCTATCAAGAATGAGACCTACCCACTACTGCATTATCTGCAGATCCTCCTCAGCAAGCTGTTGAGCAGCCACTTTCAGCAAGCAGTAAGGAGTCACTGCATGCTCAGTAGTGAAATAGCACTGAATTTATGGATGGGAAGCAAGGCTTTTGGCACTGTGTCACAGTCTCATAACATTCTCACAGGTAAGCTCAGGAAATGCAGATTAGGTGAATGGACAGTGGGCTGGATCAAGAACTGGCTGAAATGGCAGAGCTCATTGTGACCAGCAGAGCAGAATCCAACTGGAGGCCTGCAGTGGTGGCATTCCCCAGGGATCAATTCTGGGTTCAGTCTTACTCAGCTTGTTTATCAACACCTCGGATGAAGGGGCAGCGTGAGCCCTAAGGCAGCTGGCAGATGATACAAAACTGGGGGCAGTGGCTGCCACACCCAAAGGCTTTGCTGCACTCAGAGGGACCTTGGTGGGCTGCAGAGTTGGCAGAGAGAAACCTAATGGGGTTCAACAAGGGCAAGTGCAGGGTCCTGCCCCTGGGGAGGAACAACCCCAGGCACCAGCTCAGGCTGGGGGTGACCTGCTGGAAAGCAGCTCTGTGGAGAAGGACCTGGGGGTCCTGGTGGGCAACAAGCTGTCCATGGGCCAGCAGTGCCTTTGCAGCCAGGAGGGCCAGTGGGATCCTGGGGGGGCATCAGGGACAGTGTGGCCAGCAGGTCAGGGGAGGTGATTGCCCCCCTCTACTAAGCCCTGGTGAGGCACATCTGGAGTGCTGTGTCCAGTCCTGACAAGAGAGACAGGGAGCTACTGGGGAGGGTCCAGTGCTGGCCACAGGGGAGATTTGGAGTCTGGAGCATCCCTCTTATGAGGACAGAGAGAGAGAGAGAGAGAGAGGGGAGCTGGGCCTGTTTAGTCTGGAGAAGATTGAGATGGGTTCTCAACAAGGTATACAAATACCTTCAAGGCACATACACAGAATGTGTAGAGTGTTTTCCATGGTGCCTAGTGACAGAATGAGGAGCAGTGGCCATAACCAAAATACAAGAAATTCCACCTCAACATAAGGTGGAACTTCTTTACATTGACTTTATCATAGCACTGAAGCAGACTGCCCAGGAAGGTTGTGTCTCCCTCTATGGAGATGTTCAAAACCCACCTGGGCACACTCCTGTGACACCTGCTCAGGGTGACCCTGCCTTCACAGAGGAGCTGGACTGGATGATCTCTAAAGATCTCTTCCAATCCTAAGGATTCTGTGATTGTGTGAAGATCCTGCCATTCTCTGTCATTCTCTGACTGAGAGTCAGCTGTTGCCCTGAAGCTCCAGCCAAAATAAATAGAAGAAAGAACATCTATTTGGCTTCCATCACTACACAAAAGAAGCCAAACTCCATCCAAGGCCATACAGACAATCTACAACAACGCCAGGAATAAAAGCCAGACCTTTTCAGTTCAATTGTTGTTCTTCAGCCACTGGAGTTTTATTGATTTAATTTATGTGAGAACATTCAGAAGAGCAGAGCACTGTCTGCCTCCGCATTCCAGCCATAGTGGGTGGCCCATGGTAGTGCAGTAGTCTGCCTTGTAATCGCACAGAGAGAACCTAATCTGTTCTCCTCATAGTCTTATGAACAGGAATAAAGGGACAATAAATTAATTCAAGGTTTAGGTGTGTGGGTTTTTCTAATCTAGTACATCCAACTGTGAAGGATGGGCAACTTGTGCAGTTTAAATCAGTATATTGCAAGAATTCAGACACTATTCCCTTTGAGACAGTGAGGAAAAACCCTCCTGAAGACTGGTCTTATACCAATGAAAAAGCAGCTTCTGCATAACTGCTCTGTATCAGGTATCCTACCTGATCTATTGCTCAGTCTATCTGATTTTGCCAACCCCTAAATTGACACTTATCTATTCTGTTGGCTCTTAAAATTGTATTCTTCAGACCTGGCTTCTGCAAAGGCTGTGCCATCCAGCAAGAAAGCAAAAGGAGACCAATTTCATCACAGATGAAAATATCTAGTTAGAAAAAGGTGCCCTGAAAAAAGTCAACAAATAATAATATTTCATACTTCCTACTGCCACATCAGGGACACTTCTCACATACTGTTAGTATTAAATACCAATAAATCAATACGTTTATAAATCAATTGTCTGCAAACTTATACTAACTATAGAAAGTAAATGCCTTAAATTTGCAAACCTGAATGTCTTCCAGATAAATTACATTCTGTATTATGGAGTTAAATGTTCTCATTTTGGTAAGCTTTTTCTTTAAGAGCCCTAATTTACTGCTTTTAATAACTTTTGCATCACCGAAAATCTTCTGCTTCCTAATAAGAATGTTTATTTCAAGATAATGTGAATTCAGTAAAAAATTCTTTTAGTTGGTAGAAGAAAAGTTGTTAATTACCATGACATTCTGCAAAATGCAGTTCTACCATCTTACTGCTAAGATATTCAACCTGGCCTTTAAACCTGGCCATGGGAAAATGTTGATGTTGCAGTTGTCACTACAGAATATATTTTGGGGACAGCTGGATTTTTTAGTACATACTGATTTGCCAAGGTTAGTGTCAGAGCAATCATCTGTTAATTTTCCTTTTTTTTTTTTTCTACTAACAAAAAAACCCAAACAAACAACCCCCAAATAAACTCAAAACAACAAAAATCCTTTAGATTTCTTGAATAAAAGATGCTTCCCCCATTCCCTTACAGTGAAATCGTTGTCAAATAGCTCTTAAAAGACTAACAGGTCCTGAGAGACTAGCAAATATAATGAACTTTTTGTGTTTTTAAACCCAACTGCATTTCTAATGACATCTTAAAATGAAGCATACAAGACCACATTATCCTTATCTGCTGTGTCCTCCTTCTGCCCCTGAAAATAATTCTTCACTCAATCAATTTCAAAAACACTCAACAGAAGACAAAATGTGGAAAAACTGCAAATATCTAGAAGTTTCAGAAATACCAGAAGATAGAAGGTACAGATCCTAGCAGTACTTCACTAAAGAGGGAAAAAAAACCAAAATAAAAGCTTGATCCTTGTTAGGACCAATCCAAACATGAAAATAAAACCCATGCCCCACCAGCCCCACCACAGTATAGCCACATCTCTCAATTTCCTCTCGTAACACAGATTCTATGACAGCAAATAAGGCAGAATGGGAAGATCACCTTTTTCATGTGGGCCTGCCAAAATCACCCTTTAACCTGAAGTAAGGGGTGAGACTGAGATGATACTCAGTATAATTTAGAATTTTTTAAAAAGCCAGCTGATTACCCACCTGTGGTGAGCCCCATTAAGCATTTGTTATTCACTTTGACACTTTTCCTTATTTTTCCCTTAAAAAAAAAAGTCATTAGATAACATATTCACAAATGTGTCATAAGCATGGTCTGACAGTCCATCTTTTGAGGATGAGTTGATCTAAATTAGCCCTACAATCATCCCAACATAAAGTAGCAGGGATCCAGGAAGTCAGAGACACACCAGTGAAAGAGAGAGGCCATTTAATGTCATTTCATGTTGGTTCATCCTGGACACAGCTTTATGACTTGCTTGACAAATGAGGTCTCCAGGGAAAGGGGAGAAAAACAAAAGTACTTTCTGCAGAGGAAACACATTGACCATTGCAGTGAAGACACACTACACAATGTGCCCATTTCCTCAAGGACTTGTGGATACATCTTATCCTCCAGTCTTCTAAGACTGAGGTGGCCCTAATCCTTATTAGATTCTGGGACTCCAAAACCAAAAATTTTGCAGCAGAAAAGGGAGTGTATGTGAGGCAGAGTGTTTGGAGGTTCACAAGAACAATACTGTATGAAATGAATGCAGTAGCATTTATTCCTATTAACATGAGGACAACAGCCTGATATACTACATTACGGAAAAAATGGCCAGGACAATGTAACTTTCTCCAAATAGCCCCTCCCAAGCTAGTCCTGATCTGTCACTTATCAGTGGCTGTGAACTTGAGACAGCCAGTGAAACCCTCAGTGCACAGACATACAAACACAGGCGACAGCACCAAAGTAGTCAAGCATTAGTAAAAAGCAAACACATGAAAAAGCTTTTAAACAAAACCAAAACCAAACCAACCAAAAAACCAAAAAAATAAAACCCAAACCAAACCAAATCCAAACTAAAAAATGAAAACAAAACCAAACAAAAACCCAATAAACAAGTCTTTAAAAAAAAATCAGACCCACTGTGTCTGCAGCTGGGAAGTCCCCCTGCAGATCCTCTAACCTAAGCCTCCTCTTCTAAGCAGAGCTCATGACAGCAGGTTTCTCAAGACTGCATGCAGTTGGACTCCCTCTAGATAGTTTGCAGATTTCTGATGATACCCTTTGTCCCTTAGCCAAGGTATTCATAGAGATTCAGAAAACAACTAACCTCAGTATCCATCCTGGGATGTTGCTGGGGTGATGGGCTTTTAGCTGGATTTTGTGCCACTGACCACAGAATGGTTCAGGTTAGAAGATACACTTACAGGTGTTCTAGCTCAAGCCCTCTGCAATGAGGAAGAACACCTTCTAATAAATCATGTTGCCCAGAGCCCAGTCCAACGTGATATTGAATGTTTCCAGGGATGGGGCATTTACAACCCCTCTAGGCAACCTGTTGCCAGTGTTTTATCTTCTCCTCAGCATAAAAAATTTCTTCTTTCTTTCTAGTCTGAATCTATCCTTGCTGAGTTTAGAACAATTAACCCATGTCCTAACAGTATAGTCCCCCTGAATGCTGTAACAAGGTTATGCTGGAGCCTTCACTTTTCCTGAGCAGCCCTAACTCTCCCAGCTGTTCCTCATAGGATGTATTCCATCCCTCCAATCACCTTGGTGTCCCTCCTCTGGACTCAGTCCAGCAGTTCTGTGTCCTTCCTGTGCTGTGACCCCAGAGCGGGTGCAGGGTTCCAGCTGGGTCTCAGCAGAGCAGAGCAGAGCAGAGGGGCAGAATCCCCTCCCTCCCCTGCTGCCCACACTGCTTTGGATGCAGCCCAGCACACGTTTGGCTTTCTGGGCTGGGAGTGCCCATGGCTGGGTCATGTCCAGCTTTCTATCCAGCAGTATCCAGTAGTATTTACAAGTCCTTTTCCCTTACAATAATTGAATCTGAGAGTCAGTAGCAACAAACTTCAAGGAAAGATTTTTTTTGTTTGCTTGATTCGGTTGTTTGTTTTGTAATTTTGTAGTCTTGTTGTTCTCATTTTGATTTTCAACCACAGGCAGATACAACACAATGGTTTTTTATTTCTTTGCAAGTACCTGGTACAGTTGTGCTTATGTAGTGACTGCAAACACCTTCACCTACTATGCTGGCTACAAATTTCCCCTCTAACATTTCAAGACATTTCTTATGTTATTCTGCCCACCCTGGCTGATGGTGCTCCCTTCTGCAGTGTATTTACATGTTTTCTTTCCCTGTGTTCCTGAGGAAGAGATGAACACCTGTCACCTTCTTGATTAGAGTCCAGGAGACTCTAAAATCATGGATATCATTCTTTCTTTATGGGGAAGATTAGCCCATGCAACACTGCTTCCTTTTGGCTGGAAGTGAGCATCTGTGGGGGTGGCACACTGCTGGGACAAGCATCTAGACCCTCACATGCAGGTTGGCTAAGGTGATGCAGAAAGTTGTAGTGGCTGAGGAGTCCCTTAAGTGTAAGAAGACACTCAGGAGGTAGGTTCTATGCAGTGACTAGTGGAAAGGGAGCTGGATTTGGCTTTTCCAAACCAACCTCATGATTTTTGAAGTTCTTTGGCTGCAGATTTAAGGATACACAGTGGGGAATAAATCCAGACAGAAAGCAGGTTTAGTGACACTGTCCCCTTCTAGGTTTCTTCTAACCTTCAGGTATCATGGAGAAAGAACAGGAACTAAGCACCTACATACAAGAGGGTTCCTCATTTAAAAGTCCAGCATTATGAAAAGGCTAAGAAAATGCAGGATGAGTTTTTGAGTATTTTGGGCTATTTCAATGGAAATTTTGTTCCTTCTGAACTTAATGAAGTTTTATAACTTCCTGATACTTCTGTGCTGACCTGGCTTGAGTTGCGAAAAGTCCCTTGTGAGTCCACAGGCATACAAACTGTTATGAACCAATTATCTTGGCTCATGAGAGCTTTCAGATGATCGGACTGAAAGTCCCACCACACCTGCACATCCAGGAAGAGCATGCAGTCATGAGGAGAGCTTGGCCAAAGTGTCCTCTGAGGCTATGTCCTTCCCTGTGGTGGGACAGTCCCTCTCCAAAGGCTAAACTCAGCTGAAGCTCCCACTCTGGGATTAAAACATCACTTTTGGATGGCTGTTCTTTTACTGCAGTGAAATGGCACACAGTGGACACAACAGCCTAAAGTTTAGTTAAGATACTTTAGACCTAGGCTGACAGTGTCAATCTAATCACACTTCTTCAGGGAAAGGGTTGTCAAGCATTGGAACACACTGCCCGGGGAAGTGGTTGAGTCACTGTCCCTGGAGGTATTTTAAAGATGCCTAGATGCTTAAGGACATGGTTTAGTGGTGGATGTGGCAGTGCTAGATTGACAGTTGGACTTGATGATCGTAAAGGTCTTTTCCAAACAAAATGATTATATGATTTGACCCGGCAATAGCATTTCAACTTTTGAGACTGACTGCTGGAAAAACAAGCAATAGAGCAATGAAGAGATTGTTCTTCATCAAAAAGCATCTCTTGTTCCCAAACAAACTGTGATGATGGAGTAAAGGCAAAGTTTTACTTCAAAATAGCAAGATAAAAGTGTTCAGTCAGTATTTTACTGGAAAAGCATATAAAAAGTTATAGAAAGAAAAAGAAAGAGGAAGAGTTTTTCAGGTGCCAGTTTTTGTAACACGCCTAGTAACTTCTAATACAGGCTGAGAAAATTCTATATTAGGGTAAACTTCTTCCAAGGTAGTCCATCCCAATGAATTCTGTACTTAAAAGATAAAGGTTACTAAGTCACTGAAACAGCTCTTAAAAAGAAGAAAATTCCATTATCATCTGCTAAAAAAAAAAAAAAAAAAAAAAAAAAGTAAAAGCACCTGAAGAAAAAGGGAAAAAAAGGAGAAGTTCTGCAACCTTTGAAGTCTGGATTCACAATATGAGGCAGTTCCCTAAAATGCAAGTTTATAGCTTGAGGATCAGAAACACAAAGAAATCAGTGAAAATCAGTGATAAATCCTGTTTAGCCATAAAAAGATCATAAAAAAATCTTGAACCATATGTCAATTTGTGTATAAAATAGCAAAATATGAGCTAGTGTGTCCAAAAGAAGTGCCTAAGAATTAGCTCGTACAAAAATTGCTAGTCTTGGTAAGATGGCCAAGTAACTAATGAAGGGGATTTTGAATTAACCCTAAAATTTTTAGAATATAACAGAATGATGTTAAATGTAGAGCCTAAATCCAGTAATTTCAAAAAATGTAGATGGATGCTGAAATGACAAGACACATTTCATGGAGACAGACACCATTAAGATACTGAGTTGTGAAGATTCATGCTGATGCACTGAATGTTAAGTAATTTAGTTAAAAGTACTCTTGTTCAACTTGCACAGATTGAAGATATAATTCCTACCAGAATTTTCTGAGAAAACTAGAAGACAAGCAGAAAAATATTTGAAGAAGTCATGGAGTATGGTATTAGCCCAAACCTCCAAGGATTACTTCTTAGATCTGCAAATAGGCAGAGTTACAGGTGTTTCCAAAGGCATATGATTATCCTGCAGTTGGTTTCTAGTAGCTTAACTTTTCTGAAAGTAACTTTCTAAGGATCATAAGGGGATATTTTATGGGCATAGTTCAGAAAGGTTTTTTGAAATGAAATTTCACACTGTGTACCAATCAGTGCACACAGCAATTTTTTTTCTTTTTCATTACTTTTGTTCAGGTAGTGGCTTTCTATAAGCAAAGATTAAAACTAACCTTTATGCCTCCTTCTCCTACTACTACTGTGCCTAAAGTAGCTGGATATTTCATAAAAAGCTGCTACATTCAGCCTCTCTCCATTACTTCAGCTCTCAAAGGCCACTTGCTGGTCAGATTACTTCACCGTCAATGAATAGAAAAATCATCATCTTTTTCCAACAATAGTTGTAAAAAAAATATTTTGCAGATCTTTTTAACATGCACAGGGGGAATTGTAGTTCCATGAATATAATATGCAGATGCCAATCAGGAACATTCATAGCTTCTGCTCCTGTAGGCCAAATCCCCCTGAATGAATGAGAACCTTTCCACCAAACACAGTGGAAGTGGGATGAGCTCACAGACCATTGAACTATAAACATGGGATGTGCTAAGTGTATTACAGAAATTAACTCTGAAAAAAACCACTCAAAAATTTCTTAACCCCTCAAACCCATTTTTGATAAATATTAATTGTAAAGGTTCATTAGTAGATTGCATTTATAGTAGCAACATTTGGTATGGAAAAACAGTCATTTTATGACAATATCCATCTGCATAAGAATATGAGCTTTCAAATCTGTTAAAAGATGTAGAGCTTAAAAAATATGTCTTCAAAGGAGTGTTCTATATTCTTTTTTCATCAGAAACATATTAAAACAAAACCGTTGAAGGAGAACAATAGACAACCTATTAAAATGCAGCTCCAGAGCCATTTGATTCAGCCTCTATACAGTACTCAGGAGTAAAAACTGCTTACACTTTGCTTATGTTCACTCCCTCCTCTACATGGTATAAGGAAGACATTTCATCTCATCCCAGAGAAAACAAACTCTTCTTGACTTCAGCAGCTATACTCTATAAATAGTTTCTCATTCTCAACAGTATAATTTTCTCTCATAGAAAACAGAAACAAACAAAAAACAAAACAAAACAAAACAAAACAAAAAAATAAAAAACAGAAAAAATTCATTAATTCATCTACAGGCATGAAAAATGTAAACAAATCCTCAAGACAAGTAAAAGTGGGACAATACAGCAGCCTTTAATTTTTTATTTATTTCTGAATAATTCCAATTACTTATTTTAGTCTATAGATAAAAAGAGAGCTAGAATATTTGTCTTCTCTAGGGAACATAAAATAATGCTGTAGAGAAATGACAGAAGAACAATGCATAAATCACTCATGTAAAACATCATGTACAAATATTCGTTGTTATTAAGGTGACATTGAAATACCTGTCCTGTCTTAGTCTAAATAATATATCAAAAACAGCACCAAAGTATTGTACAGAAGTCTCTGTTTGGAAGATTGGAACTCTGTCATGAAAGACCAAATTTTTTTCCATGCCATGGAGGTGATTACTTATGACAAGTTCAAAACAAATAGGCAAGGTAAATCTTAAAATCTTTTTTGCATCCTTTTGCCTAGATTTATATGACATCACAAGGAGAAAAGGAGAGGAGAATGAGCTCTTATTCATGCACAGCGACTTGTGGCACTTTGGATTGATCGACTAAGGATATTAAGCCACCCAGAAAAGTACTTCAAAGCTTCTGTTTAACAGACTCAGCATGCTTCATTTGTCAAGGCATCATGCTATCGCAGAAAAAATGCAATGCTGCCCATTAAGATCACACCTTGAGTGTATCTTCATTGTCCAATCATTTCCAAAAATATATGCACTCTTCTCAAATGGAATAATTTAGCTTGGTTGTGTTTAACAACTTTGTATATTTTATTAAGCTCCTTAAAATTTCCCTCTTTGGCAGTTTAGATAACAGTAATGACCTTCTCCTGAGGTCCATTTCAGGTGTTGTAAATAGAGCCCATTTCAGACACATGGCCTGTGTAACATGGTGTTTTGGCCAGTAAGGTGTGCAAAACAGAGGTTTTTAAAATTTGAAAACTTTGATTACAGAATTCTGTCTTAATGGTATTGATTAAGACACTTAACTGGCATCTGAACTTCATTTGTTTTCAGAAGAGTACTTACATGCTTTACAAATTTCTCTGTAAGATTTGAACAAGTACTTACTGGAACAGCAGAGTCCTATTTATTATTTCTTTTCTCAGAAAAAGGAATTTTATATCATCTTCTCCACACCAACACCAGTAGCAATAAAATCTTTAATCCCTTCTCCAAGCACTGAGAAGGCAGGATTGTAAAGTATCCCTACACTGACATATTTTGCAGTCTGTGCTGGAGTTAGGTAATGCAAGGACTACAAAGGCAGAGAAAGGTTAGTCAGAACCCTCTGTAAGACATCAAAGGGAGAGGTGAGTTCTGTTGTGAAGGTAAAACTTGACTGCTGCCCTCAGTATTCCTGAGAAGAACTGTTATCTTCTTCAGTATTTTTCATGGACTATTCTTCCAAGTACTAAACTTGAGTAGCTCACATGAATTCCAAACACAGATCTGTTTACAGATCTCTTTTCTTCAGTGAACCCTTTCATGTGAACTTCTTCTTCCTGTCTATTCACTCTTGATCAGCTTCAAGGAAGAGATTTAATTCTTTCTTAAACTGCTCCTTTTTTGTTAACACCGTAAGATTTCTCAATATAGTGAGATCTTGTATTTTATCTGTTTATCACTCCAGCAAAAGCTCCACTTCACAGTGGGCAATGCAGTTATGGAGGCCCCACTCAGTGAGTTACTATTTACCTAACCAACCAAATTGTTTCATTTTAATTATCCTATTTTCTGTCCCTGGTGATTCTCATGCTCTTCCAGGATATCTTGTGGGCCACTTTGAGCCCTGCTCCCAAAGCACCCATGACCTCTGACACTTCTGTCAACCCACTATGACCTCAAACTGTGATTTCTTCAACTACAGCTGTTTAAACAAACCTTCCACCTTCTTTGTGACACTAAACCTTTGGAGGAACTTCACTCAAGGTTGATCCTCTTCATCATTGTCCATGAGGACACCAGTGTTATGAATAAGGCAGACAATGTTGTAAGGCAGACTTTCTACTGCCTTTGACACAGTCTCTCACAGAGCCCTGACAAGCAAATGGGTGAGACATGGACTGAATAAGTGGACCATGCAGGGGGTAGGAATTGCTGGTGACTCATAGCCAGCAGCATCACTCAGGGATCAAAACTGACACAAAGACTATTTCAGGTCTTTATCCATGACCAGGATGCTAAGATGGTGCCTTCTGTCATCAGATTTGTGAATGATACCAAACTGGCTCAGTAGACAGTTCACTGGAGGGAAAGGCTACTCTTCAGAGGTACCTGGAGAAATTACCTACAGGAGCCCCACAGGAGAAAAACTCAGTCTTGCCTCTTGATGGAATAACCCCATGGAACAATATAGGCCAGGGCTGGCTGCCAGAGAAGCAATTCTGCAGAGAAGATGTTAGTGTCCTTGTGAGCAGCAAGTCAAACATGAACCAGCAGTGTGACCTTGCAGCAAAGAGGGCCAGCTGCATTCAGACCTTTCTGGGACTTGTGTAACTCTCGGGTCCAGCAGAGTTCTTTGGCACTTGCAATACTGCATTTACTGTTGTGTCTATTTCTTGTCACCACAAAAAGGACGTTGACAGACTGCAGTGAGTCTACTGGAGGCCACAAAAGTGGTCAGGATTTGGAGTATATGAAGTAAAAGAAAAGGCTCTAGAAGCAGGAACAGTTCATCTTGGAATGGAGAAGGGAAAGGAGACACATTTCTGTTCACTACAACTGCCTGATCAGAGGTTATATAGGAGATGAAACCAGACCCTTCTCAACCGTGTATAGCAAAACGAAAATAAGCAGTGGACACAAGTAAGAAGATAGAAAATTCTGATTAGGTAGCAAGAAATATTTTTTGCCATCAAAGTAGTTAAATACTGACACATACTGCCCAGGGATGTTGTCAGATTTTCATCCTTACAGGAAGTTAAGATTTAATTGGGCATGGCCCTGAGGAATCTGATCCAAATAAACCTGCTGAATTTAGGTAGATTTTGGGGAGAACAGTCCACCTCTCCAAATACATCTTAAATTCAGTTTACAGCTTGTACAATAGTCCCTCTAACAGAGGATACAAAACAAAGCAAAACAAATCCCCCTTGCCAGTTAGGACTTCATATTGTAAGTGTTCTTTCAGGCTGCTAGGGGATCTCACGGTACACTGAAGTGCCAAAAACACATTTATTGATAAAATTTCAAGGAGGTATTACAAACCACATGCAGTTTCCAAGGCATTCCAAATGGCAAAATGAGGTATGTCCTAGAGATAATGGCTCTTGTGTACAAACTAGACGCATACAAATCCTAGAGCACTGTATCAGTCCAACCACCCAGACTGGGATTCATCTGTCTGCACCTGCCCTTATGCATTTCTGAGAAACTTCTTCCAGATGGAAGAATAGATTTTGTTGAAAAAGCTAATAGTGGAAAGATTTTTACCTTCAGGGTGTATCACTGCACAGTCCTACTGAGCCTTGCTGTGGTTCCAGCAAGGTAAGGAGTGGAGTAGCTCTGCATACTAAGGCAGTCCTGGATAAATGAAGCACTAGGGTGCTCCTACCTACTTTGCTGTGGACTGTCTTTGTCCAGAATTCTGTGTGAGGTTCCAACACGAGATAACCAGCATTTGAGTGTATATTGGCAGTGATTTACCATGGAGTCTCAAATTGCCAAGCAGTTCTGGAGATTTCCTGTCGCCCTTGCAAAGACCCCCTTCCAGGTGACCAGGCCCACCCATGTACTCCCAAATGACTCCACACAACATGCCCCTTCCCACCCCCCTGCATGAGAGCAGAAATAGCTCAAGAGCTGATCCTTACTCTGTTTTCCCTGGGCTGCACCCATGGTGCGCAGAGCTCTCAGTGTCTGCTGAGCGCTCCTGCAGATCCGGGGAGGCACAAGTCTGATACCATTTGTAACTGCACAGAGCATGGTGCCTGCCAGCCCTTTCCACCCCACACCCCCTCAGCCATCGGGAGCATTAATGTATACTGGGCTATGGCTCTCAGATTGATTCCCAGGTGCTCTTCTCTGACAGCAGGGCATCCACAGCCAAAGCCAAGGCTCAATGCGTTGGCCAGCTCTGCCCTCCACCTTACTAACTTGTTTCTCCCCTGAACTGCAGTATTAACAAAGTTTGACTAAGGCAGATGTGGAACCTGCAGTATCTCCCTGCTTGCATGAGCACAGGATAATTTAGAAGTTGTGAATTTTAGCAGTCACAGAAGCTTTACTAAAAATCATAGTATCTTTACATATCTTCATCCACGAATCATCTTAATGTAGGCCTTGTTCACCAAAATTACATAATAAACATAAGTTTTTCTTCATCCTCAATTGTCATTTAAGATTTATATGATTCTGTCTGTTTGTGTGACCTTCTTAATAAACAGGGAGGTCCTCCTCTTCCACTCATAAATTATCTATCAGATGTTTTAACTATTCAGTAACTCTAATATGTGAATGATAAAATAATAATGCTTCAAATAATAATGATAGCCAAGTATGAATAATAAAATTTTTTTATTAATACTTTTGAGAGCAATCCCTGCCCTAAGTCTAATTTTTTTTCATTTTGTGATTTTCAATAGCCAAACTTATGAATAAAACAATCTTTTATTCAGGTGTCAGAGAATACAGAGGTAGAAGCAGTGATGAGGTGAAAGAGACTAAATTAATCCATCATATCCACTTTTGCCAGATTTGCTAAAATCTATTGTGGGCCTGTGGAAGATCAACAAAGAACAAGTTTTTAAAAACACAAAAATACAGAAGAATTACACTAGATACAGTTGCTATTAGTAAAAAGCTACTATCTTTCTCAATAGAAATTATACTGTTAAAGTCACTGTTAAATTCTTGCATTTGGATAATTTGACCTACAGCTTCAGCTGTCACTTCAGTGAAGTTACATTGATGTGTCCCGAGATAGAGATGGGCTCAAATCTTTCAGTTGTCTTTTCTTTCCGCTTCATGTCTCAAGGATAAACGATAATGATTTGTTTCATCTTATGACTTCCATTCAGGTAAGAAATAATTTGAAGCTTATTGGTTTTTTCCTTTGTGATTTTACTCCAGAAATTTAGGTGTGAGGTTCAGATACACCTATTTCAGTACATATAATGACATTTCAAAAATCTCTTTGAAATATCTGAAAGCTTTCTTTTTTTTTCTTTTTGGAAAGCTCACTTTCAAAATTTCTCCACGTATTGTTCCTAAAACATGTTCATGCTTCTAAGGAACAAATCAGACAGGAAAGTTAAAAGAAAATTTACAATGTATTTGTTATTTTCTCTCTTCTTAGAAACTCTTGATAGACTTCTTATTTTTGCACTTGTTTCTTATGTTCTCAAATGGAATAATTCATTAACAGATTTGTCATCATTGTAAAATAAGCATATGCAGCCTGAAAAAAAACCTTAAAACTTCTGTTGAGAAAAATTAGGTGCTGAAAACCTTTCTGATTCTCATATTTATGAGGAACTCTGTCCAAATAATTTCCTAAGTTTTCACAGGACCTTTATAAGGAAGATGAACCTGGGACAAAATAATGCTGTTAAGGCTAATTCAATAGTGGTACAGCAGAATTTCAATATGAGAATGATGACACAATGAGTGAAAGTTATTCTTGCAATACAGGGGAAAATTTATTAATGGATAGAAAATTGAAAATTTGGAGTAGGCTCAAGCAGCATTAGCTATTCTTGCTGCATTGTGTGAGGAGTCAGTAGGAAGAGTGCTTAGCTTTCTCTGGAAATAGTTTCAGACCTTTTCAGTGCAATGGCCTTTTTCTGATCTCTGGTGATATAGTGACCCTCTGAACAAAATCTTTGAGTGTCACTTGGCAGACAGTCCTTGCTGTTCACCCATGGAAAATCCTTGCTGAATCCTGTTTCACAGACACAATCTTCTTTTGCTGTTCTCTTCTGAGGGTTTGGGGTGTTTTGGTTTGGTTTTTGTCTGTTAAGATTTTTAACTCAGTTTTTCAGCAGAGATATTTCAGCAGATTTTTTTTCAGCATGAGATTTCACTGTTACCTGTGGCATGTGCTTCATGCTATTCAGCACATCCACAAACATCAAAATTGTGGATCCTTCCAGGGTGCCCATGCCAAAGCAAGGGCAGGCTCCTCAACACCAGGTGTGCTCTGGGATGGGAAACTAAATGAATCTTCTTTGCCCACTGCCAAGAAACAGCAGAGGAAGCAGTGCTCCTTGCAGGCATGGTGGAAATAACAGACAGGAACATGCATGTTAACAAATAAACTTTGGAAGAAATGCTGATAAATGCCTAGAGATGAGCAGGGCTCCAGTCTTGCTCCCAGCCTGCCTGTGCCAGGGATGAACTCAAAGTGTGACACCAGATTGGATTAGAAAGAAAGAAGGTCTTCTATGCAAACCAGGCAAATCCATGGAACAAAACCCAGCTTCTAACTAACTTCAGGAATACCTCACGCCCTGGAAGACCCTGCACTGAGGGCTAGGAATTATGCTAGGAAAATTCACTGAATTTTTGCCTTTCTCCTAGGTACTCACCAGTGGCCAACTGATGGATTGGGAGCACTCCCAGAGCTTTCCAGTGCTGTGCTCCTCCAAATGTGTTATAGGTTTCCTATTTCTATTCTAAGATGAGCAGTGTGGGACAGAGAACAGAAGCTGGATCGACTGGGACAAGGAATATGAAATCTTGTTTCCTTCTCAACGCACAGGCCCAGAACACAGCACATGATAACATTAAGTGTTTTAGTTTTCACTGAACTGGATGAACTGCAAATATAAGGCACCCTTTTACCTGGGTCCTTCCCAGAACCATCAACATTTATCTTGCACCAGATCCTCACAAAAGCTAGCCTGAGAGGCCCATAAGGGCCCAAAGCAGTAAACAGTACAAAAGCACAAGCCTTTCCTCTCAGGCTGTCAATGAGTCTCCAAAAAGACAAATACCACCTCACTTCACTGGATCTGAAGATGCTAAAGGAGCAAGAACGGAACAGCTTCTCTGTCAGCCAGAAGGGAAAAACAATGCAACCACTCTTTTGTTCATGCAGTGCAAACATTATTTCTAACTGAAGAATAAACATATCTAGCATAACAGGGTACCCCACCATGACCTGTGACCACAAGCATAGGAAGACAGCAAGCACGATGTGACACTTTCCCACTAGCTTCCTAAGCCAGAGATGGTCAGCTGTTGCATAGCCTGCAGCAAACTTTCTCCCATTACTTAATCCATCTGTTTGGTATGGATGTATAGAACTTGGGTGGGAGGTTGTTGGAGAGATGGTCCTGAGCCACTACAGTGTTATTGCCTGCCCTCTAGCCTGTGGATGAGAAGTGAATTTCCTCTTCTCTTTTCTGCTTGCTATTTAACATTTCTTAGACCTTTTTTCATTTTCCAGATTTCCAACTCTGAGGAAGCAAGTTAGTAGATGCAATTGCTTATTTCATCTATTCCACCACCTGTGATCCTAGTAAGATACTAGCTGTCACGGTGTGACTGGGGTTGCCAATTTTAATATATTTAATTTCTCTTGGGGATTGAATTTAGGAGTAAAGACAAAGCAGGGTTAAAGCTTAAAAGGGTACAAGAAATTTATTAACAACACAAAACAATTCAGAATGAGATTTCCAGATTATTCCCTCCTCCCCCTTTTCCTCATACCAGCAACATACAGAAAAACACTTCGGTCAGTTATTCACTTAAATAATCATTTCAGTTCACTCAAGACAGAAAAGCCCCTTCTTTTTGTTTAGGCCTAGAGGGTGCCTCACCCTCATAACTCGCATCCGCCTGGAACTACAAATTATGATTTTTCCCCCCATTTACATAGTCTTTTCAGAGCTGTATATGGGTTGCTGAAAACACATGGGGTGTCATTTTAAAGGCAGGCAGCTGAGAAACACAAAAAGTCTCTTTATCTCACTCCTTACTCAAATGTCTCTGTCCATTCCAGTGCCAAAGACAGAGAGCTCCATTTCTCGAGGCAAAAAAAAAATCTTCATCTCAGGCACTTTAACCTCCCCAAGTATATTCTACAGTTTAAAGGAATTTTAAGTAAAGTCACGATCCTCTAAAGCCCACAAAAAAAAGGTTTTAAGCTACTTATCAGTGGCGACTTTTCCTTCTCTCCTTCTTATGACCTTGGACTTCCTTCTGCTGACCTCTGTAATTCTTCTTGCTTCATGCTTTTCGTTCTGGGGAGCTCAGGAAATCCGAAGTCTCATTCAGGCACTAAAAGTTAAACTTGTATCCATACGGTAAAGAGCCAGGCTGAAGCCATGCTGGGAAAGACGCAGCCACTACGTGGTGATGAGATAGCTGGACTGCCTTCTGCCGCCATGCGGGGCTGGGAGCCGAGCCGGGCCGGCCGGGCCGAGCCGAGCCGGGCCGAGCCAAGCCGAGGCCGAGCCCGGCCGAGCCAAGCCGGGCCGAGCTGAGTTGGGCCGGGCCCTGCCACCTAGGGCCGAGCTGGGCTCCCCCCGGGGCTGGGTTAGGCCGGGTTCCCCTCCCCCCCCGGGGGGCATCCGGGACCGGGACCCGCCTGGGCCAGAGCCGGGGCTGGGCCAGGTCCACCCTGGGTCTTCCCGGGGCCGGGCCCTTCCCCCTGCCGAGCCTCGGGCCGCGCGGGAGGCCAGGCCGGGCCCCATGGCGGGGCGCGAGCCCTGCAGGCTCCTCCCACCTGCCCGACCGGAAGAGCAAAAGACCCAACTAACCTTATTTCCCTGTGGCTCGTGAAAGCGAAACGGCATTCTAATTGGTTTCCTGCGCTGTCAATCACCAGCCCAGGTCTCCGATTGGTCCCCGCAGCCTCAGGGGTGGCTCCCAGAGAGGACACTGCTCCCTTTGTCTCAAGACCACGTGCGTTGAATGGGGCTTCCTTAGGAGATGGGCCACCATCCCCCCTCCAGCACACTAGTAATAATCCATGGTGTGAGATTTTACAAATATAAATACTGTATTCTGCTCCTGGTATAGAGCAAATCTGGACAGAAGTGTAAATCCAGAGGAGAGTGGCAGGAGAGCAGCCCTGGAAAAAGAGACCTGTGGGTGCCTGGTGACAGTGGGCTCGATATGAGTCAGCAGTGGGGCCTGGCAGGCAAGAGGGCAAACCACATCCTGAGGTGCAGTACCAGCAGCTGGGCAAAAAAGTTGATTATCCTGCTGTATTCAGCATGGGTGCAGCCTCACTCCCAATGCTGTCTGAAGATCTGTGCCCCAGAGTCTAAGATGGACACAAAGGTCCTCGAATACATCCAGAGGAGGGCAATAGAAGAGGTG
This sequence comes from Muscicapa striata striata, assembly GCA_030060385.1. Lineage (NCBI taxonomy): Eukaryota > Metazoa > Chordata > Aves > Passeriformes > Muscicapidae > Muscicapa > Muscicapa striata. The sequence goes on along the minus strand of JAREIS010000465.1, from coordinate 381,035 downwards.
AAAAGGCTGGAAAGCATGTCCTGTGAGGAGCAGGTAAGGACTCTGTCTTGCCTAATTTGGAGAGCAGGAAGCAGAGGGGTGCCCTCATTGCTCCCTACAGCTTCCTGAGGGTGGAAAAGGAGAGGGAAGTGCTGATGTCTTCTCTTTGATATCCAGCAACAGGTCATGTGGAAATGGTTCAAATTTGCATCTTGGGAAGTTCAGACACGACCTTAGGAAAACACTTATTTACCAAGACATACTAACAGGCTTCCTGGAGAGGTCAGTGCTCCATGCCTGTCAGTGTTTAAGAGGTATTGGAAAAATGCTTTTAATAACATGCTTTAACTTCCAGTCAGCTTGGATTGGTCAGGCAAGGGGACTAGTTCAGCGCTGTAGGTCCTTCCACCAAATTATTCTATAATACCACTGCTGTAGTATTGGACTGTGCATGGTGGCGACAAGCTGCATGGAATTGTGTAGTGAAATAATGGTGGTTTTCGTTTAGTCTTCTACTCCCTTCCTAGTAGTACCCAGTGCTGTGTTCTGTGCCTTCATTTGCTTATTACTGCTGTGCATTGAGGTGACATTTACATAGCCCCTCTGTAACATCAGGATCTCGCACCTTGTTAAAAACAGTCAGTCCAGAGTCCTTTATGTATAAAGTTAGGATTGCTCTTCTCCTGTGTTTTTCTTTACATCTGCCTACACAGAATTTCAGCTGCCTGTTTATGCTCCACTCAGTCTCATGAGATCCTTCTTTGATACAGTCCCAACCTTTAAAATTCTGAATAAGGTTAACAATATCAGCAAACTTTTCTCCTCACTTATCACTTCTCTTGTCCAAAGAGTTATAAATATGTTCAACAACACAGACCGTGTCTGATTCCACTGGTGATTTGACTCTAAACTTTGGAAATTCCCAAATTTACCATTTATTCTACTCCTTCATTCCCTAGCTTAGTTGCTTAGAGATCCATAGAACACGTTAGGAAAAATTATCACTTCCACTATAAAATGTCCAACTACCCTACTGACTTACACATTTGGTTTTGCTGCTTCCTAAAAATTATTTGAAAGCAAGGAAAAGCCCAGATCTAGTCACTAGGTAGGATGGTGGTTGGGTTTGTAGCAACTCAGGTTAAAATTTCACAACTACAGCTCTGGCAGCTGAAGTAAATGTTACTTTATGTTGTCCTTTAAAACACATTTACTGTTACTAAAGGATTCTTAATGCCTGAGCTGGCAGAATTGCTGCAGTCACTTAAATGAGCAACATGCATTTTTCTGTATAAAAATAACCTGGCTTTTTTTTTTTTTTTCCAAAATTAAATGCCAGAGTTGCATACAAATACCTAAATAAAAGTCATCAGATTTCATCTCATGTGCCTCCCACTACGAAACAGAAAACTCATCTACATAAAATTGCAGAGGTCTGCTCAAGAAAGCAGAGCAATCATGTAAGTATATTTTAAAGTAGAGTTTGACAAATGGTTCAGCCACTGATAAGATTGGCCGTCCATGACACTTAGTAACACTTCTGTCACTAATATCTTGTGTGCTTATATTCACAGGGAATTGCAGCTGTCTGGCATGAACTTACTGTCTTGTCTAGGATTAAGACTTCTAGAAAAGATAAACTCAGAAGAAAAAATAGGGAAAAAAAAAAAAAGAAAATAAAAAGTGTGTCTGAAAGTTTATATGGTACCCAATTATGTATTTTGCCCATTATACTGGCTAGTTTTGTTAAACTTACTATTCACACACAAAATCTTGCCTAGTGCCCTCAGATTATCACAGCTACAACAATACGCAGAAGACATAAGCTGACCACCAGCGTGTCTAGTCCAGTGACAGGGAACATCACAAGGCAGCTTCCTACAATTCTCAAAAATAGGACTTCACAAGTCTGTAGCAAGGTCAAAGTGCAACAATTGTACTGTTAGAAACTGAGACTGCTTGAAACTCTTTGTTAAACCAACCAAGATCAGCTGGATTACTGTATTGGCAAATATCATCTCCAATAAGCAAAGGAAAACGTCCCTCTGGGAAATCTGTGTCACTGGCTGTGCTGAACTCTAGTAAGACTCACTTTAACTAACAAGGCTTTCTGGAGCATTAGTTTACTGTATCCAATCAGTATATACCTGTACCAATTCCCCAGGATACTGGCACCAAGAATCTAGCACAACAACCAGTTCTATTAAGAAAACTTCCAAAATGGGAGGAGGTGACCTTTTCTTCTTATAGGACACCACAATACAGCCTCTATCAGCAACACCACTTGTCACCACTCTGCACGTGACCTCTTCCTGCTCACCTTCCCAACAATCTCACCAGCCCACTGTCATTCCAGACAGTCTTCTGGAACCAGTGACCTGGCTTTGCACAGCTGGGGTTGGGCTCACAGCTTACACAACTTAATGAAAAACAGATTGGCCGAAGATTGGCATCTCTCCTGAATTCCATGTGCCACCTGAAAAATCCTGTTAAAAAATCTCTTTCACTGTGTCCTGGTTCTTCCCCAGAGCATTTTGCACCCTAGTCTTTTCATACCAGTCGAGAAAAACAGGCACTTTCCATTGTAATTATTTTAATTAGCAAGGGAGTACTCAGTCAGCTAGACACCAGAAGGATGCCACCACACAGCAGCAGTAGCCCTTCTTTCCTACACTTTATGCTTCGAGGTGCCTGTAGCACACCAAGGATTTTCATACCAACACATTCCACAGGCATCAATATTGGTGTGGACATCAGTATCCCACACACACACAGTGACTACGGGATGGAGTCCTGCCTTCTCATTTCCAGTCTGTGTTCCCCCGCACAGAGCAGTATTTCAGTCAGATTCAGAACAGTTATTCCCAATGAGTATCAAAACATGATCTTCATCTCTGCATCCCTTAACTTCCTTGCAAATCTAGAAAGGGCAGAGTTTTTCCCATGTGTCTAAAAAAACTAAGGTCTACAGGCTCAAAAACTACTATGCAGCACAAGTGAAAGTGACTGATAGGACACACACTAAAACAAACAGCACAAGGGCCTCACCTAGGAGAAATCTAATTGATTTTACAATGACTTAGTAATTCAAAGACTGACATAGATTTATTCTCCTCCTGTCACTTATTTCTCATGGGTCTTTGGACATATAACCTTTCTAGCTGTCACACTGGTGAAATGGATGATATTTACAAGCCCAAGTACTCAGGTTGCTCTAGCATAGAAAGACAAGTTTCTGGTGGTGTTCCATAATGATGGCAGCATTCAGAAGCTGGGAAACTGAAGAGTGTGATATTGCAGTGTATTGGATTTGGTTGAGATGCACTTAATTTTCCCCACAGTGGCCCTCACAGAACTGTGCTTTGTACTGGTAGTTAGGAAGGTGTTGGTAATGCACCAGTGCTTTGTCTGCTGCTGAGCAGCAGTACAGCACCACCCCCCAAAGGCCAGTGGGCTTGGGAGACCCAAACTGACCAAAGGCGTATTCCATACTGCATGACATCTGCTCAAGCAACAAAAGGTAAGAGGGAGAATAGCCAGGGGCATTTATTACTAAGTTTGTCTTCTGGAGCCACCACTATGTGTACTGAAGTCTTACCTTTGTCAAAGTGTCTGCATGTCACCTGTCGATGGGACAGAGAGAATAAATCTTCTCTTTTCCCCGTTTTCACATGTAGACTTTGTTTTTGTTTCATTAAATTATGTTTATATTAACCCATAAGATTTTCTGGTTTACTTTTTTCCCCATACTTTGTTGAGGATGGGAGAAATAAAGTGTCTTGTTGGGCACCTTGTGTTCAGCCTAGGTCAGCCTACCACATACAGAAATGACTGCAATCCACTGAGAAGGGGATCCCAGATAGGGCCAAACCAATGTTCTTTATCCAGTAAAATAAATGGAGAAGGGATAATCACTCCCTCTCCCCTGCATTACAGGGAATTAGACTTGGTGGGACAATGAGGACAAGGAAAGCTAACCTAAATGCAGCTGTAAGTCTGCATAAAAGCTATTAAAGAACAGAAAATACTGGAGAGCCAGACATCTATGGGGTCTTTGTTACCTGGGAAGTCCGCTCATACTCTTCTTGAAATGTGCCTAAAATCAGTCCCTGTTTTGTAGATCTTGAAGGAAGTAAAGAATGCAGGAAAGTGGCTGGAGTGGTCTGTCTGTGCCTGTTTCCCTACACCAGGAAAAATGCACTCTTCAGGCAAATTTAGCTAAAGCCTTCCCCACAGGCACCGTATTCCTCATGGAGCTTATAAGATCTCTCCCATATACCTCTCCTGACATGCTGTAAATAATTGCCTGTATTGCCAACTCTTAAAACACTCTTCATATATTCAAGACTGGTCTTAAGATTGCTGGTTTTACTCTCACATCCTTTCTTCCCACACACAGAAAGGCACACCCACATTTCACTCATCCCTGCCAGCTGCTTTATGAAAGGTCAGAGAAACTTTTCCCAGTTTTTACCAATACAGGGGTCTGCCCATAACAGTGAGTGACAAGTGTTTGCTGGGACCATGGGAAGTTTCCAGTATGAACATTCTCCTGATTTGAATATGAAGTTCATCACTAAAAAAAAAAAAAAAAAAAAAAAAAGAGAGAGAGAGAAAAAGAAAATTTAAAAAAAAAAAAAAAAAAAAAGAGAGAGAGAGAGAGAGAAAAAGAAAATAAAAAAAAAAAAAAAAAAATCAAGTGGACTTGAAAAGTTCCAGGCAGGGAAAACAGGTTGTGTTGTGCATGATGCAAGGGCTTCACAAATATGCAGATGAGATTATTTACTCTCTTGCACCCACTGCCATTGCTTAGAGGGTCAGGCATTATCACAGCGTGAAACTCCACCAAAAGCTTCACTGTCCAAAAGCACACATAACTTTTAAATGCTCAGACTTTCCTGTTTGAAACATGTTTTCCCCTGAACTTTCATGATGTTGTTTCCCAAAGGGAGAAAAACCAACATAACTGACCCTCCAGAGTAGTACAAATGCACTGTTACCTTGGGATTGTATTGCAAAGGCTATAAACAGTGCCCTTCTCCTCAAATTGAAGTCAGCAGGTTGGCACCCCACTGAATTCCCAAAAGCTCATGTCCCCCTTTATTTCCTTCAAGAACATCACTTCAGAGTGAAGTTGTTGAGTAACCAACCTGCCCTACTCACCCACTCCATGGCCTTAATGGAGTGGGTGAAGAAAAACAGACTTACCAGTGTAGGCACAAGAATACACACCAGAGAAGCAATGCCATAAACTAAGGTGGCAGCAAAAAAGCATCACAATAGGCAAACCAGAAGGGCTGCCATCCTGGCTTCTTTCAATGGCTCTGAAAGCTGTGCTTTGCAAATCCCTATGAAACCAAATCCTGCAGTCCCCACCCAGATTTTGTGGAAGCAAGCTTCCCATTGACGTCAAAGAGCACATTACCTCATAAAGGACTGCAGGGCTACTTGCAGAGACATCACTCATTATTCACTGTGACTGCACACTTTGTGCAGAAGTAATGCGTCTTCATTCTACCCTCATGCTCTCCTATGGAAATTAAGAGCAGTCTCCAGTGAAGCAAGTGCATCTGCAAAATCAGTCCAGAGCCTGGACTGCTGCACACTGCTATGCTACGTTATACATTTACAAAAACAAGCTCTTTATCCTGGGATGTTGGGAGAATACATTTTATTTCAAGTTACTGTGACAATTTCTTTCTATATGCAATAAGGATTCCTGCAGATTCAGTAAATTGTCATAAAGTGGGCAGCAGGCTCTGCCCAAATTTCCAGTCCAGTCAGCATGGAGCCACAAGAGTGGCTCCAGGTTGCAGATTTCTGTCTTTTCCCTCTGCCAGCTGATGAGGCAGGCTCAATGTTGTACATGCTCTACAGCTGCCAAAGTTCACAGGAAACATTAAGAAAGAAGCACCCACAGGGTGTCTGCAGGAGGTATGCCTTCCACACAGTGTCCTTGTGCATATGTGAGAACAGCTGCCAGAGGAGGGAGGCAGAAAGCAAGGGGGGAATAACCTTGGATCAGACGAAAACATGATGCTCAGTGCAAAAGAATAACTGCATGACAGATTCCGTGAATTATTTGTCAGCAGAGTCAACTTGTCAACTACAAAAACCACATGGGAAAGATATTTCATGTACCAGATCAAGTGCTTGATCAAATAAATAAAGATCATATGAAAACCGTCTTCTGTATCCAGTTGGATGTGCCAGCAGGGCTAACACCACTAGAATGCATGGCAAAAAGGAAAATGGGGCTAGAAGTAGGTATAAGCAAAACCAGACAAGTTTTTCCATGATATTTGGTCAGATGTTTTTATATTAATCTGTCTCTTAGTAAACAAATGGATTTAAAATAGCTAAGAAGTTATTACTGAATAAAATCAAGAATGTCAGAATCTAGCTTGAAATTGCCCTTGTGAGAGAAAAGAAACACATTTTACATCAACATGGGTTAATATTTCTGCATTCTTGTCACAGACCATTCATCAGTAATTACTAAAATAAATAAGTGAGGATTGATTGGGTCTTCCATTTAAATTTACCGTTTATAATTTGCTCTTACTGTCGACTTTCTCTGTCTGGCTAGAATTTGCACTCACACAGCTGGAATCACCAGTGGGTTCCAGAGATGTCAGGTGCAATATTTGGTTTGGCAATTCAGGTAAATTTGCCTTCTGCACCATTACTTTATTGTACACAAACAGCACCCACCCTGGTGGGTTGTTGGGTCCGGTGCTGAAATCCAAGATCCTAGCCCACCATTGTGTCTCTACATGCACAGGCATTTCTGGGGAAAGTATAGTCTAGGTGAAAATGTTCTGCAGACTACTTTCTTTCTGCACTTAATATTTTTTGACTCATCTGCTCTATACCATGTTGACATGCAAATCCATATAGGGTGTCTAGGTGTAGCTACTGCATTCAGACAATTGGACTAAGGTATACATCATCATATTCTCTGTTAATTATTATCCAGTCATAAAAATAAATGAAAATTTGACTTCTCCTTCCCCATTTTAAAAGAGCCTTCTGTAACTTCAGCAATGATCATCTTCTCCAGGAAAAGCAGAGACTGAATTTGGAGCTCTGCTGGAACTGGTGTAAGGAAAGAATGCCTTCACACAACAGCAGCCCTTTCCTTCAAACTCTCCAGTCTGAAAAGGGTGGTCCACTGGCTGTTTTACAACTGGCCCTGGTTGCCAGCTACATTCTTGGTCATGTTGCTGATCTCATGTATCTCAAGCCCACTGACAGCCTTTCTTTCTGTTTCAAGAGAACTAAAACTTGGCAAGTTACAAGTTTCACCAGTGTGTTTCAATGATTTTCCTTGCTGGTCCTCAAAATTCATTATTTTTGAAAAGCCTTTGCCAATGAACAAAAATAATTTATCTTTCCAGCAGCCTTTTTTAAGTTTGAGTAAACACAGTTGTCTTGTCTTTTGTCTGACTGAGCCATCTGACTGTCAAGCCCTTGTCTTATTTCACAAACTCCCCTCATTTTCACAGCACCCCTCTGTGCTCCTCTCTGCAGGGAACAGGGATCTGAGAATTGCACTGAGGATTGTCCTGTAGCAGGTTTGCTTGTTTCACTCTTTGCTGTCCCTTCAGTGCATCCTGATTTTCCTCTCACCTTCTGGGAAGTACCATCATGGTTTTGCTCTTATTTCTCTTCTGGAGGTGCACCTACTGGCACAGATCCTTACTACTGCCTACATTTCCCATTTCCTGTTTGCCTTCCCTCCTTCAAGACCCTATCTGTTTTTGCATACATTATCAAATGTAGGGCAGAACAGGAAATGGAGGTGGACTACCACATTTTTCTAATAGTCTCCAAACGGAAAAAAAAAAAAATTAACACTATCTGCAGCTGAGAGTTCAGGATAGCCATCAAATTGTTCTTCTATTACTGACCCTGCTGCACCATGTCCAGACCCACAATTCCCTCTGACCAGCACCAGCTTCTGAGTTTCCTGAGCTTTAAGGGACTGGAAAAGCAGAACTAGCAACAGATTATTCTGAATATAAACGGACAAGCTCAGATTCCAGGCACCTTACCTTTCTACATGTAGAAATTCAGTCTTCCAGCACCTTTTGTTCACTTGTGTTATTAAATACTAGATTAGGTGTTTGTCACTCTCAGTGGCAAACATTTCTTGCCTAAACTGTCTGCTTTTCCCTACTTCATCTCCCCTCTTCATCCTTAACTCTCCTTAGTGCAGTTTTTTCTTCTTTTTGTTATATCCCTAATTTCAGGGTTATACTTCTTATTTCAGCTTCCTAATCCCATGTGTATGCCTCACTGAAGACAAAATCTGAACCTGAAAACATACATCACTCATGCAGATGCCTTTCCCTAGCCACTGCACAGCATGGTAGCTGTGAGCTGTTGTGCTGGATGCTCCCCAGACTGTGACACAAGTGATACAGTTCAGGCAGAAAATCCTGGCAGTATTCTTGAGTATTTGTTGTGGTCTCCAAATGGGCAGAATACTCCCTGCAAGTCAAGCACATTCATCAGTCAGAGGATGTAACACTGACTGGCATGATGGTGCCCATGTAAGTGAGTAAAATAGAATTTTTAAAAAGTGAGCTTCACAGGGTCACTGTGCAGTATATCCTTCTACTGAAAGGGAAATAAAACTGAAAATGTTTTTGAGGAATGCCTGCTCTGATCCATAGAGTTCTTTGCCCATTCCAACTTTTGAGGAGAGGCAGCTCTGGAGATGAGATGTCACCACTCTGTACATCATAAGTACAGCAGCGGGAAGTCTCTTGCAGCACAGAGAGAGCAAGTGTTAGGTTTTGACATCTGTGTGACTGTGAGATTTCATCTTACAGATATAGTGACACATCTGTAGAGCTTGTCGATGCTAAATGCTTACAAATGGGCAGAGTAGGAGACAAACAACAGAGAAAAGATGCTATCTCCTTTATAAACTCCATCTCCATTTCTGGAGTTCACTGGAGAGGAACAAGCACATAGAACATGAGCTATTTAATAAACCACCACGGAGATCTTCCCACCAGGGAACAGAGCAGGAAAAGATACACACACAAAACAGATATTAGCCCTGTTCTTTGCTCACGGCAAGTATCTGATGCTGCGATAATGGACACACTAACAGGACACAAATGGACATCCTGCTGTGGAAAACAACACAAGTCTCAAGAACTGCACCCAAGCAAAACCACCAGCAGCCCAGAAGCTACCCTATAATGTTTTGAGAGGTAAAAAAGAAAATACATACATAAGCAGCCTCTATTTGCCCTGTGGAGCTCATAGGCTTCCCTGCAGCGCTCTTCACCCACACACAGATGCATCTCTGGCTGTCTCTGAACTGCATTAGTGGGATGGGAACAAGGCACCGACTAATGGGAGACTACTATCCAAGCCTGCTGATAGTTCTGCTGGCTCAGTTATTGTGCCACCTCCATCAGTGCTGCAGACCCCTGGTATTTCCTGTCTTTGTGTGCTGCTAATGACATGACTTGTTTCCTTAGCTCCCTTCCTCTCTCCCTGGAGCCACCCAGATGGACACACACCACTTCTGCACACTTTGCAACACTGACCCAAGCACAATTCTGCCAGGTGCAGAATACCAAATGCTCTATGAAGCTGTTGGCTTCTCCACAGCCTTGATGGAGCTGGGAGCACAGAGACCTCATTCCAGCAGCTCTGTTTGTTGTGATCCACAAGCACTTTGCTATTAGGGAGCCCAGACTTGGATGTACTGACACCAGAGCTCTGTTCAGCCTGCCTGGAGACATTGGAGCAATGATCACTGCAAGCTCCTTCCTCTTGTAGCTGCTGAAGCTCTGGGGACTTTCTGCCAGCGTAAAGGTGCATACCCAACAAATTCTGCAACAGACTCCATGTGTGGAGCCTCAGATTAGCTCCCTTGTTGAACATGAACCTTTCTAAAGCATTTAGGGAGTGCAACCTTGAGCCCCTTTAGTGCTGTTTTCACCTAATATCATTCATGAACATGGTCTGGTCCAGGTTCTCCTCATATGAACGGGCTCTGTTAAATCCTTTTACCTTCTGCTTGTACATGCAGCATGCAGCAAACACACTCATACTTTATACACCAACACCAAATGCCACCAAGGCAAATTAAAACAATAAATACAGTATGATGAAAAGGCTAATTTCACTACTTCAATTAGGGTGCCTGATGTTAATCTTGTGCATGGTGTTTATCTTGAGTCTTCCTTTTTGAAACCTTTTTTCCTTTCCACTACTTCAAGTGCACAATGTCCCTAACACAGTCACAGGAGAGATTACTTGACTTTTTCAGACTGCATGGCTAATGAGAAAATTGTTTGGGTTTATTGCAACTTGATGTATATAAATATTCACTGCAGGATAAAACTCTTCAAAAAAAGTCTCATTTTCAAAATGTCCTGGGACACAACAGGGAGCAACAAACAAATTAATTCATTTAAAAATTCACATTTGGAAAATATTTTTTTAATATCAATTCCATGGTAAGATGATGATGATGATGATAATAATAATAATAATAATAATAATAATTTTAAAACATAAATCCAAACAATGCAGGCATTCCCATTTAAATTCCAGGGGAGATAAGGCACAGAAAAAAATACAAGCATAAGCAAACCTCTTTCTCAACACAGAAGGATGGTTCCTGTAATCAGAATGGGGAAAAGGGAAAGGGGAAAGGGGAAAGGGGAAAGGGGAAAGGGGAAAGGGGAAAGGGGAAAGGGGAAAGGGAAAGGGGAAAGGGAAAGGGGAAAGGGGAAAGGGGAAAGGGGAAAGGGGATGTTCTACTTACACAGCAGACTCATTGAAATAAGTATGTCCAGAGGCCTGGCAGATGGATTCAAGGAGACTGAATCAGGTTTAGAAGTTCTCACTGAAAAAGACACAGAGGTGACTCTGAGCAACTGCTCAAATAGACCCAGGAGCCAAAGCACAGTAAAATGGACCATGGAATGAGGAGGAGAACAAAGAAGAAAAGGCAAAGATATGTATAGTTTTAGCTCTGTACAGTGGCAAAGACTGAATACACTCACATCATGAAGGTTTTAACAGCTAAAATTTGTAAGGATCCATCCTAGTGGATTTCAATACACTCTAAATCTGAACTTCAGTTCATGCATTAGATATTTTTAGTATTTTTTGTGACTTTTAGAAAGTGGGAGCTACACCATGCCCAAATCAGCAGCTTGGCCCCTGAGATCTGGATGCACAAGCAATATGGCTGTGTTCACAGAGCATTCTGCGTGACTGCAGTCCCTAAAAGCTTCACAGGGATTTCTAAACTCTCTGACTGGAAGTAGCAAAGTGGTGGATTTGGCAAACAGAGTGTGCATGATGTTTAGCAAGCCTAAAAATGTATGGCAATGCACTTGAACAAAAATAGCACAAACTTTTACGTAAGCTGATGTTCTGCAAGTGAACTTTTATGCGCCATCAAGGGAAAGCCCTCTGAGTCACCACACGTAACTCAACGCTGTCAGATGCCCTGGAGCAGGTGAAGCAGCCAGAGTGTGCACATGTGCTGCAAAGCACGCCATCAAAGCGATCTCAGGAAACTGCGTATTCTCTTCTTTGTGTAACAAGCGGGAGTCTGGGGCCAGTGCTTAGAGACTGTTGCCCATACTGCTTTTCCCTTCATAGACCAAGTGGAACTTTTCCAGGAGAACCTGGTGCAGCAATTAGAGGCTGTTTGTCCCAGCCTAGCTTTTCAGCTCTTCGTGTGAAGAGACAATGCACTGAAAATGGCAATAAGCTCAGGCTCAGCCATCACTCTGCTCCAAATTTTGTTGCTTTCAGGCTGTCTTAAAAAATGTGGAAGGGACTGGGGAGGGAAGGGGTTGCATTTTTTTCCCCCATCTTTTCTGAAAGCCCATATAAGATGGGGAAAGGGGTGAGGCTGTGAAAATGCAGAGTATCTTGTGGGTTCCCTGTTCTGACATCTAACAGTTGCTCAGGTATAGACTTTTTGCTGCCCTTCAGTGCCCTGTCTTCCAAAGCTGAGCTGTACAGCAGATTAAATGAATGGGTAGGGAGGATTCATATAATTAAAATTCACATTTAAGTGCTGCACCAGAGTCAAAATCTTGTGCCCTCCCTCACAGTTTCCAGAAGGTGCTATGATAAGCACCTTTTGAAGTTTCCTAGGTGATGGGCCATCCCAAAGGCCTGAGGATGAAGAGTCAGGAGAACTCATCTTTTCATTTACATCAGTGCAATAGCAGAGCAGAGACTTTTCATTTCTTGAAATATCAGATATAACCAAAAAGTACAGTAGTGTGTCAGCCTCTCACAACAGCAGGCTAAAGAGGCACCTCAGCAGGAACAGCTCCACCTGAATGACCTATGGCAGATACTTGCCAGTCTGTTACTGGGCAATTTTAATAACATTATTTCTTACATTGTCAAGCCATGTGCCCCCCAGGAATGTATCCAGACAGACTGAAAGTTTTACCTCAAACTGGTGGCTACTAATCTTGCCAGTAGATACCACAACAGTTTACCCATTTCTCCGATATGTTAGTTTTTGCTGTTTACAGTAGGAATCCCAGTGCCTCTTTGAGCCATTTCCCCAGAGGGAGATATCAACAGACTGATATCAATACATCTTCTGGCAGTCAGCCTAATTTTCAGAGTCTAAGCCATGCCAAGGACAAGGTCAGCACGGAAGCTGACCCTCCTTCCCACCATTGCATGAACCCTTTCAGGCCAGGCAAAGGCATACCAAATGCTGTGATAAAATAATTTCTTTCCCCAAATTTTCCATTAGCTGTTTATCAACAACTCGAAGCTAAATACCTTTAAAATCTATGAAAACAAAACGATCTCCTAACTGCCCTTATAAACGTACCCATGTCCACACAGAGGCTAATTCTGTTTGTAGTTCAGTATTTTTGATTAAAATTTGGAGGAGGTAACAGTGCTACTAACATTGCCAAGTGACAAGATTTTCTGGCTTTCTGTGTTGGCAGTGCACTTGCAAACATCAAGGTTCCACAAAATCCTGACTTTAGAAAGGATACAACTTCAAGAAGAATAGGCCAGAACCAAGGTTGTTTGAAAACCCCATGCAACAAAATCAATACTTAACACATCGGATTTCCTAGTGAGTCTTCAGAGACAAGTGTCTGACATTTCAGTTGTCCTGGGTCAACATTAATTGCACATAACTTCTCATCTGCATTTACTGCCATGTTTCCACAATTAAATTATGAAAACTAAATGAAATCTCTGAGTTTCATAGCTAAATCTGCATGCTAAGTTAATTAACATTGCAATGGAAACCATAAAAAAACCTCAGGCCTGTCTGATCCAAGGCCCATTAAAATGAGTGACAGCTTGATTATAACCTGAAACAAATTAATAACCTCACAGCTTTAAAAAATAGGATAGTGATGAACTGTTTCATAGATGTCAAGAAACTGTTTTGCATGAAGGCCAGCAAAGAGACCTCTTTCTGCCAATGTCAGCACTTCTGGCATCTACTGTGTATGTGCCCCCTGTTTGCCATCAACAGGGCACAGGGCAGACCTTGCAACCTGGTGAGACTAGCAGTCTCACTGCTTCCAGCTGTTCATTAAGAGGCAAAATGCTAAGAAATCTGTCAGCCAGCAGCTAGGGCACCAAGAGTCACACAAGAGCTGCAAAGAGGGATGCCAATTTCACTTCACGGGAGGTGCAGGATGCTGGGCACCAGACCTTGCCACATGATGCCACAGTATGCTCCTCACACATAAATTGCATCTTCCTCTTATTGCCAAACTGCATTTGTCTTTCAATCAATCAATCAACTGCTCTTTATAACTTCATAATGCATGACACTTCAGAGCACTTTCCAGCAAGAGCAACAAAAGCAACAAAATTAATACTAAAAGGAAAAGATAGGGAGAGGCAGGCTTCAAAAAGAAAAAATGCCAAAATTTTGTTTCAGTGGTTGAACCAGAAAGGTGAAGGCTTATTCACTATGTGTGGCACTTGGGACTTTGTCAAACTTAGCTCATACTCATCTAACCAGCTTTGGCAAGGTTAGGAGTTGTAAAACAGACACTGAGATGCTGTCATGATCAGCAGCTCCCAGAAGCATCATGTGAAAAGCACCAATGATGCACTGTGAGGATCCTGCACACAGAGTCCTACAAGCTCAATTATTATGCAGACAACTGAACAACAAATTATTGGATTCAAAGGCATAGTACTGAAAGGAAAAAGTGTACACCTGGAATATGGATGAGTTTGTATAACCTGAACTTGCAAATGTGGATTTGTTAGTCATAAGCCAGCTTCAAAATACAGCAGAAGTGTTGCAAAGCTTAATATGGTTAATTGAAGTTAATTATACCTAATTATGTATGTAACATATTGCAGAGAGCTATCTCAAAACAAGTATGTTTAATAACTACAAACAGCACACATAATAGGGAACACTATGATGAAGTTTTAAAGAACAAACAGAATAGATATACTCGAAAGCAAAAGCAGAGAGTGCCAACAGTTGAAGAGGAACAACTGCTCACACCTTCCTTTGGACAGTATCTGTGAGGGGCTGCCCTGGATTCTCTTCTCTCCCCACACTCACTTGCTGAAAGAAACCCACCAACTTCCTCCTTCCAGCCCTTCCCCATGCACAGGCGTCGGACCGCCCAGCACAAACCCACATTCCAGACAGGCACTCTGGGCTCTGCAGACCCCCAGGCTAACAGAAAATGTCACTGCCAGATCATGTGGACAAAGAGGCCAACAAACACTGTCCTGTCTCTGTCAACAAGTTGCTTCTGCTCTGGGTCACCAAAGGAGATGCAACTGATGACTAATGTTCAGGTCTAAATGTCTCACAAAACCACTGCCTGATATCCTGCATCAGAAAAAGGTGTATTTGAGCACAGCCACCTCGACTGGGACTGCCAAGGAAGCAGGCTCAGAGCTGTTGGGATGAGCTTCAGAGAAGGGAAAAAGTAATACCAAACCCATCGCCAGAGGAAATGTTTTACAAAATTGTACAACACAGGCTTTCTGATTTAGCAAGACCCTTATGAGGTGAAAGGGGAATCAGACCACATCCTCAGTAAAGAGCTGGAGGTAGTTGAGTCCTTGCAGGATTTTTATCCCACCTTGCTGGGACTTGAGCACTTGCTCAAGACAAAATTAGTTCAACATGTCCCCAGGAAGATGGTAAGGGCCAGAAGATACTTCAGACCCCCTTACCAAGGCCTATGGCAATGTAGTACCAATATATTCTGTATTTAGTTATTCACTCACTGTGACTCCTATAGGAAATGGGTTTCATGTACCTAAAACCATTCTTTTTCCTCCAAAGCAAAGTTGGAGTACATGATGGATTCATGTCAATCAGTTTTTCCTAGCTGCCAGCTCCTAGGCTTCAGCTGAGTTTTTCCTAGCCAAGGAAAAAGAATTACTTATGCAGCACTTCATCTTTGAAATGGGCAACTTCGTCCAAGGTTTTTTGCTGTCAGAGAAGACCACTGCCTACCAAATGATGGAAAGGATAGCTCACTTACAACACAGACCTACAACAAAGACAGTAGGATCCAATCTAGGGAAGGAACTGTAATTCTCTGACATAGCAACTGAAGAAAAAATTACCTTGACAACTGAGCGAGGAATTTAAAGAGTCAATAGGCAGGAATGAAGGGATCTAGAAACAGAAATTAAGTTCTAAGTGCAATGGTAGGTCATTTCATGCTTTTGAAAACGAATGCAAGAAGCAAAAGTCTGAAATCATAACAATGATGGGAAGACCTTAAAAATTTGTAGGCATCAACAGCAGATGAGAAGATTAGGCATGCTAAGTGTCCTTTACAACATTCCTGGGTATGAAAAGAATCCCTGACAAACGCACCTCAAACTCACATAAGAATATGCAGCCATGACAGAGAAAAAGAAAAAAAAAAGGAGAACATGGCTGAAGACATATAGGGCACCATAGATCTTTAACTTTGGTCAATGCACAGAGCAAAAAACATACAACAAAGAAAGACTTCCTCTAGAGGAGTGACATACTCCCATTAGAGGTGAGGTATTGCTTGCACCTAGATCATGAAAAGGAGAATCAAGGAGAAGGAACTGTGATGGTCAAGAAGAGAAAGCACAGCAAGCCTAACATGAGAAAGAAGGGCAAAGAGAGGCTCTATGAGGGAGCAAACAATATAGAATAGATGGAAAATTGTAACAGAGAGAACTGGAAACCAACCTCCAAACCAGAGAGGGGCAGATTTACACAACAAAGGACTCTGAGGGGAAAAAATCCCTGTCATATGAGGAAAAAGAATAAGGTTCGTTGAATGGCAGCAGGCACAACAATGTTTTCAACAGAGAGGGAGTTTGAAGTATCAGAAAGAAAAAAAATTAATTACCTTAAGGTAATAACAGAAATTTGGAGGGAAACAGTCAAATAAGAGGAAAGGTCATCAGTGCCTCCAACTGGCAGCCCTGCAGCTGGGTGGAGGACAAAGAAAGAGGTACACTAAGTATGAGTATAGACTCCTATGGGAAAGACCTGGGTAAAAAGCAATCAAAATTCTAAGATAATTGGGCAAGGACATTCCACTAGAGATGAGGAAGCTGTAATATCATTATTCAAGGCTTTGGTAAGACCATGAAAGATACAGCACACTGTCCTGGTTGTGTGCTTAGGATTGAAGTCGAACTGCAGAGTATAAAGATTTTTTTAATACAAAGGGGAAAAAAAAGATTAAGAAAAAAATATCTGGCCTGTTTAGCAAAATGAAATCTCAGAGGGAGTATGTTTGCTGTCTATAAATACATCCAGAGAATAAACATCAGAGAAGGAGAAGAGCCATTTAAGTTAAAGGACAATGTTGGCACAGAGGAAAGGTGTACAAGCTGACCATAAAATACACTTAGCACTGAGATAGGAAGTTTCTAATCACCAGAGCTGTCAGGGTCAGCACAGTCTTCCAAAAGGCAGGAAAAGAATTCTAGACAAAAGTGGGAGTAGCTCATGGGTGCCATGACAGGGACATGATGTGTGCAAAACCAGCATCCTTACAGTCTGTCTTATGAAGTCTCTTGTGTTCCAGCATTTGCTAACAATTTCCACCCTTTTTTAACCTTAAAGTATTTCCAGTGGTGCTGCAGACTTCAGTACAGTGAGTTTATGTCCTCTGACAAAAGTTTCCCCTTACCAGCCCTTTCAAAGCAGTCTACCAATGTCCCAAGGAATCAAGAAAAGTCCAGTGCTACCATGTTGTGTCCATGAAGAGTCCACTTCCCCCCATGTGAAGGTTTGACTTGGGTTTGCCAATTTTAATATATTGAATTTGTTTTAGAGATAGGATTTAGGAGCAAAAACAAGGCAGGCTTAAAATTCAAAAGGGTAAAAGAAGAAATTTATTAATAACACCAAAAAAAAAGAAATTCAGGATAAGATTTCCAGATTATTCCTTCTTCTCCCTTCCCTCATCTTCCACATTTCTTAACAGCAACGTACAGAGAACACTTCAGTCAGTTATTTACTTAAATAATCATTTCAGTTCACTCTAGAGAGAAAAGTTCTTTTTTTTTTTGGTTTAGGCTTAGGGGCTGTCTTCACTTTCACAATCTGCGTCTGCCCGGAGAAAAAACTGCAAAACATGAATTTCCTCCCATCCCCACAGTCCTTCCAGAGCTGTGTTATGAGTTATGCTGCACTCTTGGGGTTATTACTGTTAGAGGCAAGCTGCTGAAAGACAAAGTTCTCTTCATCTCTTTTTCTATGAAACGTCTCTGTCCATATCTCCAGTCCCAAAACAGAGAGTCCCATCCCCTTGAGGCAAAGGATCCCTTTTCTCAAACACTTTAACCTCTCCAAATGTTTTTCACAGTTTAAAGGAATTTCAGTGTAGTCACAGTCCCCTCATAGCCCACAAAAAAAAGGTTTTCAGCTACTTACCAGTGGCATCTTTTCAATCTCTTCCCATCAGGAACTCAGTCCTCGTTTCGCTGACTTCTGTGGAACACCTTGTGTTATTCTTCTCATTCAGGGGAGTTCAGGAGATCTAGAATCTTATCAGGCATTAAAAGAGTTAAAATTGCATCTAGAACGTGAAGAAGCTGGGCCAGGCCATGCTGGAAAAACTTTGAGCCACGTGGCAAAGGCTGGATGAAAACTCCAAAGCTCAGTTGCACCTCTTCACATCGCATGGTCAGCTGGGGGCCTCTCCTCTCGGAACGGGGGTAAGGGAGAGCCTCGGTGGCTCTCCCACCCACCCCTCACCCCGCATAGGGAGGGGGGCCGGGGCCAGGCCAGGCCAAGCTGAGCCTGGGCCAAGGCCCCACCCAGCCAGGCCCGGGGCCCCACAGAGCCGAGCCAGGGCCTGGCCCCACAGAGCCGAGCCAGGGCCTGGCCCCACAGAGCTGAGCCAGACCTGGGCCCCACAGAGCTGAGCCAGACCTGGGCTCCACAGAGCCGAGCCAGACCTGGGCCCCACAGAGCCGAGCCAGGGCCTGGCCACACAGAGCCAAGCCAGGCCTGGGCCCCCCAGAGCCGGGGCTGGGGCTGGGGCCCCGGCCGGAGCCCACCTCCCCTCCGTGGAGGCCAGAAGTCAAAAGAAGCCGAGTTAACTTTACCAATGTGATTTATGAAAGCGAAATAACTTTTTAATTGGTTTATTAGGCTACTAACTACTAACTCAGCCGTCTGATTGGTCCCTGCAGCTCGCAGAGGAAGTTCCCAGAGGGGGGACAGCCCTCCTGTTTCCAGGCCCTGTGCTGCTTTATTCAGGTGGCTCCCCCCCGCCTCCATGTGAAACCAGCATACCCAGCAGCTGCTGCTATGGGCAAAAAGGGCAGTGTGTCTGCTGCTCCTTCAGTTGTACAACTTCGCTGCCCACTGCTCACCAACCCACACCTGCAAGTGTTCTCAGCTGGCATGGAAAAGGATGCACTGTGATGGGGATCACTTGCAACTACAAGCTGGGCAAGGACCAGGCAAGCAGCTGAGAGAGGGACTGAGACCTCTGGGAGAAGCAAGCTGTGGCAGGCAGCTAGCACAGCAGTTTTGTTACCAAGCCACAGCAGAAACCACAGCTCAACCACAAAAGCAAGAATCTGTAGGCATCATTCAGGCAACAGCCAGACTGAGCCTTGAAGAGCAGAAGGCACTTCCCAGGCTATGGGTCTGTGTAGGTTGCATAGAGGCAGACTCACCATCCTCTTTGCAGAGCAAAGCCAGAGCAAGCATCCTCTTTCAAGAGCAAGCCAGATTATTCCTTGTCCCAACATACAGCCAAAGGAAGAAATCATGATGCGAGTGAGCTACACCTTCCTAGTGCATGACTTTTCAAGGCAGCCCCAGGCAGAATGATTTCTCTGTTACTCTGATTGAAGAAGATCCTAATGTACACTTACAACATCACAAGTCCTGCTAGAGTGGGGACCTTTTCTCCCCCTCCACTCTTGTTTTGAAATCTCTTTTTGTAGAAAATTCAAGGTTGTTTGGGCTAAAAAAGAAGCACCCCAACAGGCAACAAAGCTTAGTTGAGCACTCACTAGAAGGTGACTTCTAGTCCCTCCTTCAAGAGCAAGTTATGTGCTTGGTACTAAACAGTTATTGAATGAAATACAATTTAGGGGCACAGAAATGCTGAAGTACAGCACCTTCTGAGGAAAGTCTCCTTAAGCCCAGTACCTAAATTTTGGACCTGAGCAGGTGAGTCTGACAAGACACATTCTTGAATAAGTGAACAGCATCTGATCCA
The DNA here is from genome assembly GCA_030060385.1 of Muscicapa striata striata. Lineage (NCBI taxonomy): Eukaryota > Metazoa > Chordata > Aves > Passeriformes > Muscicapidae > Muscicapa > Muscicapa striata. The sequence continues at coordinate 361,335 of JAREIS010000465.1, read as the reverse complement.
TTTCAACTCACCTCATGCACACACAATCCTTCCTCCCTTCAAATGCAAACAGGATCGTTGTTCCAACAGACTGGAGAGTACAGTGTCAAATTACAGGACATATAAAAATAACCCCTTTCTCCCAAATCAGGAAACTAACTCCCCTTCCCCTAAGCCTGGAATAAACCCGGCTGTGCTGATTTTGGCCTGGATTGAGTTAATTTTCATCACAGTGTCAAATAAGGGGCTGTGTTTCAGATTTGTCCTGAAGACAAGGTTGATGATATAGAGATGTTTTTGTTATTGCTGGGCAGGGCTTACACAGAGCCAAGATCTTTTCTGCTTTTCATACAGCCAAGCTAGAGAGGAAGGTGGGGGTGCCTCGGAGGTCTGGAGGAGACACAGCCAGGACAGGTCACCCACACTGACCAAAGGGATATTTCAGACCATTTCACATCATGCTGGATATTTAAAGTGGGGGGAAGAGGGAGGAAGGGTGGGACACATCTGGAGTTATGGTGTTCATCTTCCCAAGTCACTGTCAGGTGTGATGGTGCCCCATTGTCCTGGAGACAGCTGAACACCTGCCTGTTGATGGGAAGTGGTGAATTAATTCCTTATTTTTCTTTCCTTGTGTGTGCAGCTTTTCCTTCCCCCATTAAGCCATCTTTATATCAAAAAACCCACAAGTCTTCTACCTTTTGCCCTTCCAGTTCTCTCCCCAGTCCTGATGGTGGTGGAGTGAGACAGTGACTGCATGGTGCTTGGTTGCTGGCTGGGGTTAAGCCACAAAACCATACAGACCTTTCAAATTTCTTAATATCTTTATTATCACACTCATTGTTCAGCAGAAAACAAAGCACAAAAGTATGATTGCTGCTCAGGTCTATGCTGAAGGCCTAATTAGAAGCTAAGAGATTTGTCATTCTTAAGCCTTTGTACAGCACTAATTTCAAAGATACAGGAATATATCAAATTTGCAGACTAAACTGGAAGACTGAACAGAAACACACTTCAAAATAATCTGAGACCCCAAAGAGAAGGACTTTGAGATTTTTTTTGGCTGCCAAAGTGTTCAACAATCTTTTATGATCAACTTAACACCCTTCTGGAAGCTATACAAAAAAATACCACCTAGGTCCCACTATTAGAACAGCAGTTAGGAAACTACTAGTTTCCCAAAAACTTGCCATGATTTAACAATTTTGTGACATAAGTAAGAAAGTCCTTGTTTAAGTAATGTATCAAAAAGTATCAAATAGCCCCAAGCAACCCAGTCCAACCCCAGAGATGAGCCTGCTTTGAGCAGGTCTGACTTCCAACCCAAATTATGACCATGATCTTAAACTGCAAACCACCTTGTTGTTCTTATAGCCCTAACTTCTCAAACACTTCTTCCCTTATTCCTAAACTCCTAGCACTAACAGCTGACAGGAAAGCCTTACATGTTCAGCTACCAGTACAGGCTTTGCTTTTTTTATTTTAAATCCTTATATTTTATTCCCAACCTCTCCACTCCCTATTTGAAATGTCACTCACTGAAGCAGCATTTGCAGATGTTTTTTCAACAGTACCCAGTGACCAGTTAGGTCTAGACTTGTAGTCTTATGTAGGTCCTTTTCCAGCATGTGTTCTCCATAAATTCCCTGCAGAGATGAGTCTTTCCCATAAAATACTGTGAAAATGAGAGAACAGCAGGCCTCGAGCACACAGAAATACACTTGTGGACCTTGTAAACGGAAAATAAGAAGAACCAGAAAGAAATACGATGAGTTTCACCTTCAGAGTTTCAAATTTCTAACGTATTCTTAGTAACTGCCTGTAGAGCAATTTTTGCAAAGTGAATTTACAGTCCATAATGTCCCCTATGGAAACAGGGGAAGAAGAAGAAAAAAAAAAAAATAAAAAGAAGTAGTAGGAAACAGAATAAGTTATGGTAGGTTACACAGCCATCATGACTGAATAGTCAAAGCTATGGCAACCATTTATCAAACTGGCACAGAAATAACAACATATATATCTTACCATAAACATAGTGTGGGAGAAGAGGCAGACAATAGAACAACGCAATGTTTTGCAGCTTGGTGGCATAAGATGAAGATCTCCATCTATTTTACAAGTATACGTTTTAGCTTCAAGCCTAGAGTGCTAATAATTAATAGCTCTGTTGTCCTCGGTGCCACTGAGTCACCAGAAAAAGTTAAGAGGCTGATGTGCACATTACTGAAAATGTCCAGTTCCATGCACAGTAAGCAAAGCAAACCCACATTGTTGGTCCTGGCAGTGCCTACTCCCAACAAGGCACCCGACCCAACAAGCAGAGCTCCCTCAGCTCCCCTGTGAGCCAGACAAGACTTTGAAACAAAGATCTTCTACCCCTCTTTGGAGACAGGAACTGGCCATAAATGACTACCACTGCAGCACACAGAAAGCCCAGACAATGATTGTGAAGAGACTGTTGGGAAGGTATCTTCCAGGCTGGTGTTGTCCTACAAAACCTTATACACTTGCTCCAAAACCCACCAGAATAACTCTTGAAAACAACTTACAGATTTTGGAATTACTAATAAAGCTTAGTGATAAAACAGCTGTCAGAGATTCAAAACTACCTGCAGCAACTAATTTAGGTGATAGACTGATGTGGCCAAGTGGCTTGCAGTTCTCCCATCTTTTGTTGCACACAGATACTCTTTTTTCAGCAGGCAGACCTGGCTGAGGAATTGGACACACATAGATCTGCTATGAACATGCAGATGGGTATCCTAACCATCCCAGAAGGGGCCACTAGCTAGGGCTGAGGTGATCAGCATTACCCTTTGGGGTCCAGAGAACTCTTCAGTGACCTTTATTTGCATTGGTAGGTCAGCCCTTTTTTTTACAGTAAAGCCAATTGTCATCAACAAATTATTCAGGTATATAGATGTTTTATAGAGACTTATGTCTATTATTATTAATGTAACAACATCATTACAACATTTTTAGACCTGTTATCCAAAGAAGCTGACCTTCAGTGTGCAGTATATGCACATATGACCATACTCGGTGTGTATGTGTATGTGTATGTGTGTGTTTTGAAAGTATCCCATTACTGAAAATGTGTCACAGTGCAAAGCTGTAAAAACCTGGTGAAAAACTGGGTTAATTCGGAGTGGCAGCAAAACACAGGAAGTTTATGAATAATAAGTAACATGTGGTGAAACAAGATGGCAGTAAAACTTCTGTCTTTGCATAATGAACGCGGAGCTCAGAAGACAAAGAGGCGTTATGGGGAGAAGCCCGGCAAGATTTGGAAAAGGTTAACAGTAGCAAGCTGCTCCACAGGAGGAATAAAACGCTACAACAGAGTTATTAATTACATCATTAACTTTGTGTGTTAGCCTGGCCTCTCACAATGCACAGCTTTATGGGATGCAATCAAAGATCAGACTCCTGTCACAAACACAGGGAAGAAAAGGTACTTTCTTTAGGTGACATTCAAGATGAGGAAGACTGAACACCTGGAACAGCTGTAGGAACACCAAAGGAACCACACTGGAGAAGCCCAGCTGCCCACTTCTGGCAGTTGCCAAAACAAGAAGGAAATAATAAAAAAACAGTTTGCACAAAAAAGGAACAATTTGCCACCAATGGAAGGCTTGCTTTTTCTACTCTAAGCATTGTAAGTTAAAGACTGATTAATAAATTGATGCATAAAGGCTTAGAACTTTTCTTAGCCTTGTATTTATTTAGTGTTAATGTTCTTACCATTCACAATAAATAGCTCATTTTTTAAGGTCTTGACAATGGAGTTATACACATCACACTTTTTTCTCACATGTAAATTTAGGTTGTGTGTCAGGGAATAAGGCACTTGGCCCATTCTATATATACTTAGTTCATTTACTTCCCACTAACCACATCTCCTCACCCTCCACACAGAGATTGTCTACCAGGCTGCTCTGGATTAACAGCTGGATTTACATGTGCTTTCTGAAGCAATATTTTGATGCTCAACAGAGATCTTAGGATGCAGGTGCTATATTTTATAAAATCCTGTGTGTCTTCTATACAATTCACTTTTTAAGAGTGATGGGGTGAGTTCTTTTTCAGAACCTGAAGATCTTCCCCAGCAGTGCAGGCACTCATCATAAACAGAGCCAAAGTCACAGGTCCTGTAGCAAAATATCCACACGGACACAAATCAGCAGGCCAGCACACTCAGTCCTCAAGGTAAGGGACAGCCTGGGAAGAGAAAGTTGAGGATGACTGGGATGACATACCCAGCCAGCCACTCCTTTCTCGAGGGACACAGGAAGGCCGGTCAGGACTTTTGTGTTTTCTCACATACTCAGTGCTCCATGGGCCTTTCGGGAACAGGGGAGAGAGAGCAAAATTCCCTTGTCTGTGTGGTCCTACGGCTCAGGATGGCACATCCCTTCGATACTTTTTGATACTGAGCCAATGATGCTTTGGGACCATGCAACCGAGGGCGGGGCTCCAGGCAGGACAGCCTCCCACCAAGTGTCCCTGGGGGTACCTCTGCCCCAGGCAGGGCCCAGAAATTGCCCTCGGGGAGGAGCAGCTGCTGCAAAGGAGAGCTGTTCTCATCTGGCCGAGATTACAGCTAGTGTTGCAGCTCCTCAGCGAGGTACCCAGAGGGCCTAGCCCGACGGGACAGAGCGAGCAAGGTCGCATCTCTGCAGAAAGCTAAACACCCGATAACGCCGCACACACCCCTCCTGCCACCAACAGGTGCACTTGTGCTGCAGGAAGAGAAAACGATTTGGAAAACTGCTTTCTCTCTCTCGCTTGCTCCCCTGAATGCTAATCAGCGGCGCTAGCTAAAAATACCCAGCAAGGCTGGCGTGCGCACGGCAGATAGGGAAAATGGGGGAGCTGAAAGGCTACAGCTTCCCGGAAGAAACGGGGACTGGCGAGGAAGAGCCTTCCTCAAGAACCCCTTGCCGGTCTTGCCCGCTCCGAGGCTGAGGGTACAACCTCTCTTTCAGAAGGCCACTGCAGGAGCAGGTGCTCCCCGAGGAGTCGCCGGGCCACCCTGTACCGGGGCAGCTGGCAGCACCACCCCCAAACCGGCTCCCATCCCGGCGCTGCAGGCGCTCCCGGACGGCGCGTCCCGAGAGTGCGGCCGTGGCCACTCGTCCCTGGAGCCCCGCCGCCCACGGGCTGCAATCCCACAGGGGTTCACCGGCGGTGCACCAAAAAAGGAGGGCTGCTGAGGACCGCCGCCCCCGCGGGCACGGAGGGCCCGTGCCGGGCAGCCCGGCGTGGGGGGCTCGGTCCGCTCTCCGGCTGCATCAGAGCCGCCGACACACCGCAACGCGGTCACGGCGATGCACGGAGGCTCGCCGGCCTCCCGGCGAGCTCAAGAGCTAAGAAATAAATAAATAAAATTAAGAGAGGGAGAGAAGGCAGGGACACCGAGACAAGCAGCAGCCCTCGGCAACGGAGCCCGCGGGGGTGTTCAAACCCCCGCCACCGCCTGCCCGAGCCGCGCGTCCCGAGCCGCGCTCCGCGGTGTGGGTCTGGCCGGAGGGCGACGTGCGGCCCCGCCGCGCCCCGCGGGTGGGAGGGAGGGCTGGGCAGCTCCGCCGCCCCCGGTCTCTCCGGGGTCGTACTCTGCCCCGCCGCCCGCGACGGCCCGGTGGGCCGCCCTCCGTCCCCCGCCCGCCGCGGCTCCCATCCATAATTAATCGCCTCCCCGCAGCCGCCGCGATAAGAGAGGGCGGGCGGGGACGAGGAGGCGGCGGCGACCGGGAGGCGGTGGGGAGCGTTGCGCGCTCGCCGCGCCCGGCTCACTGCGGCCGGCAGCTGCCTGCCGTGCGGAGCGGAGCGGAGCGCAGCCGCCCCCGTCGGGGAGCGCCGCGCTCGCATGGCCGCGCCGCGCCGCGCCGCCGCCGCCGCCGCGGGGCCGGGGGCCGCGGGAGGAGGATGAGGCGGACGGCGGGGCGGCGGCGGCGGCGGCGGCGCGGAGGATGAAGTGGAGCGTGCGGGGAGCCTGCGCCGCGCTCTCCAGCTGCCTCCTGCTCGCCTGCGCCCTCAGCGCCGCCGCCGTGGGCCTCAAGTGCTTCTCGCTGGGCTCGGGCTCAAGGGCGAGCCCTTCCGCCTGGGCACCGCCGCCGGCGCCTTCTACTCGGGGCTGCTGCTGGCCGCCGGCCTCTCTCTGCTCGCCGCTGCGCTGCTCTGCTGTCGCCCGCCCGACGAGGCGCCCGTGGCCGGCTCCGGCTCCGGCACCGGCCCCCCGGCACCGGCCTCTGCTTTGGCCCCGGCCGGAGACCCAGACCCGGCGAGCGGCGGCCCCGGCGGGGCGGAGGCGGCGGCCACGCCGTCGGGGCCGGTGGAGAAGGCGTCGCCCGGGGGGCGGCAGAACTTCCTGCTTCTGGGGGTGCTGGTGTTCATGCTGGGCGTGCTGAGCGCCTTCGCCGGCGCCGTCATCGACGGCGACACCGTGTCGCTGGTGGAGAGGAAGTACTCGCACTATTGCCTGCTGCAGCCCGGCGGCGCGGCCCGCCCGCGGAGCGGACCCGCGGCCCCCGACGGCACCGCCGCGGCGCTCCGCTGCCAGAAGCTGCGGGACTACCAGCAAGGTTTGGTGCTCTCCACCGTTTTCAACGCGCTGGAGTGCCTCCTGGGCCTGCTCAACCTGCTTCTTGTCAAGAACTACAAGGCCGCGCAGCAGCGCGGACGGAGGCGGCGGCGGCGGCGAGCGGCCCCGGCAGCGGCGGCGGCGGCGGGCGGGCGGCGGCGGCGGCGGAGGGGGCGGCGGCGGCGGGCGGCGGGCGCCGCGCCACAGCCAGGGCTCCCTCTTCTCCGGCGGCGAGCCCGAGCTCAGCCCCGGGACTGCCTTCCAGGCCGTCTCCTACATCAACGTGGGCGTCTTCCACGTCTTCGACGAGGCCGGCGTGGAGGTGCACTGCGGCGGACATCCCTCCGTCGAGCTGCCCGGCTACTCGCCCATGGACCCCGAGCTCAACGCCTCCTACCCTTACTGCTACCCTCTGCCCAGCGAGCAGCCCCCGCCTACGAGGAGATCTACCCCGGGGAGCCCTGCGCTCACGGCACCTAGCGCCGACCGCCGCCGGGGCGCCCGGCTCAGCGCCCGACCCCCGGACCGCCGGGAGAGCCGGGAGCCGGCCCGCCGGCTCTCGGCACCCGCGGGGCTCGGGGACAGCTCTCGCACCACCGACGGGATGGTCCCGCCGCCGCGGACGCAGCGGGACACGGGCGGCGTGCCGCCGTGCCTCTGGCTCTGCGGAAGCTTCTCCTCCCTCCCTCCCTGCTCTCCCCTTCCTTCCCTCCCCCACGCCGACCCTTCGTCCTCCGGCGGCTGAATTTTCCGAAGGCTGCGCAAGAAACGCCTAAGGGTTGGTTCCTCCCGTCGCCTCTCCTCTGTAGCCAAGTTTAGTTCCCTTCAAGTGATTCATCAGTCTCCAGCTTTAGCAGTCCAGAGTTACCCATTTATGATAACCAGCCAGTGTAAGGAAAAGGTGTCATGAAGCTTCTTTACCTCTCAAAAGAGCTAAATTTCTAAACAACGCAGAGACATTTGTGTCACGTTTACTAGAGGTGTATTGGGGATCTTTAACGTTTACACTACTCCTTGGGAGAATTGAGTTCTGTTTTAAGATTTAGTGAGTTAAAACATTCGTTGGTCTTGTAAGATGCACATTGAGAAAAACCTGCACTTTGAAAAAGAAACAGGAAAAAAATCAACAACGTTTTTGTACACTAACGTGCCTGCTTTTGTTGATAACTTCTTACTGTAAAAGCTTTCAGAAGTCTATAGTGAAAATGTTTGGTAAATTCACTGCAGTTTAAAATTGATGATTAGTTCCTTTACTAAAATAACTGAGATGTTGCTAGGATATGGCAGTTAAAAAGGAAGTCCAAATGTAGTACACATTCCTTTTTGTAAACAGGTTCCGTGTTTTTAATGCAAGGCAGGATTTCTTTTTGTTTTGCACAGGTGAAGGGTATAATTCTATTTTGTACAACTACATGGTTTACTTTGTAAAGAGTTCCATTTTACCTGTTACAATTCATCAATCTGGTAAGCTTGAATATTAAAAGTTTTATTTGAAAAATATATTTATTGTAAACAGCCTTAACTGGTGCAGTAGTCACAGTTTTAAAGGATAAAAATATATATAAATCATCCTGGAAGACATCTTTCAAATGTGTTTTCAAAACAGTATTTATACTCCTATTTTAAAGCAAGGGGTTTTTGTTTGTTTGTTTGTTTTGGTTTTTTTATTTAAAGAAAGGCCAGTCTAATTTCTGAAAAAGGGGATGGGGAGGGAGTGATGGGATCGTTAACGATGGGATCGTATGCTGTTAACTCTTTGTGAACTTTGAGGTATCTCTGCAAAGAGAAAAAGTGCTAAATTCTCCCTTTGGATTCTGCTGTGGAATGCCAGTACCAGACAGTATAAAAAAGTGCTAATTGAAGAGAATCAGATGCGGCATATTTTATTACATCATTTGAGAACAGACAAAGGCTTGATTTCATGCTGCACGAAAAACCAAAAAGCAACTCGCTCTCCTGGTTGCATATTGGTTCAAAATCCCCTCCTCGAGTTAAGGCATATTGAAGTGAAGTATTACAAAATAACCTTTTTGTTAATCCTGTGTTTGGAGCCTGCTGCATAATGCCAGTGTATCAGCTACCCAGGGGCTGGGGGGGTGGGGGGAAGGTGGAAGAGAGGAGGTGAGACGGAGAGAGTTAAGAGTATGCTAAGTTACAGTCTATTTCTGTGGTTCATGGAAAATTATTTTGAACTTTTTAGCTGCAGAGAGGCTGACGTAATTTGCAGCCTTAGAACTGGAGAGAGAGATTTGATTCTAAAATATTCAAATATCTGCACTGTTGTTTTCTAAAATGTTTTGACTTGCACACTTTGTATAATCTAAAACGCAGAATGCCTGAAAAGTCTTAAAGTTGCAAACTGATGTCTGTGAAGCTCACAATTAAAGCTCTAATCTAGAGAAGAGAGTGAAAAGCAGCAGTTGCCAATTTGTCGAGTAGTTCTAAATAGCAGAAATTTAAAATAGAGCTCCTTTTGGCCGGCAGATTTCCTGGTGTGGAATGCCAGTCTCAAACATATGCCCTAGCTAAGTCCCATTTTAGTACTGAAGATTGGTTTTATGCTGCCTCTCTGCAGATGCACCTTCTTAACCCCTTGTGGGAAAGTGAGAAGTCCTGCAATCTTTGCCTGTAATACTGATTTAGTCACGAGACCAATTCCATAGCACACTTTATTGCTCATACAAACAAGATTTTGCAAAAGTAGTAACTAGAGCAGGGAGACTAAATTCTTATGTAGGTCTCCAATTGAATGAGTTTATGAGACAGCATAGTACCTGATACTGAGTTAAATGGGAACTTCTAGACTGCAGAGTGATTTTGAAAAACAGACGAACCAGCTAGGCGCCTAAATACAGATGCAGATACGTAATAATAGTTGTTGGTTTATAAAAAATTGGCTACATACACTGTAGTTCATGGAAGTTGTATCCTAGTTTTACTTAAGGAATTGATTTTTTTTTGTCATAAAAAGACAGCATTTTACTTAAGATAATTATTTTAGGAATTATGAACTAAATAATTCTGAAACTCCAGATGTTCCAAAGATCAGTGCTCAGGGAAATAAATGGAAAGTCAAGAAAGCTACCTATTATACTCAATTGTTTAAATGTAAACAATTTTAGACTATGGATTTTTAAGATTGTTAAAGTCATGACTTTTTTTTGTATGTATGTGTGTGTACATGCCTGTGTAAGTGTGTTTGTGTTTTATTTAAGTCTTTTCAGGATGCCATTGAATTAGAATATTTATTTGCAGCTCAGTTTTAGTCCCCAGATTTCTAGTTTTCTTCATTTGGGCTTTTATCCCTGGAATAGTTTGATTTAGTGGTGGACAGATTGCCAGAATAATGTCCAAGTCAGACTCCCACAGAAGCCAGTAGGCGTTGTTTCATTGACTTCAGTGGATCTGGGCACAAATGATATGTAACACCTACTCTAAGTAATCTTCAAAGTAATCTTGATCTTCTGGCATGACAGGATGCAGCAGTGGCATGTTATTTCTCAGTTATTTGTGATTCATATGGATAGCAGTATTAAGGGAGGTCACCTATGGTATTATACACGTGTTTTTAAAAGCAGGAAAAGGAATTGGCAGGCAAATTGACCAAACAAGCCATGTTTTATTAAAGATGGTATATCAGTGTTTCAGGTATCTGGTGACTAACTTTTCTGATAAAACACGAAACACCACACAAATTTATTTCTCAGTGAGAAGAAACTTATAAATACAGGATGTGAGATGAAGCTTCACAGGCATGATTGCAGTATTGTGAAGCTGTTTTTAGTAAACCTGAATCATCATTCTATCTTCTGAGCAATAATGTTAGAGTGTATAAACTATACTGTGCCAAAATTGAAAATAGGCTGGTGTGGGAAGCATTGAAGCTTAGGTTAATTACCTGAGAGGACTCCTACTGTCCCTTTATTTCCCACTCTCCATCACAATCCAGGATTGTCAAGATGCATGCAAACCTGATCAATTAATGTCACTGAAGGGTGATAACTGCAAGGCTTCTGCCTTAAGTAGCAAAACCAGTGAGAACTGAAGAGAAACATGTATGTGCTGTGAAATCTCCATTTTGCCTACCTGAAGTAATGACAGGACTTCTTTTTGCCCTATGGCTTGTTTTAATTTGCTTCCAGCTTTACTCTCATCTGTTCAAAGGGAGGGAAGAACAGGTTCAATGCTACTGTTTTGGTCACAGTGAAGTACTGATTTACTAGCAGGCTGCTCTCAGCTTTCGTGTCCCTTACACAGGTAATAGTGGCTAGTCAAGGTTTCAAACAGTGGAAAATCAAGTCTTCTGTCTTTGATACAGGATTTGCCTTCATGTGGAAAAAATTTATTCCCACCAGCCTATTAGCAATTCACATGAATTATTTTCACACTCCAACATCCTTGCTTAAATCTTACTTATACTTTGCATTGTAATTGACAGACAGAATATACATGAATCTAAAAACAGGAAAAAAAAATATGCTAGTGGGAAATTGTATTAAAGTAGTACAGATTTTACTCAAAGTTTGATTTCACTGTAGGACTTCTTTGGTTCACCAAAAAGTGCTATGGCGGCTGGTATAATTTAGATATATTTCAGACATATTGTTTAATAATCAGAAAAGGTTTCTGAATGCTCACATGAGAACGGCAATCTGTTTCTGCTTTTGGATATAGTACATATGAAAACCTTTTCTTCATTTTGCCATTTAATCCGAGATTGATCCTCAAGAAAATGTCAGTAATTGATCTTGTAACTTTAAGATCAATAAAATAAGTTTTAAAGCACAGCATATCCTATAAGAAAAGCCTAATGCTCTTCATTTCATATGCTTTATTGTCTTAGGCGGATGTCTAATAGAACAACTGAAACTAGTATTTAATTACCATTTTCATTACAAAAACTTGGTTTACAGAGACTTACAACTTGTACAAGTGGAACTATGATATAAAATTCCAGGTTTTACCATGAAGTTGAGTCTGTTTCCATAAGTCAGGTATTTCTCAGTTACAAGATGTTCAAATATTTTAGATAAATTCTGCTGGTAAAAATCTGTTAATTTGATATGAAGGCACTCTATACATGTGCTAGAGTAACCTCTCCCTGATACAGGTGCGTATTTCCAATTAAAATGCACAAGGGTAAGATTCAAATTTGTCATCGTCACTGTCCAGTTTTTAAATTCCTTATTTATCTCTCAGTAGTTAATAACATGGGACTAGGGCTCGGTGTACATTGCAGAATCAGCATCTGATAACAGTTTAGCAGACAACAGATGGACTTCAGGAAGTCCACAGGCTAATGGAGCGCTGGGGGGAAAGCTTCAATTACCTGTTGCAACAATTCAGCATTCAGTATTTCCTGCCCCAAAGGAGGCACTGCCCAAACAAAATAACTAGAAGAAATCTGAGATTTTAAGTTGAGTGCATTGTGTCCTCGTTCTTAAAATTGCGCTTCTGAAATTCTGTCCCGGCATAGCTTTTGAAGAGTGAAAACCTCAAATTGGTCTTCTAATAACATGGCTCAAGTAACTGCCTAGCTTCCTATTGGCCAGGTGTGCTGTGTACTTTCTAGCCAAGGTTCAGGCACCATGGTGAAATTCAGTTGAAGTTTATGGCTGTGTCTCCCTGGTGTCAGCCTAGATAGTCTGTAATTGAAGATCAAGTCATCTAAGCAGCCATAAGACGCTCTTAGGTGACTTTCCTTTGCAGAAGAAAGTCCTGCTGTCCTGTTTCATTCCTTTTTCAGACCCAAATGCCTTCAGTGAATTTACCTTGAGACAGGAGTGGAGATGACATTACAGTTTACCACTACTTTGGTTGTGGAATTTTAGGTGTCTGGAAGACCTCCTTAAGCTTTGTGAAGGAAACACTTCTAGTGAAAAACACATACTGACTCATCACCAGAACACAGAAAAGTCAAGTGTAGATGTATTCCCATAGCAATAGAACATAGCAGACGTTCCCAGGGTTTCACTTAGGGATTACTTCTGGCACGGGTCTGTCTGATGGGGAAGTTCATTTCATGGTCTTTGCAAATGAATCATTTGTTTCGCTTCAGCAGGTAGGATTTAAACACCTACTAAATACCTCAAGCATCCTTACCAGTTTGTCTCTTCTGTGGCCATTGTTAGCAGAGGATAAAGTGAAGTGTGGGAGGAGAGAAAGCTTATCATGATCCTCTTAATGGGTTCAGAGGACTAAGCGTTCCAATGCATTCATTGGTTTTGTATTAATATTTGAGAATGGAAGAATACCTATAATATCTAAAAGGCTTATTTTCCAGGATTTATATTTTTGGAAACCTAATACTTAGGTTTAGAGAAGGTTCTTTCAGAATTTGCTTTTTCTCCCAGGTTCTACATTTTAAATGAAAGCTCATCTCACAAAAATACTCAGCAAAATCTCCAGGCATTTAAATTATTAAATTTAGGGAGATTAAGTAGATCTGTCCTACAAATTACTGACTGCCACCAATTCTTGTAGAGGTCATATAAGGAATTTGACACATGGTGCAGATGACTTATTTGCCAATGTTCAAATTCTGGCATTTCCTCACAAATGAAGGAGGCAACAGCACAAAAAAAAAAAAAAAAAAAAAAAAGGAAGTTCCAGGCAATCAGACAGTCAGGGATTTTGGATGAAGTATGTACAGTCTCAAGGTCTGTGTAGCTGCCATCATTTCATGATTAAAACAAATGCCCAAACAAGATATTGTCAGTGGTAAATCTGAGTAGAAGCTGATCTTGCTATATCTAGGTCCAATGGCAGCTAGAAACATGGAAAAGTCCTACCAAAGAAGCTCATACTTTCACTGGAAAGGAAAGAGCCACTGAGAAATTTCTATTTCCTTGCATTTTGGTATAATTACCATTTCCTGAGTGACACAGAAGCTACTGGTGTATGCAGATTGTCTAAATTAGACTCCTAGGAAAAGGAAATGTAAGTGTTGGAAACTACTTAATCTGTCCAAAACCTTTTGATGTATAATCAAAAGTTATGTTAATTCCAGTAGCATATCCTCCTGATCTGGGCATTCAAAATTACTAGAATTGAAAAAAAAATACTACCACCAAAATAAGACTGGAAGGCTGAAAAAAAAAATTGTATTCTGCTTTCTGATTCATCTTTTGCTCTAAATCAAAAAGAAAGAAATTCTGATACAGCTCTTTGTGAAACTGTTGCTAAGAAATATGGTTTGTTATCCTGAATGGAACATAAGGGTGCTTCTCTCAACAAACTGGGAGATGATAGCTGCCCAGAAATGCATTTGGCTAGCACAGAGACTTCCTTATCAGCAATGTCCTTGGAAAGCTACCAGAAATGTATTGAAAGGCACCACCATCATCCAGGCTTACCTGGACCATTGTTTACTGTACTGAGCCTCATGTTCCCCTAAGCAGTGGAGCTTGTCTTGCCGGTGGGAACAAACATCTGTCTCCTGTGACACACTGATCCAGGAGCTGGATACGTGCAGGGAGCACTGGGAGCCAGCGTGCTGTGCGCCTGTCCAGAGTGGGGAAGGTGGGATGTGCACAGCCCAGGAGAAATGCTGTTCTGTGCTACAGCAATGAGGAAAGCAGGTTGCTGTCACAACGCCAGGTTCCAGACTTGTTGTGCAGTGGTCCTGAGGTGCAGCAGGACCTGCATTTAGGGAGCTGCTTCTGGGTCGTTTCTGCTAAAGCGAGTCGTTCAAGTCAAGTGGAATGGGAAGAGCAATAAGTGTCTTTATTGCTACCCCCTCCCACCCTCTCCAACAAAACAAAGTGATCCAATTGCAGACCTTCACAACAGAGGTGTTGTGTCTTGGATTCAATATTTATCCTCTGCTCCCCCTAGCAACTTCTCCAAAGGAGCAGCTCAGGAATGCCAGGTGCACACTGTCTCTTGCCTCTTGGCTTAGGGGGAGAGCCTGCTAATGGTGTCCTGAATTACTCAATCAGCTGGTGGGGCAATAAATAGAAATGAGCAACAAACGGTATTTGGCACATTACAAGAGCTATGAGCTGCTCTAGGCTGTCCTTCACTGAAGGGCTGTAGCAATTCTTATCTGCTTAAGGTCTGCAAGATCCAGAGGTACAAGAATGAGGATCCCTGTTGGAAGTTTTCCTGAATTAATTTATCTCAAAAACAACTGTTCCCATGTTTCAGTAAATGCATCTTGGCATCCAAGCATAAAAAGGAAAAAAGCATAAACAGGGCGGAAGCGTTGATTCATTCATGGTTCATTAATTTTTCATCAAGGGCAAGCAAAAAGACAAACATTAGTGTTAACATCTCAGATTCAGAGAATTGCTTCATTGTAAGAGGTTTTGAAGCTGACTGATAAGGAAGCAGCAGAAAGTACACCAAAAGAAAACTGATATTTCACAATGCTATTGTCAGACCATTCATAATGTTAGCAAAGACTAACAAGACCATGAATTTCAACTTCCCTTATACATGCAATGGAAATGCTGCAAGTCTCCATGTGATATTCAAAAACTTCTGTATATGACTCGGCTAGACTTGCAGTCCAGTACCCTCTGTGTTCATAGCTACATGTTGTGGCTTTTCAGCTGTGTGTGGTGTGTGTGTGTGTGGGTGGGTGGATGTGTGTGTGTGTGATGTGTGTATTGGCTGTTGATAGATGGCCATCTTCATCTTCTCTACTGCCACTGCAGAGCCAAGCTCATCCATTCTGTTCAGCACTGCAGCAGAACATCAGAGCACCCCACTCAGCCACTGAATCTCAGCAGAAGTGCAGGCACTGCCAGCATCATGGAGGCACACCTGGCTCTTCCCCCTCCTTCAGGGGCCCCAGTGGAACCTGCAGGCCTATGGACAGAAAGATACCACCACAGTTTTTCTCAGGAGAAAAAAGGCAAGCAGGGTACTGTTCAGATCTTCAGCTTCTCACTTTATGCTGCAGGCCCCTGAGATCCTCAGCAGCAGAGAGCCTCAGTGCACCCAAGGGCGCAGCACACCAGGTCAGGTGCCAAAAGAAGCACCTTTCTTTCCTGGAGGAGGAATCACAAGAATACACAGAAGAGAGACCACAGCACTGACCTCCCTAACTTACAGAGTTATGTAGTTAGATATAGAGAGGGCCAGGGTGCAGTCCTGTGATCCCCAGCCCCTATGGCTTAGCACCTGATGCACATTGATACGTGGGGAAGCAGAGGGAGCAGAATTGCAATCACATTATCCAGTTAAATTAAATACTGGTGGACCAGGAAAGGAGCAGATAAGGAGTTAAAATACACAGAGGCAACCTAATTCCCATCCTGCCCTCTCCTACGTAAATACCTAGAGAACTTCAACAGGCAGGGATTTTGTGAGGGGAAGTTTTAGTTGCATCAAGTGGAAAGAACACCCCTGTATACAGTGAAAATGTCAGGGAATTTCCCCCCAAAATGGTCACCTTGTTACAGCAATGTGGAAACCCAAAAGAAATGCCCAGGAAAGGTAATGCAAACTGAGACATCCAGCTTAAACCCACCTAAACAGAGTAGAAACTGATCTCTTAACATTTCACACTTCTTCTTTCTTTTGGAGCAGTCACATCATTTTGTTCTTTGCATTTTTAACTCCAGCTCTCAGGAAAGATAGAAGTGGGTAGGAGGCAGACACTGATAAAGGCTGTACTGGCAAAGTGTCAGGTAAAGGGAAACCATTTTTACATTTCTGCTCTGACAAGAGAGGACAATATATTCTAGCCTGAAAGCTTAGATGGCAGAAGCAGCAGTGATTAATTGCTCTAATTAGGGCTCTAAATAGGAAAGAGTGAGTTTCCTGAGCTATTGCGAGCTAAATTTCCTCGCTTCTATGAATATCTGTATTGCTCAGAGGAGATGGGCATCAGAGTGCATCATCAGAACAAACATTTACCCACTTCAACCTAGAAATACCACTTCAACCTCAACACAAATAACTAATGCAAAGAGAAAACAAGCCATTTTGTCACCTGGGAGAGAGCATAAAAGTCAAGTTCATCTGCTTCCCTAAAGAGATCATAAATCAGAGAAACACAGAATCATGGAATGGCCTGGGTTGGAAGGGTCCTTAAAGACCAGCTAGTTCCAACACTCCTGCCACGGACAGGGAGAACTTTCACTTGACCAGGATGCTCAGCCTCCATCCAACCTGACCTTGAACACTTCAAAGGATGGGGCAGCCACAGCTTCTCTGTTTCAGTGCCTCACCACCCTTACAGTAAAGAATAATTTCCTTATTTCTAATCTAAACCTACTCTCTTTCAGTTTGAAGTCATTTCTCCTTGCTGTGTCACTACATGCTCCTGGAAATATCTCTGCCCTTCTTTCTTGTAGGCTCCCTTCAGTTACTGAAAGGCCAAATTATATCACCCTGACGCTGCCTCTTCTCCAGGCTTAAAAATCCCAATTCTCTCAGCCTTTCTTCATAGGAGAGATGCTTCATTCCTCTGATCATCTCGGTGGCCTCCTCTGTTCCAACAGGTCTGTGTCCCTTCTGTGCTGGGACCCCAGAGCTGGATGCAGGGTTCTTGTACTCAAATTCTTGCACGAAAATGGGTGAGCTGCTGGTCTATCACACCATCACTTGCTGGTTTTAGTGAGCTATGAATTTCTGCTGGCCACCAGAGCATTAACAGGAGATTTTTCTGTAACAGGGCTGGTATCTTAATCCTTTTGTTTTCTTCGCTGATGTTTGTACCCTTCCACCTCCACCTGCCTTTCAGCCACCAGTGGATAAATGTCAGGTCCTGGTTCTGACTTCTTCGATGTGAACAAATGGAAATAAAATCACTACAGTCAATAGAATTACCCAAAAAACCCTACCTCATATCACCAGAAGGAGAAAAGATCACATAAAATGCTGACTGTCAGCTTTGCAAAATGTATTATGGGAAATTCTGAGTACATTTCTTCAAAAAAAAAAAAGCTGGAAAGTGTTTAGCAAAAAAATCCACAACATTCTTTTTGGAATATATCCTACACAGCCCGGGAGCAGCCAACTTTAGCAACACTCTTCTGTCATATGCAGGAAAAAGCTTTTGCTTCAGCTGAGTCCAGCTGCTTCTTATTGACAATCAGATGTACTGGCACAGAGAGCATCTAATCTGGATTGTGGCCATCTACAAGTAGCTAGAAGCACACAAATAATAATGGTTCATCATTGCACACAGATTTATATGAGGCAGGCAGTGACATGCATATGTGCATTATTTTTTCTTTCAGTCTTTGTTTGAACTCCTCCCTTGCCTGACTAATAAAACACACTGATAAAGGCCACCAGGAAAGGAGGAGCTTAGCATAGGTGCATGCCAGCAGCACTTCACATTCAGTAAGTACAGGGCTCCTTTCACTGCCTGTGCCTGTCAGAGGAGTCTCCACAGTGCTACATCACCAGAGAGCCTGCCATCAGGGCTGCAGAGGACTGCAGGCTGGTCTGAGAAATGTTCCTACTGGTGAAGCAAAGCAGAGCAGAAATACGCAAAGCAAGGCTCACTGCTGATTGTACCCTCTCATTTGTATGCTCAACACTCTTCCAGTAATGAATCATCAGCCCAAGTTCTGCTCAGCTCATCATGGCTAGAAATGCTGCAATAGCACCAAACTGGGTGGGGGGACACAGATTCATCTCCAAATGACCAAGCAGAGGAGATAGTAGATGGATACGAAGCTGGCAAAATTATACCTTGCTGATGTTGAAAGTGTCATAATATGCAGGTATCCATAGCAGAGTTGAATAGAGGAGAGATGCAACATGACTAGGTGTCTGCAGTGCAATGTGCATCTGTGGTGAAGCAAATGTTATTCCCCTCTTGTCAGAGTACTCTGGAGTACAGCAAAATTACACAGCTATGTCCACGTTTCCTCTAGTGAGGAAAACTTTTCATGTCATGACAGGGGAAAGCAATGTATGCCACAGGGAAAGAACACTCCATCCCTTTCCAATCACCCAAACAATCTTGGGGGAACCACAATGTTTTAGACCAAATGCTTCATACATTCCCAACCAGAAAGGCACGCTCTGTTCCAGGAGTCTGCAGCACTTACCTTAATATTGTGCCTGGAAACTGCACCCTGGTGAGAAGCAGAAGGGAACTACCAGTCCCATGGACACCTGAGACCACCTATGAACTTCTCCCTAGTGATCCTATCTCTGGAAAAAGATGCACCCGTGCCTGCCAAGAACAAAGCATACATGTGAAGATAATAGAGCAACACAGAAGGTTTTTTCCAAGATTTTATGATGAAAGAGTGAGGGAGTTTTTTGTTAACAGCTCGGTTTGGTTACAGAAATTTATGTGTCAGCTTAGCCAGGTAGAGCAAAGCAGAGGGCTGGAAGAACTGGAGGGACACACCAACTCTCAGGTACTGCCTTTAGCCAAAGTTGAATTCATGCAAAATTCTCCCTGTCTTGGTGACCTTCAGGGGAATAGCAACAGGTGAATAAATCCCAAATGCAGAGGAAATTAAAGATGCACTGATGTTATGTATAATAAAGGGGAGACATATCTAAGCACAATTTCAAAATTAAAAATCTAAAATCAATTTTGTAAGGTGACATTTCGACATGGACCCATTTATGTCCAGTGTCAGTGGTCTCTCAGTTCCTAGAGGATCTCAGTACCTTCTTGTTTTAGAGGAGTACATTAGGCCTCTGAAAGCTTTGCTGTCAAGGAAATTTGGGATCCTCAATAAAGCAAATCCTGAGGGAATATAGATAGTATGGTTTCCTGTTTTGCCATAATCTTACTGCAGAGCAGTAAGAGAAACAATGGCAGGATCACATATGTCATCTTCAGAAACAAAGAAACATTAGATATGGATAAAGGAATGGTTAAATGGAGTTTAAAAAGGAGGAAAGGAACTTGAAAAGGTGAATTTTTAAGAGAGCATGGGTAACACAGAGATCGCAACAGCTGTATTCTCTAAAATACACAGACTGGCTATGCATCTCAGTTAATGACTGGAGAAGTATTTCCTTCCTCATGGATTGGCCACGTGGCTCCTTAGATGATGTCTGCTCCTTTTCCTCTATCTCAGTTCCAGAAATTGCTGCCTTTGCCATTTTTGCTGCCTGGCAGTATTGTGGAAGGAGGTAGCAGCTCTCCATACCATTACAACCAGGACAGATAGTGCCCATGGGCCAAAAACCCTGCACAAACACAATAGCCCCAAGAATTAAGACACTTCCTTTTCCTGCTGTATTGTTGCTAGGGAGCTCCTGAGGCTCCCCTGGATACCATGCAAGAGATAACAAAATGCTGTCATCTGTCTGAACTGAACAGTAACTGCTACCAACAGTTTCTCTTGTGTTTTCTCCTTTTTTCTTTTTTTTTTAAATTTGTTTGCTTTACCCCTCATTTGTCCCCAAAACCAAGGTATTGCCTAGGATTGATTTGGCACAGGCAAGAGAGCAATAAAATCATATACATTCAGTCTTGCTTATTGTGCAGACACTAAAACAACACTGAAGCAATACCAAAGCTGCTTTGGGTGTCAGCAGCTCAGTCCTGCTGGGAGAGGCTATGACCTAATGCTTACATTGAGCCCAGGTCCTCATTACATAAGGTAGCAGCACTTCCAGGTGCATCCACAACACATCCTAGCCTCTAAGTCGCTCTCCTTCCTTGCCTGAGGTATCTGTTTATGCACACCTCAAAATACACATAGCAAATTAGATTTTGAGTTGAAGCCAAAGGAATAAATATCTTCTTGTAAACCACTGTGGCCCATGTGTTGCCTGTGAGGATGAAGGCTGGGGAACAGCAGGTCTGAAGCAGAAGAAGGAATATCAGATTGGCTGGAATTATGAAGTAAAGCCAGAAAGAGAAAAATGCTCCAAGTACAGCTGTGATATTTCTGCCAGCAAAATTTGAAGAAGATGGTTTCATCTGTTGAATTTCCAAATGAGCCGAGATTCAAACATGCAGCATCACTGAAGTCTTGTTCATGTACCTTTCAGCTTCCTGAAAATCTCATTGTTTTTCTGTATCCCAAATATTTAATATCAAATCACAGCATAGATCCTATCTGCAGAATCTGCACAACCAGAACAGCAGGTACAGACAGTCACTGCATCAGACCTAGCTGAGACCAGGTACCAACAGTGATTTATCATGTCAGCTTAAGCAATAATTAAAAAGAGTCTGCCCAAGGCTCTCAGTGGCCTAACACATGTCAGGTAAAATAAAATCTCAGCAATATTAAAATAATTCTACTAGTCATCTCCAAAATCTCCTCAATAATCATTCATTGTTACTGGGGCCACCTGTAGCGGGAAGGCAGATAAGCCCATCTCCAGCCTTTCAGTGAGAGGAATACTGCATGTTCTCAGCAGGTACTGTTACTGGCATCCCCAGGGAAAATTAATTTCCTGGGTCCCTTCCAGGAAAAGTGAACCTTGGAGTCCCCAGGATCAGCCAGAGCATCGGTGGGGACCAAGGTGGTGTGACCTCTCATTCCATGCATTTTCCTAAATCAGGACAGAGATGCTGAGTGACTGATATTTGAACATTTGTTTTTTCTCTGCTTTTCATATGCTTTTCCTTCACCTGTGAAAGGAGTTCCTGTGTTTCTCCTTTTTCAGCAATTTGCCTTGCTGAAGAATGACATCAAGTCCCCACCTTGGGACTGCACTGGCACACAGAGCCCAGACCTTGGAGCATAAGTGGGATGCAGCAGAAGGTTGTTAGCCCAGCTTCTGTCTATTAACTGCTGACCACAACACCACCAAGCTCCCACTGGTGCTCCAGAGGTGCAGGCTGCTCCATCTGGTGTAGAGGGAAGGGAGTACCGGGTCAGAGATCAGCCAGTCCTGAGCTGATGGTGTCTCTCAGACATAAAAAGCAGGTGCTACAGTAAGATCACATTGCAGCCAAGCTCAGCAGGGTGTCTGGGGTGATACCCTTCCTCCTCAGGGCCAGCAGGCAGACAGCAGATCTGAGCTCAACACAAGACATCTACCTGCTGCTCTCAGGTCTGCCTCAGAATCTGGCAGTGCATCCATCAGTTGAAAGACCCAGAGCAGCAACTGGGATAAATTACCCAAATTCAGCTCAACAGTTATTCAAGAGCCAAGGGAGATATTGGGAAGAGGTCTTGACTCCCTGAAAGGCAGATGTATTCTGCAGGGAGGCGTAACAAATTACAGGGCTGGGCAATCACCACCTGTGCGACATTTAACAAGGGAAGGTGTTGATTCTGCACATGGGACAGGGTTATCATGGATGTATGGACAGATTAGGGAACAGGAGGCTGGAGAGCAGTGTCATGGGAAGGGATTTGAGCGTCCTGGTTGACCTGAACATGAGTCAGCAATGCCCTGTCAGCCAGGATGGCCACCCATGTCCTGGGGGGCATCAGGCACAGCATCACTTCTGGCCAAGGGAGAGGATTGTCCTGCTCTGCTGTAACTCAGCACCAGCTCATCCTTCTCCCCTCCTCCAGACAGCTTCTGGGCAGAGCATTTGTTCTCACCATAAGCCATACCACAATATAATACCCACAAATACAAACCATGCAATGACACCAGACACTGCAGAATGAGATGGCTTCTTTTGTCCCCACAGGTGCCCTGTGATGTTGATAGGGCCCATTCTCACTAGATTCTACCCCTTTAGGTTGTGTTCACTGCATTCACACCTCTCTTAATCTGTAGGGGACGAATCAGCTCTGCCCCTTCCTAGGACACCACAAGCAGCAATGCAATAACCCATGCTTCCCAAGCCACACAGGCCCAGCAAAGCCTGGCTTTTCACAGACCACAAGTTGAACTGCAAAGGATTACCTCAATAGAGAGACATGAAACCCCCATCCTTTGTGGGCACCTTGTGCCCACTCTTTGGGATAATAACTCAAAAATGCAAAACCAAAAATGAAACCTGATGACCACGTTCTGCATAAAAGATATGATCTTGACAGTGGTGAATTACCTGCTACACTTCCCCTCCTCTTCTCTTCACAGACCTTTAAAGGATGAAAAGGTGATGCCAGTTCATCTGTTTCTTCCTCAAACACCAGCTTCAGGGTTGTGATGAAAGAAAAAATTAAAGTAAAAAACCTAAAACCAAAAATATCTGTACAATGGACTGATTTTTTTATACTTCCCCATGAACCACCATCAATGAAAATGGCTCCTGAGAATACAACACCAAGAATTCCCTGCAGAGAAGGAAACCTGAGCCTTTTAAAGTGTTATTAACACTCATGTCAGGACTCCTCTGATTTTCTCTCTTCCTTTGTCACCCTCAACCTTATACATCATCTCCCATCCTATTTGCTCAGCTAGGCATATCCTTGATCTGTATTTCTGAGATGATGCCACCTCAACAAGGCCAGGAATAATCAGTAGTACATACACAGCATAACTCAACTTAAGCATGTGAGCTGGAAGCATGTACTCTGCAGTCATTAGACAGAGAAAAAGGCTCTTTCAAAGCACAAAGCAAGGCAGGAACCTAATTTAGCTGCACCGAATTGCCCTCCAGAAAAGAACAAGTTGCTTGATGATGAATCAGGAGGAAAGTCTCTCTCGATAGTTGAGGATTTACCAAATACACCCAAATGAAGTGGCACAGGAGCTGCACCAAGAGCAGGGATGAGAGCTGGCTGGGCAGCACAGGCTCACGGGGACCCTGCCATGGGTTGGAGCACACACTGCTCCAGCCTAGCTGTGGTCCCCAGAGGTCAGAAGGGGAGGGCCACCTGCACCCTCGATGGCCTGGTCCCCCGGGATGGCCAGCAGGGCCCAAGCACGGACAAGCCCTCAGTATTTTCCTGTTCCTGAGCTCCAGCAGGGAGGCCTGTGCTGCAGCACGTGCCACCAGAGCTCCTGGAGATGAGCCCTGCCAGCAGGCAGAGCACAGCCCTGCTCCGCTCAGTGCCTGCTCAGAGGGTGGTTTCCATTACTGCCTGGCCCCCGCGGGCAGGCAAGTGCAGCAATTCAGCTGCTTGGCTAAAAATAGCAGGAGAGACTTCCCCTTCTCCCTTTGAGCTGCTCAGTGAAAGCTCTCCACACCAATCCCAGCCCCTTTAACTGTTGTCTGCCTCCTTCCTTCACCAGCCTTTCGCAGCTCTGACATTCTCTGCCCCTACATCTCACACCCACTCTACCCACCTCCTCTCTGCCATGCCACTTCAGACTTTCCTGTCTTCTTCTGCCTTTGCAGCTGCATCCGACCCCTGCAAGCTCCCTTTTCCCAGGGCTGTTTGCACTGTCACGTTTAGGGCACCGCAGATGCACACAGAGGATACATGAAGCCATAATTTTGAGTACAGCCACATTGCTGACATGCCCTCCCATGGGGACAGCTGGCAGGAGTCTGCTGCAAGCATCTGGGCTGGTGGGCTCGAAGCTCTGCAAAGCCAGAGAGCAAACAAAGGGCCAAGAAATGTGATCCTTCACACAGCATCCACCCTCCCGTGACAGCACAGCAGGTCAGCAGCTGGCTGAGTGCCTGAGCATGGGAAGAAGGCTGAGGGGATGGACCGAGGCGTGCGGCAGCTTGGAGCAAACTGACACTCGGATTGTACAGTAGCTGTATATGAACTATCTCTGCCTAAATTCTTGCATTTGCTGCACATTAAAGTTAATCCAAATGAGATCAGAATCTGGCTTTACTTTCCACATGTCCCATGTGCTATTACATAATCCTTTCCAAAAGTATTTAATTGCTCTTGTAAATACAGTCTATCACAGAAAACTCCAGCGATGTACCCAGCAAAAATCCTTTGGCCAGTGTCTACTGCTCCATGGAAAGACACAAAAGTCTTGGGCATTGGGTTAATACCAAGAAAGCTGCTTGTAGGTTGTTTCTTTCCAGCCTGCAATGAAGCTGAAGGATAATCTCTGCCTGAAAGCATAGGACTGAATGTGCTGATTGCTTTCTTGTAACTCCTTTCGGTAATTTAGGAAGAATACTGTTTTTGACCCTGGTTACAGAAATTGTGGGCTAGATGTTAGTAAACAGCTGGAAAAGAAGTCATCAGAACAGTACATGCCCCTCCCACCAGCTTTGGCACACAGCAGTCATTATGGAATTTCACTGTCCCTAGAGTACCTAACGTTAAGACTTGTAGGTAGAAAGATTACTTTACAAGTCAGTATTCTGGTCTCAAAGCTGCCACATCACATTTATGTAAGAAAGATGTGAACTACTGACTACTATTTTGGAAAGTAGTCCACACTTCTAATGTTTTTCAAAACACAATATTGTCAGAACTGGATTATAAAAGAAACCAACCAACCAAAAAACCAAAACCAAATCAACCAACCAATCAAACCAAATAAAGGCAAGTTTATTATAGTAACATTGGCAGAATGGAATTATTCTACTGAAAATACTAATCACTACATACTTATTTTTGACAAACATGGCAGAATCTGTCCCACTTCTTTGCAAAAATTTCAGTGAAAAGCAAAATTTACACTAGATGAAGCAAGGTATCCCTGCTGCAGAAGATGCATAACTACATAGAAAATGTATCTCCAAACAAAAAAACAATAGTCTATGACTTCTCATTAAGTAATTGCAGATACTGTCATGAGACTTGTGTTATCTACCCAGTGACTAGATGTCATTCATCCTTCCCAAAGGTAGGTTTACCTCAGGTCTTCTGCAGATGAAAGACAGAATTCTGCTTTGGGAAAGTTGTCAAACATTACTCCCCAGCTCTTACTTTAATAACTGAAACCCTGAGTAAAAGATGAAATTGAAGAAAGGTAGCTAATCAACACAAGATTTTTCTTTAGTTGAAACCAAATAAAACAACATGCTTAGGGAACTTGCAATATCATACCCCTTGTATAAAATAAGTATTTTTACTGACATTCTGACAAATCCTGGGATTTTGTCAAGGGATTAAATGTTTATTTTGTTATTTAATTTAAAATTCAGGAATCCCTCAGATACAGCTTTTGGTCTCAAAGTTTCTAGCACAAACAGTGTACATGAATGCTTGAAAAGCTTCATAAATCCTTTTCCCTGTCGTCCTCCTGCCCCCAACCTTCCATCCCCCAAATAATAAAATAATATTTTTTAAAAAAAGAGGCCCACTATGATTTTTACATCTCTGTCATAATATTCAGATGCCACCTTAACAATATTTTTTCATGGAAAATTTATGAAAATTTTTGCTACCAGTAAAGTTACATTCCTTGATAATAATCTAAGCTATTAAAATAGATCTTTCATTTCATGAAAAAGACTGGAGCATTTAAATTAGCCTTCGAGAATTAGATAGAGATAATTTTCTCTAATTAACCATTCCAATTTCTTCCTAAATTACTTCCCCCAGTAAGTCAAAGATATTTCCCTTCTTAATTCTGCTACTACTGTCTCTAAAATAAGTCTACACTCAGTTTTACATTTCATTTTCTGCTACAGTGGCTCTAATAAAGCACCTGATTTAGAGAACAGAAAGCCCAGTACTTAGGGGCTGCAGGGAGATGCTGTCCAACCCATTGGTTTCAGAGAGTAATTAAAATTTACCTCTCTCCAGCTCACACCAAATAAGATACATTTTGCAGGCTTGCTTCCCAAGGGTCAGCAAAGACAGCCACGACTGGAAGAAGAAGGTGCTTGAGGTGATGTGCTCTGAGGATCAGTGATTAAGAGGTGGGAAAGAGTGGGAAGTGCTGGTGCTTGCACAGGGTGGCCACTGCAGAGGTGGCCACTGGGGCAAAGAGCCAAAGGCAGACAGCAGGGCCAGGGAAAGGACACCTGGCCTGTATGACAAGTGGCACTGGCTTCCTCTGATACTTGCCCTGAGGAGGCAGAGCTGGGGGTGGTGAGGGCAGCCCTGGTGCAGCAGAAATCACTGCTCCCACACCACGGAACAAGAGCCACTGAACTCTGCAGCAGCCTAAAAGCAAAATGGAAAAAAGTCTTTTCTCAACAACAATTAGCTGACAGAGGTATGAAGAACAGGATTTTAGGTGAATTGCCAGATTGTGTCCACATGTTATGTCCCATATTATCCTTGTCCAGAACAGCATTTGTCATTGGTCATTGTCCAATGATCTGTGATCTGTCATCTCTGGTCCCAGTCAAGCATTTCCTCCATTCCATTTATAGACTTCTCCAGAAAAAGGGAGATCCTAGTTTCAGGGGGGACATAATCTCTCCTATCTTGTGAAGCAGAGATTTTCAACATCCTGTTAATCATGAAAACACTTCAATCATTCAGTATCATATATATTCCCTCCAAACAGGCCTGCCATGTTTCTCCTTATGGAGGATTTTTTGGGACAGAAATCATGTCCATGCACGGAGAGAAACTTTTTATAAGGACATGCAGTGATTGGATAAGGGGAAATGGTTTAAAATTAAAAGGCAAAAATTTAGATTAGATATTAGAAAGAAATTCTTCCCTGTGAGGGTGGTAAGGCACTACAACAGGTTGTCCAGAGAAGCTGTGGATGCCCCATCCCTGGAAGTGTTCACAGCCAGGTTGGATGGGGCTTTGAAAAACGTGGTCTTGTGGAAGGTGTCCCTGCCCATGGTGGGGGGACGGGGGGGGGGATTTAGAGCTAGGCAATGTTTTAAGGTCCCTTCCAGCCCACACCATTCTATGTTCTATGTTTCTGTGTCCAGCTGACTGCACAGAGCATTTCCCATAATGGACAGCACTGTGCAGTGAACCCCTGGGATCCTGAGTGATCTTCCTCTGCACTGTGTACCAAAGGTTCACACAGCCATTTCAGTGTGTAGCAAATATGGCACTTGCATGGAACACACCACTTCCTCTGCAGTGCTCCAATTCTAAATTTCTGCATAACAACTCTGATCAGGACATTGAACATCTGGAGTTACAGGCAAACATCCAAATATGGCAGATTTCAACCAAACATCATTTTCAGCAAAGATGTTATATGTGAAAGAGCTGGAAGCATAACAGTTTTACAAACCCAGAGCCAGCCGATCCTGTCAGAAATCTCCTACTCACTCATTATAAAATCGGATTTTTTTACAACAGAAAGCGAATCTTTTTGGCTTTTATTACAGAATTTTATATCAAAGACCTCAGAAGAGCCATCCTGTCTCTTTCTCTCTGTTCTCTCTGTGCTTCTCAGATACTCATTCTCTGGCTTCCCTTGTTGTCACTACTGGCCTGACTTTGCATGCCTTATTCAAAGTATAAGGAGTCTCTGAAAGTTTTTCTGCTGATTCAAGCCCTGAGCACACATGCAGACTCTAGAGAGTTTGCCAGGGAAGGATTTGCCTTTATCCAGTCC
This sequence comes from Muscicapa striata striata, assembly GCA_030060385.1. Lineage (NCBI taxonomy): Eukaryota > Metazoa > Chordata > Aves > Passeriformes > Muscicapidae > Muscicapa > Muscicapa striata. The sequence continues at coordinate 333,569 of JAREIS010000465.1, read as the reverse complement.
AAAGCCATTTAGATTGAAAACTCAGGAGAGGCCCTCTGGAGTCAATAAAAGGAAGCTGCAAGTGTCTCCCGATGCTCACTGTGTCCCAGCACTTGCTGTCTCCTCCCTGCCTTGGGAAGCAGTACAGACACGATCAGTGGATAAAGAAGGTTGCCACCACTGGAAACACTAGGAGTAAGAAAATCCCAGGAGCTGCAGCCAGTCTCCCCACAGACCAAGCACCAGGGGTAACCTGGACAACTGAAAAACGTGTTTTCCTCCAAAACACAAATTTGGCAAAAGCAGCTGTGGGGCCACTGGAGATGCACATGCATAGAGCACATCACTCAGATCTGCAGCTACTAGACTGAAATGTTTATGACAAAGGAAGGACCAGCATTAGACCTCTGGTTAGAAGAACATGATAGCTTTGGGTAATAGACAGTCACTTCTCGTTATCATCTCTATGGTGTGTGGGTTAGAACCAGATGAAATTTAGGTATAAAAGCAACTTGTATCATGCATACAGCAGCCTTCTCACCTTCCCCCAAGGGAAGAAAGGTTGAACCCAAAGGAGTCTTACAGTCTTCTTCCCGGCAAACAAAAAATTTCCTCTTTAGAGTATTTCAGTGTTGCACTGAATATTTCACGAAGAGCAGGAAATCCTTTGCTAGGGAGCAGAAGTTTGCTATTAACAAATCCAGTGAGTTACTACCTAGTGGAGCAGAGCAGCTCACAGAAAATCTCTGTGCTTTCCCTTTTTATTCAAAAGGTCATACAGTCTCAGAGACAGTATCGACTACTTTCACAGCTACTTCCATAGCTAGGACAGAACTCTGCATAGCTGCCTGAACACTAGAATAAGTCCTTGGCATAACAGTGAAAATATGCCCATTGAGCTACCAGTGAGAAACTGGCCATTCAGCTAGAAAGAAAATCCTCTCTGAGTTTTTGTGCAAGGTCTTATAAAACATTAATATATCCAATAGCAGGAATAGCAGTAAAGTACTTCAATACCACAGATAGCCAAGATACTTCAATAGCCACAGATAAAGCCATGTCAACACCTCAAGTCCAGGCTCTATCTGTTTCACCCCCAGACTCTGATCCCAGATTGATAGCAAAGATTTCATTCAATCTAATCCACTCCTGGAGGAAAAATGCACAGCTGAAAAGATCATTTTTTCCATTATTGTCTCCAGACATGATCATCTTACAGACCTGCCCCCCTAAAAGTTATCCTGTTTCATGGTGCACACAACAGAGCATGGAAGCTAGAACCCAGGAGAGTTGTCTGCCATGAAATGGGGATGTGATAGTCCCAAGCAGGACAGAAGCAAGTCTCAGTTCCCCTAAGATGGTGCTTGTCTTCTGCAGACCATCTAGAGTCATGGCAACTTAGCTCAAACATATATGCTTTGATTTACGCTCATAATTCCATGTCCCTTGCCAATTCTTCTTCTGTCCATGGCCTTCCTTGCCTAGGCTAAGGAAGAGCTTTCTGCATGGTCTCTCCATTCCTGAAGCAGCACAGAAGAAAGGGTGACCTGGTATCCAGCTGTGGCCCTTTTCCCTCAATTCTTCTCTCTCTCCCTTTGTGCTTTCAGCATCATAAGCCAAAGAAGGACAGGCTTGCCTTGCACTTGGATCAGCCAGGTTTGGGGCCCAGGAGGAGTAGGGGGAGCAAAGGATTATGCTGAGATAAAGGAAGGAAGGGACATGGTGTGAGATCCCTGAACCTGCAGGCAGTCCTGTCTCTAGTATCCAAGTGTCTGTGCAGCCTGGGGGTTATCAACAGAGGGGCAGTGCCCTCACCTCAGACCCCTGGCCAAGCAACCCACACCAGGGCACTGCCTCCTGCAGCACCAGCACCATGGAGGCTGCCAGGGGTCCAGCCTGCCCTGTGCCCCCAGAGAGCAGTAAAGCAAGCCCTGAGATGAGCCAGGGGGGTGAAGCACTGCTGCTGCTTTCCTGCATGATTCCTCCACTTTGAAGGATGAGGCACCTGCAAGTCACTCTGGGGAAGAAGACTGGGCCACAGTGGGGATTAAAGTGAGCCCACACTGCCCTGCCAGCCTTCCCCAGATGAATGGCAAGGCAGGGATGGCTGGTCTGCTAAATCCCCCTCCACGTAGCAGGAGTGCTGAGGTTCAAGGACAACCTCTGGAAAAGGACTGAGACTCCACCACAGCCCTCAATTAACCCAGATGGGAAAAACTGCCCTTCATTTCAGCTTTGAATTTGTTTTGTTTTCAGCTGCAGCAACTGCATCTTGTTATCTGTCTGCCTGCTTCACTGAAGAGCCCTCTGTCATCACATCTCTGTTTTCAGCAGGTACTTACAGATTTGGATCAAGTCAGCCAGTGGCCTACTGGGTGATAATTCAAATAAATTGAACTCCCAACAGTTTCACTACAAAAGCAAGTTTCCTGGTATCCTACTTGTTTTCCTCCCTCCTCCCAGAGCCTCCTCCAAATCAGCAGCATGTTTCTGAGCTGCAGGCTCAGGGCTGAACACAGCATTTCTGCTGCAGTCACCCCAGCAGCAAGCACAGAGGTGACACTGCTGCTCCATTTCTATCCCAATGCTGCTGTTTGCATCCCAGACCCACTCTAGGATACTCCTCTGGGTGAATGTCCAGCATAAGATCTGTCATGCTGTATATGGGCTGTCTTCTTCAATGACAAGACCTTGTCCAAACAGCTTGTCTGCACCCAGCTCAAATGTGTTCCAGGTTCTTTTGCACATATCTCACCAATTCTTTTCAAATCTGTGTTTATCACAACCTTAGTATTGTAATTTCTTTTGTGCCCCCTGATGCCTTGATTCAATCCAGCACCACATCCCACTGTTATCTGTCTCCTTAAAGTAGGCAGGGGGATCCCTGCTCTTCCTAGGAACAAAGGCAGATTTACCCATCAATGGATATGCTGGCACACATCCCAGGCCGTGTCAGCAAGGTTTGTCCCACTAGCTGTGGGTCTGAGAAGGGCCCCTGGGTGCCTGCCACCAGCACACCCTTGTCACAGTTGACTGCAATATGCCAAACCATCCAGAACCTCCTGGAAGAGACAGTTTCTCCAGGACAGAGTGGGATTCAGCCCCAAGCTCTGTACATTGTGTAGAAAAAGGAAGGAGGGAAGTGGTTCTATGGCCGGGGCCTCACCACCACAGAACAGTGGCACTGCAGGGAGGATCCATGCTCCTGTCCCTTGCCATGCCTGCTGTGCCAGGGTGCAGCCATTCACTGAGCAGTTTCACATCATGTGAAGGGAAGAGTGTCTCCCAGATCCCACCTCATTTTATACTCCTGCATCATGGCCAATGTCTATTCCTTGAGCACCTGGGGCAACCGGGATTTGACCAAGGTGGCAGGTCTCCAAACCTGTGTCATTCCTTCATCCAGCATGTATCTGCAGCAATGTCTCAATCACTGATATAAAGTTCAGGGTGGCCACTTGCAAGGAAAAGAAGGTGCATTAGCATTGCCTCTCTGTGCCCAGTTGCTGGAAAAAACTTGAAGGTATTTCCAGCTGTTGAGTTGTTTAATGCATTAAAGGGTCTGTCCCAGCTCTGCCCTATGGTTGCATTCTGTCCAAAGGAGCAAGAGGATGCCTCCAACTGCTGTAAAAGTGAAGCTGTGCTTGGAAATCTGACCTAAGTCCCCTGCCTGTCATCAGGGAGTGTTAAGAAAGAAGGATCACTCCAAGAAGGCAGCCAGGGCTTTTCTTCCTCATTGTGTGTTTTCTCCAGGGTACTTATTTACTACAAATTTAAAGATTTTGCTTAGCACTAGTGTGAGACCAAAGCACACAGAGGCACTGGGGCATGAAGGGCACTGGGAAACATTTTAACCAAACAATTTTTTAATATCTTTTAATTTAGAAGGCATTTTGATGACAAGTTCCACAGGGATGTATTCAAACACTCTCTCAAGATCCATTTAATGTGGGCCAGGTGAGACATGACCATAATGGGTTTCAGTTTGATTTGGACTCATTTTACTGCCATTCCAGAACCCTTTTTTGTTAACAAATGTTTGCTGTATGAACATTTTTACTGGTAAAGTATTTTAACACCCACCAGTAGCTCTTTGGCTCGACTATTACTCAAGACACTCTCAAAAAGCTCACATTTCCTTTGATAAATATTGAGGCACTGTTGCAAGGCACTGAACATAACACAAAGAAGCTTGAGGGCTGAGTTAGTTTTGAATAAGGAAAAAACCTCAAGTGCAGACATCATCCTTCTTTTCTAAGAGCACATTTGTCAGCTCATTGCAAAAGGAAAAAGAAATTAACTCAGTCGACTACAGATCACTTTTTAGAATAAATGCAGATCAGACACATTTAGGTTTTGGATTAAGAGCCGTGCAGAGCTATGAAATTCTGTGGGTGTGGGTGTGTTTGCAATGAATTTATTGACTGAGTAGCAGCAACTTTCTGTAAGGAGGTGGACCAAGAAAGAGCTGCAGCAGTCCAAGCAGGGGACAGAAACCTCTGCCCCTCAGGACTGAGCAGTAGCAGGGTTATGCCTAAACTGATGGCTTCAAGCAGCAGTACAAGCAAGGAGGAAGAAGTTTTTCATGCTGTGGCTTATGCCAAACATCTTGTCATGCATACTGGGGGTTTGGGGAGATTTGGTGCTTTAGAAGCACACATTACAGGAAAAGGTCCAGAAACGGGGATGTGATTGCATAAATAGAGGAGGGTCCATTCTGGGTGCTGGAGCTTCAGGAGTGGACCTGTGACTCACAGAGAAAATAGACACTAGTTTCATCATGCCTATGGGCTGTCCCTGCCTTGCAGTACTTCCCTATTTTCTGAATAGCTCCCAGAAGCTTACAAGAATATTCCTGCACACTGCTGATGTTCCAGCCTGCAATATGGGTATCCCCCACCCTTCCTCTCAGTAGTCCCTCACCACATCAGCTGAGGATCCTGAAGCTACCTGAGGTTTTCAGAGAGAAGCAAATATTAACATTTGCAAATTCACAGGGCTCCTGGGTGGCCAAAGCCATATCTGACAGAAGCTCACTCTCTGCATCCCCACCCAATATCATGTGGCTTTCTCTAGCACAGACTCCTCCATCCAAAATAAAGACAAAGTCAAAGGGTAGTTCTCCTTGCTGTGGAATCAGTGTCAGTTTTCCCACTGAAACAAAAATTTCCTCCAATGTACAGAAAGAGAAACAATAAAACCATCTATATAATAACAAATAACATTATTTGTTTTGAGTTGTCAGAACTTAGTTTAGCATCTCCATGTAAAGTTCTGAGACCACAGACATCAATTGTTAGAGTGAATAACTTTTAAATCCGTTATGTATGAATGGATATTAATAATGCTATAGCAACAGCTGGAAGAGTGCACATATAAACACTTAATCCTAACCCAAAACACATACATTCCTCTCTACATTTCCCACTCTGTATCTTTCAACAGCAGGAATTTCACATTAAGATCACTTCCAACTATAGGTATCTTATTTTGGAAAAAATCTTTTCAAAATATGTTAATGCTTTAAGCATCCCACACAGAACTGGTTGCTCTGAGTTCTCCATTATTCTTTTAGCATAGTGAATGCACACTTAAAATTTCCTAATAGGTACTAAGAAGCTCAAGGCAGAAAAGATTTCTAAAATAACTCATGCTATTTTCAGAGAATCCAATTTAAACAAGTGCCAGCTAAAATATTTCTGGATTGAAAAGTTTTCTATAGTAACTTGCAATACAAAATCCGTCACCAGGACAGTTCTAGCTGCTATCTTTTTTGTCAGAGACCTACACTTCTGTCCAGTTAAAAATTCCTAGTTTGAAAATAGGAAGGTGTGGGGTGAGGGGGTGAGCACTGATTTTTATCTAAATGTTTCAACAAATAGATTCACGTTTCTAAACCGCAGGTTACAGGTAAGGTCAAAGGATAAATCTGTACAGGGGTTAGTGCAAGGCTTGCTCCTACAACTGCTGGAGGAAACAGAGCTATAGCTTCTGAACACAGGATTGGTGATCAGGTTCTGGCCAGTGCAGGTGCAGGCCAGCTGTGATCAAACACAGCCTCCTCTGTGGATCTCACAGACCCTGTGCTGCAGCACCACAGACAACTGCATTTGCAAGATCAAGACCAGAAGCCCCACTGCACCTTCTCTAGTTTTCATCCTGGCTCTGCCTTTAAATTCTCACTGCAAAGCAAGGCAAATGCTACTTTGTGATATAAGAGAGAGGAAAACCAGAGCTGGATGTAAAAAGAAGCTGAAAGCTTGATGTCTGTCACACGGGCCTATTGGGTAGTTCTGCTGTTTTGTTTCCAAATGGTTGCTACTAAACCCTTCAGGATATTCTCTTCCCATGTGAAAGTCAGGCTGCAGATCTCAGCCTCTATGTGAGATTTTAAGCACCTGCCTCTCAGCAAGTAATTTCCAGATCCAGGCTCTTCTCACAGACTGCTGTGACCCTTCCTGTGTGCACCAAGAATCTGTAAGAAGGAGGGGTGGACATGCAGGTGTGAGAGGTGAGAACGGCGTGCTGGAATGCTCAGGCAGGCAGGGAAACACGGCACACCCTCTTCAATGTGCTGCTGCATGGCCCCTGCTGCCCACCCTGGTGCTGGGCTGGGAGAGCACAGCCCCTGCTCGGTGCCTTCAGCACCCTGGGCACAGGCTCCTGCTGATGCTCTGAACAGCTTGGAGACAGCTTCTCTCCCACAGCAGCTCCTACACCACCCCCCAAACTCCCCTGACACCTTTTCACAGCTCAGTCTATTTAGCTGCTTTACTGCCGACACCGAAGACTGGTCCACTGGGGCAGCTCTGCCAAGCAGAAGCTGCAGATAGAATTGTCTCCATCAAGAAGCAAACAGCAAAAAACAGCTGCTTTAGCCCCAAAGAAGTGGCTGTCAAGCATCTTCTCTTCCTGGAGAGATCGAGACTGTTCAGGTCTCCAGCATAACACTAGCTGCCACACAGCAGACCCCAGCACACAGGAAGATTTGAAAGCTTGCATCCTAGAAACTCAGCAGGATCAATCCCGTGGGGGATGGAGAAGCCAAGGCAGAGCACTGACTAGCACCCACACGCATCACTTCTTCCTCTGTCTCAGTTGGACAGACAGAGCACAAGCCATCAGGAAAGTTCACACACTGCTGCTTTAAATAGCAGCTAATCCCCAAAGCCCAGTACTCAACAGAAAGCTGCCTGAGGAAAAACATTCAACAGCCTGAAAATCCCAAATTAATTCATTCTGATCGCTGCTGCCAAATAAACTGAAGTGGATTAATGGCAGCACACGGCAGACAGGAGAATGTAAAGGCTGCTTGCTGGTTTCTGGCTTGTTGCTCAGATCTCTAGAAGACATCACAGCACATCTCCATGTGGAGTTCCAGCTGCTCTGTCCCCAAGCAGCCTCTGTAAGACACGGGCTGGGGCTGGGGTTACACGATGTGTGTGGGCATGCATCTGCTTTCAAGGACTTGTTGCAAAGCCACCAAAATCAGCCTGTGGAGGACCAGGGCTGAGCTTACACCTTGCCCAGCAGCCCCAGTGCAGCAGCTCACCTTCACACGGTCGCAGTGGCATTGCCCCAGCACAAGCACTGAAACACCCGCCCTGGCCCATCCTGGTTGCAGAGGGTGACACCAAGGATCCCACACCTTCCCTCCCTGCCACGTTCTGCCTGTCTGAGGCCCTCAAGGTACAGCCTCTTAAGGTACAAGTAACAGCAGTGCCCACATCGTGGATATGGGGTTTCTGTCTTCCCTCATAACCCATTTGTGCCAGAACTCCACACACTGAACAATGACATCTCCCAAATGAGATGTACACACCTGGGAAAATGGTGGTGGCTTTCTGTAAAGCACAGAAATTAAAGGCTCCGGTCTTCCATTTCGTTTGAGAGTCTCATCCTCTGTCAGCCCTTAGCTCTTTGAAATTATACCCCCAAGAAGTTCCATCCTCACCTTTCAGCACCTCATCAACTCACTTCTTGCTTTTGTTGGAAGCACCCAAGAGGGCAATACGCCTACAGAGCTGCTCCCCTCTTAGACACTGGAGATCCATGCATACCTTCAGATAATCCTATTCTTGACAGTACCCTTGAAACTCTGTGCTGCTTTTCTTTCAGGCTTTTCATCTGGACAAGACAACACTGCTCACTTCATCCAGTTTAAGAAAGTTTTTGCCATTTCTTCACAAATTCTCTTTGAGGTCTGGAAAACAGTTGTCTTCAGGTCAGTAAAGCCTCCAAGAGTTGCAAGGAACCCCTGAAATATTGCTTTCAGTGCAAATGTTGCTGTGTTATACCAGAGGAGTAGACTCACCAGAGAAATCATTCTTGTCTAGATACTCACATAACATGGACATTCATAAGTCTGGATGGGACTGCTGGGTCCTAGCTTAAAGGACATTAGTCTGTAAAAGCACCAGCTGAAAGCTTCCCACAGAGCTGCAGGAATTGCCAAGCCCTTCCTTCCTGCACATCAGCTGGGAGTGAGATGTTTCCAGGGACACCTCGCTTCATACAAAGGGAGAAGAGGGTCAGGAGGAGGGGCATGTATTGGGTTTGTATGGACAGGCTTTGGTGGTGGGGAGAGTACAAGAGTGGCCCCTGTCCAAACAGAGCCAATGCCAAATGGCCCCAGGATGGACCTGCCACTGGTCAGGGCTGGGACAGCCAAGAATTATAGTAATGCCTCTGTGAAAACACATTTTAGAAGGAAAAAAGGAAAGTTGTTGTGCAGATGCAATTGTGGCCAGAGAAGAGTGGGATGAGAATATGAGAGAGGAACAGCTCAGCAGGCACCAAGGTCAGTGGAGGAGGAGGGGCAGGAGGTGCTTTAGGCACTGGAGCTGATTTCCCTGCAGCCTGTGGTACAGACAGACCATGGTGAAGCAGCTGTGCACCTCCAGCCCATGGGGATCCATGGGGATGCAGAGATCCACCCACAGCCCATGGGATCCATGGGGGATGCAGAGATCCACCCACAGCCCATGGGGATCCATGGGGAATGCAGAGATCCACCCACAGCCCATGGGATCCATGGGGATGCAGAGATCCACCCACAGCCCATGGGATCCATGGGGATGCAGAGATCCACCCACAGCCCTGGGATCCATGGGGATGCAGAGATCCACCCACAGCCCATGGGGATCCATGGGGATGCAGAGATCCACCCACAGCCCATGGGGATCCATGGGGATCCATGCAGAGATCCACCCACAGCCCATGGGATCCATGGGGATGCAGAGATCCACCCACAGCCCATGGGATCCATGGGGATGCAGAGATCCACCCACAGCCCATGGGGATCCATGGGGATGCAGAGATCCACCCACAGCCCATGGGGATCCATTGGGGATGCAGAGATCCACCCACAGCCCATGGGATCCATGGGGGATGCAGAGATCCACCCACAGCCCATGGGGATCCATTGGGGATGCAGAGATCCACCCACAGCCCATGGGATCCATGGGGATGCAGAGATCCACCCACAGCCCATGGGGATCCATGGGGATGCAGAGATCCACCCACAGCCCATGGGGATCCATGGGGGATGCAGAGATCCACCCATAGCCCATGGGGATTTTTTTTTTTAATACTTACTTCATTTCTCATTTTCCTGCTCTGATTTTGCTAGCAATAAATTCAATTATTATCCTCAAGCTGAGTCAGTTTTGCCAGTGATGGTATTTGGTGAGTGATCTCTCCCAGTCCTGAGGAGTGTGAGAGTGCCTTTGGTAGGTGCCTTGCATCCAGCCAGGGTCAAACCACAAGGGTAAAAGCACACTTCAGTTAAAGTTCCTGATTGCCTAGGGCTGGAGGGACGCAGACAACTGTCCCCTCATCTTGGCCATACTGGGGCTCTAATCAAAGGGCTCTGGACAAAAGCCCACCACTGCCAGTTTTCTGTCCCATTTTGTGACTGATCTCCAATTTTTACCTCTAACCATACACTCAGTGCTGTGAATTCAGCCTGGACTGGGGGAGCTAGGCATGGGTAGAAGCTAATTTTCCAGTGAATACATTGCACAGCAGAAGAAAGGATAGGCTAACTGTTCCTCTTTTGCCCTTCTCATGCCTCCTTCTGCAGGATCAGAGCTGGACCAGCTGTAGTTTCCACACCACAGTATGCTGCCAGCCTCATCCGTTACCAGACTGAAAAACTCATGATTTTGTAAGTGTTGTTTCACACAACAGACAGCAGTTATGGAGAAGCATGCTGAAGAGGGTGAGTTTTATGTCTGTCATTTAATTTGGGAAAAAATAAAAAAATTGTCATTTAAAGGAGTAGAACTCCAGAAACTTCTCCCCGCCCTTTTTGTCAACACACCAACACGGCAGTAATTGCCCTGTGAAAGTAGAGGCACAGCACAACTAATCCAAAACATATATAATAATATAATAATCTCAAAACATAGCTTAGTTTCTCTCAACATAGCTGTGTGAAATGCAGCAGATGAACAAATACATATACAGAAAGACATGCATAAAGTTGTGAGATGCACCCTGAAAGAGGCACATGACAGTGGTGTTCCCACAAGCTGGTTTGTGTGCAGCTGAGAAGTTCTAGGACTCAGCAGCTTCTGTTGTTAAAGCAAGAGAGGGCAGAAATTGCCTGAAAGCTAGAAGTGATGGCACAGAAATAAGCAAAACAAGCAAATGTAGGTGCTGTCCTCCACTTGTCTTGCATGTTCCTGTAGAAGGATGTGCTCAGAAAATATGGGGTTTCTATATATATATATATTCACAGATTAGCTGTGTTCTTCTTTCACCAGTAAAACTCTCTTTAATGCAATGAAAATTCTCAACCACTTTCTAGAATTTTGGCTTCATCCTTCTTAAAACAACTTTCCTCCTTCATTGAAAAGCTGTGACAGGACCTTTCTTGAGACGTTACCTTGAAGGAGTAAGCATCTCTGTGAAGTAGGAGCCATAAAATGAGTGTTTTGTAAAACATACATGCATGAAAAAGAAAATGGCACTGTACTATCAATTCCAGCAATGCTCAGGGTGCAATGTCTGTGGATATTTGTACATTACATTTACAGCTTTCCCATCCTGTTCCTGATTTTCATAGCATCATAGAAAGATTGGCTTTGTAAGGGATCTTAAAAGGTCCTGTAGCCCAAGGCCCCTGCAATAAACAGGGACATCTTCAACTCCATCAGATAGCTCAGAGACCTGTCTAATCTGGCCTCAAACATTTCCAGGAATGGGGCATCCACCACCTCCCTGGAAAACCTATGCCAGTGTTTCACCACCCTTATCATGAAGTATTTCTTCTTTATATCTAGTCAAAATCTCATAGAATCACAGAACCCTAGAATCACAGAATGGCTTGAGTTAGAAGGGATCTCAAAGGTCATCTAGTTCAAAACCCCTTGCCACAGGCCAGAACACATTTCACTAGACCAGATTGCTCAGAGTTCTTCCCAGCCTGGCCTTGACTGCTGCCAGGAATGGGGCATTCACAACTTCTCTGAACACTACGTTCACAGTAAAGATTTTTTTCCGAATTCTAAATCTACCTTCTTGTAGTTCAAAACCATCGCTGCAGATCCTACTAAAATGTTTGTCTCCATCTTTCCTATAAGCTCCCTTTAAATAGTGGATGGTGCTGTAAGTCTTCTAGGACGTTTTTCTTCTCCAGGCTGAACAGCCTGAATTCTCTCCTCTTATCCTCCTAGGAGAAGTGCTCCAGCCCTCTGATCATTTTTGTGGCTCTTCTCTGGATCCACTAGGTGGATCTGCTTAGGTCCATGTCTTTCTTGTTCTGTCTTTCTACCTGCACTACATCAAGACACATTGCTCTGTGCAGGTCTGAAGGTGCACAGAGGGGGATCATGACAGGACCCCATGAACTGCTTACCATCAGCAAGCAAGGCTGAACATAATGAGATCCCAGTACTCTAATGCTGTACTGTGGGATGCTGCTCATAAGAAATCATCCAGTGTGCAACAGAATGAATGTTCCACGAGATGGAGAGTTCTCAGTAAGAGCAGGGAGTTTTAATTGGCAGTTCTTAGAAATGGTCTTCAAACTAGACTAATTTTCCAGCACTGGTCATATGGTCCAGCCTATGTTTTCAAGCCCCCTTTAGTTTTCTTTGCATTTCAATTCAGAAAAAGAGTGGATTGAAGTTAGTCACAAGCCCTCAAGAAACACCTGAAAACAGATTTCAACCTAGCTTTTCCACATTGCCACCAATAAGTGGAAGGACCACTGCCTGACACTGGATTCACATATTTGAGTCTTCCTCTTTTTCCTCTGTTCATTTGTCTTCCTGGTGTTTTCTGTGTCCCATCTGGCTACTTCCATCTCATTCCAAACACTCAATCCACACTGTTCTTTTCCTGCCTGCAATTGTTCTCATCACTTCTCCTCTCCTGCCAAGTCTCTCCCTTGCAACAACCAGCACTGCTCAGGCATAAGGTGCAGAGTGCCTCTCCTAGTATCAGTCTGCTAAATGCAGACTCCAGCCTTGAACACAAGAGTAGCTGGGTGTCTGTGTCATCCCTGGAGAAGGCCTTCTCCACATCCTTAAGCATTTTCAGGACCTGGATCTTTGATACCCTTGAATTAGAGAATGCACCATTCTCTTTGCACGATCAACAGCACTTAAGGCAATTACACTCAGAAAATAATACTCAATATGCATATGCTTACATAAAAGCAGCATGACACTGACATTTCAAATGAAGAATTAAACTGATTTGGTCTTTATTTTCTAAGAGCACTTCATAAATCTCAAGCAATACAGCATCAGGCAAGTAAGAGACTACAGTGATGGCAACTGGAAATTATTTGCAAGTTAGGACTCTCTAGGCACTATGAGAAAAACACCCCTGATTTCAGTGGGAATAAGAAAGGCTCAATTTCAAAGCCCATTCCAGGGAAACAGTATGTTCAGAGGGGTTTGGGGTGGGGGGGAACATCATATGTAAGAACGTAAAATAATCTAATTGGTCTGATTAAAAGAATCGAGCAATTCGATTTAAGCATCTAACAGCAGGTGAAACACTTCCAGGGAAGATACATTTGCTCTGTATTCAGCTAAGATATTTTCAAACCATCACATATCAAAATACAGACTAATTATAGTCTTTGCATGAAAGAGGAAAACTGCCCAATCTCTGTGCTTTTGTTTCATCTAATCTACGTTCATAGCACTCCTCATGCAAATGAGCACATTTGTTACAAATAGAGTAAAATTACTTTGCTAATCATCTAGTATTTTATCTTCTGAGTTTCAGGCTTTAAATATCTTGTTTGTCTATACCTGTCTGCTAGCTGTGGCATATAGCACGTGCTATACTTTTGGTATCATGATGTTTGCCCTGCAAAATTCACCCTAGGGCAAGCAAGCAGACTCCACACAAGTTATCCACAAAATGGAGAAGCAAAGCCAGACCTTCATCTGTCTGTCTCTGCTGATCTGTGAGCTAGGAGAGTGTTGTGTGTCCCTTTGGGTGGCAGACAGCCCCCAGGCACATCCCTACAGCATTCAGTGAAGAGGAAAAAGCAGTAATTCCCAACTCACTGTCCCAGTCTCAGGCAGGCTGTGTGACACTCCTGTCTCCCTTTCTGCTGAGATGGGAATCCAGTGCAGACAGTGTCACATACCCTGACAGATGCAGCAGTGTGGAGGAAAGATGGAAAGGGTGACTCATTTCTATCCTGCACTTGTACTCAGGAATCAAAACAGGCAGCAGCTGTCCAGACTCCACCACAAGGATGATAAGGCAGAGCTGCAGGTGTTGACCATGGTTGTAGATAAGAGCCTTCATCAAGAGCCCAGTAAAATTTTGCTACTGAGGCACATTTGTCAGATGACAGTCTCTTTAGTGAGTAAGAACGAACTTGAAAGAGCTTCTCCACTTTGCATTTAAATAAGGTTGTTGCAGGACCAGGGGAGCTGGCAAGGCCAGGTTTCAAACTTGCTCTTTGCCCAAAGCCCACATGCATGGTCTGGTCAGGCTGCAGTTATGGGGAGTGGACACTAGCTAAGTCCTGACTGCCCAGTGCTTACATGATCACAGAACTGTTAAGGTTGGAAGGGACCTCAGAAGATCATTCAGTCCAGCCCCGCTGCCAAATCAGGGTCACCCTGAGCAGGTGTCACAGGAACATCCAGCTGGGTTTTGAACATTTCCAGAGAGGGAGACTCCACAACCTCCCTGGGCAGCCTGCTCCAGTGCTCTGCCACCCTCAATGTAAAGCAATTCCTCCTTGCATTGAGGTGGAATTTCTTGTGTTATGGTTATGGCCATTAACCTTGTTCTGTTGCTGGCACTGCTGAGAAAAGCCTGGCACCATCCTCTGGGCACCTGCCTTGGAGATACTTGTATGCATTGATGAGATCCCATCTCAATCTTCTCTTCTCCAGGATAAACAGACCCAGGTCTCACAGTTTCTCTTTCTGTCTTCCCATAAGAGGGATGCTCCAGACTCCAAATCTCCCCTGTGGCCAGCACTGGACCCTCCCCAGTAGCTCCCTGTCTCTCTTGTCAGGACTGGACACAGCACTCCAGATGTGCCTCACCAGGGCTTAGTAGAGGGGGGCAATCACCTCCCCTGACCTGCTGGCCACACTGTCCCTGATGCCCCCCCAGGATCCCACTGGCCCTCCTGGCTGCAAAGGCACTGCTGGCCCATGGACAGCTTGTTGCCCACCAGGACCCCCAGGTCCTTCTCCACAGAGCTGCTTTCCAGCAGGTCACCCCCAGCCTGAGCTGGTGCCTGGGGTTGTTCCTCCCCAGGGGCAGGACCCTGCACTTGCCCTTGTTGAACCCCATTAGGTTTCTCTCTGCCAACTCTGCAGCCCACCAAGGTCCCTCTGAGTGGCAGCAAAGCCTTTGGGTGTGGCAGCCACTGCCCCCAGTTTTGTATCATCTGCCAGCTGCCTTAGGGCTCACGCTGCCCCTTCATCCAAGGTGTTGATAAACAAGCTGAGTAAGACTGAACCCAGAACTGATCCCTGGGGAATGCCACCACTGCAGGCCTCCAGTTGGATTCTGCTCTGCTGGTCACAATGAGCTCTGCCATTTCAGCCAGTTCTTCATCCAGCCCACTGTCCATTCACCTAATCTGCATTTCCTGAGCTTACCTGCAAGAATGTTATGGGAGGCAGCGTAAAAAGCATTGCTGAAGTCAAAGTAGTAGTAGAGGCCTGCCCTGGGAACTTTGTACAAGAGACACTGTGGATATTTAGCCATGAGATGTGGGAGCTCAGAATATCCTGCAACCTCTGTTTTGCTCCAAGTTTGATTCAAACAGGTCAGCAGTGCAGATAAGGTCACATAGATTTTCTTTCCTTCTGCTGGGCTGTGCTGGGCTGTGCTGGGCTGGGGTCCCAGAGGCAGTGCCTCCCATCTCCCTCCCTTGGTGGATCTCTACAGGGTTGCCCTGCAAGGTTATGGCAAAGAGGAAGGGAAGCCACTGCTTATGTGCTGAGGCACACTGTTGAGCAACATTGAACAGGCAATGTTGGAGACTTTCTGCCTGCATAGAGCAGAAAGGAGGTGTTCACACTCCCAGAAGCATGTCTTTGTCAGAGCTGTGGACAACAAAACTCCAGTTGTAACTGCATCTCCAGTTGTGAAAATCCTCTCTAGCTGGCCTTCGCCTTTTCTCAGCAGCTGCCTTGTGTTCCAGTTGTGAAAGGGAAGGACCAGGGACCTACTCCACTGACAAGGCACCTCCAGCATGGCTTTTGTGGAATAACTAGGCTTTCAGTGCCACTGCCAAAAGTACTGACCACTGATGTGCAGGGTGAGTTCATGTGCAACCAAAATTTAAGAAACTGCTCACCCACTCCTAAGTTGCTCACTGCTCTGGGCTGTTGACTCCACTCATGTTAGTCTCTTAAACATTTATTCAAAACAGAAAGCCACACACAGTACAAACCAACTTGTGCCAAATCAGCAAGCCAGACACTACACCACTCTCCAGTGCTGTCCCTGTGACCACAGGGGGTCTCAGGGGACCACCTCATACAAACAGCCTTTGCAGGTCAGCAAACGCTGCAGATTAATAAGGGCTGTTTGGGGAACTCCTTCAGCCTCCAAAGACAGCTTTTCAGGATTGTTTTTTGCTATTAGGAAAAGCTGAGCTCAAGTCTTCCTATTTTGACAAATAGAACCAGCCCTCAGGGTGACAGGTGCAAGGTCTTCTGAATGTTTGGAACCTCACGTCTTCTGCTGGTGAGCAATACACCAACAGGCAGTACTGGGTGCATATTTGCCATGTGAGTGGGACTGTGTCAGGCTCTGCATCAACCAGTAGTCTTTGCAACAGACATCAGCAAATACAACACACTGCAGAGGTAATGTCAGAGGTCTAAATAAGGCATAGGTGATTAAAGCTTTGCCATGTATTGATGCCTGGAAAGGCTGGCCTGGAACAGAGACTAGACAGAGCAAAAGGAATAAAATAGGTATTTATTGGAAGGTTACACTTTGGACAGTGCAAGAGCCTGGCCAGAGCTACACTAAAGTCAAATCCAAGATGCATTCTGGTCATGAGATTTACATTTTTATAAGTTTTGGTTCATCCACATATTGGGGTCAACCACAGCTTCAGGTTATGAAGTCTAAACCCCTTGGCTTGGCATTTTCCCTTTGCTGTTGTTTATACTTTTTGGGTAATTGGTGTCCTTGATTCTCTAGCTGGGAAGGGGTTGTTTTGTCTAACTACCCTGGGAAGAGAACTTACTGAGACCTAACATGTTTCAGTTACACATCAAGCAGCAGAGAGTCTGAAAAATATAAAAGCTAAAACCCAAGGCATCAGTATAGTTCATCTTGAGACTAAGTACCACGCTTAAGGCCCATCGCTAGCCCATCCTTAGTTCTTCAGATGACAATGATGCCATGCAAAAACATGGTGCTTTGAGCAACAGATCAAGCATTTCACTGAGTTACACCTTAACCAATGTATCACACTGAAAATGTGTCCTCAGTACCCTGCAAGTGGAAAGGACAACAGTATTACACCGAGTGAGAGAGACAGTTGAAGGAACAGGGGTATTCCTCATGGCAACCCAAGCTTTTCATCAAATGTTGAGGGGTAGGCAGCAGGTCCTTTGGGGTGACCCTCTGTCCCCCATCAGGCAAAACAAAAGGAATTAATGTCCAGAGGCCTATTTCTCAATCTGAAAACAGAAAAATAAATTCAGAAAGTTAGTCACCTATGGTGTCCTACCATACATATCCAGCATGGACCTGCAGAAATCACAGTCTGTTTCACTTCAGGCCTGATAGGCAAGCTGAACATTTTGGGGAACCATCTGAATCATAAAAGAGGCAGTGGCAGAATAGGGCACCTTTTGTCATCAAGTTTGGGAATACTCAAGCTACAGAGGCACTGAAGAGCATGTGACATTACAACAAAGATGTAAATGCATGGCTACAGAAATTAACAACAATTTTCAACTGTGATGTTTATCTATTTTCTAAAAAATGACACAGACATTTTCTTTTTTGTTGCTTTTTGTGTTGTTTTTGTTTGTTTGTTTGTTTTTAAATTATGAAATCAATTACAAAACTTTTTGACTTCAGGAAGAAACCTGTGAAATGGTCAGCAAGAAATTGCAGAGACAACTTCAAACACAACAAAACCACAGAATCCTTGCCTAATGTTGGCTGGAAGAGATCTTTGGAGCACACACAGTACAACTTCCAACCCACAGCAGGGGCAACTAAATGAGGTTGCTCCAGCACTGGAAGATCTCCCAGGGTGGAGACCTGGGCCTCATCTCCACAGTAAACACACTGATAAGAGGAGTCCCCTGATCTCTTGGAAATGTCCTATACTGCAGCTTTGAGGCTCTCCCTGTGCCCTTGTGAGAAGAATTCACCTCCATGTCTCCCCTCCTCGGAGCTGACTGCAGCCAAAAGGTCTCTATGCATCCTCGTCCCCAGGCTGAAACAAAGCACAAATCACTGCAAACTCAGGTGATAACACACTGTTCATGATTGTACAAAGGTCAGATGGGCAACAACTTGCTGAGGATCTCCTAATTGCTAACCTAACTGCTCAATCAGCAATTTACAATAATTTATTTAGATGACAATATAATCACTCACTAAGCAACTGGACAATTATCCCAGGTGTGAAGCACACTGGGATTAGTCAAAAAAAGAAATGTCTCCTCCCAAAGACCTTGCAGACTCAAGGAATTTACTGCCTGGAAGAGTATAGGGCTCATGGGGTCTATAGGAAAAGCACATCAGGATTCAATAAAACTTACGGCATATGTTTGCAGGGAAACATATTGGTGGAACATGGAAGTCATTACATAATACTTGGTGAAGAAACAAAAGGCCAGGAAAAGGAAACACCAAAATGGCTCAGAAAGGAATAAACATGGGAAAGCAGACGAAAATGTGGAGAAAAGTGATGACTCTGTATAAACAGGCCTCTAGTTTGTGTATTTCTCTGTGTGAGTCCTTCACTTCATCGTTGTCAAGTGCCCATCATTAAATCCTACTTCTTTGTGAGTGTATCTTCTATTCTTGATAGATGTGTGTGAAAAGCAGTGAACTTCAAGCTGGACTCACCTGTAAGAGAAGGAGTCTGGATACCAGCAGCAGAAGCTGGAAAGCTCTGGCATTCCTTTGTCCACTGGGATCTAGGCCAGGCACTGGATAACGTGTCCATGCAGACACGTGTGTGCGTGTTTGCTCCTTGAACACTGGTGAGCTGGGGAACAGGATCAGGCTGCCAGGGCTGCTCAGCAGCCCACGGGCCCCATCCTGCACCATTACCAGGCAGGGGCATGTGCCCAGGCTGTTAGCAGCCCGTTTCTCCACTGTGCCAAGCTCCCTCCAAAGGGTGGTGCTCCCCTTCAGCATATACACCACTGCCCCTGCTTGGTACCATTTCTAGATTTGCTCTGGTCTCTCCCCTCATCCAGCTTAAAAATGATCCTAAAGTGCCTTGCCCTAGTATCATATCACTTCTTCTCTTCCAGCCAAGGCTGAGATGGGGTGACTCAGACCACTGAAGTCAGAGCCCAGAGATCCAGTCCACCTTCATGTCCACTCATCTATTAGCTCAGTGTGTGGTTGCCAAGTACACCCTCCTGAAGGCCTTGCCCAAGCTGTCCAACATCCAGTGCTCTTCCTTTCTCCACAGAGTCTGTCACCTCTTAAGAGTAAGAAATCAAGTACCCATGGGCCAGACACAAATTGTCCTGCAAACTCCCTCTGAGTCATTTTCCCTCCATCTAGCTCTTGGCAGAGTCTCCCTCTGTATTACCTGCCTGTGGACTGAAGAGCAGCTTTTTCCCAGACCTCCCATACTTCTGTTATGGTGCAATGCCCACCTCACAAACGTCTCCCCTGATCACAGTCTTTCATAGTTAGGAGTGGGAGGCCTATAATGACATAGGCCAGCTCCCTCTCCTGCCCCACTGACCAGTGGGGTCACAGCTTCTTTCCCCTCCTTCTGGGGAAGCACTCAGGAAAACCCTGGTTTTTCAGATATATAATGCCTGAAATACAAATAGATTTAATATTTTTTTCTTAAACCTGAATTCACTTACAAGAATGAAGTTTAAGCTTCACCACTGTGAATCCCTGGGACCATATGGGACATCAGGTACAAGTTCTGAGTTGTGCTAACTGGTGGTGATCTAGTGAAATCTAGCAGAGCAAGCTGTAGACCACAGTAATTGGTTGTACTGTCTGACCAGCAGTGAAGGTACTGAGTGGAAATACTTAACATATTTAACAATATTAACATTTAATACTTAAAACTTTACCCAAACAGAGAAAACATCCCTGCTCGGAAGGTATTTAAGGAGACTGTGTCTGTGCACAGGGCACTACCGAGGAAGCCCAGGCTGATCCCACACTGGAGCAGAGAACTATGGGTGGACAGAAGAAACTGGTATGCCCAGAAGAGCAAAAAACATCTCAGTAGCATTCCTGCTTCCCACATCACTTGTCTCCTTGTTGGAGGGTTTGAAACATGCTGAACGTGACAAGTGAGGTGGAACAACTAACTAGTGAGATAAGAATTTGCGTTGAGGCATTTACTGTCTCTGGACATTCAGATCAAATGCCAAAACTTTATGTTGATTTAAAATAAATTTATTATAACACAATCCTGCCAGCTAAAACCTGGTTGCCTGCAGCAAGAACTAATTCATTCCTTCATTACCTATGATTTACATTGCAAGAGCCCATAAGCTCATGAAGCATTATTTCATTTGCCTACACCCAAAGGGAAAGGGTGACAAAGAATAAAAATGTCAGTTCTGAAATTTAAAGCACCATGTTTCTTTCACATATCATGCAAACTCATGGGTTAACTTGAGATAGAGATACAGTCTCTTCTCCTTCTTCCTTCCCTTCCAGATCTTGAAGACCTAAGTAACACTTTTCCCAAGCTATTTAATCCTGGATCCAATCTTTCAACTTCAGATGAGAAGGGCAACACTGATCATTTAACTAAGTAACCTGAAAAAATGCAATTTTAATACACGCACAATAGTTTCGATTCCACTATTTGATAAAAGAGATATACTAGAAGCAAAACAAACAAAAAAAACAAAAAAAAAAACCCAAACCAAACCAAAACAACAACAAAAAACCACAAAAAACAAAAAACCCCAAACAAACAAACAAACACCTCAAAAAAAAAAAAAAAAAAAAAAAAAAAAAAACCAAAACAAAAAACCCAGAAGGAATGAATAAAAGACCTTGTAAATGTCATCCCACATTGCTCTAGGATTTTGTACACTAGAAAAAACTTCTTTCTATCCCTTTCATCTCTTTATTAGCACCCCCTCTCTCTGACTCAAATGTCTTATAAACATACTCCGTATGAATTTTAGGGAGGACTGCTTACAAATCAACAATATAAGTAAACAGAGAATATGCTGATAATGTTGACATGGCTGCTAACCAGCAGGTAGCCAAAAAACAACTGAGAATCATGAAAATGTTAGATGCACATTCACAAATACAAACTGTTTTAAATAACCATAGTTGGCAGTAAAAAGTGATTTATTACAAGTATTTAATTTTCAATCTTCCAGCAGGTCACAGTAAAGGACATTAAGATCCAGTACTCTCTCCTCCAGATATAGAGCAATATGTTGCCAGTGTATTGAAAATTTTAATTGTTTTATAGCTGAAAACATATTTCATTATTAGTAAACAAGATGGCCTATTATTAACGTATAAAAACCAGAGGCCTACATTTTGAGATCTGCATTATCTGTTACATGAGACAAAAAGTGCATCAGTGATTTTAACAACTGCTGTCAGATATATTGGTCTTGAAAGCTTTATTTTTCCATATTTATAACAAAAGTTAAACATATTTAGACTAACTCATATTAGCCACTAACACGGACAAAAAACATGGACAAAACTAAGAGGCAAAAAGACCCCACAAAAATACTGATAGTCAGTATAGTCATTAACATGTATCTTCTTGACAGAAGCAAGGAAAACAACAGTTAGAAATTAATTACAGCACATTTAAGTGAGATGGCTAGACAGGTCACTAGAGGGGAGGTGATGGAAACTGCAAACACACATTCAACACCTTTTATTCTGCTGGGAACTTAATCCATTAAACTGTTTTCCTGTCCACTGCTCACAACTCTCTACCCATGTATGGAAAACATGATCAAATGTTCAGGATGGCTGCACCAACCTGATTTATCATCTATACCTTGATAAGAAGAAACAGCATTTTAGCAGTGAACGGACTCCACAAAAGATTTTTTACTCTGTTGGATAGTAAGTGTTTCTTATTCAGTGTCTGAAGTGCAGATCAAAATCCATTACAAATAATGATGAGACTCATCTTGCAAAGAAAAATGCTGCTTTTAAACAGAAATCCTCACTGCCTATGCAAAACAAACCAAATCTCTTACCTGGGATGTTTGTACAATAAAAATTCAATAATAATTTCAATGCATCTACTGAAAAGAAAATAAAGACAAAAACCCCCTGAGGCTAATGGATTCAGTATCATGTGAACAGCACCTAGAAATCCTGCACATTTTGAGGATTCTGTAGTCTAAGAAGATTTAAAAATTGTAGCACACAAGATTTTTTTCTGTGCCCAAGAGGCACTGGTCTGTATTTATGTTAAGATGTATATTTTAAAATTCAAAACGTAGTATCACCACTCTGTTATTTGGAAAGTGCTATAATGACAGCTATAGAACAAAAGGCATCCATGAAAAAACAGTTTATTTCAATTGAACATTTTTAAAGCAAAGTCAGTTTTAACACAAGACTGATCTTGACTCAAATAAACAACTCTTTTAACAATTTACTCTTCAAAATCTGCAAAACAATTTAAAGCTGATATTTTCCTTTTTCCATTCCAGTGGCACAGTGGACACTGCAATGCGGAACCACATATCGCTCACTTAATTTCAGTCTTGCACCTTGTATGTGTGGTTCTGATCCATTGCTGTGAAGAAGAGGCAGACAGCAGCTGTGATGAACACATGCACTCCCTCATACAGCAGCTTTGGTGAGAAGACACTCCATATGAACAGGTGGTAGCGCAGACCTGTCACCAAAACAATGTAGATGGCAACTGGAATTGAACGCATTAGAGCGTAGCAGAAACAGCCGTGACCCACTGCTGCAGAATTCCTGGGAACAAAAACAGAGGAGTTCACTCTCAGGTAAACTCAGAAAAGACATTGGAATTCCTCCCCTCTTCAGCATTATTTCACAACACAAGGATTATTCAAAGATCTCCACTTCGTGTTAGAAAACTGCTTGTTAATGCAATGATGAACCAATAAAGTTTGCTCTTGTCACCTCTATATATCCTATAATGTGTATGTCAGGTGTAAGCATAGCAATGTCATTGCAATAAAGGCACCCAGTAGTTCACACTTAAGATTGTTCTGTGCGTTAACGTATTTTATTCTGTCAAAGTTTCCATTAAACAGTTGCAAGACAGCTTTGTCTCCTGTTGGCCTTACAGTGCCATTCCACAGAAACTGAATGGTAAGAGGAAGAGAGGAGTACAGTACTCCTCACCAAGCTTCCTAACCTGTTCAACAATCAGATTGAGTGTGTGCCCCCCTTGTAAGGAGCATAAAACTTGTCAGAGTACACTGCTGCCCATAGCCAGCAACACAGTACAAAACAACAAAAAAATTGTGCTATTCAGAAACTTCTCAGAGCTAATTAATGTAACATTCTCCAAAGAATACCACATTCTTAGGTTCACAGGAGTGATACACTGCATTCCTGTCACAGCTGCTTAGCTCAGCTGGGTCCACTGCATCCCAAGAAATGTCTGCCCCATGTAACCTACATGGTCCAAATTTGCCACATTTATATATTTTGGTGGATTACAAGAGTCAGATGAAAATGGAATTGAAAAGGTTTTCTGCGCTTTGATTGTCCTCCCTCTCCTGAGGCACCAACTCAAATAAATTATGCTGGGTTGGCCCTGCCCAATTTACCCGAAATATATCTGCAGAGATTAATTCGTACTAGATTCAGATGTTTACCCCTTTAGAAAAACGGAAGGAAAAAATTATTTCACTGGAATAATAAGCGAACATTTTCCTCCCCCATCAAAATATTTCACATCATCAGATCTCAAAAGAACACACTGGCAAAGAGTGGAAATGTTTTACAGTGAAATCCTGATCTGAGAATCTGTTCAGCTCCTCCCAGTTTTTAATTCTAATCTTGTTCCAAGTAATAAAAATTTAACACGGCTAGCACTTCTGCAAGATGTTAATTAGTCACTTATGACTAAGTAAGCTACAGAATGCAGTATTTTACATAAACCATTAAACTTCTTATTCTTCAAATAAAAATAACTAGGATACTGTTTTCCAGTGAAGTCAAGATCTAAATTCCCAAGGCTTTCAGTAGAAGGAAGAACAGGTCATGAAAGCAAAGTTTTAAAATCAAGAACAGCAGGCATGAATGACTGAAAACATACACTCAGTTCACAGAAAACTATTTCCCTTGCTGCTTAGGCAAGGAAACTGCGACTTGGGAGTGAACTATACTGCTCCCTGTTTCTGCTTCTGTAAATAACCAGGTTTATGCTTAATAACTGATTTTGCTGAGAAGAATTAAATAAAGTGCAGTTCACTCAGTCTTAGCTGATTTCATCCTGCTATGAGTTAAAACAGTTTTTGTAGTAAAAGTAGCATTTGTAGTAGTCAGATAACCACTGAATAAACAGAGGAAACGTCTTTTCAATCAGACAAACAGGCATTTCTTGAAATCATTTTCTAGAGTTAAAAACGCACTTGGTACCATATAGATGAATCTCCAGCTCAATGCTACAATTTTTTCTGTATTCTGGCATCATAAAAATAGCTGTTTTTACTTATAGGATACCTCTACTTAAAAAAGCTCTCAGCACTCACTTCACCTCTCAAGATAACATAGACACCTACCTTCAGAAGGAAAACTTTGACAGCTTCACTGTACAATGCAGTAGTGCAATTTAGAGAAGACAGCAAAAGCATGCTGTATCCACAAAGTTACACTGCTGGTGGGATTCAACAGCAGAATAATTGGGTTTATCTCAGAGCTGTTGAAAGTGCTCACACATGCATCACTGTGGGTAGAGCACTGGAATGACTGAGCACAAGCAGTTAGACCTATCTGGCCTGATCCTAAGGCAACAGCTGATCCTAAGGCAACAGCTTAGCTCTTCAAGTACATCATCATTCTTTCCTCTTACTTTTGCCAGGGACAAAATTTGAGCAGCTAACAGTAATGCCTTTGTATGCTCCTTCTTCTCATTGTACAGACACAGTGCAGACAGCATCTCCAGACCACAAGGAAGGGAGCTACTGATAACATGACCATGACAATCCAGCAAGTTCAGCTGGTTTCTGAGTAAGTCCAAATAAATTAATCAGGAGAACAGAGAAAGCTGGCTGTGGGATGCCACCCACGTATCCTCATGTTTGTGATCTGGACCAGCCAGTAATGAATAACCTTGCAAATTCACAGGGCTGTTTTCAATTAAAATAATGGAAGACCACAGGATACATCTAAAGCACCAATCTGTAAGTAGTCCACACTTAATTGTCTCTTCAGCAATTAATACCTTCCATTATTTAAAAGAGAAGAGCACAGACAGATATAAACTGTGCACAATACCTCGTTGTTCTGACAAAAGCAGCCCACTATTAAGGCCTCTGCAAAATGCAACAGAAAGGAATACACAGCTTCTAATATTCAGCTCATCTAGGAAGTTAGCTTATGGGAACTTGAAAGAAAAATTTGTATGTGTTACAAATGACAAAGCATACCCAAACTTCATGTGAGATCCAGGAAAAAAACAATCTTTTTGGAGAGTGTTGTAGCAGAGAACACTACAGATTCAAATCACAAAACATGCTGTTATTAGCATGCAAACATCAAGTGTGGTCTAGAAAACATATCAGCTTTCAGCAAAAATTGTCTTTTTAATGGAAAATATTTAATATGGAGTAAAATACACCAAAGAAACAATTATATTAATAGGTTTACCACTTCTTTGGATATCTTAAACCTTATTTGTAGATGCTTCATCAGCAAATCTTTCACCTCTCAATCCATCTCTCAGGTGTTGCTAAGATGAGTAATACAAGGCTTGCAAAATGAAAAAATTACAATGCCAAAAAAAAAAAAAAAAAAAAGAAAAGAAAAAAGAAAAACTATTATTGTGAAAACATGTTCCTAGTTATATAGAATACTTGGCAGCTAGTGGCAACAAGTTTTGTAGCTTAAAAATCAAGCAAAAAATCTCCAAAGACAGCCCTACAAATGCATCCACAAAGAATTTTAAAATACACTTTATGGTATTTACAGTGCTCCAACCCTTTTTCCAACACACCATAGCAAATTACCAGTTCAGAAATATGCAAGCATACAAGGTGGAATACCCTAGTATTTTCTAGGGTTGGAGGAGAAGGGTCGTTCTGTAGGGTTTCAGTATGAATGTGCTGAATCCTTTCAATGTAAGCTATCCTCTAGCATTTCTGCCCTTCCACCCCCGTTTTCTAGCTGAATATCACTGCCTAAGTTATCTCCTACTGGAGATACTGAATTTGCCTATTTGAAGGCAATTTTTACTGAATTAACATCTTCTACAGTATTAAGTGGCACTTATCTGTCTAGGCATTCTGCAGTTTCAAAGATCTCCTGTTTAGTGCTCTCTGAAAAATACTTGGTGTTGTGGTGTATCTCCGTTTGAATGCTTTGTTCTGATACCCCTGTGCTAATGGTTCATTCCCAGTTAGTACCCTCCTCCCAGTTGCCAGTCTAACCCAATACCCGCCCCATTTTCCAGCAAATTCGCTGTAAATCCCACCTTGTGCCAACCCCCCTGCTTGGAAATCCGCTTTGGAAATCCCCTAATCTTAGAAGCCCCATTGGTTTGTTTAAATTGTTCCCTGCCCCTGTGTTTTCTCATTGGGTTATGTACTGTAAACCACACCTTGTGGCCCTCTCCCAGCCTTCCCCCATACTGCTTGAAAATTTGTACCTTCTCTTAGAACCTGTACCTTAGAACCTGTAGAAGTCCCTGCACAGCCAGTGTCTCTGTCTTTCGTCCCTGCCCCTTCCTTGGAATAAAACCTCCTTGGAAACCATGCGGAAGACCTCTCCCTCATCCTTGCCTCTGCTTGTGCCTATTGCCTCTGTGCTGTAGCACATCTGCTCTAGGCTGTATCCCTAATCTCCTTTTGGGAACAGCCCACTCTTGGCGTGATTCTGGGAGCTAGCTGTGACTCCAGCACCGCGCCAACTTGGCATTTTGTTCATCTGCCCCACATATACTAATGAAGGGCTGCACTCAGAAACAAACCATGTAGCATTCCAAATGTCTCCAACATCTTAGAGTATCTGCAATGTGTAAGACATTTCTCTGATCTAGGCAAGTATCAATCAGTTCAGCAGCAAGAATAAATTTGCTACATCTCTCCCACATGTCCCACTCTCACTGAGTATAATTCTACAATACTATTTTAGATTATAGAACACAATCCTGCATTGTCATGGAAAAACACTTTATATTTTTAGAAGTTCCAAGAGAACCAAGAGTCCTCTGGAAATTTACATTATTAACTCTGGTAGAAACTACCAATCAGAACAACTTTTTTAATGATATGAAGTCACAATTTTTGTCACCACACCCTATCAATGCATAGATGTCAAAAATGCTGGTTGCCAGCAAGATAAAAGAGCTGTAAAGTGTATTCTGCTGCCATGGAAATGATGGAACTTGAGGATGACTGATTTTCCTCTGCCCTTTGCATTCTCTTTCTCAGTAAGAAAGGCAGAGAAGGTACAGTAGAAGGTACCCAAGCAAGGTTGTGTCTGTGGCAGTAAGTCACAGGTGACTGTAGTACATGTGGACTGTAGTACAGGGTTCAGCAGGTTCTCACAAAGATTTAGCTGTAAAAAGCTATTAGGCCTTGAAACTTCAATTCTCTTCATTTCAGCATCAAGAGTACAAAAAATAGAATTGTATCAATGTTTTTTCCTCTTCTCACTGCTGGCATCATCAGTTGTGCTGAGAGCTTCACATCATCAAAAAAAAAAAAAAAAAAAAAAAAAAAAAACCAATCAAAAGCCCAACAAAAGGCCAAGAAAACAAAAAAACCCAAAAAAACCCCAGAAAACAAAACAAAACAAACACCAAAACACACACACAAAAAACCTCCCAAAACAGAATCACACACACACAAACTCCACAAAAAAACCCAACAAAACAAACCACAAACAAACAAAACAAATCTGCCTATTCCTGTTGACACTGGCCCAGATTTTACTGCAGCAAGGTATAACCAAACTGTCCTAAGAAGCAAAACACAAATCCTAAGTATTTCAAAGCCCAGCATTGGTCAATTTTCCAGTAGGCAAAAAACCTGAAGCATTTTACACTGGCATAATACATGCAAGGAATAACAAGGAAATTTATAGCTTGATTTTCTGTTAGGCTTTCCTGCCCATCTTTATAAACAAACAGTTATTCTTCATGATCTTAGCTAAAGCTGTAAAGAAAAATTGCATCCGACAATTGTTATCGATAGATGGGATCTGAAGAAATTTAACGGAGACTGTTAGTGTCCAAGTTATTTGATTAAGTTCAAATTTAACAGGTTAAAATATACCAGTAAAACAAGACACACTGACACTGACACAAGGCAATTCTAGAAAGGTAAAGCACAATTCATTTAAGTATGGATACAAAACTGGCCAGCAAGGCCAGAATGGGTGATCTGTGTTTTTTACTCAGTGTGGCAGCCAGTCACAAGTAGGGTCCCACAGTGAATGTTACTGAGCCCCAAACTGCTGAATGTTTTCATAAATAGTCTAGATGGTAGGATTGAAAACACCTTCACTAAAGTGCTGTTGACACTAAATTGGGTGTCGAGGTGGACACATTAGAAGGGAGAATTGTCTTATAGAGAGATCTGGTCAGGCTATCAAGAGCTGTATGAAGTTTAACAAAGTGCAAAGTCCTGCACCCAGGTTACAGGTAGGATGTATGTGGCCAGGAAACAGTGCTGCTGAAAGAGACCTGGGGGTACTGGGTGACAACATGAGTCAGCAGAGCACTGCTGCAGCAACAGCAAATCATGTCCTGGGCTGCATCCTCAGGGACACTACTGACAGGGAGAGATGTGATTATCCCAACTCTACTGAGTGCTTGTCAGGCCATACCTGTAGTATTGTGTCCAGTTCTGGTCCCCCATCCTTCCAAAAAGACATGGACAGGCTGGAGAGGCACTAAAGAAAGACTGGAGAGGATGAAAAAGCTCTACAGTATAAGACAATAGGTCTCTTCTTCATGGAGGAGGCTCAGGGAGACTTCATCATAGCATTCCTGTACTTAATTATTTAAAGATGGCAACAAAGGATGGAGGTGTTCTCCTCACCAGGTGGTGCATGGAGAAAACATAAGGCAATGGGTACAAGTTGTGCTGGGAGAGGTTTCATCTCAGTATAAGAATGATGAGAACATTCAATCACAGATACAATCTTGTCAGTGATCTGGTAGAGTCCCCATCACTGCAGATTTTCAAGACAAGACTGGACAGCATGCCAGATGATCTTCTGGAGGCTCCTGCTCCCAGAAAATAGTGAACCACATGATCTTTCAAGGGCATCTCCAAGCTGGGGTGTTCTGTGGTTCTGTGAAGCAATGCTCACTCTTCTGCACTGAGGGCAGAGTCAATTCTTTCTTGTATCTTTCCACTACAGTAACTATTTTTAAACTTGTGACTTAAATTAAATAACAGCTCTCTCCTCAAATTACTTCTGCCATCCCAGTAACACACACATTCAAGAAGAATTTGTTAACTTCAAGAAAAGGTGTGAGGAAAGAAGATAGAAAAATCCTAGATAAACGCAGAATGACAGTATGTTATGTACAGTCCTATCATAGCTACCAGAACCAAGTAGTTATGTTGGCCATAGAATAGATGAGAACAGAAAACTAATGGTGAAAAAGGAAAAAACTTGTAAGAATAGTAGGACTACACCAATACCAGCAAAAATACAGGTTAATATCTAGAAACAATGCTACAGTAAAGAGGTATGTAAGCAAAGGTCTACAAATATGACCCTCTCTTTTCAGTAGTGTTCTGAATGACTCTGCTTCTGCTTGAGCAGCAGCATAAACCACTCAGAGTCCAATATCATCAAGCAGCTCTTCCTAATTTAAGAGAGGAAACAAAGTTGGTACTATGCTCCAATCTGTTTCAGAATAAAGAGAAAGGAACATGCAAAGTACTGAAGAGGAAGGGGTATGGGATCATTTCTTCAGTGCACTGTGTATACTTCATGGATTGTATCAGAATATTGCTCCTAACTTTCTTCATAGATTTTTCTAACACAATGCACAGCATATTCATCTTCAGAGACTCTTTATTCCTTGTGGTGCAATGAGATGTCTTCTGGGATTACACAGGAATACTCTTACTAAGCCCAAGTGTCATACACACTTTTTACTTTGGCAAGTTTATAGGGGTACTGGATTTCTTAGTAATTCAGCTTTGTGCAAATTACTTTTAAGAACAATACTCAGCATTAGAATAAAGACTATAGAGCCCCACATACTTTCTCTGGAAAACAAAATGGATTACAGCATGACCTGTAAACCCATACCCTAAGATCTCCGCAAAGGATGAGACACTGCTAATACCATTAAGTGTAAAAGGAGCAGTGAACAAAAATGGTTGCATCTCGGGAAGTAATTAATTGTAAGACCAATCTGATTTTTGATGAAAATACCTTAATTTAGTAGCTACAGACCCTCTTCCTAGCTGACAAGACAGACAAATCAGCACAAGATTTTTCATGGCAGAGTTTTGGTGATACTGTAATTGTAATGGCTCTGAGACAGAAAATATAGACAGTACACAACTTTCAGAAGACTGCAGATGTTAATTGGCACTTAGAGGGGAGGGAGGGAGGAAGAGAGGGAGGGAAGGCAGGAAGGAAGGAAGGCAGGAAGGAAGGGAGGAAGGAAGGAAGGAAGGAAGGAAGGAAGGAAGGAAGGAAGGAAGGAAGGAAGGAAGGAAGGAAGGAAGGAAGGAAGGAAGGAAGGAAGGAAGAAGAAGGAAGGAAGGAAGGAAGGAAGGAAGGAAGGAAGGAAGGAAGGAAGGAAGGAAGGAAGGAAGGAAGGAAGGAAGGAAGGAAGGAAGGAAGGAAGGAAGGAAGGAAGGAAGGAAGGAAGGAAGGAAGGAAGGAAGGAAGGAAGGAAGGAAGGAAGGAAGGAAGGAAGGAAGGAAGGAAGGAAGGAAGGAAGGGAGGGAAGGGGAGGGAGGGAGGGAGGGAGGGAGGGAGGGAGGGAGGGAGGGAGGGGGAGGGAGGGAGGGAGGGAGGGAGGGAGGAAACAGGTGGGGAGAGAGAGAGACAGAGTCAGATGAAAACTTCACCCCTCTGTGAATGCCAACGTCGTCCCGGTGACACTCTCCATCAGGTCTCCTTGGTGCTGAGGGTCCCCCAAGAACACGGAGCTGAGCACACTGACAGACACTTGGGCCAGGGGAACACCCAGGTACCTGTCCTGGCTGGGGGAAGTTTGACACAGTCTCTTGGAGCACACTCTGCATCTGGGGCATCACTCTGCATCCCGTGCAGTGCTCTGCTGCAAGGCCTGAACAATGAGCATGGGAAGTGCTCTGGGGCTCTCGGAGGGATTATGACTCGTCCCCACTGCCTCTGCTTCTCATTCTTCTTGTTCTTCTTATTCTTCTTGTTCCTGCTAATGTTCTTCCTTGTCTTTGTCCTTGTCCTTGTCCTTGTCCTTGTCCTTGTCCTTCCTCTTCTTCTTCCTCTTTTGCTTTTCCTTATGCTTTATTTTCTGCTTTTTCTTCTTAGGCTTTTTGTCTTACACTTTTTCTTACATTTTACTTAAACTTTTTCTTATTCCTTTCTTTCTTTCTTTCTAGTCTTATTCTGATTTTTTCCTATTTCTGTTCTTATAGATTTGTTTTCTTTTACTTGTTCCTATACTTACTCAAATTGTCATTCCTATTCTTATTTTTTTCTTCTTATTATTTTAATTCTTCTTATTTTAAATTTTATTTTCTTTTTCTAATGCTTTTGTTTATGTGTTTTCTTTTTCTATTGCTTTTTGTCTTATGCTTTTTCTTACTCTTTTACTTAAGCTTTTTCTTATTCCTTTCCTAATTTTATTCTATTCTTATTCTTATTCTTATTCTTATTCTTATTCTTATTCTTATTCTTATTCTTATTCTTATTCTTATTCTTATTCTTACACTTTTTTAGTACTACTTCTTCTTCATCTGCTTCAACTTCTAACGGTTATTTCTAATATTCCTATTCTTACTCCTTATCTTTTTATGGGTTTTTTGGTGCTTTTGTTCTTTTTTTGGTGTGGGGTTTTTGGGTTTTGTTTTTTTTTTTTCTTTACTACTACTGTTTCTTAAACCAATCTTTCATTTTGTTAGAATTGTGTGTGTTGCAGTCTGGCAGTGTGTGGTCGTGTCCTGGGAGCAACACCTCCTGTCTGTGCCCAACCCTCATGGAGAAAATGCCAAAGGATCAGCATGGAATCCCTTCCAGAGGAGAGCAACCAGCATTAGACTCCAGCAAGGGAAGGTACAGGTTCAGTATCAGAAACAATCGTCCCCTGACTGGGTAGTCATGGGAAAAGAGGAAAATACAAAGGTGAAAAGAATGTGCATGAATGACACTACATGTGCAACAGAAATAAGGAAAGTGGAGAAACTGGGCAAGAGAATGGGTAGGGGAAGAGCACTGGAGGGAGAGAAGGGAAGTTAGATGAGTAAAGTTTGACAGGAGGAGAAGATGACGTGGAAGCAGAGGCTGCAAAAGAAAGGAGTGAAAAGGGAGAGAGGGACAAATAGGAAGACAGAGTGAGGCAAGGAAAAGTATGGATGGGGTGGCATGACATTGGGAGAGACAACGACTGAGTGTGAGAGCAATGAGGGGACTGAGGGAGGAGAAGAGAAAATGGGATTTAAAAAGAGGGGACAAAAGAGGAACAGAAATGACAGAAGCAGCAAGCAAAGACAATAAGATATGCAAAGGAAGAAGGAAAGTGAGAATCAGGATTTCAGAGATTTGGAAAGGAGTATGTGGGATAGACAGACTGACTGAGATCCAAAGAAACATAAATAGAAGCAGGGCAAAGAAAGCCAGAGTGGGATTGGGAGAGGAGAAAAAAACAGGAGTGAGAAGAGAATAAAGTGAGTCAGGAAGAGGGGAAGAAGAGCAAAGGTAAGAGAGCAAGAAAGATGGAAAGAAGAGTGAGAGGGAAAGGGCAAGCATAGGCAGAGGACAGGGGAACAAACAAGAGGACATAGAAAAGAGGGACGGGTAGCACAGTGAGCATGACATGAGGTAAAGAACGAAAATTGCAAGAGCGAGATACAAAAACCCACAGGGAAGCAAGAAACAGAAGCAAAAGAGGATGTGCAAAGGAGAGGAAAGCCCTCATATGCAAGAAGAGGGAAAGAGTTTGATGGAAAGAAAAAGTATAAGAGAGAGGGAGCACAAGAAGGAAAAAGAGGAAAAGTGCATGTAAGAGAAAGGGATAGCAAGCTCATGTGCAAGAAAAATGCTCAAAATTAAGGAAAGAATACACAAGAAAGTAGAATTACACAAAATCTGTAAGAAACTATAAAGCAGACACATGAGAGAGTTAGTGTATGCATGAGGGGGGAAGAATGCAAGACAGAAAGTACAAGGGGTAAACATGAGATACAAAGCAAGTCTGACACAGAGAAAGCATGCAAGATAAGAAGGGAAAAAGAGAAAAAAAAAGAAAGCATAAGGCAGACAAAATTAGTCAAAAAGCTGAAAAATCCAAACTCCCAACCAATCATGTGTGTTTGCCCTGGAACTCCAAACTCTCTATTTAAAAACAATTCACAAGAATAAAACACTTTTGTCACATGGATCAAAGTGGTGTGTCTTTGTCTCCTGGCACCAGCTAACGTTACAATGTGTGACTTTAAGGCATGTGAAGTACAGGGGAGAGAGCAGACAGGAAAACAGGCAAAGGAAAAAGGGAAAGCATGATGAGACAGCAATTATAACATGGCACGTGATAGAGAAAGGATAATGTAACTTAGAGAAAGAAATCATAAGAAGAAAGGGCAGGAAAGTACATCAATGAGAAAGTGATAGTGCAAGAGAGAGGACGTACTGTGTGCTGGGGAGGAAGGGTAAGCTCACACATTAAAGGAACACTGCATGGCAGAAAAGTGGTTAGAAGAGAGAAAGTGGGGAAGATAAATCAAGACCTTATTGGAACATGTGAAGAGGGTCTTAGAGAGGAAGAGATGTACAGGACAGAGGTAAAACACATAAGAGAAGAAAGAAAACCTTTCCCGACAGGAAGGAAGAGAAAGCATGAAAGAGGGACTGAAAGAGGATCAGATAGATGTTCAGTCAAGAGGGAAATGGGCACACAAGAGAGGAACATATTTTGATTGAGAAAGACCAAGAGAGTATAAAAGTGATAAACATTCACAGCAGAGACAAGGGACACTTGAGCAAACAAGAGGTAAAGCCTGTATAGGAAGTGAAAGATCCTATCAGAAAGGGAATGCATATGATAGAGCAGGAAACTGAGGAAGAGAAAGCACATGAGAGAAAGATGAAAAACAACAGGAGGGAAAGCATACCAGGGACACACACTGAATGTGTCTGTGGGTGTGAGCATATACATCTGTGTGAGCGCAGAGAGAGATAAAATGCACAAGAGAAAGGAAAGAAGCCACAGAAAGAATGAAGAGGTGTCAGAGAGGGGAAAGGCAGGAGAGATTGATGAAAAAATGAGATGGAACTTATGTAGAAGATATTTTTATTAGGAATACACATGTGGAGGATCACAATCATGACAGAACAGGAAAGTACACAAATGAGACATAAAGTTTTCAAGTCGGCACAGGAAGGGAGGAAAATGACTGCATAAGGAAGGGAAAGTGCACCCAAGAGGGAAAGTAAAAGCAAGAATGAGAGGGTAAGAATAATGAATAGAGAGGAAGCGGAAGACTGTTAGATGGGGAAAGCGTATCAGAGAGGAAAAATACATGCAGAAAAAGGGGGACACGATATAGAGAGAGAAGGAAAGCACGCATGCAAGGGAGTAGAAACTTGAATGACAGAGTGTGAGGCAGAGGGAGGGAAAATATACACAATAGAGAAAAGTGTACAAGGGCAGGCAAGGAAAACTGCAGTAGACCAAAGAAAAATCACACGCAACAAAGTAAAGGCATGAGGCAGAGAGTACTCTAGGAATTGAAAGCATTAACCAAAAGGAAAGCATAAAAATAAACAGGGATGGAATGTATGAAAGAGAGACAGAAAGCATGAGCAAAAGAGGAGAAGAGGGGAAGTGAAAGAGCAAGTAAAGGCACAGGTAAGAAAAAGACAAAGTGCACAAAATTAGAAAAGTACAAGCAAGAGAGACTGGGATACTGTTCAACTGAAACTTAATGTGGTCAAGAGAAAGCATTAAAGACAATGAAGTATAAAAGAGTCAACCCACAATAAAAAGGTAAAAAAAGTGAGGAGTGCAATAGGGATAGGAAAGTGCATATGCAGAAAAGTAGGAGCCAAGAAAAGCATGGTAGAAAGGGAAGCCCTGTGAGGAGAGTGTGAGAAAGCAAGCAAAAAAGTGATAGAGGGAAGTGTGTGAAAAAGTAAAAGACGGTAAGAGGGTGAAAGACGTCTGATAGGGGAAGTAAAAGGTACAGCGGGTGGGAGGTAAGGGATGTCCAGAGGGAGGTGAAGAGAGTGCAAGGGAGAGGGAAACATGCCAGCAGAGACAGACTGATGGGGAAGAAGCATGTGGGAGTGACAGAACCTGTGTATGCCGAGTGCCAAGGTGCACGAGAGGCAAGAAGAGTAAGGAAGCAAGAGAGGGAGTGTTAGGGTGAGTTTTGGTGGGAAAATGAGGGGGCAGTAAGATGAATTAAATTACGGAGGAGAGGAATGCAAAGAGAGAGGGAACTACCAAGTAGAGAGTAAGAGGAGTGCTACTGAGTGAGAGACACACAGGAAGCACAGAGTGACAGCATGTGCTAGGGCTAAAGATCATGAGAGAGAGGGAGGGAAGGAGCACAGGAAATTGACAGTAGGAGTAAGAGAGGAAGTACAAGCAGAGAACAGGAGAACCATGTGCCTTGTACAGCAATGCAAGAAAGGGGGGGAGCAGAAGAGCAAAGTGACAGAGGGCAAGGGCATGCAAGAGAAAGATGACACACACAAATGAGTGAAGGCATGCAAGTGAGAGACAGAAAGCAAAAGAAGGGGTCAAAGTGCATCCAAGAGAGAGAAAATGCATACTCAAGAGAGAGGACACGAACACTGAAGACAGCAGTAAGGGCATCTGACAGAGAGATAAACATACTATGAGAGATGTAAAGCCAGAGGAAGCGTGAAGGGCAGCAAGTGGGACAAGGACAGAGAGCAATAGAGAGAGAGGTAGCAAGTTAGGGAGGGAAAGCGTAAGCCAAAGACTGGAAGCACAAGCAAGAAGGAAATCCAAGAGGAAAAAATGTGAGAAAGGTGGGAAAGAATTAGAGAGGAGGTTAGTGAGAAAGACTTGACACAAGATAAAAAAGGAAAAAGTAAAGCAAAAGGGAAAGAAAAAGCATGCAAGGGAAGCAAAGCATTAGAAGGTGAGCACAATGTGCATGCCCAAGACAAAAACCACATGCCAGACAATAAACTGGATGACAGCATGAGGGAAGATGTGTGTGGCAGAGGGAATACGGATGAGGTGAAGATGGGGAAGGGGTGTGAGAAAGTGCAATGTGAGCAGAACACAACATCAGTAAACCATGCAAAGTTCAGGGGAAGCACATGACAGAGAGAGGCACAGCAGGTGAGAGGGAAGCAAATCATATACTACTGGGAAAGTGTGTGAGAAATATGAGGCAAGTGACAGAAGGTGGGAGTTGAAGAAAGAGAGATGTAAGGGGGAACTGAGGACAATAAGAAAGAAGGAATGAGGCGAGAGGGAAAGCTAAAGAAAAAGAGAGGGAGCAACAAATGATGAAGTGAGAGAGGGAACAGTAACACTAGATGAGACAGAAAGCTCAAGTGGCATTGAAAGTGCAAACATGAAAGGTAATTTTGTGAGACAGCATGCAAGAGAGGTAGGAAGACACAGAACTGAAGAATAGTAATGCATGTGAGAGAGGGGAGTGCCAGAGAATGAGAACAGCAAGCAAGGAAAAGCACAGATGGAGATAATGTAAGCATGACAGGCAGAATTCATGTGAGAGGGGAAACACAGGAGAGTGAGAAGGATGCATGTGAGAGGGAGGCTGTTGAGACAGACAGGCACAAGGTGCACCACACACGGGTAAAGGGCACACAGAGAGGAAAAGGGTGTGGAAAGCCAGTGAAAGGGAAAGTTGAGGAAAAAGGTAGAAGTGAAGAAGAGGGAAAGAGGCAAAATGTCAGAAAGGCAAAGCAAATGCAAATACCAGGAGGTGGAGGGAGGAAAAGAATAGGTAAAAACAGAAGCAAGAGGAAAATAAAATCAAAAGAGAGAAGAGTGTGAAAGAGAGATGAAGCATACAAGAGAAAGGAATGTAAGGTGAAGAGATTAGAACAGAAGACATTGAGACAGGGAACCACCTGAGAAAGAATAAAGTTACAGGACAGCAAAGGCACAAGAGAAATGCCAAATGAGAGAGGTAAAATGAAAGTAAGAGAGAAAACACTGGAAAGAGTGAGGAAAGGCATGTCTGAGAAAGATGGGATGAAGGAGACATGAACAAGTGTGCCAATTAGAAAGGGAATGCATGTGGAACAATGAAGGGAGAGAAGGAAGTGGTAGGGAAAGGAAGAGTGCTGGTAAGCACGAGTTGGGGAGAAGGGACCAGAAAGAGGGGGGTGGCAACAGACACAAAGCATGAGAGAAAGAAGAAAAGCACACCTAAGAGACTGAAAACACAGGCAAGAGGAAAATCACATCAGGAAAGCAGGAGCAAGCAGAAAATCACATCAGAGAACGGGCAAGTATACCAGAGAATACAACTGCAGGAGAGACAGGTGAAGCAACTCCACAACAGCAGGCAAGCATCTGAAAAAGGCAAGGCAGGAGCACAGCAGGTATAGTGCATGCAAGAGATCAATCGAAAGATGGAGTGACCAAGACAGGAAGAATGCTTGAGAGAGAAATCTGTGATGAAAGGGGCAACAAGTACATCAAGAAGGAAAAGCATGCCTGAGGCTAAGGGGCAAATGATAGAGATAAAGAGATAGGGATTGCATAGGGAAAAGAAAAGGATACTTAGGGAGAATCACAGAATCAGCTAGATTGGAAAAGACCTTTGAGGTCATCCAGTCCAACCTATGACTTAGCACCACCTTCTCAACTAAACCATAGCACTGAGTGCCACATCCAGTCTTTCTTTAAACATGTTCAGGGACAGTGACTTCACCACTCTCCTGGGCAGATGATTCCAGTGCCCAATCACTCTTTCAGTGAAGAATTTTTTTCCTGAAATCTAACCTAAAGTTCCCCTGGCACAGCTTAAGACTCTGTCCTCTCGTTCTGTCAGTCATTGGCTGGGAGAAAAGGCCAACCACCATCTGGCTACAACCACCTTTCAGGCAATTGTAGACTGGTAAGATCTCCCCTGAACCTTCTCTTTTCCAGGCTAAACAACCCTTGCTCCCTCAGCAACTCTTCACAGGACCTGGTCTGGTGTCCCAGACCATTCAGAAGCCTTGTTGCCCTTCTTTGGACATATTCAAGCATCTCAACATCCTCCCTGAACTGAGGAGACAGAACTGGACACAGCACTCAGGGTGTGACCTCACCAGTGCTGAGTACAGGGGAAGAATGACCTCTCTGCTCCTGCTGGCCACACTATTCCTGATCCAGGCCAGGGGTCACTGGCCTTTGTGGCCACCAGGGCACACTGCTGGCTCATGTTCAGTGGCTGTCAACCAGCACCCCCACGCCCCTTCCTGCCTGGGCACTGTTCAGCCACATTGTCCCAGCCTGTAGTGCTGCAGGGGGTTATTGTGACTCAAGGGCAGGACTCGACACTTGGACTTGTTAAATCTCATATTTTTTGACTTGGCCCATCTATCCAGTCTGTCCAGGTCCCTTTGCAGAGCCCTCCTACACTCCAAGAGATCGACACTCGCTCCCAGCTTGGTGTTATCTGCAAATTTACTGATAGTGAACTTGATCCCCTCGTCCAGATCATCAATAAAGATATTAGACAGGAACCTGGCCCAAGCACAGAGCCCTGAGGTTCACCACTGGTGCTGATCCCCAGCTGGATGCAGCACTTTTCACCTCCACTCTCTGGGCCTGGCCATCCAGCCAGTTCCTAACCCAGCACAGAGTGCTCCTGTCCAAGCCATGGGCTGCAGCTTTCCCAGGAGTGTGCTGAGGGAGACAGTGTCAAAGGCCATGCTGAAGGTCCAGGTACACAACACCCACAGCCTTTCCTGCATCCACCAGGTGGGTCACCTGGTCATAAAGGGAGATCAGGTTGGTCAGGCAGGACCTGCCCCTCTTCAATCCGTGCTGGCTGGGTCTGATCCCTGACCATCCTGTAGGTGCCGTGCGACCACACTCAAGATGATCTGTGCCACAATCTTGCCAGGCACTGAGGTCAGGCTGTCAGGCCTGTGGTGCTCTGGATCTTCCTTCCTGCCCTTCTTGTGGGTGAGTGTCACCCTGGCCAGCTTCCAGTCATCTGGGACCTCCCCAGTGAGCCAGAACTGTTGGTAAATGACGGAGAGCAGCTTTGCAAGCTCATCTGCCAGCTCCCTCATCACCCTGGGATGGATCCCATCTGGTCCCATAGACCTGTGAACATCTAACTGGCTCAGCAGGTCTCTGACTGCTGCCTCCTGAATTATATGGGGGCTGCTTTGCTCCCTGTCCCCATCCACCAGCTCAGGAGGACAGCTGGCCTGAGGACTGTCTTACTGTTGAAAATTGAGGCAAAGAAGGTGTTAAGTACTTTTGCCTTTTCCTCATCTTCAGTTAATAAATTCCCTCCTGCATCTAATAATGAATGGAGATTATCCTTGACCCTCCTTTGCCATTAATATTCATAAAAAGTTTTTTATTGTCCTTCACAGAAGTGGCCAGATTTGAGTTCTAACTGGGCTTTAGGCTCTCTGATTTTTTCCTACATGATCAGCAACTCCCTTAAACATTTCCTGAAATACCTGACCCTCCTTCCAAAGGTGATACACTCTCTTGCTTTTCCTTAGTTCCTTCAGAAGTTCGTTGCTCACCCAGGCTGGTTGTCTTCCTTGATGGCCTGCTCCTATGCCTTCCAGATTTCTGTTTGAAGCATCCCCATCCACCCTGGACCTCTTTGTTTTTAAGAGCTGCTTCCCAAGGAACTCCATGAATAAGTCTCTTGAATAGGCCATAGTCTGTCCTCTGGAAGTCCAGTGAAGAAGTTTTATTGATACTCCTCCTTGTTTCACCAAAGATTGAAAACTCTATAATTTCATGGTTCACTATGCCCCACAGCCTCTAACCACCACATCTCCTACCAGCCTTTCTCTGTTTGCAAACAGCAGGTCTTGCATCGTCCCTCCCCTGGCAGGCTTGCTCACCAGATGTGACACGAAGTTGTCCTCCACACACTCTAAGAACCTCCTAGACTGCCTCTTCTCTGCTGTGTTGGGTTCCCAGCAGGTATCTGGCAGGTTAAAGTCACCTACAAGAACTAGGGCGGGTGATTGTGAAACATTTTCCAGCTGTTTATAGAACAGTTCATCCACCTCTTCTCCCTGGCTGGGTGGTGTATAACAGACTCCCACCAGGATGGCAGCCTTGTTGGCAGGCCCCATGATTCTGTCCCAAATGCACTCAACTGTGCCATCATTAATCTAGAGTTCTGTGGCGTTGAGAGTCCCCCCTAATATACAGAGCCACCTTTTCACCTCTTCTCTCTCACCTATTTCTTCTGAAGAGCTGCCAGCCATCTATTGCAGCTCTGTGAGTCATCCCACCATGCTTCCATGATAGTGACTACGTAATAGCTTTCCTGCTGTACCATGACTTCCAGCTCCTCTTGTTTGTTACCCATGCTGCGTGCATTAGTGTACATGCACTTCAACTTGGCTGC
This sequence comes from Muscicapa striata striata, assembly GCA_030060385.1. Taxonomy (NCBI): domain Eukaryota; kingdom Metazoa; phylum Chordata; class Aves; order Passeriformes; family Muscicapidae; genus Muscicapa; species Muscicapa striata. Next base: position 293,004 of record JAREIS010000465.1, on the reverse strand, counting down.
TGATTTCACCCCTGACTCCAGCTTACCACCCATGGACTTGTTTCTGGAGAGCCTAGTTGCATCCCCTTCCTCCTCTGAACCTAGCTGAAAGCCCTATAAATGAGTCCTGCCAATTAATGAATTCAAGAATCCCTTTGTCCTTAACAGACAGATGGAGCCCATCTGGCTCCAGCAGGCCAGGTGCTGTAAAAATTGCCCCATGATCAAAGAACCCAAAATTCTGCTGATGGCATCAGCCCACTGATGTTTCTCCTGTTCCTTTCATCATTTGTCCCTGCCACTCAAGGGACTGAGCAGAACATCACCTGTGCTCCTACGCCATGAACCACTTGACCCAGGCCCTAAAGTCTCTTTTAATTGCCCTGACACTCCTCTTTTTAATCCCATCACTTCCAGCCTGGAGTATCTGCAGTGGGTAGTAATCAGAGGGCCAAATCAGCCCAGGAAGTCTCTCAGTGATATCCCATATCCATGCCCCAGGGAGGCAGCGAATTTCCCTGTGGGATGGTCCAGTCAACATACAGGGCCCTCTATTCCCCTTAGAAGGGAGTCACCCACTACAAGTACCCTTCTTTTTAATACTAGAGGTACTCATCCATCTGACAGATAAAGCGTAACTGGGAGGTTCCTCTGGCCAGATTATTTTCTTCAATGTCACCTGGCTGAACCTCTGGATCCAGGGCCTCATACCTATTCTGAAGTGACACATGGGTAGGAGATGGGGCTTGAGAGGAATTTTTATTAAGTCCCCAAGTAGGGACCCATTTCCAGTCTCCTCCATCTACTAGGTCTCCTCCTTCTGCCTGATTGTAGGAGGCACGGGAGTTCTTTGGCTCCTGGTGGGCTTCTCTCAGGGATGGAAGGGTGAAACGACACAGTATTTCACTTTCCCTTTTGACTTCCTCCTTAAGCTTGGCCACCAGACAGATGACATTATTCACCTGTTCACACTGTAGGCGGGTGTCTCCTGCACCATTCCCTGGTACAGTTGACAGGCTCCAAGACTCCTTACAGGAAAGGGTCTGGACAGACACGTCCTTCTTGGGGGGTTCCGTTTGAGTTGGCACACTTTTACTAGCTATGGCTTTTGATTGTTTGGAGACTATTGCTGAAAAAAAAAAACCAAAACCAACCAACAAAACCAGAACCCAAAATAAAAATCCCACTAGCAGGAGGATGACTGCATCCTGCCTGCACGAACTGCCATGCCACTCCTTCAAATACGTGGCACACCCTGTTCACTATGCTCACTAGAGCCTTCTTTTAATCACACCTCCAACGGCCAGAGGAAGCCTCCCCCTGCACCTGAATGGCTGCCAGAGGAAGGGGACCACCTGCTCATCTCCCTTTGAGAGAGATCTGAGAGGAAAGGGGAGAACAAGCACATCAGGGAGGAAGAGCATGCCTGAGAGTAAGGTGCAAATGATAGAGACAAAGAGAAAGAAATAGCAAGGGCAAAAGAGAAGGATACTTAGGGAGAAGTAAGGCTGGCAAGCAATGGGAAGAGATGGCAAGCAACAGTAGTAGAGAAAGTATGAGCAAGACATTGCAAGCATGAACAAGAGGGAAAGTGCACACATTAGAAAAAGGTGTCTGAGATGGAAAAGCACCCAAAGGGGAGGAAAGAATGACAGAGAGAAGAGTGGGAAGAGGAAAGTGCAAAAGAAAGTAGCAGCACTCAAGAGAGGCAAAGCATGTGACAGAGGGACAAAGGACATGTCAGCAGCAGTGTGAGAGAGGCAAAGAAAGTAAATAAGGAAGACCACGTGAGAGAGTGAATGTGAAAGGGAAAATGTCTGAGATAAGAGTAAAAGGAGAGTAAAGAGAGACCGACTGGGGAAAAGGGAATATCAAAGGAGAGACAGAGTAAGGGGGAAGGGAGGGGAGGAAAAAGATACAAGAGATTGAAAGGGGAAAGTGAGAGAAAGAAGGAGATTGAAAAAGAAGGGGATAGAGGGATAGCATGAAAGAAGGTGAGGAAGCACAAGAGACAAAGTATGAGGGAGGAAAGGTACTAGCAGGAGAGAAAAGGATTGTGTAAAGTATGTCAGGGAGAGGAAGAGAGAGGAGTAAGAAAGAGCAAGAAAAAGAAGAAGCACATGCAAACCTGGGAAACTACAAAGAGACACAAAGTGCATGTGACCAAAAATAAGCACCTGAAAGTGGGAAAGCTAAGAGAGAAGAAAGTAGACAACTTTGGGAAAGTATGGGAAAGAGAAGGAAAATATGCCAGGGGAAAGATTATACAGGTGAAAGGTAAACCAGAGATATAGAGAGAACAAATGAGAGGGGTATAATGGAAATAAATAAAAATAAAAGGAAAATAAATCAAGCTGGAGAGAGAGAGAGAAGAGTGTGGGGGAGAATGTAAGTGAGTGGGTGAAGGGGGAAGCAAGACAGATATGTGTATAGCAAGGCTTTGCAAGGGCTCATGCAAGAAAGGCAGGATAATCACAAAGCACAAGAAGCAAGAGCAAAAGGAAAACTGAAAGCAGGAGATAGGAAAATTGTGTAATAGAGAGAAAGCACGTTACATGAGGAAAGAGACTGGGAATGCAATACAGAGAAAGAAAATGCAAAAGAATGAGAAGGAAGCACAAGGAAAAGAAACATACAAGAGAATCAAAGCACCTGAGACACAAAACCAAAGCATAAGAGAGTGCTGAAGTGTGTTCAAGAAAGTGACAGTGCATCCAAGAGACATAGGGATAGTGGGGGGCATGCTGTGCAGTAAAGGAGGGGTAATGAACCAAAGAGAGATTAAGAGTATAAATGAGGGCAATAAAGAATGTTTCAGAAATGGAAAAGTATGCAAGGGATGGGAAAAACATAAGACTGAACAGCAGAGCAAAAGAGGGAGAGGAAAAGTGAAGCAGAGTAAGAAAGAGAAATGCAAAATTAGGAAGGATGAGGTGGGGGAAGAGTGTGTCCAAGAGAGAAGACAAGAGAAGGGAAAGGGTTGAAAAGAAGGAAAGTGCATAGGGATAAACACACATACCACAATAACACAACATTCAGAAATGTTGTAACATTCAGAAATTCAGGTAACATGAGAGAGAAGTGAACCATCAACGGGGTAAAGTGATGTAAAGAGAATGTGTGTTAGGGAGAGGTGCAGCAGGAGAGGAAAGGTGAAAGGAAGCAAGTGCACAAGGAAAGGTGAGCTAGTTGGAATGTGTGCATGGAAGAGAGGAGAGAAAACATGGAAGACGGGGAGAAAGTGAGAAACCACGAGAAAATAAGCATGTTAGAGGGAGTACTAGTGAGTGTGCATGCATCAAGGAGATAAGGAAAACAAGACAGAGAAAAAAACCATAGTCAAGAGGGGAAGCTTACCAGAGAGTGGGAAAATACATCCCATAGAATGGCAAAGCACATACAAAAGAGAGAGAAAACATGTCTGAGACAAATGGAAGGCACAGGAGAGAGTAAGCAAGAGAGGGAGGAAGTGAGCAATTGGGAATGAAATAGTGAACAGAGGACAAACAAGAAGCCACAAGCATTACAGCAAGTGTGTGCACAAGAAAGCAGAAAGTTCTCAGTGATGGAGTGGCATGTGAGTCACAGGCAAAGACAGTTTGAGAGAGAGGTAAAAGGAGGTGGGGGGACAAGGCAGTTGAAGACAGAAAATCAAGCAAAACAAGGTGGGTAGGAAGGGCATGGGATGAGGAAAAGGGAATGATAAAGATGAAAGGGAAAGAGAGAAAAAAGGGAAATATGAGAGAGGGACAGCAGCAGGTAGTAATGAATAGCACAAGAACAAGAAAGCACAAGTGTGAAGATGCAAGTAAAAGAGGAAAACTGCAAAAGCAGGAACATGTTAAGAGGAAGAGGAAAAACCTATCAGAGAGAGAGAGGGAAAGCACATCTCAAAAAGAAGGGGAATTTGGAGACAGAAGAGAGAAAAATACATAGGGAAAGTAAGAGCAAGAGAAAGAGAAGTCAATGGGATGACAGCAAGGAGGAAAAGTGAGGAACACAGAAAAAATAGAAAAGAAACATACAAGAGCATGAAGAACATAAGAGAAAAGCAAACCAAAAGAGAAGCAAGATGTGTGAGAGGCAATGTATGTGAGAGAAAGCATGTATAAAGTTGTAGGAGAGGGGAGGGTTTCTGTGAAAGAGAAGGCTGATCAGAAGCACATCTACAAGAAGGATACAGTTTCTTTGGGAAGGGGACAACATGGCCAAGAGAGATTCAAAGGTTGAGAGGTAAGAAGGAATTGACTGAAAAAAACCACACTACTAAGAGGGAAAATAGGGAGAGAGATAGACAAACAGAAGACAGAGAGGAGTCCAGAGAAAGCCTAAGACAAGGAGAGACAAAGGCAGAAGCTACATAAAGAGAAGAAAAATAAGAGTGAGACAGGGAGGTAATTTGTGTGGAGGGGGGGAGAGAAAACACATCTAAGACAAAGGAAAAGCCCAAGAAACAGATGGATAGAGAAAGGAAGGCAGTGGGATGCTGAGAGCAAGAAATAGCAAGCAGTGTAGGGAAAGCACAAGCAATGGAATGAAAGCATGAAAGAGAGGGAAAGTGCATGTGAGAAACTGTCAGAGAGGTGGGAAAGCACATGAGGAATGGAGAAAGTGAAAGAGGCAAAGCAAGGGAGAATGTAAAAAGTCAAGCATGGGAAAAACATCATGCAAGAAGCGAAGAGAGTGAGAGGTAAAACATGTCTGGAAGACAAGAAAAGCTGCAGGGCAGGGACACAAATGAGAGAGGAAAAGCTCATCTCAGGAAGGCAGAAAGATAGAAGACAGAGCAGAAGAGATGAAGGAAGAGGACAGAGGCCTAAGAGATAGAGACTGATAGGGAAGAGGGAGGCAAAAAAGAGATGCAGTGTGAGAGAAAGTTATGGAGGGAGAGGAATGGTTGGGGGGGTGTGATTGAGAAGGAGGGATAGTGAGCAGAAGAGAGAAGTACAGTGAGGCAGAGAGCTGGACGGTGAGTGACACAAGGGATAGTAAGATCCAGAAAGCTGTAGTGAGACAAACTGCAAGGAGAGAAAAACTGAAAGATGGAAATGCATGAGAGAGAAGAATGCTAGACACTATAGCAAGAGAGACTAGGAAAATAAAATGCCTAAATCGACACATTAACTGCAAAGCAGCAAAATGTGCATGAGGGAGACAGAGTGGCAAAGCACACACACAAGAGACAAAGTGCACATGCATAAGAGGTAAAGCATGAGCACAAAACACTGAGGAGGGAGAGGCAGAAAGAGAAAAAAAGAGAGAAAGGCAAAGCAAAAATGAGGGAACAGCAGAGCATGTGACAAGTAAAGCTGACATGAGAGACAAAGTATGTGAGAGAGTGGCAACAAGCTTGTAAAGATGACATCATGCAGAAGGGAATGAAAGATTCCCCCTGAAAGAGGGGAAGTGTACAAGGGACAGAAAATGCGTGCAAGAAGAAACACACAAGTGGAGGAAAGTACATGCAAGAGTCAAAGGTCAAAGCACAAGAACAAACTGACAGAATAAGAAAGGGAAGTTCAGAATAACAAAAAAGGCACATGAGAGCACAGTATTCAGGCAAAAGGCAGGAGAGGTGAAACATGCAGGAGAAAGCAAGGATAGCAGGGAAAGCATTAGAGGGAACATTCATGCAAAAAAACATATAGAATCATTTAGGTTGGAATAGACTCTTAAGATCTTTGAGTACAACAATGAACCCAGTACTGTTAAGTCCACCTAAACCATGTCCCAAAGTGTCATATCTGCACATCTAAATAGCTCTAGGGATGGTGACTCAGCTACTTCCCTTCGCAGCCTATTCCAATGTTTGACAATCATTTCAGTGAAGAAACTTTATCTTAACATCCAATCTAAACTTCCCCTGGCAAAGCTTGAGGCCACTTCCTTTTGTCCTATGATTTGCTACTTGGGAGTAAAGACTGACCCCCATCCTGTTACAACTTCCTTTCTGGTAATTGTAAAGAGCCTCCTTTTCTCCAGACTCAATAATCCCATTCTCTCAACTGCTCCTTGTGCCCCAGGACTTGTGCTCCAGACCCTTCACCAGCTCCACTGCCCTCTCTGGACATGCTCCAGCATTTCAATGTCCTTCCTGTAGTGAGGGGCCCAGAACCGGGAACAGGACTCAAGGTGTGGCCTCACCAGTGCCAGGTACAGTGGGACTGCTGGCCACACCATTGCTGAAACAGGCCAGGATGTCATTGACCTCTGTGGCCACCAGAGCACTCAATGGGTCATGTTCAGCTGCTGCCAATCAGCACCCCCAGGTCCTTTTCCACCAGGAACCTCTCCAGCCATTCTGCCCCCAGCCTGTAGGTCGTTGTGACCCAAGGGCGGGACCTGGCACTTGGCCTTATTGAGTATCATACCACTGGCCTTGGCCCATTGATCTAGCCTGTCCAGATCCTTCTCCAGGGCCTCCCTGTCCTCCAGCAGATCAACACTTCTACTTAACTTGGTGTCATCTGCAAATTGACAGAGGGCGACCTGATCCCTTTGTACAGATCACTGAAGATACAAATGAAGATACAGATGAGGGGCAGTCAAAGCAAAGCACATGAGAAAAAGGCAAAGCCTATCAGAGAGAGGGAAATATGGATGCAGAGATGAAGAGAGAAGAAGCCTCAGAGTCAGAGTGGGAAGAGATGTGGCAAAGGAACAACAGAGAAGAGGAACAACTGGAGATAATGCCAGAGGGGAGAGAGGAGGGGAAGCCACTCTGTTTTGGAAAGGACTCAAGAAAGCTTGAAAGACAGATAGGAAATCACCAAGAGAGAGGAAATGCAAATCCAAAAGGGAGAAAAAGAAGGTTCAACACAAGCCAAAAGCAAAGTATGGCTGGGGGAAGCTCTACAGATTTAGAAGAAAAACTATAGAGATGGAAAGGACAGAGAATGAGTGGGAAGAAGAAAGCACAAGTGAGACACTGCAAGCTTAGGAGAGGCAGAGTGCAGGCAAGAAAGTATGCCTGTCAAGAGACTGGAAAGCACACAAAGAAGAAAGTAAAAGACAAAGAGACAAAGGGAATGAGGGAGGGAAAGGAGGAAAAGGCATGTGAAAGAAGAAGGGTGGGAGGGAAGATGAGGACCCAGGTAAAAGATTTAACATGGGACAGAGAAGGAGAGTGCAAGCAATTTGCATTTGGAAGTATTTGAGTATATGTGAGAGCTGGAAAATCTGTGAGACGTGGGAAAGCATGCAAGAAAGGGGAAAAGCTACAAAAGGGAAAGGAAGGCATAAGAAGAAAAAACAAGAGATGTAAGGATGCACAAGACAAAGACACAAGAGATCGAACATGCACAGGAAAGCAGGAGAAAAAGCACATTCAAATGTGAGAGCAAGGGAGAGCAAGACAGAGAAGGTGCATCAGCCATGGGAGTTGCATGCATGAGAGGGGGAAGCATACAAGGGGGGAGCTACAAGATGGGAACACACTAAAGAGGAGAGAAGTGGGCCAGCCAGGGGAAGAGCATAAAGGTGAGGGAAGCAAGTGCGAGAGAGGGAGAAAGGTTATGTGAGAGAAGAGGAGGAGTGTGTGAAACAAGATGTAGAGCACATAAAGCAGAAAGAACACATATATGAGAAGGACCAAGCATGATTGGGAGATGGAAGAAATGAGCATGAGAGAAGGGAAAAAGCTACCAGGGGGAGTCAGGGAGCCATGAAGTGTGAGTGAGGAAGTGCGTGAGGAGGAAAGCTCATGCAGAAGCACAAAACAGGAAGAAGCATGCTTGCAAGAACCATTAGAGATGAGTGCACTGATGAGGAGAGCATGAGAGTGGGTAAGCCCATGAGAGAGAGGTAAGCATAACCAGGACATGCACGAGAGGTGGGAAGCACACACATGTGGCAAGTGGGAAAAGTCTGCACATAAAAGAATAGGAAACTCAAACATGAGGGGTGACGAAAGCACAGCCATGAGAGACCGGTAAAGTGCACAGGAAGGACAAGTGTCTGACAGGGTAGGAAAGCAAGAGGGAGGAATACCTGAGGGGGTGCAGAGAGAGGACAGGTGTAGTACCAGAGACAGTGACAGAGAGACTGACACAGTGAGAGAGAGGAGCAGGAACAGAGGTGTTAAACCACATCCAGGTGCCTCAGTTTGACTGGGACACCTTATATGCATAAATAAATATTTACTCTTGTAATTCTATACTTTCCATCTTGGTCTCTCTCCTCAGTCTGCATGGAGCAGTCTTGTCTTGATGCAAGTGTGAGAGAGAGAGAGATAATGCACAAGCAAGGGAGAAAAAGTATAAGAAACAGATTGAAAGTGTCCAAGAGAGAAGGGAAATTTGGGGTGGGGTGGTGTGGTGGTGACAAGAGGATATCAAGAGAGGGATAGGGAAGATACCAAACAAGCTAAAGAAAGGGATACAGAGGAATGAGAGAAGAGACAGCAAGCAAGATATAATGGAGGACAGTGAGTCAGAGACAGCAGGAAAGCACACAAGAAAATTAAACTTCATTTCATAACAGCACCAAGCTTCACAGTCCTTCATCTACAATCAGCTGGGTTGTCTAATAAAAACTTTCTTTCATGGCAATGTAGAAAAACCTAATCCCCATCATACAAATTTATTAAAATTCCACTTATTGCAGAATTATGTGTTTTTTGAAAATAACGCACTGCAAGACCACCTATTATCCTGCAACTTTGAGGAAAGTTAGCTCTCCTCTGTCATGTCCCAGTAATCACAGTTCAGTAACAACAGGAAGGACTGCCATAAGTTTATTTACAGACACAAAATTGAACCAACCTTTCATTATTATCTTTTTCAGCTTTTCAAGTCCTTTTAGACTCCTGCTAACAGTTTCTGACCAGACCGTCATTATTCTCTGAGGATACTCTGCATGCTTACCATTGGAACACAAAATTTCCCCTAGGTCACTCATGTCCAACATGGTTAATACTGACTGTCTTAATATATTCAATAAGCTTTGCATGTATTAACATTTAATGAACTCTTTTGTGTAACCAACATTGGGAGATCTAACCATACAGGATGGCAGAAAAATACTGTCTCACAACACAGAGGTTCCAAACAAAAATCAAGAACAAATACTGCAGCCTTTTGTACAGCAAACTGGTACTGCCTACTTGCACTGTAGATAGCTGCAGGTAAAAAGATGCAATGAGAACTGTCAATTCAGCTATGTGCGCTTGAGCAAAAGTCACATGAAAACCAGAAGAACAAGAGGAAGAAGACAATGTAACCATGACAACCTCAAATCAGAGCTTGGGCAGATATAAAAAAGATTTTCAGAACCCTTTCAATTCAGTATTACCCACAAAGAAAAAGTGATAGACCATTTAAATTAAGAAGTTTAGCTGATGTTACTCAAAGTGGTCTCTACCTAAGACTGGAGTTCTGTCTGTGAGAACAAATCTCAGAGCAATTACATCAGTAAGACCATTAAAAAGCCAAGTGAATAAGTCTCAATGATTTGGGCAGTAGCTGGCACATGGGAGGAAAAGCTCTCGATTAGGGTCATCAGCCGTTACTGGAAAGCAAACCTCATGTTGGATATGCTAACTCCACCAAAAAGTAGATCATAATTTTTGAAGTTCCAAATCCATTCAGACATTTATCTACAGAAAGCAAAAATAACCGAACCTACCCCAAATCTGTGTATTTATAAATTCTGTACACATAACTTTCCTTAATATTTACACAGAAAGTGCTTTAGTTCCTAAAACTGATCCATGGAGTAAAAGGATGATGTTTATTTTGCAAATGGCTTTGAAGCAATTTATTTGTTTATAACAGAACCAACCCTACTTTGCTGGATCACTTTCCAGTTAAAAATACTTTTCAATGCTGAGAGTCATGCTGCCTGGAGGAAGTCTCCTAGGAAAAGTCAGTGTCTCAACAACATGAAAAAGGAATGAACGAAGAGGTACCCATCACAGAGCAGAAACAAAGTCCAAGAGAAGTCTTCAGACATCTCCACAATGACAGCATCTCAGGAAAAACCTAAGTGAGTAGAATACTCTTCCAGCTTGTGGCAATAAAACCCCAGCCCAGTTTTAGTCAGATTTCCATGACTTCCAGATTTCCATGCGTATCAACAAATAAGTAGATGACCTCTGTATTTCTTTTTATTTATTTAGAGAATGAGACTGTGGGCAGTACAACAGATAACAAGTATTACAATTTTAGAGAATGTAGCAGCATGTACTCTTAGATGCTAACATTTTTTCAGCTTTAGTTAACCTAAGTAAGAGAGAACAGAGTTAAACAGAAAAATTAAAAACTACTTGCATAAAATATTGAAGGATTCAGTGGAAAATATTTGGATTGTCCTTTGTCTTTAAGGAGGGCCCCACTTTCTACCTTGGAATTAAAACATAGGTATACTGAAAGAGTCACTGCATGTCCAGCTTACATCAGAAAGAAAAATGATTAATGCATTAACATGGGTAGTGAACGGGGGACTCAATCAATCAAATACATTAGGCTGAAGATGGCAAAAGCTAACATTAACTACTGAAATTCCTTAGCCAGCACACCTTCCTAACCCTGTTTAGATCAGCATTATAAAAGAATTCAGAGCAAAATTTAAGTTTGCTATGCCAAAGTTCTACATTAATATAGTCAAGGCATAACATTCACGTTATGCAATTATTAACACCCTTCTGTTGGGCATACATCCATTTTTGTTATCTAAAAGCCATTTGCTAATGTGAAAGCACTGTTACAATTTCTGATATCTGAGGAACAATAACTAATAGGCATGCAGGCTTCTAGTGCTAGGAAACGCCCACCAGTTCACCCTGACACCTAACTAACTAAACCAACTAAAACACAGATTTCAATGTGCTGGTAATGTGAAAACTATCACAATGCCTAACTGAAGAGTGGTAATTACACAACACTGTGAACATCACCCACATGACAATTTTGTTTGGGTAGAAGCTTGGAAACTGAATCCATCTGGAGTGTACTGCACAGTGAGGTCATATAATATAGGTCAAATTATCCAACAACATGGGCCCTTTTCCAGTTGTAAGGACCCAAGAACGCAATGTTCTAATTCAGATCAGAACAGTAGTGTGGTCACTGTAAAAACTACCTTTTACATGATCCAGATGCTTGTAGGAATTCATGCAAGTCACACACAGAACACTTGGTTAAGTTCAGGCATCAGTTTAATCAGTACTCCCCATCTCAAAAATAGTTTCAAGAGTTATTGCACAGTTTCCATGGAAACTGAACCTAAAGAGTTCTTTCTATTTCTGTCTGTGAAAATCCCTTCACATTTATGCTGCCAAGTTTCTCAGGAGAGCCTGAAGGATTAAAAGTGGCAGTAATATCCACGTTAGTGTCTATCACATGCCACTTAATTATTTTAGAAACACATTTACCTTTCCATATGAGAAGAATATCTTACAGTTTCAGGAGTTTGTTCAGATGAAAGCAAATTATTTAAGGACTTCCAACTACATTTCTACAGCAAACGTACTATCTGAAAACCTCCTTATCTTCTATTCCACCTTATCATACCAGCAAAAGACATATGGTCTACATGTATCTAATGCACTTTCATCTCACAAGTAGGCTCTTAATGTCTCTCATCACATCTCCACAGGCAAACTGATGCAGTCCAGGCCAGGAAAAGTGGACATTCAGGTGAACTGAAAAACTACTGAGATGCTGCAGAAATTCCATAAGAACACCAGTCACCAGTGATCAACCACAGGATGTCACAGGGGCCTGAACTGCTTAATGAACTTCTTCACTAATGAACTAGGCAATGGGGCAGTGCCCCCTCAGCAAACCTCCACACGATACAGATCTGGGAGGAATAGTCCGTGCAGGAGCTAGGTCTGCAGATGGGTCAGGGACATCTTAGCAGATGGAGAAATGGACTGACAAGAAACTCAAGATGTTTAACAAAGGGAGACACCAGATTCTGCACCATGCATCAGAACAGGCTTGGAGCTGACCATCTGGAAAGCAGCTAGGTAGAGAAGGACATACGTGACTCTTGATGGACAACACGTTGAGCACAAGCAAGCAATGTTCCCATGAACCAACCCACGGCTGTAGTGCAAAAATGGAGCCAGCAGGTTGAAGGAGATGATCTTGCCTCTCTGTTGAGCAGTTGTGAGATCACATCTAGGGTTCTGGATCCAGTTTTGGGGCCTCCAGTACAAGACAGACATTGGTGCACTGGAGCAAAGGCACTGAAGGCTCACAGAGATGTCTCAAGGGATTGGAGCATCTAACAAAGTGAGAGGCTGAGAAAGCCAGCACTGTTTAACCTTGAACAGAGAAAGTTTGACAGGGTTCCTCATGGGCAGAAGTAAAGAAAACGTACTCAGACTCTTCTCACTGGGGCTCAGCAAAAGGATGAACGATATACAACAAATCCCCCTTAAACAACAGTGAACAACTGTTTCACTCCAGGTGCTGCCATATACTGGAACAGATTGCTCAAGAAGACCCTGGAGTATCTCTGCTTGCTCTGACCGACCCTCCTTTGTGCAGGAAGGCTGGACTCCAGACTGAAGTATTCTGTGGCTTCATAAATGCAAAGTGCGAAAAGAAGGAAGGGTATGTATGGGTACTTGCCCCTAGGCAGTGATGCCCAATGTAACACAGCTTTACAGAATTTCAGCAAGAAGCTCTGGTAAGCCTACCCAACTGATGCAGCCGTAAATTACATGGGCTCTGCTAAGTGGCTGAAATTAACAACGGCCCTGGAGTCAGGCTTTGCTATCCAGGCCAACCTCCTCAGATGCAACAGTTCTTAAAGAGGCTGCAGACTGCAAAGCTCTCTGCTAAGAATGACACTGCTGAGTGGTTCTGGGCACATTTTCATCTTGCTCTCAGGACCACATGAAAAAGTAGAGGTTTGAATTTCACTGACCAAGGCACATTGCTATAAAGCAGTTAATAGGAAGCTGTTATAAAGAACATTCTGAAACATCTAGCACTTTTCTTAAAAAAAGTTCAGTCCCCCACACACTTAAGAAAACACATGAAGCAACCAACCCCCTGCCTTCTGTAGTTTCAGCTTTGGTTCCAAGGAGTAACAAGCAAGTAATAAGAATCATTTGGACAGCAATGGCAAAGCACAAGAGTAAATTAAAAAGTATATAGCCCAAGTTTTGAGGCTATATTAACATTAATGTACCGAGCAGATTAACATACCAATTTAAGCATGTCCCAGCAGCTAGAGATTCCAGTCCATATTTATGTACTGTTTCATTGAGGAAACAGCCTTACCAGTTGACCCAAATGAACTTTAAAATGGCTACAGACCCAAGCTGCTTGATGGAATCTACTTACATAAGTGATGTGGGCGTTACAGGCCATAGCTACCCACTTGAGAGCAGGTTAAGCCAGCACTGTACCTGGCAACACTACTAGCTGAGATTTGATCTGCAAAAATTCAACCAGGAAAACATCAGAACAACAACCAACACTACTGTAGATGCATATTATTTGAAGCAACATAAAACAAGTACAGATACTCAAAGATTTTGTCACCAAAAGTTTTTTTGTTATTTTGTCAGAAGAGCATTCCAAAAACATGCTGCATGTTATAATTTTCTCTTCATTGTATGTTAGTGTTCATCACAGTCTGCAGTCTAGGTTTTAAACAACAATAAAACTGCAGTTCTTTAATTTTTTTTCTCCTCCTTCCCCAGACAATGCTTCTAAAGCAGTGCTCTCTACATTGATCAGAATCCTCCAAGCTCAAGCAAAAAGTGTCAGTTCCAAAGCACCTACAGTGTGACAATGAAGAAGGGAGAGTGGGGCCACAAAAAAAAACCCAACATGGCAGAAACACATATGTGAACAGTTAAATGGCACATTTTTTTAAAATGTGATTTTAAAAAACCACAGCAGAAGTATAAAGGAATTGGGAAAAACAGGACATCCACAGAATGCAAGCAATACCCAGATTCATGGGTCACATACTTACAAGAAGACAAGTAGCAAAACTTTTTTATATGTACATGCTCATTCTTTTGTTAAACAGAGCTGAAAGAATGGAGAAAACTTGAAGAGTTTGGATACTGGAAAAATGTATTGATTGAGGAAAGCAGTAACTAAAGCTAAACTGGGGAGCATTAAAAACAAAGTTAAAACTCAGTTTGGTGTCAAGTCAATAGGAAGTAAGGAAAATTCAAGTAAGGGCTTTCTGGGGTTACATGAATCAAGACATCAATTAGTGTACTCCACATCTACTCCTCCTGAAGCAAAAAAATACCAGAATGAACACAGAAAAGCCTTTCAGTAGTATTATACTCAAACACCAGTACTTAGACTGTATCAATCTATTTAAGACTAAAGCCTAAGGTAGCTGGCCTCAGACTACGAAGTGAGGTTCTATAGTGAGTCTCAATTTACACTAAGGAGTGCATGAGTAGATCAACAGAATGGCCCAGCACTGGTCTGCATAAATCCACAGCAACCAAGTAGAGACTGTTAGACATCTTTAGAGAGCCATGTAGCAGACAGGCAAATCAGTGAACCAAGGTTAATCACTGTGAATACCTGTTAAAGGAGCCTGTTAATCCAGAACAATGGGTACAGTGACTGTGCACAAATTTAGTCTGCTAGAAAAGGTCCTCCCTGGCTCAAAAACCTCCACTGGTCTGTGCAGCTTGGTCAGCTGCTGAAACCATCTCCTTACACCTTTAATGAACACAACTGAGCCACAAGTACACTGTGTAGGCAAAGCCCAGAATAAAGAAGCAAAAAGAGGAGAAGCCAGAAAACAAAAATCACTGACAGGGTGAGACCAGATGACACTCTGTAGATAAAAGGGAGTCAGAGGTTTACCAAGGTTGAAATGCCTAAGGCAAAAAGTTGTGATATACTAAATACTGTCTAAAATCCCACCTGCCAAGCCTACTGCAATATTTTTTTCACCACTGAAAAAAAAAAGTAGATAACAGAGAAAAGACTCTGAGATGGTAAGAACTTAGTCACTGTCAAATCTTAATTCTGTGAAAGTATATCAAGTTTTGGAATTTGTGCATTGATATGATACAATATGGAATTCACAACTCCTCTATTTTAACACATTGTAATGCTCAGTTTAAATACCCTGAATAATAAGAGAGTCCAACTGGATTTTATACACACACTCTTAAATTACATTAGCATTTTACAACTGTCTTCTTAAAATCCCAATGAAATAATTTCTTTTACTTTAACTCATTCACCAAACAAGATACCCAGAGAAGTACAAATATTTTAGCTACAAAGGATTGCAATAACCAGTAACATACAATAATATTAGTATGTTTTGTTTATAAAATTTATTGCACTCATTAAGGACTTACTTTTTAAATTGTTTTACAGTACAGCTATATTCTTTACATCTGAATTTCAATAAAACAGCTTACCAAAAGTGCTTTTAATTAGAATTTACAGATTAACAAAGGCATATACAGCATGCTATTTTGCGAGTGTTATTTTGTTTGCAAATTAATATGCCTATTGTTTAATAAGTTACATTCAAAAAAAAAAAAAATTTAAAATAAACACCTTCACTTGCTGATTTTGATTAATGAAAAAGATGCATTTTTCGTCATACAAGGTTCAAACACAAGATTTTAGGTCTGCTGCCCAAAATTACACTGGGAAATAAATACTTCTTGCCCTTAGAGACAGCAGGACTCTCATTTAGAGCTGTAATGGAACATTACATCGCCCACCTGCCTGCCTCATGGCATAAGTTCCTGCATGTAAACCTATTAGGACAGGCAAATTCAGAGAGGTTTCTCCTTCTCAAGTCTCTACACCATATAAGATTGCATTGAAATAGACCAGAAGTCAGTCTAGATAGCCTGAATCATCAATAAAAGGCATTTAAACCTACCAAGAGAAAAACAGAAGGAACATACTGCAATTAAAATATCAAGAGCTGTCAAAGTCTAGTATGCTTTATCTAGTTTTCTTTTCCAGTGACCAGGACCACTAAATAACAAGGTACAGTGTAAAATTGAAGGAAGTGTTTTCCACTGAAAATCCAAAAGTACCTAACTTCACTCCCTAAAGTAACAAACACTCCCTATGATTGAGGCAGAGTATTTCTTAAATTAACAGGTCAGAGATAGGTTTCCTCAGATTAATGAGAAAGTTCTAAGATATTCTTGCCGTACCTTGAGCAACCAATCAGTTTCTACAGCATTGATATTCTAGCAGCCATCAAACCCTCTTTTTCCAGTTACAGAATCCCAGAACAACACTAATGTAAGGCTTGTCACCACCAATAGCCTTAGACTCAATCCCAGCAGAGCATATGAGGAGTAGTGGCTCCCATTTCCCTCAAACCCGACCCCGGATCACCTTAGTGACTGCAATTCTCTTGAACTGCAAGTTTCCCCAGCAAGGAAGTGCTATCATTAAATACACACTTCTGTCACAAAGCCCAGAACACACAGGGAAGCACAAAAGACAGGCAGCTATTTTAGGTACCTAACTAACTAGGCACCAGCAAAAAAACCTGTTACTGAGGCAGCTCTAAAACCTAAGAGGAAAAAAGACATCTATGTTGATGGAACCATTTAGAGCTCATTCTAAATAGTCACCATCCCCATCAATCCCACCATGAAGATATCCCAGAATGTAAGAGGAGCCTGAGGCTCTAAGAGGGCTGTATGGTATGAATTTTACTGAGATATCGTAAAGTAGAAAAATCTTGACTTGTGACTTTGACTTTCATCATGCACCAGTGTAGTAAATCACAGCACCAGTATAATCTATTATTCTTAGGAATTTAGTGTAATGTCCAGCAATGCCAAGAGCAAAGCAAAGCACAACTACTGAAAATCAGCTTAAAAAAAAAAAGCATGTCTGTGCTCTAGAACCTGTAATATGAGACTGGAAAAGAAAGCTGTAAAATAAGGCTACTCCCCAGGTTTAACAGATATAGACGGGTATAGCAGCAGGTCCTTCGCCCACCACATCTATTATTTTTCATTCCCCTTCTCTGCATGATGTGTGCACAGTAGAAAAGCTGAGACATCAGGAGATCCTTCCTGCTCATGTCATGAGGAGCTGAAAGGTCTCTTTACACTGTTTAATCCACAGACACATGCACATGGCTCATCTCTGACACCTTGGGGCAGCTCCCCATGCCACTGCATGTGAGAAGAAGCAAGAATACAGGCAGTGCTGCAGCACATACCACTGGTCCTGCAGAACCAGTGCAAGCAGAAAGATGTACTTCCTTTTGGAAGGTAGTCAGGGCAAGTAAGCAACCTGGAGGAAGGAAGAGGTTCTCCTCCTCAGCCCCTCAAGACCATTCCCCACATCCATCTTTGACTTTGTTTAAAGTGACATAGCTGTAGACAAGGATGTGCACATTTGGATCCACACACAACTCCAATCACACAGTGAAACGTTCAAACATCTTGCTCCTACCATGAATATGCCAAGCCTCATGGATACTATTGGATACTGGAAGAGCCATAGTGAATAGTAAGAAGCATTTTTGCTTCACATTAGATATCTTTCTCCAAGACAAATTCACGTATTTACACTAAATTTTCATAGTTATAAATTTGAATACTCCAGACAATAAATAACTGACAATTCAAAGTGCCTCCTTTTATTTTAACATATCACTCTAGTATTTCAGAAAAGGTTGCAAGAAAGGTTCTGCTGTCTCCAGACAGATCTTAGAGGTTTCAAGACCCTGAGCCATCTCATTTGACTTCACAGTTGACACTGTTCTGAAAATGGGACTGAACTGTGAGTCTGCTGAAGTCCTTTCCAAGAAAAATTATCCTACTCTACTTTGAAATCATAACAAGAAAATGTTAAAGTCACTTTAAAATGTCACTCACTCTATCTCTTAACTTAAAGGTGAGAGGAATTAGATATAAATGATTCTAAAAATGTACAAACCTCTTCTGGTTTCCTCCAGTGATAAAAACCACCAGAAACTGGAACTGTATTTTCTTTCTCCCATTCCACAGGTATACTGCTCTAAGCATGGCAACAAAATCCCACAAAGACTAATAAATAAATAAATAAATACATGGTATTTTTGTTCATTTATGAGCTTTCATACAAGGAAACAAAAATATTTTTAGCAATATTTACTGCAAAGTAAGTTTTTAGGAGCTGGTTTATTAAAGAGACCACAAACAAGTTATTTATTTCTATTCTCACTGCATTTTAAGGACAAAGAGTAATGATAAAGATACAACATACTTTTGGGAAATGACTGCTGAGTTATAAGATGTGGACAACTCAGGGCTTAGGAGAAAATAAATTATTCAAGCCCATTGCGAAATTCATCAAGAGATTCTCAGGCTTGCAATAATATAAGTAGTATTCTGACTAAATGTATTAATTTAATCTATTTTTGACAATACTGGAGTATTTTAAACTTTGCTTCACTTCATCAATTCACACAGAGTGATAAATGAAACAAAGCCTTAATTACTTAAACAAGACTAGAAAACAAATTGGGTTTACGCAGCTTCGCATTAACACCTTATCCAGACAATCTCTAAAAACCTCCAAGCACGAAGACTGTACAACCTGTGTGAGCAACCTTTTCATCTGCTTACTATTCACAAAAATCCTGCTAAAATGCTGGAAAAATGACATCACACATCGTCTTCCCATTTAATTTACAACTACTTAACAAATTTGCCTTTTAGATCCAAATTACCAGAGAGCTGAAAGGGACTTCCTTTGGTTCTGCAAAGGAAGGTAAGATGAGAAATGCATGTGAAAACAAGGCAGGTGAGAGCAGTAAATCAGTACTCTTCAGTGGCACATCCAGGTCAGGGCTGGATCCAGAGACAGTGATCAGGGCTGGATGCAGCCCAGAGATTGCAAGTCTGTAGTGAAAGGCAAGTCCAAGATTAGGCCAGAAAGCCCAGCCACCAGTTCCAGGTCCAGGTCCAGGGCAGATAAAGAGACAAGCACACACATACCTGCCTACACTGCTGGGATACAACACAGGCAGAAAAGCATCAGATTAAAGCATAACCAGAATGGAAAGAAGACCACACCCCTCCCTCTGCTTTCCTCCCGTCAGCTCCTCTCTCAATGAAGGACATGACCCTGAAGTCTGCTAACTAAACTTTGAGACAGGAGATGCACTCAGGGTTCAGACACAGACGAAGTGTAGAAAGCAAAACCAAATGTAAGATCAAGGCATTTGTTTTCAATACACCCTTAAATATTTTTTCCTACTTAAATTCAAAATCAAAAATTAGCTTCCACATCCAGGCACTTTATTTTCCCCCGTTCATCAGCTATAAAAACTGATTAATGGAAAGTAGTATCTGTTCCCATCAGCCTTGCTTATTCTGTACACTTGGGGTTTTCACAGATATCTTCCAAGAAGTCTTGAAGGACTCTACATTACTTTTTTGAAAGAACAGTGCCTCATTCATTAAATATGCTACCCTGAACAAGGCTATTTTTACTATCATATCCAAAAGGCCATCACTTACAATCCATACTCAGCAAGACAGAGTTAGTGCTTTAGTCATTATGTACCATATTGTCTACCAAGACTTAATAATGGCTCAGCAACATGGGCAAGTCTCATTTACTTCATAATCACACAAAGACATGTGCAAAAAGTAGTTCTCCAAACCTCTCTCCTATTTCCAGACGGAAGCATTCTGTATTTCATTTATATTTCTCTTCTCCTGCTCCATTTAGCTAGCACAGTTTAAATTTAGTATCCAATGTGAGATCTACTTCACCAACAAATTTCAGTGGTTTTCAATTTTTGTATTTCCACCATAAGCCTGCTATTTTTTTGTACGCTACATTAGATCTTTATGCCTGTCTGGAAATTAAAACCCTAGCACTACTCTGGACTCAGTTTAACAGCAACAGCTCTAGTGACCACAAAACTTAGAGAAACAAAGTCAAGGAAGACATTTAAACTATGCCAGCAGTATACATCATACCTAATGATACAGTTGTGCTTCCTTTACATCTCTCCCCTAGAATTCCAGCATAGGTATTGCTTGCTCCTCAGGCAGTAAACAAGTGACTATGTGTTACCAAGAGTGAACTGAACAGAGGTCAATACTGAAGGTGTGAATTTGATGGACTCCTTCAGCAGAAACAGCCCAGCTGTATTTCCTTAATGTTTATTCAGTATCTGAGAACAAACCATACATGTTCTGTCTGAAACACAACCCTTTCCTAACTCAGTCAAAATGTAAGAACTTAGCACTGATGGTCATGAAGAGAACAGGTAGTTGTTAAACCTGGGACACATGAACTGTACTCAGTAAGAATGGTGCCACATCACTAGGAGGCACAGAAGTAAGGCAAGAATCTGAAAGTTGTCACCAAGCAAAGACCTTCCTGGTCTTCCCACAAGGTAAAGGAAAAAGGTCAAATGGCTTATTCAAACAATTAAAATCTGTTACTAAACCAGTATGGATACATCCAGAATTCCAGCTTCCATCACTTACTTAAGGAAGACAATGCCTGCATTTGTCAAAGGAATTGTGAGTAAACAGGGAAAACAGCATTGCCATGAGAAGAGACTAAAATATACCTGAAGGGGAGAGGTTACCTCCATGTGTTTGGAAGACAGGTGTCTCAGTGCAGGGGATAGATCTTTTTAAAAAATAAGGTACACAAAATGGCATAAATACTAGTAATAGTTGACCTGTTGTATATCTGGTATGGATCCTGCATATGTAGTTCAGTGACTAGCAGTCATAGTTGTCCATTAATTATGTGTCACTAATAAACCAAAGAAACAGAATCCTGATTTTAAGCTTTACAAATTGAGCACTTTTCCCTTTGCAACAAGTCATTCATACTCTAGACAGAACTCAAAGGAAAGGGAAGAATGTATTTAAATACATTAAAAAAATAAATTAAGAATTTGGTTTTGTATGTTTGTATATTTTTGATTTTCCCAGATAATGCAGATTAGAATGTCACACTGAGAAAAACAACATAAAAGAGGCATGAAATTATGCATAATTTCTGAAAGAACTTCCTTCCTTTCCTTGGAAATGTGGACCCAAACTGGAAAGGCTATTCTCAGAAAAAACTTGAGAGAAATTTACAAATTGAAGAGAGAGCATTAATTAGATTTTGAGGCACTTTTGTAGCCTCTGTAATTTATGAACTACCAGCTCAACTATTCTACTCTTCCATGGTAATATTCTGCATATCAGATAACTGCCATCAAGTGTGAAATGCTGGAAAAAAAAAAATAAAAATCCCTCTTATCCTTGTATGATACAATTTGTTCCTTTCCATACCTTCTGAACAGTTTTTTAATCAGAGAATAAAAGAACAAGCTGACATCTAAAGACAAGTACTTTGGTCAAACTCTTAATCTCTATCCTAAAAAGGCAACGAATATAAATGTACTCACATCATTTTTAAAAGAGAAACAAAAACTTATTCTCTAACAAGTGAGAGGGAGGGTTTAGGAAAGAAAATTCCATCTGTCTTGACCCTTAAAAGCTCTTTTTTCATTAGCAGAATTGATTTCTCTATTTCTGAAACATTTCTAAGATGTTCTGAAAATAGAAAAGCAAAAAGAGAAATAAAGAGAGACAACATAAGAAATCCTTCCTGTTCTATTACAATTTGTCATTTTAATCAGTCTTGGGCATCGTGAATAGGCACATACCTTAACTTTTGTGGACAGACACACAAAAAAGTTCTAGAAGACTGTTGGCATGTTCTTCTGAAATTGATACATTTTTAAAGGGTCCTGTGCTAAAACAACTCAAGAATTCTTTGAAATTTTTGCTTAGCCATTGCTAATTCAAAACAGTCTTTTCAAAGCTGAAGCTTTGGGACACAAAAAGGCAGCTTCTTATCTGGACCTGCTCTATTTCATACAAAGCAGCATGAGAAACAACATGAGGGAAAAAGTTTTGCTGTGCTTCTAACAGAAGTTCTGATAAATAACTATACCCAAATTAGATCAGTTTCCAGATCTTACAGTGACAGGAGATGCACAAAGACCCGACTAGAAATCTGGCACAAAATAGAGCAATGGAGAATTTCTCATTTATGAGATTCGGATGCTTGACTCAGCAACATGTCAATATGGAAGAAATTCCTTGTCAGAACTAATTTTTCAAATATCCTAAAGTTTGCTGAAATCTGCATCATACTGGAAGTTTTTATTTCCAAAGGAAACTCTTCTAGAAGAAATGTCAGAATTGCCAGCAGAGTGATGGGGCCTAGGCAGATGCTCAGAAACTGCAGGATGTGCAAAAACACAATTTGTAGTCAAGTAAAATGGAAATCACTACTTCCAGTCTTCTAAAAACAAACAAACAAACAAACAAACAAATCCTCAATTGCAAGGGTAGTTGAAACTGCAAAACATTCATCATGAAAAAGAGCAGTCTTTCCCATACCACCAGTTTAAGATCACTAGAAAGCTGAAACAGATGTTACCAGATCCTGTTATCTTCTGTTGGTCTTGCATAAATATTGGTGTAGAAAAAAATCCTTTCACACAGCACAGTCAAATGGAAAGATCTATCAAGCTCTTGAAAGCACTAACAGCTCATTTCTGGCAGACGTTTCTAGCTGCTTCAAAGTTGATGTAAATTCAGAAAAGTTCAACCCAAATTTTTGGCATCATTTAGGGCACAACACACACAACATTTAACCTGTCACATTACACTTCCAAAACAAAACGATTACTTTAAGAAGCTTTTGTTTTCCATCATGCCATACTGGCTGAAGATACATGGGCTATATTTATCTAAGGCACTTTGACCTCACACACACTTTTAAGCATATCCTCAGGCAAACAAATGGATGCAGTTCAGGCTGGACCACTCAAGTGGACTGGAAACTGCTCAAATGTTGAGATCACAGGGCTGCCATCAGCAGCTTGAAGTCCATCTGGAGGCCAATCACTAGTGATCAGCCACAGAGATTGACACTGGGGCTGGTACTGTTTCACATCTTTACCAATGACCTGGGCAGTGGGACAGAGAGTTCTCTCAGAAGTCTGCACATAATACAGAACTGGGAGAGTGGTAGATAGAACAGATACAACTGCTGCCATCAGAGGCACCTTGACAGGTTGAAGGAATGAAATTACAAGAAATTCAGCAGCAAAGGGAAATGCCAAATCCAGCACTTGGGGATGAATAAAACCACGCCTTTGGTCACACTGGGAATTATTCATATGGAAAGCTATCTGGAAGAGATCACCCAGCCATTGTCGTTTTTTGTGCAAAGACCAACAGCATCCATTAAGGGAGAGCCTCACTAGCTGTTTAAGAGAGATCTCCATTCTCTCTAATAAGCAGTGGTGAGATCCACATTTGGCTGCCTGGGTCCATGGCTTGCCACCATGAAAAAGCCATGGGTGTGCCAGAAAAAGTCCACTAAAGCACCACAGATGATGGTGAGTACAAAGCACGTGTCATGCAAGCAACTCCCTGGGTTTTTTTACTCTCAAGAGGAGAAAGCTCAGCAGGGATTATAACAATGTGTATAAATACCAGATATGGGAAAGTACAGAAAATGTAGCCAGACTGCGACTTTCTTGGTCACCTGATAGTGACTAGCAAAGGGATGAAAAGCAATATACAGAAACAGAAATACAAGAAGTTCTGATTAAAATCAGAACAAAGAATTTTTTGCTAGCTAGGGCAGCCAAGCTGGACCAACTGCTCAGAGAGCTTGCAGTGTCTTCACTCTTTCAGGTATTTCAAACAGGGAATGGACACAGTTCAGATCAACATAGTCTGTTTGACCTGCTGTTTTATTGGGTCAGGTTGGACTAAATTGATCTCCAGAGGCATCTTCCAGCTTCAACTCTCCTGCAATTTCATGCTTCTGTGAAATTCTCACAGCCAAGTGTACCAAGAATTCAGCATCACTGAAAACATTTATAAATCATTTGCTGCTTTATGAAAAAATCAGAACTATTATTTATTATCTCTTTTCCATTACTAACATTTTCTTGCCAGCCTCCCCACCATTAAATATCTGACAACTGTTTTTGTTTGGTACCTCAGTACAGAGATGGCCCTGTCTTCAGCATTTTGCCAGCTGCATTAAGGGGTGCTCTCAGAAGGCTGTAATCAAAGCTGACCGCCTGAAGAGTAACATTCAAAATGTGCAAAAGCCACCCAACCGAGACATGCTATGCCCTCTGAACAAGAAAAGTGGGTAGGAAGGGATGAATCCTGATGATCTTACCTGCATCAGCAGTCCCCTATCCTGACATATACTACTCTCAGTCAAGCCAACTCTCAATCTGCAGTTACAGTACCCTAAGCTTGACCAGAGTTTTAACATCCCCAGCCACGCCTCAGAAGTAAAGTCAACCAAGGTCCCACATTGAAATTTTGTAAACCCTGTCTCCTAAATCTGATTCCCAGGTTAACAAATTACCTCTTTAGACAACCTGCTACATTACGGTTCCAACAACACTGGAAGTAGAAAGATCCTCTCCAGCTTCAATGCAAAGCAAAGCTTTTGTGGAATTACAACTCTTATTTGCAACGCAGAGAACTAGGTGATAGAAGTTAGTAAGGCTCCTCAGGAAAGAAGGTATCATTTGATGTAAGAAGAAATTAGTTCTGGTTCTCATAAGAGATATTATATGCCACTGCATTTTCCTTCAGTCTTAAACAGTATATAGACCTACGGTAAGCCTCAAGAACCAGTGACAGAAGCCACCTGCTTTTTACTGGTATTGATCAACTCAAATTACATTTTAATATTATTTATCATCTGAAAAGTACTTACAAGGCCCATTAACAGACCAAAATAGTCCTGGTATAAGCATCTGATCCTTGTAACACTTTTGGAAATCTACACTGAAAATAAGACACTGAGGTATGCATCTTTCCCTGATTCTGAAAACAAAATGTTAAAAAAGCATTTAGAAACTAAATCCTTCTGAGAACTCAGTAAACTCTTCCACTGTAATATTTAGTTAGCATTTTATTTACAATGGACAATATTTCTTTGAAAAAACTATTCTCTCTGCAGTGGAGAAAGTATTCAGCTTACCTGAAAATAGAAGAAAGCTTGACCAAACCAGTAGTGCATGATGGTAATCTGTGCGGCATCAAATTTCAACGGTATCCAAATATATTTTGTCATCATTGTCTGGATCAGCAGACAAAATACCAAGACTGGTAAATTGTGAGGTCTAAATAGAAGAGCTGCTAGTAGAACCAATCCGCTATATACTTCCCATAATCCCGTGCTCTTCGTGCTGGATTCTGCAGAAATAACCTGCGACTTTAGTAAATCTTTAGTGCCAGTGAAGATTATGCCAAGAACAAAGACATAAACAAAACGTGCTTCAGTAATCCCCCTAAAGAGAAAATAAAATTGAAAAAAATGAATAAATAAATAAAACAGCAAGATTAGTTACTTACTAATACCTACTTCAGAGCCTTTCATGAGAGGTCAAGACCAACCAGTTCTGCCAAGCAGGTTAAATCCAAGGCTAGTATTTTTCAAATCCCTAAGCAATTCCACTACCAAAAAACAAAACAAAACAAAACAAAACAAAACAAACAAACAAACAAAAAAGTATGTTTTAAGTTGTAAGTGTAATTAGAACTTACACTATCTTCAAACCACTGATAATTTCATTTGCCTCTTGATTTCTAGTGAAAGCCAGCTTCTGAATGAAACACAGCATGTTGTCCCAAAAAGCTGACAAGACAAGGTCTAGTAAGCTTAAAAACTGTGACCTGCTATTCTAAAAGTGCAAGGCCTGAGAAACTAAGACTGAAAAGGACTACAGCAAGTTGCCTGGTCCAACCTTCCTGCTCAAGGCTCAGGCAGTGTCATCCTAGAGCAAACTGCACAGAATTGTGTCCAGACAGTTCTTGAATACCTCCTGTGAGGGAGACTCCGCAACATCTTCATGCAACCTGTTCCAGTGTCTGGTCACCCTCACAGTAAAGAAGTTCTTCCTCATATTCAAGTAGAGCTTCCTCTGCATCAGTTTCTGCCCACTGGCTTTTGTCCTGTTGCTTGGCACCACCAAGAAGAGCATGGATCGAAGAAGAGCTTTGACATCATTCCTTCAGAGACATTGCTGAGGTTGTCTCTCAGTCATTCTCTTTTCAAGGGTGAACAGACCCAGCTCCCTCAGCCTTTCCTCCCAGAAGAGATGCTCCAATCCCCTAACCACTTTCAGAGTCCACTTCTCAACTCACTCCAGGAGCTCCATGTCTCTCTTGTCCCAAGGAGCCCAGAACTGGACACAGCACTCCAGATGTGCCTCACCCGGACACAGCAGAGGGGCAGAACCACCTCTCCAGACCTGCAGGCAATGCTCTTCCTGATGCACCCCAGGATCTCATTGATCTCTTGGTCCTCAGGTCACACTGCTGGCTCAGGGACAGCTTGTTATCCACCAGGACCCCCAGGTCCTTCTCCACAGACCTGCTTTCCAGCAGGTCACCCCCAGCCTGAGCTGCTGCCTGGGGTTGTTCTGCTGGTAACATGAGTTTCAAAGCCAAGTGTTCATCTGCCTGGTTTTCCAGCTTCTTGCCCCAACAACCCCTGAAACTGGTAGGATAGAAGAGAACACAGCTGGTGCTCCCTTGACCAGCTGTCCTCAAGGCCCTGAGGTCCCTTTTAATCACCTGCACCCTTGTTGTTGGGACTTGGTCTTTCACCCACCTGGAAAACCAGCAGTGGGTAACCATCAATGGGCTGCACCAGGCTGGGAAGTTTCTTGGTGATGTCCCTTATCCAGGTGCCAGAGAGGCAACACACTTCCCTATTGGATTGGATGCAGTTGGCACATCAGGCCCTCCATTCCCCTCAAGAAGGAGTCACCAATGACTACCACCCTTCTTTTTCCTAACTGAGGAGGTTGTGATGTGTGGGGTAAACTGCTGTGCCATGACAACCTCATCAACCTCGATAGACCTTCACCCACATTTTCCTTTCTCTGGTCCTCATTTCCCTGGTTCTCAGATTCCAGGGCCTCGTCTCTATTGCACACTTGAGGAGGTGAGGCAGGTCAGGAGGAGTTTCACCTGCCACCCCAAGCAGAAACGCATTTTCACTCCTCTCCATCCTGGAGGTCCATTCTTTCTGGCTGGTGGTGAGAGGGCAGGGGGTCCCTGGCTTCTCGTGAAGTGGATGCCAGATCTGTTTGTCTGAGGCATGGCAGAGTGCAGCTCCACCAGGCAATCTCATACAATCAGTCTTGTCATTACAGGAGTAATGAGTGAACTGGTCTCCTACTTAGTCAACATAATTCGTTCAGAAGTGGGGATTCCTGAGTCATCTGGACTCAGAAGTATATGGAGGATTAGACCAGGACTCTAAAAATAGTAAAATTATAGTTATACTCATGTAACCAATGTAACTAACACCACTAGTCAAAATTTCTAAAGTAGGTTTTGTAAATAAATATTTTTCTTTTCTTAGAAAGGTCACATTCCTTCTCAGCCAATTACTAAAAAATAAGCTTGAATTCAATCTTTCTTTTCACATACAGGAGAGAAAAAGCAAGAGGAAAAATAATAAGCAAGAGAATTTAAATATGCAATTTTCTTTTTGTACAGAACCAAGAAAGAAAGCCAAAACCATGACACAACAGTTCTGTAGTTTTCCTAAGCCTGAATACAGTGCACTGTTCTGTCATTTACCTTTCAATGGTTCAAAGTTATACCTAACAGCCTATGCAAAAGGGCTTTACTGTTTTATTCCCTTAAATAGGAGCCATTTGGAAAAGCCCTGTATTGCTCATTAGATTTTTCCTTTGGGGAAGAAAGAATAAAGGTAAAAACCAGTAAAGTTTAGAGAATTTCCATGTTTCTGGCTAATGCAGAATTTCAGCGCCTCTTTTCAGCATCTCTGGTATGTCTGATGTAATTATTTTACCATATATTTACTTTAGATGTAAAATAGATTGGGGAATTTATTTAGGAAATGGGTTTGGGTATTTGCCTATTCAATAAATTGAGTGAAAACTGGAATTAACCAGTTGATGGAGATTCAAACTAGAAAAAGTGTTCCTCAGCAAATGCACTTCTATTATTTTGTTTGTTTTAGTACACTATATACTTATCTTTTTCACTGCATAGAGTACAATTAAAAAAAAATTCTCTGAGGTAAAAAGAGCAAAGTTTCTCCATCTTAGGGAAGAATGCACTGTGCATGAAAAAATGCAGTGGCTGCCTACAACTTTTTTTCATATTACACAGAACTACCTCTACCTTGCACGTGGATCTGGAGCTATTCCAGATCATGAATACACTAAAGATACCTCTAGACATATTTAAAGTAAAGTCCTGCATTTTTTTTGGTTGCATTTTAAACAGGCTTTTATCACATGTATCACATCAACCATGTAATAAAATTAGTATCAACATGCCACCTATCATCTGAAATCCACTAAGATTTGTCTACCTTCTCTTTTGACATGCTGTACAGGGGGCCTTGCTGAAGACAATGTTTGGTGAGTCAGTGATCTTGGGCAAACCATGCCTTGCACTTAGAAGGACTGAGAAACCCACATGTTAGCAGGTGAGTGGCCACTGCCAGGGACCATGCCCTAAGTCAGCCTGTGCTGTGCACTGGTAAGTATTACAACAGAGACAATGTTCTGATCTGGCAGGCACAGACACAAGCTCGTTTTGGATTGTTTGCTGGTTTGTTTTTATGCAAAATAACAGGCGCCACTGTATGTGAGGGAGGGAGAACCTCTACATATGGGAATCATGTGCCACAGTGTGCCATGGGAAGGTTCACTTGGTGTTTATATAAAGTTCTGACATAACATAAATAAATCACCGTGTTCACTATTTATTTAATAATAGAAATAATACAAAAAGCTTTATATCTTGAAATAATTGAGATTCATACGCTGACTACAGGATGAACAAGCTTCAAGTAAATGACTGACTTCAGTATTTAAGTACTGCACTTATTTCTCTAATCACAATTTATTTGTGGCTCAATTACTGCATTTAATGTTCTGTCCCATTCTGCAAGAATAGTATTATCCTCCAAGGCTTTACTGAAAGACAAAGCAAAACTAGAGATCACACTCAAAAATGAGGCATGTTTCAAGCACAGAGCCAAATCTTCCACAGTAAGTTAAAATTACTATTATTTTCTTATAAAGCAGAACTAACACATAATGTTAACTTAATACTAGTATACAATTAGAAGTATCTTCAATATTTGGAGAGATGGAGTGGATGCAAATATATCCAGATATACATATAAACAAATACTTCTTGTAAAATATGCCATGTTAGCAAACCTGATCTTCTTTATGTCCTAAGATCTTAAACTGCAGGGCTTTGTCCATCTCTATACACCTTGTGAGTCTCTGGCTCCTCACTCAGAAACTCCGATATCATTTATATTGATATAAAATTCAAAATGAGTGCAAGAGAAAGTTCATTAGATCCAGAAGACAATGGTTTCAGCAGCTTATTTTCCATAATCTGCTACTTCTCACTAAATGTTCCCACTGACTGGAAGTTTTCCATAACATTGTTACTGCCTTACAGTTACTGATTAGTTTCTTAAGAAACTTAGAATCAGACTAAAAATCCTTACTATGAACTGTGCTGCACAGGTGACACCTTGGGAGGGCATGGTTACATCTTGAAAGCCCGTGTTGTAGAACACTCAACTGCAAAAGTAAGGTAAGGAAAGGCAGGACTCTGAACTACTAAGCACTTTTGAAACTAAGAAGTAGCTAAATGAGCTTGGCTTGTGCACTGCTAGATGTGGCAAGTCCATCTAAAACAACACGAGATGGTGCATTTAGAGTTTTTTTGGTAGCAAAAATATAGAGTATAATTTACTAGATTTTCCTCACATTAACTTTTATCTGACTGGCTGCCCATCTGTCACAGTCAAAAGACACTTCATGTGCCTTAAAACTTAGCACACATCACAAAAATTGAGTCCTGGTCACCTACAAACTCCAATTCTATTCATAAGAATGTAACTCCAACCTAGAACATCTTGTCCACCTCATCCCCTGATAGTCAAGTGTTCAACACCTTGCTAGAAACAGTCACTTATCTGTTGATGAACTTACTTAGAAATATCTTTGCCACCATGTTGCCATGGAAATATGACATTTCCAATAGCTGCCCGGTAACTGTAGACTCCCAGGAGCCC
Organism: Muscicapa striata striata; assembly: GCA_030060385.1. Taxonomy (NCBI): domain Eukaryota; kingdom Metazoa; phylum Chordata; class Aves; order Passeriformes; family Muscicapidae; genus Muscicapa; species Muscicapa striata. The sequence goes on along the minus strand of JAREIS010000465.1, from coordinate 262,927 downwards.
AAGTGCCATAGCAATTTTTGAAACCAGGGAGCATCTTCTCTGAACCAGAAAGAAGATCATAAGAAGAGAGACTGCAGCCAAGAAGGAGAGTTCAGATTTATGTTCAGAGCTGGAAAAAAAAAAAAAAACAAACAACAAAAAAAACAACAAAAAAAACCCTTTTAAAACAGTAATTAGTGCTAAACACATTTTATAGAGCCTTAGGTACAGCACTGTATTAAAATAAACTGTATTAATTAATGCATCACCCAATTAATCACTGCAGTGGTATCTGTTATGAACTTTCCAAGAGGTATGGTAAAATATTTTAGTATTTTTAGAAAAGCAGTTTTATTAATGATGTTTTCTATTCAAGCATGCATATTTAAAAGTGTAATTATTGTGTTCCACCATACGCTAGTTATTCTGCAAATTATATAAAAACGGAGCTGGATATCGCATAATGGAAAAGGGTCTACTGCTTTTAAACTAGGGTTTTGTTATTTATACATTTTGAAAAAGTATGTTTTCCTTACACTACAGCATTTCATTTTCCAGCACTACACAAAAGACTTTTGTACTACAGGATTAGAACTGTCTTTTGAAATAATTACATATATATTTGTTTGATTTTAAACACATTACCTACCCTACTACCTATAGAAGACATTACCTACCCAAAATGATCAAAATATACTTACATAGTTTAAAACACACACACATAAACTCATTAGCACAATATATATTCCCTTATGCAACTACAGCACCTTTTATTTTGTCAATACATAAAAAAGATAGACACAAAATTTACATCATTGGCAAAGAAGATCACAAATACCGCTTGTTTGTTTGTTCCCCTGCATCCTAAATAGGTAACACTCGTTCCTGAATCAAGGGCATTTCACTGTGCATGCTGCCAGTGTTACATATTTAAATTTTCAGTAGTAGGAATTGCACTGCAAAATGTAATGGGGTAAGGCAAAGATCTGCACCCATCCCTTAACACATAGTTTCAGAAAGCCTACTGTAGTCCAAGAAATGTCAGCCCATGCCTACTGAAAATATTCCCAGTATCCCAAATAATATAAAACCACTAGTTTTGTTAAATATGCCTTCAGACTTTGAGAGCTAAGGGATCCATCTTCTATTTTCCACAACTCAAAATCCCATGACGAAAGATCACTAACTTCAGGAAGCTAATAGCATGCCTGGGCTGTTACCTGCATGGAATTCGATCACACTTATGAAACTCCAGTTTTATCTCTGATTTAATAAAAATTATTTTACTTAAAACAGGTTTACTTTGCAGTATACACTTTTACAGTATATACTTTGTCAGGAGTTTGACCAACAGCTGTTCCAGCTGTTGTGCTTGAAAAGTCATGGAGGAAAGGTTGTAGGGCAGATGAATTGTCCCGTTAGTTCTGCATGCAGGACCAGTCAAGTAGTTTGTACACCTCAACAAGATTCCCCAGAGATGCACTGTTCTCTGAAAGCCAGTGGAGAAAAGTGAGAGGAATAAGATCTAGAACACTATGAAATAGAAAATGTAGTCTTGATGTTTCTCCTCACAATTATTCTTCCTCTACATATAGAGAGAGCAGTAACAGTGGGCTCCTGCAGCAACTCGTGAAGATAAGGCAAGCACCACCTTCTTCATGATCAAAACATAATGAACTAATTTAGTAGCCACTAAACCTTTCAAATGAGCATTTATAGAATATTGTAAGCATTCAGGTCATATTCTCCTTGGCTACTGATTGTATGAGAACAAGACAAATCAGCGATAAATAATAGCACACCCTCATCATCATCTTTGTCTCTTTATCTAAAATACTCAATGCACATTGAGTTTGCATTCTTGACTGCTAGCACAGGGACTAACATACATCTCATGTTCAGGTTTTCTGGTAACAGTCTTCTGTGATCTCTGTTTGGAATTTTTTAGAATCACACAAAATCTGTTAAAAAAAATCCTACCCAAGCGCTACATAGCATTTGCTGAAGAAACAAGAAAAGGATTTACAGCAAGGAAAGTCAGGTCAGCACAAATTACCTACAGTTTCAAGGTCTTCCAGCCAAGACTCCTACACTAAGGCATCTAAAAGCATATGTAATCCGCATATATTTTGAAAGGAGATAAGTTGCTTAACACAGAGTCCAGCCACTTAGTAAAGTTCTAAATGGTTTTGATAGTCTGCTCAGAAATACAAGCACAAACAAGCTTCATGTACTTCAAACTATCTCAGCTGCCATGTCCTGGGTTTTGCACAAACCACAAAATTGAAAGTGAAGAACCAACAGCTCCCTGAGAGAAAATCTGGTGAGAAGGGAAAGAAAAAAGAGCACTTTGGCTCTATCTTCCTACTGTAAAACCTTGTGGTCTACACTCCTACTTCTGGTAATGGAAAGAAGGTTGAAGACATTTTCTTCTACTGCTTGGACCTCACCTCCTTACTGCAAATACTAGTAGAGTGAAAGGAATTGTAAATGTGCATGATTAATAACTTAAGTGGATAAGGCCTTTTTAAATTGCTTCTTTCATTTTACAACCAAATACACAGAAATCACAAGGTGCTTTAGCTTTCAGAGGAAGGACATTTGGGGATGGTTAAGTACATTATTAAAAGAATAGATTATCATCTTCCCATGCTGATGCTTCTTGTCACTTGTCTTCAAGATGACACTGCCATGCAGCAGCTCTGATACCTTTCAAGTATGAGCAATGACCAAGATTAACAGCCAAATTAAGCTACCTGAATATCAACCAACAAAAAGAAAATCTGACTTCCAGTCAGATTTAGATTGCATGTTTTCTTCCATTTCCTCTACTGTCTGATTTTCTTTCACTCTTTTTCCCATCAAAGTATTGCTCGTGTTTCACAGTCTGTCTGCAAATAACAAAGAACATCTTCCTTATTTCAGCACTGTAGCCAAATTCAAAACTAGTAGCCAAATTCAAAACTGTATAGGTAGAGTTCTGTGTTTTGATGCTTACATCAAACAGGAAAATCTGGACAACAGTCTCTCTGTTTAAAATGCTGAGCCCCTTAAGCACTGTCTAGTTAAGCAAAATTCTAGTCCAAGCATGAGCACGGATGTCCAAAAGATCAATACTGCACAAACAGAAAAAGAGGGCCATTTGTTCATTAGTTTATCTTAAAGACAAAATAGAAGGCTGGCCAGAAAAAGCCTGAGGAGCCCAAACTCAAACGAACAAAGGCACACATGATCTAAGCAAGGTTCCAAATTCTTATTAGTAAAAAACATGCTGTTAAGATATAACTACACCAATTAAACTAATATTAAAAACAAAATAACAATCAACTTTATAGATTAGCAAATATTTTGGGAAGAAGAAAAAGTGCTTTATGCAACTCAGTTTGTCGCCTACTTTTAATTCATGCTATGAGGAAAACACATCATCTCAATCCTGATCAAATCACTAGTGAAACAGACATCTCTACAACCCTACTATGGTGTGAAGGAGAAAGAACAAAGATGTAAAACCTCCAACCACAGAAAATGCAAGCATGGTGGCCAAATAGAAATTCCCAGACACTTCACAGAGCACAGGATGTGTAAAGATTTAGTTGCATCATTGACTAACCTTTCTTAAGCTTGTTCAGTGAGATGTAACAGTCATACACTCAACTACATCCCACATTCAAGTCCAAAAACTGTCATACTTCAAATATTACTAATCTTTTAACTCTATATTGCAACTGAAGTATATGTCAGCATGGAGACATACATAATATTCTCCTATTAGGCTGAAAATTGCTCCATTGTTTGAAGTCAAGATGCAGCTCCATAGCAGCCTGAGCCAACCTGTGCCATGGCTGCCAGGGTTCTGTTTTTTCACTTGCTCTCTAAACACAGCAGAAGAAGTTACACCAATGAAAGGGAGATGGCAGAAAGAACTGTGACAGTGACAGTCCTAGTCTACATCCTCTTAGCCTGCCATGGCACAACACTGAACTGCTGCATAATCTTATTAAGCTTCCCAAAACATGAGGTAGGGAATCATTGCTTCCTTCTCAATTAGATTTGAAAGGTAAATGGGTTTTTGTAAGGAATGCTTGACAATGGCAGAAAGAGAAAACTGTTTGTCTGCAGCCCTTTAAAAGATGCAGATACTTCCACATTCTCTTGTTACAAAACTTTCAACAGCAGTGCTGACTTGTATACACTTCCCTTCCTGCATTCCTATTACTAAGCCTGTGAAGACTGATGGTAAATCAGAGTGAAAAGTGATACAACTGAAAGCCAAGGGTTTCCCATGCCATCTTGAGTTATTTTTCCAGACATATCTATGCAGTGATTTAGTTCACCACACTGACATTTGAACAGCTAAAATACAGGAGAAAGAGAGCAAGTTCCTTGCCTTGTATGGCAAAAGCTCCTATAGTACACTATTTTAGCCAAAAAATCAGACATAGCCTAAGAATATAGATGTAGAATCTTCTCTCTTCTACTTGCTTCAAGACCTAAGTAAATACACTCGATGTGAGGCCATAATTTGATACAGAACAGAGGAAAAAATTCACCTGTAAAATTCTGACATTTTGATATCTAGCTGCTGTATTTCAGCCTTACTGAAGGGGGAGGCAGACAACTTTAATAATAGAGTTGTGATGGCTTTATGAAGGAGAATACTTTATCAACCTGACAGAACTTTTGTAATGAGACAAGCTCTGTAGAAGAGCACAAAGCAGGCATTGTTGTTTATCTGAGCTTTAACGAGGTTTTTAACACCAGCTTCCATAACATTCCCATAGGCAATCTCATGCTAGAAAAGTGGACAGTCAGGTGGACTGAAGAGTACTCAAATGCTGGACTCACAGAGTTGCCATTAGTAGCACAAAATCCACCTGGAGGGCAGTCACTTCCTGTCAACCCCGGGACTTGGGCGTCGGCCCCCACCGGGCTAACACTGTTTAATGTCTTCGCTAATGAGCTGGGCATGGAGCAGGGCCCTCAGCAAGTCTGCACACAATACACAACTGGAAGGAGTGGTTGATACAGTAGGTGGGTCGGCTGATATTTAAAGGCCCCTTGACAGCCCAGAAAAATTGCCCACCAGAGATCCTACCAAGTTCAATGGGGGGAAGAGACAAGTCCTGCACCTTGGAAGAAACAGCTACACATATCAGGACAGACTGGGGGCTGACCATCTTTTTAGAGGTGACTCTGGGTCAGCATGAGGCATGCCTTGGAGCAAAGGCAACCAACAGCATGTGGAGCTGCATATGAAAAACCTTACCAGAAGATGGAGGAAGGTCATTTCTTACCCTTTGTTCAACCATGGCTCCAGTTAGGGGTTACGGAGTACAAAGAAAGATATGGACATATTCAAATTCATATGAATTTCAATTCACAGAGACAAAAACCAAACACAAAAATAGACTCCTCCCTCCTTCTTCCCTTTCCTTCCTCAACAACAACGACAAACAACAACAAAAACACCAGAGTAAGCCAGAACAGATGTAAAAAGCCTAGGGTTTACCTGAGTGGGTTGCTTGGAAGTTCCTGACAGGCAACAAGTGTTAGAGTTGGGCATGTAGGATTTCCCACATTAGTTATAAATTAGGAAGCACCTGGTCTATCTGCAGTCTACACTCTGCCTGAGTTATCCCCCTGAGACCCTCAGAGCCCAAGGCTACAAAAGCTTTTGCTTTGCTACAAAAGCTTTCCAGGCATACTTAGCACCATGAAATCAGAGGTGGGAGCACACTAAAGCAAGCCAGGATCTTTGAAAGTTAAGTCTACACATGCACACACAATTTTTAGAAGTCTGGTAACATTTGCAAGAGTAAATAAACATCTCTAGAGGACCACATGAGTAAAAGCAAAACAAATTTTTCAGCTGCAGGACTATCAGGCCCTTGTTTCATGGCCTTGTGGCACCAGCACACTTAAAGAAAAGGCCTGACAGTCTGAAGAAAAAATCTGGCTTGGGACATTATTGGGAAAATAAATCTTTCACAAATACTCAGGATTAATTGTAAAAATCCTCACAGTCACACCAAATCACACCTCATCCTGCTCAGACATTGGCTTAGCTCATAATGAAGGAGTGTGTCATCTATCATATGGACTTGATGTAGGAAATATGACATTTTTTCCTCATTTCCTCATCTCTAGAGCAGAAATGCATGGTGAAAACTCTGGTATAGAACAACCACTATAATGCAATAAATTCCCTCATAAATCATGTCTTTTAGCACTCATGCCTGTCACTGCAATTAGCATTTTATCTGTGAGGCTGCCAATAAATAACAAGTCTCATATTAGTCCATTTGCTCATGTCATTTTTAATGAATGATGAATGACATTTCATCCATGTGTTCTAAGATACTGGCAAGAAATCTATTTATTGTATACAGCAGAGCCTCTTCATCTGCTGTTTGCAAAACCTTGTCTAGACAGTCAAAAAGTATTGCTTCTCCATCCACTAACTGAAGTATGAGATAGTTCCAAGTATCACTGAATAATAACTGCAGTTCTCAAAAATACTAAAGATGTAGGTAAAAGCAGAAGCCCTTCTCTGATGTACTTTCAGTTATAAAAAATTCCCTTTCTTGTTTGTCGTGTTACTCAAAAAATTCCTTCAGTTTTTCACCCACACATTACAGGCATGTGATAGACAAAGAAGAATTCTATGCATGGCATCTTTTCCCGCAACTTCATAAAGTTTGGAATTACGCAGAACCTTCCTGCCTTAATTTCAAGAGTTTAATTCTATTAAGTGATTTTTAATTTCTCAAACCAGACACTGTTGACTTACATATGGAAAATATTTACTTTTTGCTTCTGATAAACCTATCATGTATAATTGGCATTAATTAGATAAGTCATGGTGCAGGGCAAAGATTATAAATTATTGATAGTACACAAAGAATTGCTCCTGCATGAAACAGCAATGAAAAATTCCTTACATCACTTCATCATTTATCTGCTTTGTATGTTTAGAGCACTTTCTGATCAGAGACCATACAGAAAAATACATATTTCACCAAATGAAACATGCATTAATTTTTAAATAAGACAGAAATTGTGACAGTAAATCAGATACCCACCTTGTCAACCAGTGTCCAAAGTCTGGCCGATGAGCCCACTGGACACCTGTCTGATTCAAGGATCGAAGCAGCCGACAGCAAATAAGGATGATCCATGGAGTCGCTAAGCTTATCCACTTATCTGGTCCTTTTATCAACTCTGATGAAGAGGTGGCCTTGCCCAGTTTTGAATTACTTGCTGTTGGAATGTCTATATTCTTGCACTCAGAGGTTTCCCCAATACTATCAAAATTTTGTTTCACATTAGTGCTATGTTCAGGGTCACACTCTTTCAGAAGAAAATTATTTCTACAAAGCTCCTGACACAGCACCAAACAAAGTGTATTGATAAGAAAATACCAGGTTTGATGTTCCTCTTCTATAAAACTGCTTGCCCCCAAACTCAAAACATGGCCAATAGTCCCAGCCAGAATCAGCACATCTATTTCTGACCAACTAGAACTGGACACAATAGGACTCTGCATAGGAAAAAAAAAAGAAAGAAAAAAAAGCAGTGATGAAAGAGTATATAAAAATTTCACTTGTTAGTATTCATAGTGTGCTTACAGCAATCTACAGCGATGAAAACAAAATAAATAGCAGGATAACTTATTTCTATCTTAAGAAATCTCAAAAATTTATAAAAGAATAATTTCAGTGACACATACTTAGCACTACAACATAGTAATAATTTTTAAAACTGTATTCTGTTTAAGGAATAAAACTTCTTTATGAATAATCAAACTGTACAGCTTAAGATTCTCTATCACTCTGTAACAGAAGGTTCAAAAGAAGTTCACGCCCTGTTGCATATTTGTAGAAGTAAAAACAGAAATCCTGCAGAAATCCTAATATATAGATAATAGGTAATTCTCTAATAGTTGAAATCTGTGATATCTTCAATTCAATACAGTAACAGCATTCACTACTCAAGTTAACAAAGTTACTACCTGATGGCACCCCTTGACCTTGCTTAGCTTGAAATGTGTCTTTCATCATAAAACCTACTTTAAACCTTTACTATTGTTTACTTCACAAACGGTGCTTATCTAAAACAACAATACTTTTTGTCTAATGCCTTCATTAGCTCAATTTCCTGTTCTCAGCAGCTAATTGCAATTGCCTTATCATCGCTACCTTCAACTATAAGGCGAAAGAGAAAGCCTAAGGGCAGGAGGAATTTGAGAGCACTCAGTTCATAGCTGTTATCAGGTAAAGAACCATTCCAGCACACAGAGAAAGCCATAAAAAGACCACAGAGGGACACAACCGTGATAAGTATGCACTAAGGAAGATCATAAAGATGGCCAAAACTCTTCAGCTATTAACTGACAGGCCAACGAGAAACCACAGGCATATCACTGGAGAGCGTCAGTCTGGACTCTGTAACAGGTAAGGGGAAAGTCACAGTGCACAGGTGTTACAGACATCTGATAGCGCCTGTGGATCTGTACCAACTCATTGAGCAGAGCTTCAAGAAACTGTCAAGGGTGGGGAAGAGGGGGTAATGAGGAATGTGCTGGAAACGGGCAAAGTAAGAGGAGAAAGGAGAAGGGATTCAGCTACATATAAGCAGGAGACAGATCTCTGACTGAGCCCTGTGCCAGATCACTGTGGTTTATCCCATCTTACTAAATCCTCCCCTATCTTCTGTTCAACTCCACTCCCTGTCCCCCCTGTGGGTGTTGCAAGAAGCCACTGCAAGTAGCTGGGGACAAGCCAGCATGTCAAAAATTTGAGACCAGAGTAAGTAAAAGCAAGCACCAGAGGACATTGGAACCAGCAGGAACTTCCTAACATACCTTAAGAAATAAAATACCATACATGCTTGTGAAGAATTTCGGGAAAGACACTGTCAAAAATCATACATTATTACTTTATGTAATTTTGCACTATTACAGAATACCATGGAGTATCTCTTAAACTTTATTTTAAGCACCTAATAAAACAAAAATTTAAAAGCCAGATTGAAATTACTGCATGCCATTATTACTTCAGAACAAAGATCTCCGAAACTACTTTCACATTCATTTCTTTAACTGTGTATTTTTACCACATCATCCTCCTACATCTGACCTATGAACAAACTTAAAAAATCTTGAATATTCACAGGGATAAATTTCGCAGAGAACCTACTAAATTAAAAGATGCACAGTGTACTACAATTCCTGCACAGTTTAAATTATGTTACAAAGAAAATCAAACCAAGCTGACCTTTGAGCAGATAACAAGAAAGAGGTATAAACAATACAATTATCTTTGAGCATCTGAAATGCAAGTATCACTCATGTTTATGACTTACTGATGGCAGCATATGTATTTTTGTTCAATGAGCAAGACAATGAAACACAGAGAAGAAAACAAACACATGATGCAAGACAGTTAACACTATTAGGAATTTTGCTTTAGGGAAAAAAAATTTTGCAAAATTGAAATTTAATGACATGCATGTTAAAGAATGCAGGAGCTAAAATTACAATTATGACCTATTCAAATCTCCTTCATTTCTTGTGCTGTTAAAGAATACATTACATCAAAGTCATTTCACTTAAAAAAACCCAACAACACAAACACACGAACAAAACCCCACACAACCAAAAAGGTCCCCATGAGGTCACACACAACAATAATGGGGGAAAAATACCAATAATCTGAAAAACTGCCCAGGTTCAATCCAAATTTACTAGCATTTGAAATGTCTTTGGTGTTCTAAAGACCACTCAGGTTTGTTTAGTACTATATTCTGAAAAGCAAATACCATAAGCTGGTATTTGGAACAAAAGGACAAGGTAGTCTCTGCAAAGACCAAAGAGCATGAAAATCACAAAGCTGGGGCAAGAACAGTACATGACAGATCTTCAGCAAGTTAAAATTCCAATAATTCTATCATGCTGACCTTAAAGATCTTGGCTAACTAAATGAATGAGTATGTAAGCACCATCTGCTTGCAGAGACAAAGGAATCTGAGATCTTAAATAAATGAGAATGAACAAGTCTATGATATAATTTGTCTTCTTTGTAAGACATAACATAAAATCTATAGAAGGATTGGTCTCTTGTATCTGGTTGCTGTCAGCAACTGATATGAAAACTGAAGAAGTGATGCATTATCAATAGCGAACGTACAAAAACCTCATTAAAATGATGGCATTAATGTGAAATGTCCCAGGGTCAGAAATCTGTATTTCTTGCCTGTTTGCCTCTCACAACTTCAGTGAAAAGAGAAAAAAATTACTCTTACATTCACATCAAAGGATTAAAATCCAGTAACATTTACTGATAAGCCAGACTTCAGATCAGAGTTATATCACTATGCAAAAGTTAAAATTATGATGCAAATTATAATCTCCTGAGCCTTGATAATCTTAAGAAATTCTGGAAATACTTTCATCAAAGTTTTCTAAATTTACTTCTAATCCCTTATATATGAACTGTGCCTTATAATGAATGCTATGTGTATGGTGTCATACACAGTCTGACCTTGGATTATTTAGATTATACCTAGTTTTTTAGATTTGGTTTACAGGCATTAAAATGTAGGTCTTACTCTGATATTCACAGCTCTGTTTTTCCAGCTGCTGAACATTTCCAGCCCTCAGGTACTCAGCAGAAACCCCAGATACCAAAAAAACCTGTATGACTCTCAGTTTGTTTGATATCTTGGCAAAAAAACTTTACACAGAAAGTTTGTTTAGAAGTCTTTAAATGCCAGGCTTCAAATGATGTAAGCATATAATCTCCCGAGCCAAGGCAGCTTGAACAACTGACGTATCAGCACTAGCATTTAAACAATACAGAAACTGATCTCTCTGCCCTATTTTTGAACATACCTTACTAGCTTGCAAAAGTATCAATACATAAATGACAGAGTACATGCACCTTTGATCATTAAATTTTAGACTTCTTCACTTTGAAATAAAATCTCCTGTAATCTGTGTTCTGAGTCTTATTCCAGTTATCTGGGGGTTTCTGTGATTAACCATTTACAGTTAATGCCTGAAAAATTCTGCAACTACTTTTCAGATGAGAAACATTTTCTTTTTCATGCTCACCATCACTCACAATTTAAACACTTACCATTATGTTATTTCTGATACTTGAGCTCCCTGAACCCAGTCTTGGTTCTCTATGATGATAACTTTTCCATGACAAAGTACTACAAATCACCCTGTTCCTACATTTTCACAGCAGTTTGGGATAATTTTTGAATGCTATCTGGTAAAGACACCACCCAATCAGCCTTTTTCTTCCCAAGTCGAAAATGCAAAAAGTATTTTAGGTGCAATTGCATAAAAATGTAACATTGTTCAATTAATCAAGAGTGTCAAACAAAAGAGGAAAAACAAAAATACTGTAAAATTAACAGATGCTTTAAAATAAACTGAAAGAAGGACATTCTGTAGATGTGATAAAAACCCACTATGATTCTGCATAATGAAAATTCTCAAGATCTCTACTTGACAAGCCTTAACTTCCGTATTCTAATTTCAAAAAACTGTTAGTTTTTACTCCTATCCGAAAAAAGGCAAAAAAATCCCCACAATTAGTAGTAGTAAATACCATGCTTAAATCAACTACCAAGCAATTAGAGTGAAACTATGAACAAGAAGATAGAATTTTTAACAGTTTTCTGGAATTCATAAAGGGCTGCAGAACTATTTAAAGCCTGAAGTATCATTAAAAGAAGGGACTGGTTCTGCTAGAAACACAGCAATCAGAATCTATAAATAACAGTCAGGAAGCAGATGCTAACACTGCCTGCACTGGTCTTCAGAAAATTCATGAACTTGGTAATCAGTTTCTATATTCAGCCACAGTGGGGAAAGAAAAGCATTACAAATGAGAAGCACTTCAGAGAAATCTTTAGAAGTGAACGGAAACAATTTGAAGGAAAAAAGCTCTGAAGCCATTAACAGGAGAGCTTATCTTAATTACTTCTAAAATACCTACATTTTATCGTATAGCTTGAGTTTAGAAAAGGCTTTTTAGCTTTTTTTTTTAAGCAGGAGGGCCAAGATTCAGGGTTCTATTCCCACCATCAGAAGACCAGGGCTTCAGAATTCTTTCAGAAATGAACCCCACACACAGATTCACAATGTGGAGATGCACATGTCATTAAACACTTGGATTCAGAGCTATTTTAGCATAAGTAATATCCATTATTCACACAGAAGGCCCTTCGAGATCAACACATAGCATATAAAAATAACCCATATTCTCCCCCAAAACCTAGGCATTCTACTGGAAAGGGGATGAAAGACGGAGATGAGTGTTTGGAACACATCTGCATTACAAGCAGCACCAGATTCACACACTGCTCCTTTCACCTTCTCTTGGCTCTGTATTTGTCTAAGTAGACCCCAAAAAAATCCCACCATATCATTCTACAACAGCTCTCAGACTGGAAAAAACCTCATCAGAACCAAGTCACTGCTTTTATACATGTCTGAAACGAAGACATATACTAACTAAACCTACAAAATATTTCAAGCTTTCTTTGGAACTTGAACAGAGACAGCAAAGCCTCCCTGACTGATGCGATGAGATACGTCCAGTAATTCAGTCACCTATGGAACAGGAGTGAAATAGGATGACAAAAATGTATTTCTACAGGTCTGAACACAAAGTCGTGTCTGCCTCAACCAGAATTACTGCTGCCTAAACTTCATAAGATATACTTAAGATTCCCACATTCTCAGACATATCTTAAGTAGGAATATGATCACACACTAACATGGAATCCAGTATTTTTTATTTCTATCTGCCTCAGCCCTGGAAAAACAAACATACACACAAACCTGGAAAAACACTGCTGAAAACCTCATTTGTGTATTATCAACTTGAAGCAGATGATGGAAGAGTGGTGAGACACTAAAACAGGTTGCCCAGAGAGCTGGGGATGCCCCATACTTGAAGAACAGGCTAGACAGAGCTCTGGGCAACTTGGTGTCCCTGCCAATGGAAGGGATTCGGAACTGGATGGTCTTGCATATCCCTTCCAACCCAGACCATTCTATCATTGTGTGATTCTCTGAGACTATTCACTTGGAGAAGAAATATATTAGCTGTTGTCATTGCTCTCCATGCTACTGAAGTGGCATATATGTAAATTTTATGCAGATCTACAAAATTCATCATATTTAGATTTCTATTGTTTAATAAAATTAGAAAAACTAGTAACAAGATGAAAAACAAGTCTATCTTTCATAGTTGCGTTTGTTTATCATTGCATACCAAGCACACATGAGATTTCTACACAGGAACATTGATTATTACTTCAAGCTTATATTCTTCTTCTTTTTCTTAGAAAAAAAACACCTAGTCAGAAATTACAGAATCAAAATTACAATCTGGTGTAGTTTGAATAAAATATATTAGCAACCTTACTTCTAAGAATATAGATTTAAATCTACACTCAGGAATTACAACACATGTCCACACAGAGTACAAAATTAATCTTTACTCAGGGTAAGAAATGTAGCTGTTAGAAAATGTTTCTTCAAGTCAGAAAGTATGTTTTTTCCCTGACAGAGCATGTTGTCATATCATTAAAGCAGTGTACTTGCCATGTTTTGTCACACATTTAAAAAAAGGTGTTAAACCCCCAAGCTTGATTCTACAAAACATAGATTTATGAAAGACTGTACTGCAGAGATTGCACCATCAAATGGAGTACTATAAGCAGTGAAGCTATTGAACACCAGAGACCTTTGAAAAATATGACTAACAAGTAGTAGAAGAAACAGCTAGAAGTTGATTTTATGGTGTGACTGACAGCTCTTGGCACACTAAGTTTCACAGTGGAAGAAAAGACATTGCAAATTCTATTTCCTTGGAATTACCTGTATTCTATTGAACACAATAAAACTTATCAAGTAACATACAGAAGGTAACTCGTCGCACTGAGAACACTTCAGGAACTACAAAGATTTTTACAAACTCTATGTCTTAAGCTTAAAAAGTAGAAAAGACAGATTAAATTAGCTCCTTCTATTGCATTTTCAAAACTACAAAAAAAAAAAAAAAAAACCAAAAAAACCAAACATTAATAACACCAATACAAGAAAAACTATACTGGCAAAGTATATTCTTCTTAGAGCATTACTGTCTTTTGTATAACCACTGTCCTTTGTGCATATTGTTGTAAGATTTTACATCTTGCTTTAATTGCAATTGTGAAACCTAACTATGTAAAAGCACGGGATTTGTACAAGCATAACTGTTTCTGATCTCATAAAGCCAAATGAAAAATACTGTACTTTAATACTGTAGTATTTTAAAAATTTTTTTAAATTATGTCAAAATAAGCAATTCTTAGATCTTCATCAGTCAGTATCACGCCACAGTGACAACAGCACATGTCAATTACAATTTTAAATAATAATACATATTCATATTACATTACAAAAAAGAGTATTTTAAGCACACACAGAGAAAACAAAACTTTAACTGACAGTATCATGAAGGATAAAATACAGTATATGAAAGACAGTATATGAAAGATAAGATATTTTGGACCATAACTAATGCATGTTCTTACCTTCGGTGGAAGTCTGGAATTCTCAAAGATCTTTGCAATAGCAGATAAAATACCACACGTGAGTGCAGAAATCAGCATCATCACTCCAACTGCTGTTAACCAGGAAATACTGCAGAAATAGCACAAACTTTCTGCTGATGTGCATACAATGACATGAACAGCACAAAGCACCAGACATATCAAGTAAAACAGCAGAGAGAACAGTGGAGGGGAGAGGGGCACTTCAAATTCTGCCCGCTTGCTCAGGGCTTTCGGAACACTAAGCAAAAGCAGTAGCAGAACCTAGAAAAAAAACCACAGGATTAATACTTTAAAAACTGGGATTAGCTAAACAGCAAGAATTCACAGAAAAAATCATGCTGTTGTCATCCACGTCAGTCTGGTAATACGCATACTTTATAAAAAAAAAACTGTGAAGAATTATATTGGATTTCTTTCCCCCCAGTGAGATATTGCCATATAAATGGTAGAACTCAATATTTTCTTTTCATTTATTAAGGACTTAAACACACAAGTTTTGAGGTTTAATGTATCATCATTTGCTCCTCACCTGTAGCAACCAATGACCAACAGGTATGACCTTCATTTCCTGTAAAAGACCTTGAACTCACAGTATCAAAACAGTTTCTAAGCAAACAAATTTGACCCATTGTTTGTCACCAGTAAATGCCTGAAGTTAATACACTCTCCAATGCAATTTATTTCCTGTATGAGAAATATGTACGTATGAGATCCTGCTGCATTAATCAGCTTCCCAAACAAGGGGAAGTTCTCATAGTATCACACAAGTGTATGCTGAATTTCTACCTTACAATTCTCCCAGTATTTACTTCCTGTACCTCTCCTTATCTTAATTGAATCTATTGGTTTTACTTTCACTTTGCTCTGACCTGCACACAAATTAGGCAGAATTCCAAGTTTTCTCTTGTGTAACTGTTGCAGCAGAGATGAACAATACAATGAAACTTTCTGCTACTCATATACAAACCTTTATCAGAAAGTGGGCAAAGTGGGAACTTCAGCCACACACTAAAATGCTTTGCAAGCTGCAGAGATGGAGTTAGGACTAGACTGACCTCAATCAGCTGGTGCTAGGGCAAAATTAAAACAAATCGAAACAGAAACAACTATATCAGACCATTGTCAACGTATAATCTTTCACTGTCACTTGTGAAGACCTATGCCTAAAACTTTACTCACAGTACAGTGAGATACAATAGAGCAAAAAAAAAAAAAAAAAAGTTTTACAATAGTCTGCTGCTTCTTCATATTCTACTGCATATTTCATTTGGTTATGAAAATATGCAGTTTTGAGTAGCACACTCAAAACTTAAGTCTTACATTTCAGCACATCACTTTAAATTAAAACGAAAACAGCATTCATGGCAGGAACATGCTCAAAGTGTAGATATCTACCAAGCTAAATTTAGGTCTTTTGAGCAAATGCACTGTTATCAGTTCATGTCTCAGAGGTATTTTCCTCATCTGAAATGCAGGATAATTGGAATTTATAGCATAGTGTAGTTTGAAGCGACATCTGAGCTTCTCTACTCTTATTTATTCAGTGAAGGTGGAAAATTGATATCAAGAAAAAAACATTTTGTGAAAGCAAGGCAGTGTCTTGAGTATTGCATCAGAGAAAAGACGAAACTCCAGCCATTTTGCTGGAGTCTTAAATTTCTGTGGTAGGTAGCTGCATATTTCTTTGATGAAAGCTGATTGCATATAACACTTAAGATTTGTTTTCCAGAAAGAGTGAGCATCTACAACTGCATTCCAGAAAAAAAAAAAAAGTCCAGTGCTTCAGATCTAAAGTAACTGTCAACAGCTTGAATGCATAGGTTCTGAAAACAAAGGAACAAAGAAAGATATCCACCTTCAGCTTTGCACCGAACTTTGTCCACCTCCAGATCTTCCATCTGTAGAGCAGGAACAGAACCTACCATCTCATCTACAGAAGGACACTGTGGAACTCATTCCTGTGAAGTGATCAGCAGAGTGACAAACCCCACTGAGCAGCCTACCCGAAAGCCATTTCAGAAGCTCTCTGTATGCAGAGAGCAGCGCATGGGAGACAAGGCACAGAGCCCTGCCAGGACAAAGGAGATTCAGCTCTTGAGTTTTTCCCAAATATCAGTTGGACAGATCCACTTAAAATTAATGATATGGTGTGTCTTACAACTAAAGCAGATATGAAGAGGTAACACTCCAGCAAGTATTTATTTCAGGGCTCTAAATCTACCACGACAAGGAACAACTCCTAGAAAAACAACAATTCCTGTGCAAATTTTCCATATAAGGTATTGCTTGTTTGGAGCAGCTATACTCAAGATTAGATAAAGAGGAACAGCAAGAGATTTACTTGCCAGACTTTTTTCTTTTTTTTTTTTTTTCCTAATGCAGTAAAGCTACTCAAAAATAGAAGGTTAACTATATGGAAGTAATTGAAGTTGTTGCACAACTGCGTATCTACTGTAACTAGCTACACTAAAATGTAAGTAATTCATATCAAAAGCACTCTTTAATCATTCTAAAGGCCAGATTTTACTTTAAAAGGAGTATTAATCCTGTCCAAGCAGAATGTCAGCCAACCCTAAGAACCCATACTCAGTAGTTTCAAAGACCAGTAAGTGTATACATTACATATCCAACACCAAGATACTTTACTTTTGTGCTCTTATATTTTTCACAGAAAGATCTATTCTCATACCTCAATAATGATCACCGTCCCCACCATCATCGAATACATGTCATATTGTGCCACTTGTTTGCTTAATGAAGAACTCAAACTCTTGAGGGCCTCCAAGTATTGCTTCAGGACCTTCTTGCCAAGATTTAAGAGTATTTCTGAATTATTCCCCTCTAAATAGAGTTTGATCCAATTACCATGGGATTTTTCTGCTATCTTAAAATGTTCATATCCAGGATCTGGAGAGAAGGGGAGAAAAGAAAAGAAGCAAGAGGATCTGTGAACAAAGAAAGATTACTTGGAGATGTGATCATATTTTTATATTTGCTTGCATAGTGTATAAAAATACAGAATTGCTATGGCAGCTGAAAATTTTTTCACAGGTAAAAAATTACACTACCTTCCTGCAGCAATACCAGTTAATTGGAAAAAAAGCAATAATTCTAACCTAATAAACTGTCAAGACCTCTAACAATTGACAAACTTATTGAAATAACCATTCATTTTTATGAGTTTCCAGGACAAAAAATTCAAATGCTCCAGACACTGCGGGATGGGGGGAGGGGAAGAAAGCAATGTTGTCTACTGGAATTATTCATCATCCAGAACATATTGTATAAACTAAGTAGGAAATGAACAAATAGCTGATGTCTAGGGAAAACACCAAAGGGGACAACACACACACCACACCAGTTGGTAGTATGGGCTGGATGAGTGGACAGTGAAGGTGGATTGAAAACTGAAAAGAATGGCAGAGCACAGAGGGTTTTAATCAGCAGCGTGAAGTCTTATCTAGTTGGAGGCCTAGTTAGTAGCAGTGTCCTCTAAGGGTTCACATTGGGTCCAATGAAGTTCAACTTATTCACTTGTGAATGTGACTTGTTTGAAGGTGCAGATGCCTCCTCAGCAAGTTCCCTGATGACACAAAGTTCAGAGCAGTGGCCAATGCCCCAGAGGGCTGTGCAGCTCTTCAGAGAGACCTCGACAGCTGGGAGGATGGGAGGAGAAGGAACATCTGAAATTCAGCAGAGGCAAGTGCAGGGTTCTGCACCTGGGGAGGAACAACCCCAGGCACCAGGTCAGGCTGGGGGTGACCTGCTGGAAAGCAGCTCTGTGGAGAAGGACCTGGGGGTCCTGGTGAACAACAAGCTCCCCATGAGCCAGCAGAGTGTCCTGGGGACCAAGAGACCAATGGGATCCTGGGGTGCATCAGGAAAAGCATTGCCTGCAGGGCAGAAATAGTGATCCTGCCCCTCTGCTGTGTCCTGGAGAGGCACATCTGGAGTGCTGTGTCCAGTTCTGGGCTCCTCAGGACAAGAGAGACACGGAGCTCCGGGAGAGGGTCCAGTGGAGGGTAACAAAGGTGATGAGGGGACTGAAGCATCTCTTCTACTAGGAAAGGCTGAGGGAGCTGGGTCTGCTCTGCCTTGAGAAGAGACAACTGAGAGGGGACTTCATCATTGTCCGTAAGCACCTAAAGGGAGGGTGTCAAGAGGGTGGAGCCAGGCTCCACTCAATGGTGCCCAGCAAGAGGCAGGAGTCTGCCAGTTGACAAGAGGCAACACAGGAACACAGAAGTTCTACCTAAACATGAGGAAGAACTTTTTTATTCTGCAGGTGGCTGAGCACTGGAATAGGTTGCATGGAGAGGTTGCAGAGGCCTTTTCTTAAGATATGCAAAAGTTTTCTGGGCACATTCCTGACTAATGTGCTGTGGGGAACACAGCTTGAGCAGGGTAGTTGGACTAGATAACCTGCAGTGATCCAATCCTACTTCACCTAATCTGTGACTCTGCTTTTAAAATACCACTGAATTTTCACTGAATACACTATGCATTCACAATTCAAATTCAATTGATAACACATGGAAAGCAAGAGCATAACTTTCAGAAACTCATATCTCACTGGAACTTATGCAATGCATGAATATTCACATTTATCTGCATTTTTTCTAAAAAGGAGATGTTTAATTTCACTTTACACTAATAGAACTTGCTATTTCCCTGCAATTTGACTTGAAAGGTAAAGATAATTTAAATACAAAACATTGATTTGGAAATTTTTATGTAACTTGCAGTTCTTCTTAACTGAAAGAAGGGTGAAACATTTGCTGTACCTTTTCAGACAAGAAAGGCTAAAACAATGACTGAAATAACTTTGATATCACAAAGACTTAAGTTACGGCTCTTTTTCAATTCTCATAGAAGAACAGTGTATTCTGCTTGGGAAAAACCCACTATTTTTTGTTAAACCTTTTCAGCAAAAGTACATTATTAAACCCAGAAATGTTTTAAATTTTATTTTGAGCAAATGAAGGTGAATGAAGTATTTTATTCGCAATTCGTAAAGTCATGAAAGAATCATGCTTACTATTTGCAAGTCTCTTATCATACAAGACACTTCATCATCTACTGTGGGCTGAATTCAAAGTGAGAATTTCAAAAGGCGATGTTTAACTCAAAATGTCCGGGCTGTTCTCCCAAGATTTCTAGTAGACTCCAAGGCATGCTGACCCTGCTATGCAGGTGGCTTGCAGTGATCTGCTAGAAAATACAATCCAGCCAGCAGCAAACACCTTTTTATCAAGACAGCTCCAGTGCACACAGAGAATTTCATTTTCTTGCTCTAGTTCTTTTAACTTTGCCGTAAAGTTTCTCTTCCAGTATATTTGAAATAAGAGTTAAATATTCATACATTTGAGGACATCCATAAAGGATCATCTAAAATGAGCTTTAATCAAACTGAGATTTGACATGACACTTTTCATTATACAGAAGACTGAAATGAGTTCAAGCTGTATTTTGAAACATAAATAAATTCCCTCCACATCATGGGCTCTTGTTCTGCTCCCTTTTCATGCTTCTTGACTAGTCTCCCTCTTCATTTCTTTTAGCATTTTTACTTCATTCTCACCTACTTCTTTCCATGTTAACTGCCCACCAAAACCATTGTGTTTGTTTTATGAAAGATGACTTTCAGTCGAACCTTCATGAATGAATGATTTAAAGATCTTGCAGACAGGAATAAAAGACCATGGTTGCCAAATTCCATTTGAGAACTCCGGTTACATTGGTTCAGTGGCACATTTATATGCAGGAAGCATAAAATAAGAAGGGTCATGGACACTAAGTTATTACAGAAGCATTTTGATAACAGGCAGGTAATATTGGTAAGCCACTACCATATGGGATACTGATAAGACAAGTAAAATGAAGTAAATGAAGTAAAATGAAGCAAAATCCAAAGCAAGCTTTACTAGCTGCACATTTCGCAAAGCACTGGCGATGTTTTACTTGCATAGTATTACATTAGCAATTTGTGCTTCAGCTTCACTACCATCTTACCACAACCAGATGGATAAGCCTTGCCAAGCATTGATTTGACAACAATTTCACTTAGTTCCAGTCACAGGCAGCAGTAATTTTAGAAGAGTTATAAGGAAAGAATGCATAATGTAAAAGTGACTTCTTCAGTTTCAATATACAAATGTCCCAGTAAAAATCAAATTATTTTAATCTAATACAAGTTCAGGATCAGTTCCAAATTGAAAAGCTTGCACTCATTTTAATAACACCACCCAACTTGCTCTCAAGCATGACTGTTCATTCCACTGTAAAATGTCTTTCCAAGAAAAAGTCCTAGTTTATTCATTCAACTACATGTTCAGAAATTCAGAACATGAGGGAAGCATTGCTAGATACTAGGGCTGCCTATCTTACACTGAGGTATAAACTTGCTTAAAAACCCTAAGTGTGTTTTTAGATACTTCTTTCAGCTTTTTAATTTTTGCTGCTATTTCATTCTCCTTTTTCAGACTTTTTCTTTAGCTGCATGTATCCACATCTAAAGAAAACCTCATACCTCACATTACAACTTATTAGCATGTTTCAAAAAAATACGTTTTTAAATAAAAAAGTCCCTAGTCAAGCTTCAAGTTCCTCATATAAAATTTAATTTACTTGAAGATAGGTTTAAGTGTAAGGATTCTTTTGTACCTTAATAAAGCAAACCCCAAGTCCTATTAAATGTTGCTCAACCTCTTAGTTTGAAAATGCATGTTTATATGAACAAACACAGTGGGGGGGGGACTTGCCTTCTTTCTGCTCTTCATTTATTAATAGATATATTTAAAACACATTTCAAGATGAAAATAAATTTTTGTGTACATTACACTTCGCTCTTAACATTGGAGCAGCTGAATCCAGGGAAATCCATGGCTTCTTTATGAAATAGCTTGTAAAGGTCATTCTGCCTTCCCAACTGACTGAGATTCAACTCAACTGACATCTGACTTCATCTCAATGTGTTATGAAGGAAACTAATATTCCATCAAAAATGAATGCATATTTTATGATACAGCTTAAAATGGGTGAGTCTTTTCCTGCTATCACTGACTCAGTCATTATCTTCATGGTCCCAACAGCTGGTGCTCTAACTCCTGTAAATTACAGCACTGGACAGGAATGCCATGTTTTCCTCTTCAGTAGAGCTTACTGGTTTTTGTTAGGTGAGACAGTTTTGACCTCAAGAGTTGAAAAAAATTTTTTTTTAAAAAAGCAGCAAGGCTTATGCTATCCTGGCAAGTATTTTCAAGTATATCTTTCACTTTAAACTGAAGTTCCAGTCACAGGCATTTCTCTTAGCATTTAACTGAAATGTTATGATCTACTAGTTGTTACTATTAGCTGAGAATCTGCAGTGGAAAGCTTGAAACTGCAGCAGCAGCAGTTTCAATATGAGTGATGTCCAACTAAGCAAATGTGAGTCATGTCCAACTGACTCTATCTATCTTTTGGGGTTTCTTTCCCTCAAAAAACCTGGCAGCAGACTTTGTGGAATTCAGAGATTACACAGCCCAAGAGCTGTCAGCAGAACTCTGATGAGCATTCAGATGTTCTACAAATAAAGATCAAAAGGCTCTGAGCAGGGTGAGCTAAAGATTACTGCTTAGATCTGTGTCCAGTCAGGTCTTGAATGTTTACAGGTATGAAGCCTCCACAACCTCTCTTGCCAACTCACTCCAGTGTTCGACAAATCTTACCTAAAAAGGTTTCCTCTAATTTTTTTGTGAGGACCACCACTTTGGCTCTGGTTCCCTCTTGTTTATTCTCTCCCATCACGTATTACCTATATTTATAAGAACCCTCCTGAACAGTCCTATCACCCTCAGCCCCTCCTTGTATGACAGATCTTCCAGTCTCTCCATCACCTTCGTGGCCATGCACTCACTACATTATATCCACTATAGTACAGAGAAGCCTAGCACCAGACCCAAGGCTCCTGATATCCACTCACCACAGCTGATACAAGAAGGAGGATTGACCAGCTGATGACTATCCTCCTAATGCCACCTTGGATGCTATTGCCCTTCCTTTCACAAAGGTGCTCTGCTGCCTGATGTTCAGCTTGGTGTCCCCAGCCACCTCATGGTGGTTCTTCCACCTGTTTCCAGTCAATCAAAATCCAATCTGCACTGGCACATTGGCTTTACTTCTTCCCAGGTGTAGGATTTGGCATTTCCCTCTGCTGAACCTTAAAGAGGCTCCTGTCAGTCCATTTCTCCAGATTGTCAAGGTGCCTCTGAGTGGCAGGAGACCCACCTATCACACAAAGCACTTCACAGATTTCTACTGTGTCCTCCCCTTGCTAAGATGCCACTTTGTCCCACTGCTCAGATCACTGATGAAGATGTTAAACAGTTCTGGCTTGAGTGAACCCCTGTGGTTGATCAGAGTAGCCTTCAGGGAGACTTTGTGCTGCTGATCACATTCACATTACCCCAGCAGCTGAGCCACTTTTCAGTCCATCTCACTGTCCAGTTACCTAGCCCAAAATGCAACATGGTGGCTGAAGCACCACAAGAGCACCATGGATGGTGAACATAGGACTTCCTCTGGTTGTCTGAAAAACTACAAATTCCATTCAATCCAACTGTCTCGACTAGATGCCTGTCACTGTCCGAGGGTCTCTTTATGGCTGAGACCCTCAGAAGGACATAGGAGAGTGGTTCAGGATGCAGGGAATTCTTGAAGCCGCCAAAGAGAAACCGCAGGAGACAGTCGTCTGGGTTTCAAGGCTATTTATTGTCTCTCATCTATAAAGTGTTCGCTCGCGAGCAGCAACCTGGCCAGCACCCTGACCAGGACGGAAGTCTGCCCACAAAAGGCCAGACTTATCTTTTATACTCTAAACTACGTATTCTATGTTTACAATAACTTTCCAATACTACAGAATCTTATTACTATGTCCAATTTTGTCCCCAACCAATCTGTGACTCCCAGGATTCCCTCCAAGATGGTGAATATGAAGAAGAAGAAAGAAGAAAGACACCACACCCCAAATTCTCCATCTTGGCCTCGTGGCTGATAATATAAACAATCCCAAAAACTACCTTTTCTACATTCTAACCACCTAATTCACACTTTAGTTTCTCTTAAAGCTTGCATTTCTTCTCTGAGAGAAGGCAGATGTTCCCATGGGGTCAGATCCACCCCCAGACCACCCGGGCTTCACTCGGGGGTCTCAGAGGGGTCTGACAGGGGGATTCTTGCACCCACAGGAGGTCCAGAGGGACACCCTGGACCCCCACAGATGCCCACACAATACTGCCCATGTGGGTCTGTGCATTAATCCTGACCCAGAAGTTCCCAACGATTACATCATCCACTCCCAGGCACAGCTACATGCTTGCCATCACTCTCTCACATAAAGATCAATTCTCCCTCCTCACATTCCCAATTTACAATCTTAGAATTGTACATTATTCAAGCTGGAAGCTTGCTTTTAAGATTATCTCACTGTTCGCCAGTACTGTTATGGAGACCTCTTTTGCTAGATCACCACTCATTATTGGTTTCCAATTAGACATTAAGCCACCAACTTTCCAGACATGAAGCCAGTTTCTTATTCATTACAGAGTCCATTTGTCAAAATTATCACTCTAACAACAGCAGCAGGAATGTTCAGAGAGGCCTTACCCAAGTCCTTACAGAAGTCTAAGTAGATGACACATCTTTTGCCCACTCATGCATTTACTCCATCGTAAGACACTAAATGAGCCAGGCACAATTTGCCCATGGCAAAGTAGTGTCAGTCATTTCCAACAACCTTTTTGTCTCCCACGTGTTTTGATATGTCTTCCAGGAAAATCTGTTTTGAGATCTTACCAAGCACAGAGGTAAGGCTGACTGGTTAAGCAGTTCCCAGGATCCTCCATTTTGTCTTTTTTAAAAAGAAGGCAACCTTCTTGAACATGAATCAGATTACTGAATATAATAACTTCTCTCCTAGGTAACCTCTTTCTAGGAGAATCCTGACAGATGTGCATGTGCCTGTAGTGGGATAGTATTTATCTTCACTTAAAAGCTATGCAAAACAAATGGCAATTTATGCATGCTCTTAAGTTATATATATTAGTCACTGATTTAGTGACATCATCTTTAGTGTTTCTAAGCCTGTAGTATCCACATGAATGAAACAACACTAAACAAACAGAATGTACTGTTTCCCTGCCAGTCTTAAATGAACAGACCAAAGGATTAACCTATAGCCTACACATCTAGGACACTCTAAGAAAAACAAGATCCCTCTAAGAAACTTAGGAAATTGACATTAAGACTCTGTAAAAAAAGCCACCATGACTTGGACCTAGACTTGCACCATATTATTGAGACTTTCTGTTACTAAAAGGAGAGAAAGTCATTGTAGATGCTTTGCTTCCTGAACTCTTTCTGGTAAGATAGCACCTCCAATAAGTTTGCAGTCACAAGCAAGCAGCATAAAAAATTCTCACATTTTTATCCTCAGCTATTTTAACTTTCATTTCTCAGATGAAAGCTATGAGTTGAAATTAAGCTGTTCCCAGACAAAAAAATAAAATTAAAATGAAGATATAAACCAGATGCTGGTAGAAACTCCAGTCTGTTTCACTGGTACTTGCAGAAATACTGTCAGATAGAGTTTTGTAATGGCATTTTCAGCAACAGAGTCATATCCTGAAACCCCTCAACAGGGCAAGTGCCTCACTTGACACAACTGGGTTAAGTGAAGAAATCTATGCAGAAAAAAAATGTCAGGAGAGATGGAGCATGGGTCCTGCTATAGGCACATTGCTACAACAAGCAAAATTTGTTCTGTTGAGATTCCTGGACAAGGTTTAATTACGATTAGAAGCTGTGATTTTGAAAGATAATTGATTCTTGACCTAGAATGATAATTTTGCTAAAATTTATGTTGCTATCCACTTTAATTATTCCTAACTGTAAAACAACTCTGCATTCTCATCTAGTTATTTTAATAATTCAACAGATTATAAATCAATTTACAAGCTTCACAGTCACTTTAAGACAACATCTTCTAATGTCAATGGTAAAATATTCTCCTCCACCCTCTGACTCAATTTTTGTCACAAAATTACCAAAATAACTTCATTATTTATACTGCAATGTGTATCTTGCTTCCTAATGAAACACCACATTTTGCTAGGTTAGGTTTATTTTTTCTACTTGTTTTTTAATCTTTCCTCCAATGCACATACACACATTTTAAATAAGCAGTTTCCTAGGTTCTCATTCCAAGGAAATACATAAAAATTAAATAAAAAGATAACTTACCCTAAATTATCTCCAAGCTTTACTTGAAGCATCTTTTTACTTAAACTAGAAAGTTCAGTCCATTGTGTTAACTCTCCAAATAGCTCAGAGTCAGTGCCCTATATAGGACACCTCACAAAGAGCAGTTATGAAACCACTGAGATTTAACTATGCTGGCAGTTTTACTTTAATCCTACTCCACCATTAGTTTTGCTCTTTTGCCAACCAGGAATATTAGTAGTCATTTAAAAAAAAAAAACTGTATTCAGAAGGAGTGTATCAAAATAGGTTGCAATAAAGATTGAATTCATTACAACTGCTCTGAATACTGATCTCAAAAGTGCAACGCCATACTATGCAATTTAAAAGTCCAAACTTTTTAAAATTGTTTTATAAACAATCTCCTTTTAGTATATCTAACATTTTTTTAGCTAATTTACCTTTTTCATATGCAGGTGTATTCTCTTGCAGCAATCTGCTAAGCTGGCACCCATTCAAGTGCACAAAACGTAGCTGTTCTCTCATTGTCTTGCCTCCAACAACTGGCAGTATAAGGTTCCCAACACTGTTTCTTGAAATTGGTAGGCCAAGACCTATTGCCAGTGTGCTAGCTAAATCTGTTTGCTGTACATGTTCAGGTTGGGCTGGAGGAGCTAGAATGAACCAGAAAAAAAAAAAAAAAAAGAGAGAGAGAGAGAGGAAAAGAAGTATTTCAATAACAGGTCCGTTCTATTTCTCCAGACACAGCTGGCACCTTATTAGTTTCAAAATTGTTTCATTGGTGTTAGATCAGCTATTTTAAGTGGTCTGCAGAGAGCTGACTGATCTTTTTCAGCTGCTATCCTCTGCTGCTGTAATCCAATATTTATTAAACTCCTAGCCAGCACCACTCTTCAATGCTAAGAACTACTGTAAACACAACATAAATGTTATACAAGTACAAGTAAGAAAACAGATGGTCCAGGACACCACCGTAATATTAAGTTGCAGCCTACGTCCCAAGAGGGTTTCATAACTTTTACATTAGAAACAATAGAAAGCACTACAGTAGGCTAATTTAATATATGAACAAAGAATGAGAATCTAAAATAATGTTGACAGTATTCCAGAAGCTTCTTGATATAATGAAAACAGCTCAAGATTTAATTAATATCAGGTTGCTAAGCAAACAGAATTAGACATCAGGTAAAGAATGTTAAGGCTCAAAATCCATGGCTACGTGCAGGCAAACACAGTGATTTTTAAAGGGTCCTGTGTAAGATTCCATTATCAGAATTAGCCTTCAGTGCCACAGAAATCTACAGACATGAATGATTTTATCAACATAAGTAACCTTCTGTTTAAGATTGTTTTGCCAGCTGTTTCTTTTCCTGCTGAACTAGTTAGGTAACAGTGTTTTTCTACTATGCTTTTATTTTATCCTCTTTGTAACTTCAGGCATTGAGTGTTTTGACTTAAATACAATATAGAGAGAATTCTACATAGTCTTTATTCCTTGCAAGACTCCTTTTAAGAGCTTTAAAATTTCCCTCATTTCTCATCTAGTTTTGATTAATCCCATACTTGTACAGAATGCCATCTATAATCCGTAAAGCCTCTTTGCATGAGTGCCTGTATGTCAGCAGTTTTCAGATTTTATCTTTAAAGGCAAGTTCTTAACTGGTTAAAAAAGCCATACTACCAAACACATTTAGCCAATCATGGGTGACACATCGCTGTATAAGGCTATACAAGTAATACCCTGACAGCATATTAAATGCAAAAAGCCCACAGGATTACTATTTTGAGGTCTACCAAATTAACCACAGTACATTTTGTTTACAGTAGGATCATAAGGAGAAGTCACTAGAATCCTAATTACTGTACCAATGAAAAGTAAACTGCTGGATATTTATAAAGGCATTAGAAATCACGAACTCTATCCCAAAAGACAGGCAAATAGATATATCTTCACTGTATTGTAGAAACTGCTCATTCAGTTTAAACCTCACAGAAACTAATTCCAATGAGCAGGAGGCTGCATTTACAGAATCTATAATCTTGTGGCCTGGCTGTCAACACATGCTAGTGAAATTCAAAAAATAAAAATAAAACCAAGAGCTTTGATCCACTCTTGACTTTGTTTTGTTTACAGATCTGAGAAGAGGTCAATGACTCCTCAAGTAGTGCTTTCTATTGCAGCTCAATAACAATTTTACAAACAACAGGAAAATCTACCTCCACTGTGCTGCAGGAGCTTCCTGCAAGATAAATAAATCAAGGTTCTGCACACAGGTTTCAGAAGAAAAGAAATCAGATGGAAACGAGCAAGTGGCAGAATGAAAGGCAGAAGGGAGTATTATTCTGGAGAAAATATTTGCTCCCAGTATAACTACATTGTGCCGATTCACTCGGTCAAGGACTTTATTTAAGCACAACTCTACAAAGTAGACTAAAGATTCTCTACTACTCAATTTCTTTATTGTCTCTTGCCTTTAACTTCTAGCTTTTATTTTCTATTATTATCTACAAGTAGAAAATCATCTGCAGAAGCATATAAATTCACATCAATTACATAAAATTAACCAGCCCATACAGTAAACACACTCATGGTCCATATTCCATCCTTAAGATTTAGTAATCAATAGTCATGTTATGAGCGCCATCACATCTCACCCCTCTGAAAGGGTCAGATCAATTTAATGTTAAAAAGCAATCCTATTTCTAATAGGATTATTTTCTATTTTTTTCTATTATCTGTATGTCTCTAGTTGCCCAAGGGCTTTCTTCCTTCTTCTGGTTACCTCTTTGTGAGAAATTGTCATTCATTCCTCTATCCTAGCTGTCTCAGAGAGAAGAATGGAGGCCAAGAAAATATTCTGGCCATGAAAGACAAAATTTAAACCCACTCCAAACAGGATTTTGCATCTACACCTATTCATTTACCATTAGCCCAGAATCCCGACAATAGATCTCATTAGTTCTCAACACTCAGATAGGACAGTGCAGTAAAAGATTATAATCTCTGAAACAGAGAATTCTCTCAGTGATTAAAAGTGACTGATTCATGGTTTCACCAAGATACAGATAGCTTTGGCTAAAACCAGAGTTTTGAATGGAATGGGCTTTCCCAAATAGCTGTAGAACAAATCAAAGCATTTTTCAGTAAGAATTCTAGAATAATATAAACTAGAGTTATATATAGAATAATATAAACTAGAGTTGCCAGTGTGTTCTTGTCCTGATTTCAACTGGGACAGAGTTAATTTTCTTCCTAGTATCTGGTATAGCAGCTGTGTTTTGGATTCAGAATGCGAATAATGTTGATAACACATTAATGTTTTAGTTGTTGGTAAGGTAGGCTTACTCTAAATCAAGAACTTTTCCACTTCCTGTACTGTGCCAGTGAGCATGAGAAGCTGGGAGGGAACGCAGCTGGAGGAGCTGATCTGAACTGGTCGAAGGAATAATCCATACCATAGAGCATCATAGCCAGCACACAAACTGGAGGGAGTTGACAGGGGGCTGTGGATTGTTGCTTGAGGGTGAGCTGGTCACCGATCAGCAGATGGCGAGCAATTGTACTGTGCAGAACATGTTTCTCTTGGGTTTTATTCCTCTCCCTCTCCTAGGTTTTATTCCCCTCTCTCTCTCCCATTTCCATTACAATAATAACTACTACAATCTGCATATAATCATTACTGCTGTTCTTGTTACAGTTACATACAGTAGTAGTGTTTCCATCCTAACAGAGTGCCCTATGCACTGGTATCTACTGGAGCCTTACACCAAGTACCACACAGCCACTCGCTCACTCACACCCCCCATCCTGGTGGGGAGGAGAAAGAAAAGGTAAACCTCATGGGTTTACTCTGACTAGAACAGTCTAATAATTGAAACAAAATTAAATACTATATTAATAATAGTAATGAAAATGAGACAGGGAGAATAAAACCCAAGAGAAACAAGTGATTCCAAATAAAATTTGTCACCACCTGCTGACCAATGCCCAGTCCATCCTCGACCAGTGACTGGAAGCCCTTAGGGATAATGTTTCATGGTACAGAATACCCTTTGGCCAGTTCAGGTCAGCTGCCCTTGCTGTGTTCCTTAATGGCTCATTCTGTACCTGCTCAATAGCAGAGCATGGGGAACAGAAAATCCCTGATTCAAAGCAAAAACTTAAAACACCAGTGTGTTATCAACATTATTCTCATACTGAATCCAAAAAAAAGTGCTGTATCAGCTACTAAGGAGAAAACTAACTCTATTCCATCTGAAACTAAGACAGTTCTAAAAAGGTAATGCTTCTTTGATCCTTACCACTTCTCTTCTCAAAAGCAGAGCTGATAAACAGCAGCGGTGTGAGCACTTCTCCTTCTGAAGAACCACCATGACTGCCTGTTTCAGACATCCCATGGTCCCCACAAACAACTAACAGATTGGGCAGAGAAGCTTCCTCCTGCAAATCACAGAAAAAAATCTAAGTTACCATACAAACACAATTCATTTATATAACTTCACTATCTTCATCATTTTCAAACATGAATGCGTTTCAAAATAAACTTCATTTTTGCGACTTACTCACCCTGGGGCAGATAACAAGAGATGGCTGTAGTTAAGTGTGACTCAGGAACTATTTTTTAGAAGTTAAGGCACATTCATATCTAATAGACTTGTCAGTATCTTAGCAAAAAAAGCACAAAAAAAGCTTTTCAAAAAACCTCTGAATTTACAGAGTTACAAGAAACTCTCTGGAAAATTAAATAAAGACTATCACATCATGAGAAGAAAATCAGGAGTCCCAGAAGAGCATCATTAACACAGAAATATTCCCCCTCTTAATTTCTTCAGCTTCACTAAGTTTTAATATACATGCTGAATTATTAATATTGCAAATATTAACAAAATAGCGATATTTAAAAATAATCCTATTTTTAATAGTCTCTAGTTTCCCAAGGGCTTTAGGGGTTGAAATCTGACTGATTTGGGGTTGAAATCTGACAGTCAATGAAAACTGATTGTTAATGATTCCTGAAGAATGTTGAATGATGTGTATGTTTCTGAATAAAGAGAAACAAAAACTTAAGTGAGGCCTGTCCAAGAATTTTGAGCTAACAAATCAAAGTGGCAGAAAATTAAGTTCTTCAATAACAAAGTACCTTTTTATCATCTCTAGTTATTAGTAGTACCTATTTTATCCAAAAAAAAATAAAGTGCTTTTATTATGTCTGTTTTCTAAAACTGACATAAAGGCTTGACTATAAATGGCAAAAGCAAAGATGCTAAAAAACAGCAGCAAAACAACTGTAACATTCACAGAACTTCCATACACAGGATTTAACCTCTCTTTTCATGTAATAGTATCCACTTGACTAAAAATACTAACGAAACTTCATGATCAGCTATTCTGAACTGAAGTAGCCAAAAATAAACAACAAAAGTTTCACACCACCTGGAACTAGGAACTGGGTATTTCAGCATCCAGACTGCTTAGGTGACAACCAGTATTTACAAATCTAAAACAGATTCAGATGTGCTACATTTACCATAAAAAAATGCAGATTAAGACCACCACTTCCATTTGAATTTATCAAATATCTAAGAATTAGGTATGCCTTCATAATTGTGGACATCAGAGCCATCAGCTACATTGCCAGTTACTCCTTCTGCAGAATTTCATTACTAGAAAGCACATCAGCAACCATTTTAATTCACAAGGGATAAGAGAATTTTGGCAGGCATTCCTCTCCTCTTCGCAGAGACCAGAGGGTGTTATTTCTCACAGCTGCCCAGAAGAAGTTGTTAACAGATGTTACTAAGGTCAATCACCAAATCCTTAAAAATGCTACAGTGGGAAATGGCCCAGGAAGGCAAAGAACAGAATACACACTTCAGTCCATGAATAGAGAGGCTACCAACAATAACCAGCAAGCATTTTAACAACAGTTCATAACTAACGGACACTGACCCCAAAGGAAGCTGTACTACCTTTGAAAGAAGGGAAATATGGATCTTCTTCAGTATGTTATCCATTTCACGAAGTTTTGGTCCTACTAATGGGCTGTTTGGCCCAGTCATATGACCAATGTGGTCCAACCCCAGGTAATGTAGTATTAGGAGATCCCAGTCTTCTCTCTTTAACACTCTATCCAAATGTCTGGTAACATTATCATCAACCTCAAAGAAAAGGAAAACAACTATAAGGAAAAGAAAATCCCTCTTGTAAAAAGCACAAAAAAGTTAACCACACTACACATGAAAATTCTATAGAAATTGATGAGATTGCAGTCACTCGCAATGTGTAAGAAAAAAAATTGATTAGGTTCAATGTCAGGCAGTTAAATATATTTGTCTTACAAAACAGATTCTTCACTCTATTTAATCTTTTCTGGTAAGGACGCAGCAGATTACATACAGACAAGGCAAACCGGTTGCTAAGCTTCCACAGAATCTTTTAAAAACTGTTTCAAGAACTTTTTAGTCACTTTCACCCTTCACACTCCAGATTATCACTTCACATGTAATACATCAAGTATCACATGTACAACAAAAACATCCCAGTTTAGTGATGGAAAGCTCAAGGGTACAACAAACCCTGATCTTTCAATTCCATTTTTCCCAGTGTGCGAACACAAGAGAACTGAACTAGCTATGAGTAAAAGAACCGACAACATAGTGAGAAAGAAAAACTATTTGAAAAGTGCTATTCAGGGCCTAACTCACCTGTTTTCCTGCTTAGGTTGACAATACATTTTTATTTGCATATATTCTCTTGAGTTATTAAAAATCCCTGCAACATTTTCCATGTGATACTACTTTGTTAAGTCTGCATATAACTAGCAAAAAAACTATAAAAAGTTGTGTGTTTAACTATATAAGATGCCATAAGGAATGCATAAAGAGCTTGAGAGCCACATAACCACAGATCCAGTAGAACATTTGTACTTTTTTCTCCAGGCTGGAGCTTTTGCAACTCTTATCAGCATAACCAATTGAACACGTCTTCCAACTCACGTTAGACCTTTCTAACTTCCTTAAATAATAAAATACTTCAGTCAGTAGCAGCAGGTCAATGGCTTGAGGTTTTACAAATCATAAAGGTTCAAAAATGAAGGAAATTTGCTAAAGTATTCACTCATCTAATGTGCCCAGAGTAAAAATTTTCAGAATTTGTTTCACTTACTTTCTATGCTCCCTATTCAACAACATAAACACTGCTCTGATTGCAATTGCAAAAATGATGCAATACTATAAAAGTATACCTCTAAGAGGCCAAGCTAATATATTAATGGACCTCTTGAAAACTGCACTAACTAATAATATCTGATAACAAACTGAAAATGGGGATAGTAGAATTTTTAAACAAAGCACCTAGGCTACCCTCCAATTACAAGTTTGTGAGAAAATGGTACATTAAGGAAAGTTATAGAGTGATAAATTTATTATTACTGTATCATACCAACACTTTTTACACCATATGCATGAGGGATTGAAATGTTTAGCTTTACAGTGCCCACATCAAAAAGACATACAAATTCAATTTCTATTTAATTGCCAGGTGAATATTTCAGAACAAGGGTAGCTTTACTCACTCATTCTCAGAAACTGACACTGTTCACACTCACTTTATTTAACTTGGGATCATATAAAGCCTCTCACCTCTGTAAAATCTGACACAAAAAATGATGTTGTTCCATCATATTCCACAAAGTGCTTTGGGAACAATTTGACCCAAGTATCATCACCATAAAATATTATTCTTTTCCCAGCTGTTTTTGCCTGCCATATCAGATTGTCATCCAACAGAGCTGGAGAATTGAGGTTCACAACAACATCGATGAAACCAGGTATGCTACCTGTCATCAAAGCCTAACAAAACAAGAAAAGAGACACATTAAACAAGAAACTTCCAGTGCTCAGAAGACAGTAGCAAGGTAAATGGGAGGAAGTAATAAACCAGATGGCAGACAAATTATATTCTTGGTAAGGAAACCTAACAAAGTAAAAGAACACAAGCTGTCTTGCCACATAACCTCATCTGCCACAACACAGTGCTAGTTGATGTCAGAGATAACAGCTTTACAGAAGGTAAAAATATTACTGTCTAAATTAATGATCAAAAAAAAAGACTTGACAATTATGACAACTGATATTTGTTTCATTTACTGGTCATTAAACCACCAAAAGACAATTTAGGTGTAAGTAAACTGACTCAACATTAACAATGACAGTACCTTCAAAAGTAAGTAAGTAAGAAACTTCTAGAAAAAGCAATGAAGTCCACCTACAAAGAGTTATCAGACTGTCTCCCCCTCATTCTCTCACTTGCCTGTTAGTTGACCTACCAATGATCACTCCCTCAGCTTCTTCAATACAGAGGTGTTACTCAGATCTACCACTGAAAAGCCTGGATGATAAGTATTTTGATGACATCATCACAATTCATCTTTTAGTTACCTGGAACTTGGCAAAATTTCCTTTTTAAGCTCTTCAGAAACATCCCTAAGACAAAACAATTTTATACTAAACTGGATTTTCTCTCAGAAGTTACATGAACACAGAGAAATACAATAAAAATGCTCCTTCTCTTAGTTGAAGACAACTAAGAGACTACCGCCTTTCCATGATTACAAATAAAAAGGCTATGTCAATCATTTAAGCCTGCACTAGAGTCTTATCTGGACTCAACCTCTTGCCCATGGCAAATCAGGACCTTATCACATGCACTACTACAGCAAAGAGACATTCAGCCACAGATTGCACTAACACCACAAACATGTCTTTTATGCCAACTCCAACCATATGAAACAACTCATACTTCAAAAGCTTCTCCAATGAAACAACATAAAAA
Source organism: Muscicapa striata striata (assembly GCA_030060385.1). NCBI lineage: Eukaryota > Metazoa > Chordata > Aves > Passeriformes > Muscicapidae > Muscicapa > Muscicapa striata. Next base: position 228,234 of record JAREIS010000465.1, on the reverse strand, counting down.
AATCCCACTTACCTTAATTCGAGGCATAGTCACAGTGGGTGGCTTGGCTTCAGCAATGAAACTGTAGGAAGTCCCTTTTTCAACAACTTGAGTAGTATATGGCATGAACTGTTTACCTTTGGATCCAAACACAAAGTCATCTCTCAGAGCATCTATCAGCACAATGACAACTTTTTTGAAAAGCGGTGGAGGAATCTTAGTCCAGTTAGAAACCATTCCTAAGCAACAAAAACAGAGCATATAAAAGTCACCAACAAATTTTATCAAAGGCTAGACAGAAGCTAAAGGACAACTTAACCACATAAATGAGTGTTTCTAACTTCTTTATTAATTCTATACCCAGAAATGAGATGCTGCAAACAGCAAACCTGAGAAGTAATCTGAGGAAGATGAGTTTTCAAGCCATTCAGCACAGGAATAATGCAACAACAACTCCGATATCACTTCTAGGAAGTAAAACAAGATGTGAATGGAATGTGTGACATGAAATTGGGAAAACTAAGGAAAAGCTTTGAAATGAGTGCTCAAATAGCTGCTACCTTCTCTCTTTTTACTTCAGTAAAGTTGAACTAATTGTATCTGACAGACAACTTCTGTTAGAAAAAAGACATAGCGTTCACCTGTGCTAACACCCAATTTTGTACATCACAACATAAACAATGACTGTTTATGAAATCTCACCATAATTACAAAGAAAGAGATGATTTCACTGAAACCTGTATGAAATAGATTTGTGCACATTCACTCCTTTCAAAGTAGAAGACTCTATGATACACTAGTTCAGTGATGGCAGCTGCAGGGCCAAAATCCAACTCCAGAATTCTCTGAACAAGGTATATAGGTGGGTACAGAAAAATGGTGCTGTGCATCAAGCTACAGGCAATGCCATGCCTTCAAGCCCACCTCTTTCTCTTAATTCTTAATTCTGGCCACAGCAACTCTTCATCTTCACTGAACTTGGTCCACATGGTGACATTCAGGTCTTACAGCAGCATTTTTGCCCCAACCCCTACAGGTTTCATTTCTCTATCAGGAAAAAAACACAGAAGGGCAAAATGGAAGCAGAGTGTATCCTACCCAACAGGCCTCTACCCAGACACCACTGCACTGAATTGAGCACTCAGCAAATCGAGTGCTCAGCTTTACATAAAGTTAGGGAGTTTACAGTCCTTTAGAGTCCTTCAAAGGCTTTTTCTGCTTAACTGGTTGACAATTTGGAAATGTTGCAGATAATGGTGTGTGTAACACAACAGCATCAAAAACAACCTCAGAAATTGTATTTTGGGGTACATAGATAAGCATCAACAAACTGACATTCACCAACTAGTTACTACTGGTGATTTTCCCAGATCAGGAAATGGAGGAGGAGGGCACAGCAGGGAGAAGAAGGAAATCTCAACAACAACAAAATGCTAACTGCAAGCAATCTTAATTAAACTGATAATTTTCTTTTTCCAGGACTTGAATTATCAACTTAGCAGGCATGCTTTGGCTCTCCATGAAAACCAAGAAGGCACCACTGAATGTTCTCTCAGTTATACCTTTCCCCTATCCACTTGCTTAGTGAAAGAAAGCTTGCTGGACACCAAAAATGCTCAGATCCCAAACACATAAACCCTACTCCTAACTTCCTCCTGCAGTTTGATTTATCAGAAGGTCAAACTGCTGAGAAGTTCAAATTAATTCGGAGTCATTTACAAGGCATGTGAAAATATTTACTGTAAGACAGCTAAAGCAACACATTGTCCAAATCTTGCCATGCAGCATGTGTATTTATCTCTGCCAGGGTTACTTAGAAAATAGTTACTTTACATGAACCTGAACTTCTATGAAGAAAACAACAGGTTCTCTACCAAGAATTTATTACAATAATCTGCTGCAAGAATTCAGTGTCACAGCTCTCTCACAGCACACAAGACAGCATGCACTCAGGACTCACAACGTGAAACACTCAGGAGTTACCAAAGCACTGGAGAAAGATTCTTTCAGAATAGGTCTAAAGTAGGTTGAAATCCTTCTGCATCACGGTTTAGTAGGCAATACCTGTCTGTAGACCTTATCATCCGGGCATCACTGTGCATGCACACCGTAACCAAGAACTACAGAAAGTAAGTGTTCTTCTATGGTCACCCCATTTTTGCCTACTATACCTAGGCTTGCTCGTGACATGCCTAAATTTAAACTAGCCCCATGGTGCACACTTCCACTCTTCAAGACAAAGCAGTCCTTTCAGAACCAAATTGTCCAACATCTCCTTCCCACCAAGACAGTCTCTTTCTATATTAGTCTTCTGCTAATAATCCCATGTGAATGCACTATTTCACTCACAGCAGCTTATCAAATATCTGTGACAGTAACCGGCTTTTTACTAGAAACCACTCAGTCTGTTATCAGATTAAATTCTTTCAGTGTTCCTGCTTAACCAATACCAGCACATCACACTCTAAATCACACAACTTTCTGTTCTCTCCACTGTGTCTCACAATTTAAGTAAGCCTGTCCTCACAGGCATAACATCGCACACTTCGCAAGAATTAACAGTAAATATCAAGCAGCTAAAGATCTACTTAGGCAGTTACAGTCCTGCTCCACAAAGTTAACCATAAGGTAGGTGTCCCAATCAAGAGCTTTGTATGAGCAAAATACTAATCGATCCAGCTGCCAAAGTGAACTTGAAGTTTCATCCCACAAGGTCCAAACTGGTCAAAAACAGTCCCTCAAGTATACAGTCCTCATCATGTTACTCTAATACAATTTGTGACTGAACATATAAGACAACTACATTATTAGCACATCCTCTACGGACTCTTTAAAAAAATTACTGAAAATTTTGGGTTCACAAATTCAGCTCTGGAACAGAGCAGGACCTGTAAAGACAGTGATTTCACAGAAACGGTGATGGACGGCAATACTGTGCATATTGCAACCTGCATTACTACAGCTGCTTTGTCACTACTGAGGTGTTAGAAGTCTCACTGAGGTGGCATTAAGACACTCATACACCACAGAAACATCACAGAAATAATGAATCTCGGGCACAACACAGCCAGCGAATGATCACAGGAAACGCGTGCAGAGATGTAGCTAAGGCGGCATCATTTAAGGCTAACAGGACCTGGTATCATGGCTCCATCAGTCAGGGAAAGGCAAACAAAACGACAGAAAAACCCACCCTTCAAAAAAGTGACAGCTGACGCTTGAGGCTTTTCGACTGCGAGCAGATACTCCCGCCTATGATCCATAACTACGTGAAAACAAGTTCTAAACTGCTCCGGGAACTGGTCTGGAAACACGAGGGCGCTACAGAAAGACGTTCCGCGACACCGAGAGACGGGGCGCGCCCGGCAGCTGCTCGCCTTACCTGTGCCGGGCGCGGCCGGCTCGGCGGGAGGCTCTGCGCGGGCCTCTCTGCGGGGCACGGACCTGACGGGCACCGGGAAGAAGCCGCGGAGGAACAGCGCGACGCCCAAGGCCTGCACGAGGAGGCAGGAGGAGGCGAACACCCCCGAGCGCAGCCGCATCCTGCCTCGGCACCAGCGACTGCAGCACCCACCCGGCCCGGCCGGCGCTACGCCGGCTCTGAGGGGCGGCCCCGCCTCCGGACCCGCCTCGGGTCTCCGCATCTCTCCTCGCTGACTCGCCTCCGCATCCCTCTACCCGGACCCGCGTCCCACCTCCGCAACCCGCCTCCGGTGCCCACGTCCCATTGCGCATCCCGTCTCTACATCCCAGCCCCCGCTTGCCATTCCCGCATCCCGGTCCCGCGTCCCACACCTGGGACCCAACTCCGTATCGCCCCCCCAGGGGCCCGTGTTCCAGCCCCTCATCCCACGCCGCGTCCCGACCAGGCCGGAGGGAAAAGGAGGATTGATGGGCAAAAAGTGCTCGGCAGGTGAGGAAGCGGCTGTTGCAGGTGTTTGGCAAGCAGAACCTTTCCCCACGCAAACACATACCTCTTAATAAAACTAAAGAGTGATACCTTTTAGTCTCTCCGTTGGAATGGAAATGGACTGTGGCAGGCAGATCACGGCAGAGGAATGAGAAGTAAGTTTTAAAACTTATATTTTCTGAGAAAGGAAACAGGACACACTGTGCAAAGTGAAGCAGAGTTTATACTACAGTCTTGCTACTGAAATAATAAGATAGCCTCAAAATTTCATTCTCCCAAAAAAACCTGCACCTCATTACCACCCAGGCAGCTTTTGTATGGCCCAGCACTGTGCTGGAAAGATGTGGCACCTGCTTCTGCAGCGTACACAAGTCCTTGTCTTTACCTGTGAGTGGCGCTTTTTCCCTGACCCCACAGGCACAGAACCCTGCCAGCTGCCCTCCCACGAGCACCGGGACGTGTCTCGTTGTGGTCAGTCAGGACAAAGCTGCGCTGCCACAGTCTGCTGCTGGCAGGGCACCTGTTGGCAGCCGCCACCCACAGCTGTGTGCTCCTGTGTGACCCTGCAACAGCCCTGTGAGCATGCCCCAGGGTGGTTTTCCCACTTTTTCCCTCAGCACAAAGCATGATCTGTTCTGTGCAAGCACAGGCCAAATGGGTGGTGTGCTGTGCTTTGAAAAAAAAGTTTTCCTGCTCTAGTTGGTCAAGTTCTGGTTTTACTGCCAGTTTCACTGTTAATTCTGTTAATTAATTAATTAATTCTGGGCTTTGTAACACCTGCCATGAGGCAAAGTTGCTGTGGTGTGAGAAGCATGTGTGAGGGGGCTCAGGATAAAAGCTTTGTATTTGGCCTTTCCTAGAGTCTCCAAATACAGAGAGAAAGATCAAGGAGCCTGAGCCCTGTGGATTCATGCTCTGTATGTTTGAGCATCCCAGAGCACTATGCTACCTTTAGGTTAGCTACTCAGATTACCTAAGTTGTTTTTCTGGCCACTTTTTCCACTTCATGCTTCTACTGAGAATACTGCTAACGATTTCATTTCTTTAAATTATCCAAAACCATTATTTTTAAAAGAAATTGCATTTTTGCAGACACTATTCACTTGTTTTTTTGCAGGAGTGTGAATCTGAAGGTCCATGAAAGTTAGTATTCAGTAATTAACTTCAGCTGATTATGAGCACTGCAATGAAATTCAGAAGAAACATGCAAGAAATGTTGCTTTAATCAGTAGGAAATGGCAAAAGGCAACCTTAGGCCATTGTATTCAAACTTTAAAATGGCTTTAGATAATGTGCCTTAAAGTTACATTATTTGTATGTCCAAGAAAAGCTGTATTTGTTGCTTTCTATGGGTGTGTTTCCTTTCCTTTAAACCCTGAACTAGTGAGACTCTCCAACCAGAAACTAGGAAAGGTTGCCTAACAAATATAAAACAACCTAATATAGGTAATGTTTATGCATCACAAAACAGCATCTAAGAAATGTCTATTTTCTTTTTATTTCATGTGTAAAGTTTACTTTCCCTTTCAGTAAGTGGAAATTCCCCAAATTGCATCTTTCTCCTATCATTCAAGCCCTCAAATTCCCACATAAGATCAGAATTTCTGCGTTCAGGAAAAAGGATTTCTCCACAGACATAAGAACAGTATCTAGCCTGTGATTCACACTCCCTGGGACCTATCACTGGGTATTTACTGAGTGCCATCACCATTTGGCAAGTTCTTGCAGCAACATGCTTTCAAGTCCATTACTGTGGCACTTAACTACAGGAGTCAAATACAGGGAGAATCCTGTACAAGACTTGAAATCTGGCTGTCTGTGAGTCTACAAGCATGTTACAACATAGTATATTGACAATCACTGCTGTGCACTGCTGTGGCCATTCTACAAGCTCTTGGGTATAACCTCCTCTGTTGTGCATAACACATTTATGCCCTGAGAGCTGGTGATTTCATGAGCTTTCAGAGGAAGTGTTTGTATGCTTCCCAGTTTGTAAGCACACAATCAGTGTTGTGTGCACCAATTTATGTCAAGGGGTACAGGCTGACTTAAATTGCCTCTAGAAGGTTAAAGGTTCATGTCAGAGTTTCAGGAAAGGTGCAGTGTAGTGTAGTTCATGTGATTCAGAAGGCTTTTTTTAATCAGATGCAGCAAGCATTTTAGAGCACAGTACAACCCATCCCTGTGGGAGATGAATTTGCATCTTTCCCTACAGGAGAGCACATTGCTACTACTGCTGTTGTGAAGAGCCACTCAAGCAAACTTACATTTCTGTGTACTGAGCATAAAGAAGGGATTCAGTGCTCTGTGCAAAGCCTTCTCCAGAAGCATTTTCCAAATCTGCTGAGAAACCAGCAGACCGAAAGCCAACCAAGCCTTGTCTTCAACAGGCATATGTACCACTGTACTGGTTCTGCTAAACCAGTAGGAACATATTTTGGTGAGTGTCTTTGCAACCAAATCTTTAAAGCAGCCAGGTGATATTGTTAATCACTCTGGCATGCCTCAGTCTTTTCTTTACAGAGGCAACTAGGAAAAAGTAAGGAAGATAAAAATTTGGTGGGTCCCATGAGGAAGGAGCACACCCCCCTCCAACAGTCACTGTGTCCTCTGCCAGCATTTAATGCAACATTGCCCATTAGTCAGCACTCAGCATGTCTGCTTCTCCTGCTCCTTTTCTCCTGATTCTTTCACTTTTGTTTCACAACTTGACTAGAAAGACAGGCCTATATGCCCTTCTCCTCTAGTTTCAAATACAGACAATATGCAGTCAGTTTTCTCAGGATATTTTTCAACTTTTCCATTCTCTTACTTAGCGTTATTTTGACTAATGCACTTGTAGTTTTGCTCTCAGGCCTGTTTATGTGCTGTTGATAAGTTCTGAGTATCTACGGCTCACAACCTTGCTTTTTGAACTGCTTCAGTCATTCTTCCTCTCTTGGCCTAATTTAACAGGATTTCATATCTGAATATGTGTGTTTATGTGAAACCTGCACATTTCTTCTGACACTGACAGTGTCAGATATGTGAGCACATCATGCCAATGGTTTAAACAAGCATCTCTTTTCTGTAATCAGTAGTCTGTAATCAACCTCTTAAACTTGTCCCTAACACATTTAATATTGTATTGGGAAACACACAAGTGGACAGGAATATGGACAGTGGCAAAATTGACATGTATAAGTATAAGCAATAATTTTTACATATAAGGGATGTGAGGAAGAATTAATTCAAAATTAAGTGAAACTGTAATAAAAAAACAAGACTCCCCAAGATGATCTGACACTCTGAAAGCACTGCAATGTACTTAGAAATTCAGAAGGGCACATAGTAATTTTTTCTCTCCTATCATTTCTCCATTCTTCAGTACATGGCAATTTGAATGTATGTCAGGTCTCTGCTGTATTTAAGCCACAGTAAAACATCAGAAAAGGTTATAAAAGACTCTCTGCTGAAGTGTGACTCTCCCTCCTCCATTCTGGTGCACTGCAAAGCCTCCGGAGATTTGTAGTTGCTGAGGCAAAAGACAAAGCAGAAACACTGCATTGTAAACCCAGATTCTGAAATCTGAGACTGTACACAAATTTCTTCACATAGAAAAAGTATGTTAAAAAATAATTCAATAGCTTTACTCACATCAAATAATTGATTGTCTGTCTTTGTGCACACATGCACGTGTGCACACATGCACAGAAGTCTAGCTTCAGATTTAGCTATTTTGGAAACCCTGCTTGCAGAGCTTATGGGATTTGAGATTGAGGCAACCAGGGATCACTGAAGAAGATAACCCCTGATAACCCCGGAGCTGGCGAGCTGTAGGGAGTCAAAGCCTGATTTGTTTCTGTAGACTGCAGATTTGTTACTTGCCGCAGTATGAGATTACTTGCTTTTGAAGGGGAAGCAAAGCTGCAGAGCAAGAACTAATTGAAGAAAGAAGCTGCTTGTTAGTTTCCCCCAGAGTCTTGCACTCAAAGCTTACATGGCTTAGTAGCAATATCTGCATCCTTCTTTCTGTACACAGAGTTGTACAGAGATGTAACTAGTCATTCCTGCTTAAGAAAGCCCTGGCTTTGGAGCTGCATTTGTGCACTCACCCAGGCAGGTTCTCTCAGAGCTGCAGCCATAAACTGGGGTCACTGTGCATGAACCCCATGTGTACTGGTGATTAGAACAGATCGTGGGATGCTGACCCAAGGCAAGTTTTTCATTCAGTCTAAATGAACTGGTTAAAACGTGAATGAAAAGAAGTAAAACCTCCAGGAAAACTTCCAAAACCACTTAGTAGATGGACTGATTCTGGTAGTATAAGTGTCTCAAACTCCCCCCAAATGTCAACAGACTCCACAAGTTAGAGTAAGGTCAGTCATCTAGCCTTCAGAGCAGGCACTGAGGGAAGGAGCCAAATCAGGGCTCAGCTGAAGCAATGTCTTTTCATGGCGCATGAAAACTAACCATAATCTCTCCTCCCTACAATTTTACTCACTTACATTGCTGTCCCCTCCTTTAATCCCATTTTCTTTCCTAATCTGTTTTTTCTTCCTAAAGTAAAAGCTTTTTCAGTCATGCTTTATGTTTGACAGTCTCTCTCCTGCTCTTCCTGACAGGTTTAGCTGTTTTTAGAGAGATAATGAACAGGGAACCCAGTGATACTGCATTTTTCCAGATTTAATGAGGACTGGAAACAGCAAACAGACTTTGTCAGTGCTCCTACCAAGGAAACTGCCTGTTGTGTAAGCTGACTCCTTATCAGGTGCCAAAGTATCCCATCCAGAAACATGTGCAAAACAACCATATATTTGCGTCTTGATTACCAGGGAATCCAGCAATTTCTCCCTGCAACTGTAAGAAACTGGACTGTCCCTTTCCCTGCTTAGTGTGGCTTCTCCATAACATTAGTACATTATACTCAGCATGCAGGTGATGACTTCAACTCCCTCCAGTCCTCCTTGCTTGCCTGATCCTCCTAGTGCTACAGGGCTTTCTTTAGTCACATAGTCTTTGTCCTACTGAGAATTTCTCATGCTGCAGAAATCCTTTCTGTGTGCCTATGAGCAATGGTGATAAACAATTACAATGATGAAGTAGGAAATGTGGCTACATTCTTCCATGACATATGACTTTACTAAAATAATCTTCCTAAAATATCCTGGTAAGGCATTTTTTTTTATCTTCATGGACTTATTGCCTTACTAATCTTGCCTTCTCTAAGCTGAACCATTCTTTTTGATGTGATTCACCTGCAGGTGCCAGATATACAGTGACACTGCCTTTATGTGTCACTTTAGGCCTAGATATTTTTTACTATCTAAACACTACATTATGTTAAAAAGTACCAATGCATAATGTAAGCACTTGTTGTTTCAGAAACCAGCTTCTTCTCTGACACCTCTTACTGCACTTGTTTCCAGGAGAGAGGTCTTTATGTGTTGCTTTTCACTGCAGGGAATTGCCATGCTGTACCAGCCAGCACCATAAGCCTGCTCATCTTAATGCTCAGATGCTCTTCAACTGTCTGAGCTGAGGAAGCAGAGAGTGAGGAAGGCTGGCAGGCAGGAGAGCACAGGCTGTTGGTGTGCTTGCTAACTGAAGTGTGCACTTTGTCAAATTTCACGCTGAATAGCCAAGTCATCGCCGAGGGAGAAGCTGAAACTATACAAGGGGCCTTAATAAGATGTGTTGGTGACTACAGGGAGGTCAGGGAAAAAAGAAACTGTCAGCTAGTAAATTATCCAAAGCAAAAGTGTTTGTGAGGGGGGAAGAAACAGCAATTTAGCTGTCTTTAGTCACCTAGGGTAATTAATCAGTGTCATCAAGCCCTGGCATCAGTAAATTCTGAAAAAGGTTTTCAAGTGTTTATAGTTTCAGGATAAATTTCTTCCAGTGCTGTATACCTAGAATTTCTTGCTCTGCTAGCTTTGTCACAGAGTAACAGCCTGCCATGCAGATGTACCGATTTCCCCAGGGGGAAATTTTCCCAGGGGGAAAAGCCTAGCTGCTCCTTCAAGGGCCAGAGTCATCTCACCTGGACCCTCTTTCCTCCATGCCCTGAATCAACTAGCTCTCCAAAACGATCGATTTTGGGGTTTTCCCACTGCTTCTGCAATGGCAGAGTGGTGTGTTTCCCATGGGGGGAAGCTGTCAGGTGTTGCCTGCCCTGTGAAGGACCATAGTGGGTCAGAGGGAACTTAACCTGCCTGAAGGGTCACAGGGGGCCAAGCCTGGTGCAGTGTTGCCCAGTGGAAGATCCTGAGACAGACTATTTGCATTACCACATTTCAGTTACCTGTCCCTGTGTTCACACCTGACCACTGCAGCCAGGCCATGAAAACAGTGCCAGGCAGAAAAACTAAACTGTCTAGGTTTTTCTTTATATGGCTGGACCTCTTGCTTCCCCAACCTAGTAATTGAGCCAATTATGATGTCTCATGGGTTCCTAAGGTCTAATAAGACAGAAATTTGCTTTAGTGCTTCTCTTGTCCAGCTGCAGGCTGCTTCCCTGTTGCACAGTGCCAGCTCACACAGCCAGGCGAGGTATTTCTACCTCTTATTCTGGTTTGTGCAAGGAGGGAGCAGGGTGGTAGCTCACAAGAGGCTGGCTTGCCAGTCATCAAAACTTTACACCATTTGTACATTTCAACAACAAAGCATCATCCATTGCTTGACTTGACAGATCACTTGACTTTCATTAATTAGTACTCAACCCCCATTTGCCATGTTAATTATTCTGCAGGTGCAGTTGTTCCCTCTGTCTGACTCTGGGTCTGTTTGGAGTCAGTGGTCACTGGGTTGGTGGACCACTGCTGGAATTTCCTCCAGCTCAGTTCCTGACCTTACTCCTGGTGGCTCTCATGCAGACAGCCCATTCATCTTGGGGTTGTCTTCCCTTTTCCTTAAGACAAGCACTAGTCAAGCATATAATGTTCACAATGCAGTTGTTTAATCATAACTGTCTAGCTACATCCGCTCATTGATGACAATAAAAAAAATTGTGAAGTCTGATTCAGATCTTGAGAGGCTCAAATCTTGAGGGGCTCAATATGACATCCAGCCTTTCATAGGTCCTCTCTACCTTACTCAGCCATCTGTCTCCTCAAGTCTTGCAACATTGCTGCCTCTTTGCATGTTTCTTTGTAGTTGATAAGGGGAATAAAATGTTAAGATGGACTGACAGTGACACACAGAGACATTATAAGCCTGTAAATTATATTTCTAGAGGAAATTACTCAAGAACCCCTTACATCTGATTGCAAGTTGTTAACCTTATCTTCACTAATAAACTGAAAAAAGTTTCCTTGTCTGAGCTTTTTTTTTTTTTTCATTTCCAAAACAGCTTCTGGCATGTCCATCAAATGAAACAAAGCTTAAGCAGGATTTCTACCTTACTTAGGCTGTTCTCAGTGCCTTTGTTCTCAAAATGTAGATGGAGAATAAGACTTGGGTCTCAGCAACACTGGAATCGGCTGAGCTTTTGGAATATGCTCAAAGATCACCAGTGCTCCTGACAGTAGAAAAAGGAAAATAAAAAATAAAAAGTGGTTTTATGTCCATTTTAACAGGTTTTGAAAGCTTTCAATGAGCACAAGAATTACTATAACCAAGAATCAAAAACTTTCAAGAAGATGAGATTTCTATTCAGCCCTTAGTCAGAAAAGTTTTCCATTCCTTGTTTTATTAGGACAGCTGTCTTGAGTATCCTCTTTTATTGAAGTAGGAATCTTCCTTACACACTCCATTTTAAACTGCAGCAGATTCTACTGTGAATTTAATTGTAAACATAGGCAGAACACCAAAACCACACAGTGTAATAAATAGGTACAGGTCAAGATCTTTTTCATTGGTTTTTTTGCCCTCTCTGGTTTGTTTTTGGAGGAGTCTTTTTCTATTACTTTATTTGTAACAGTTATTAAGTTCAGTCCCAAAAACTCTGCAAGGAGGAATGAACTATGAAAAATCACATCTCTTTTTTTTTAGCAATATGGCACAGAGAAGTAGATGAAGGCGCCACACCTCATCATTTTCCTATCGTCTTACATGCTGGCTTCCATAAAGTTGCCACACTCCATCTTATTGTTTGGGCTGCTTAGGTTGTCCCAGGAAGATTAATTACAATTGCTAGGAAGCTGTGAATTTCTGCCCTCAGCATATTGGGGTTCCCTTGTTCACATGCCAGAGTTTCATGTCATCAAGCTTAGCTCCTCTCACTCCCAGCAGTTTTTTCATTCCCCTTTGCACTTTGTAGAGAGCACTGTCACCACACTTTGGCCCCGTTTGGCTGTGCTGCGCCCACCTAGGTTATAGTTTGTCACACTGGGCCTCATTTCAATCTTGCAAGTGACCAGCGCTGCCCACAGTGTTTGAAGAAGGCTTCAGCAGCTCCCAAGTGACCCCAAGAGTCTCTTTCCTCTCTGCTGGCATGATATATCTGAAGATATATCTGAAGAGCTTCTCCCAGCTGTGCCCCATCAATTCTCTGATCATTTTGTAACTGGCATGCTGTCATGCACTTTGTTTCTCCTACACAGCCTCTGATGTATTTCCAGCTGAACACAAAGATTGTAACTGCTGGTTCTCAAAATCATCAGTTTGGGTTACTTAAGCTCATGTTGTATCATTGCTCTCGCCTTAAAAAATCCAGTTCTAATTCTTGTCCCAAAGTGCACTAATAATAATGTAAACAGCTTACCATTGACAGGAGAGCACAGATCCGTCCTGTCTGTGAATGGGCTATTGCAGTCAGCAATCCCAAACTGAGTACCTATAAATCTGGCTCCCTCATTTTGTTGTGTTAGCATGCCTTTACTGACTAGATACATTCTTTCCATCTGAAGCTCATCATTTTCCTTACTAGATTTAATTATTTCCACCCAAGAACAGGTTTCATTGCCACTATGGGTGGCATCCTTCCCTGGGTATTTCTGTCCATTGTGTTACCCTGTTTTCATCTGGTTCTGGTTGCCTTCCTGATTGTACTGAATGCCACATGAAGAATTATTCTTTGGCTTTTTCTCAAACCATAGCAGTAGAAATCATAGTAGTCAATAACATTTTAGAAGACCCTTATTAGCTTAAAAGTCTGGAGAAAAATTTGTCAAAGTCAGCTTAGTTTCTTATAAGTAGTTGAAATGTGACTTAACAATGGAAGCAGCCATAAAAAAAGACATTAAAAAAAGGAAAGAAACCCAAACACCCCTGACAGTATAAGTATGGGAATCTGGAGCTGCAAAGAAGGATGGCAGTCTGTGAGTATGATGCTTCAGGATATGCCACATAGTCAAATATAGCAGGGCCTTGCTGACAGCTCCTTGCTGCCTGTGATACTTGAAGAACATTCTAAGGCAAGAGAGGAGATCTATTGTGGGAGGAAGGGGCTCCTGGAGAGCACAGAATTCTGGAACACTGAAGTTCAAAAAGAATGAAGCCTTTTTGTGGGGGAGACTCTGAAAACAAGGAGAAATAAATAATCCCATCATCAAGCCATGGCTCCTAGGAAGCAGTCCCTTCCTTCTGTATCTGTAGGGAGAGAATCTGTAGTATTTCTTCAAAGACTACATTGCACATTAAATTTACCAAAAAAAAAAAAAAAAAAAAAAAGGAAAAAAAAAAAGAAAAAAAGCAGACAAGAAAAATAATCACATTAAATGGCCAAACAGTGCCATCTGGGGACTCCTCTCATAAGAATAGTATGAGCAAAAGACAGTAAAGTTAATGAAGGACCTGCTTTTTCAGTCAGAATGAGTAGAACTTTATTCAGTGGGAAGTTTTGATTATTTGCACAGGGTCAGTCTTGGGGTCAGGCACTGAGTGGCACACTGTGCTCCATTAACAGTCAGGACTGATCCAGGAAAGGAACACCAACACATGTCTAAATTCAAGAGCTGTGGTCAAGCAGCAGCCTTCTTATACATTCTTGATACAAAGAATTTCTTAATTTGAAGCTTTTAGGAAAGAGGAGTCTACGTGGAAATCAAGGAAAGCACAATATGATATAGCAGCAATTGAGAAATGCTTTCAGAGCTTCTTGTTTTACTATGCTTTTCTGTTATGCAACAGAAATTTATTTCACAAAACCTCCAGGGCACACTGATCCCCCATTTAAAGCAGTTCTTTTCATAGGACTGTCTGAGACTTTGCTTAAGGACTGCAGTAAAATCACAGAATCATTTCATCAGAATGGTTTGGGTTGAAAGAGACAAAATCATCTAGCTCCCCCCTGCCATGGGACACGGCAAGCACTGCCACATAGCTGTTTGTACAAGCAGTGGGAATATGCAGCTTCCCAGGCTGGTGCAGATGATACAAATGGAAGCAGAGATCTCTTGTAGGGACAGCTGCGTCTTTTCAGAGCTAGTTTCAGAATGAGGGAAAAGAGGGTGCAAGAACAAAGCACCTGGTGCTGCCTTCAGGCAGATTCAGTCTGGGCTCCTGCAGGAATGCAAGCTTGATGGCTGCCTAGAAAATGCAGGCTTTTCAGCAGAATATAGAAAACCCAAAGATGGACAAAATCTGCTGATTTGGGTGTTGTGCAAACAAAAACGGAGAGCAGCTGCTTTTAATCCCAAGCTGCATATATGAAAAGGGAAGTAGGAAAGTAGCAAAGGCAATAAATTTTTGCATTTCTTTCAGAGCCTTAGATTTCTCTGAAGGATTATGAGTATTATGTTAAGACCTTCAGTTTAAGCTGGATCAAATAGGGAAGAGGAACCAGAGAATGTGGTTTTCAGTAAGAAGCTATGGAAGTAACGTAGACCTTTTTTTTACTTTTACCCTCAAACTGTCTACAAGCCAGGCTAGCTCTTGTAAAACCAAAGTGAAAAAAATTGGGCTGCATCAGAAGTCTCTGCAGTGTTTGTACCCATCTGTGGTATTTTAACATTTTCAAGATTTCAAAATGTTCAGTACAAAAGTATTCCCTTCTGTTGTATTTATGGGATTTAAATTGCATGCTATTTATTCTATTTTACATTCATTTCAATTCACCTGCTGCAATACACAGTTCATTTTTAATACATAATTTCTAATTTCAGTTTCTTTGCAAAGTCTGCCTTCTCTTGAGCTAACCCCTGGAACTGAGTTCTTATCCAGAGACCAGCGCCTGGGAAATCTGCTAAAACAACAGCACATGATCTGCATCCTCATTAAACTGACTGACATTTAGGGTCACCACCATGTCAGTTCTGAGCCTGCTGAGACTGGGGTGAAGATAGTAGGCACAAAATCCTCTCCTAACTGTGCAAGGGAAGCAGAACAAGTCATCCAGCCACTAGGATGGAGTGACCCCCCATTTCTCCACCTTCCTGCTCAGTCTGAACAAACACAAGCGATGTTTTAACCATCTCTCTGTTGTGGCTACACTCTCTGTGGTGCATAAAGATACCATGAACCTTACTGGGGACAGATTTTTTGTCAGAACAGGCACTGAACAACCTGCTCTTGAGGAAACTCATAATAAGATGAACAGAAACCAAGGCACAGTAAATGAATTCCCTGCAGCCTGCAGCAGTTTCCAGGCAGGGTAGGTAGTTCCATGGCACACATGTCATACCAGCACTCAGTAACTCCCCTCAGTCTCAGCCAGAGGCCCCATAGGTCCTTGGGGAAGTTTCTCTCAGCCTCCTCTCTAAGGCACAGCTGTGGGTATGTTCACAGGCCCTCGAGCCCATGCTTGAGCCCTCTTGCACTCTCCACTGCTCCTCCTTCTTGCACCAGCTCCCTGGACAGCGTGACACCCCTCCCCTCCACAGTGTAGCACAGTGATGCTACATCCTCTGTTTTCACAAAGGAGTGTTGCTTAAAGACTGCCTTACCATGGACAAAACAGATGCTACACACCAGCTGGCAAAAGATGCTTTTTGCTGGTGGAACTTCTTTGCAGGTATAGCAGGGGAACTAGACTAACAAGAAAGTTTTAGATTATCTCCAAAACAGTGTCAAAGAAAATCGTCCTCTGTTTTATTCAGTTCTTCAGATACAAAAGAAGTATGTATTCAGCTCCTTTAGGAGTTAAACTGTTGACTTTTCTGAATGCCAGAAAGCCTAGAAGTAGGGCAGAGAGAGAATGATTATCATATTGTTGAAACAGAAGAACTTCCAAATCTACTGTTATACCTGACACTACCTGGGAAAAAGGAGGAAGATAGGATGCTGTTGTTAAAGCAGGATCTGTTGTGGGTTGGTTGCACAGATAATTCAGGATGGCAGAAGTTTCTCTGATGTTTTGGAGGGCATTTGACTTGTTTCAGGTGGCACACACAAATAAGTCACATCCTTACAATAGTTGTTTGAAAGATGAAGGAAGCAGCATTGACCCAAACTGGGGGGGAACCCTCAGATATGTGTTTGTGCTGGAGGTGCTCTAGTTTCTTCCAGACACTGGAAGTCTCTGTGATGGTGGGACCATGGGAGGTGGGGCAGATATGCTGCTGCCAGAGGAGTTTTCTCAGCTCCAGGCCAGACAGTGCAGAGCCTCTCACTTTCCCTGGCTCCTGCAAAGCCCCTCGAAAGGGAACATGCAGACCCCCCCATAAATCATAGCAGGTACACAGGTACCCCATGACAGCACACAGGCAGGTCACTTTCCCAGCCCACTGTGCAGAAGGGGGTGCAGTGGGCATGACTTGAGGACACCCCACTTCTGCTAACTGCTTGGCAGCCTTCAGTCATGCAGTTAAAGCCAATTTCCTTCCTAGGGCCTTCGGAGACAAGAGGGCTCAGTCCATGTCTGGGTTTCAGGTGGTACGAGAACATGCCTTTTAGCTGTGTGGGTGCCCTCACCAGAGAGGATTCACCAACACTTTGGGAGCAGCTAACAACACCCGCTGCAGCATTCTGCAGAACCCAGGACACATCAGAGTGCTGCAGCCACCTGTGGAGATGAGGACCCATGATATTTTCATTTTGACAACGTCCCACATACTGCAGGTGTCCTGCAGGGCTTAGCCAGAGCCATTATTGGGAGCCATCTCAACTGCAGTGACAAGGCAGGCATTTCCTTTCACAGGCCAAAAGCTTGTAATCATCTATTTATCAATGGCTTGTGTTTCTTCAACACTGTGTTGCTGGTAACCAAATAACATTAATAAAAGTGACTTCATGTTGTGTTTTGGTTTGGTTTTTTTGAAGTTTCCTTTTGCCTTTACTGACACATGTCCCATGTGAGAAGGCATGTCCTAAACTGGCATTGACAGCAGCAAAGATCACCTATTTTCACTGGAAGATTTTACCATTGTACAATTCATGATGAACTAAAATTATTTTAGAAATTAAGAACTGCTAAAATTTTTTTGTTTCTGTATCAAAAAAAAAACACCACAAAACCTGTGTATAACCCAGTGAGGCAACCTGATTCCTTTACCAGCAGTGATGGGATTGTACATATATTTGGAAGAAACTGGAGTGCCCAAATACATTCTTACTGCTTCTGTGCTTCCAGGAAGCAGAGTGCAGTGTTTTCAGCACTGGAAAAGCTGCTTCCTAGGATTTCTTTGAATGCAACTCCCTATTCAAGCTGCAGTCCTGCTAATTTGACAGCAGGTGGGTGTTCACAATAGGGAGCTGCTCAAAGGGGCAGAGCTAAGGCTGAATAAATATTCAGACTCACCTGCGCCTGGTTTAACAACTGACTTTTGCTTTGAAAGGAGTTCTCTGAAATACCAGATCCCTTAGAGGAGTCCCTCCAGGTAACAGCTGCTGAAAAATGCCTGAACCCCTGGTGTCCAGATTCACTGTCAAGCAGCTTCTCTCTTTTTGAAAGCTGCTTTGATTAGGATTCAGTGACTCTTGCAGTATCTCATACACTAAGTGCTCAAACACCAACATAAACCAGATCTGAGAACAGCTTTTGCACTCCTGGGAGAGTTTCTGTGAATCTGCTGAGGAACCACTGTGTCTCACAGCACTGCAGTTTGTCTTTATCTCATCTTCCCACTGCCCTCTATTTCCAAGGGAAAATAAACAAAACCAAGGAAAGCTTATGGTGCAGTCACAAGGGAAAGGTTGTCCAGATCATCAGTAAGGTTGGATTTGGGTTGCCAAAACTGAGGGATGCATGCAAAAAGCACTCTGCATTTGGGAGCTGTGGTTCATGCACTTCTGTGCATTGTAACAGAGCTGCTAAAGGAAGGAATGGTAGTTACCTGGGAGGTCTGTTTCCTAAATTAATATCCATCATTTCTGAGGTCCAGTGGTAGCAACAGCTGAAGGTAACCATCTACCAAGGCATACTTCAAGGCAGTTTTATGTCTCTGTGCAGTTACAGTGCCTGAGGATGCCCAGGTAGCCTTTGCACCTCTCTCCCTCTCTCCCAGCTGCATTTTGCTGATCTGCTCTGTGCTGCAGCTGCCCAGGGAGAGTGTGAGGTGGGTACTGCCTCCTACACCAAGATCAGGCCAGGAAATGGTGTAATTTTTGTTTCTGCACAACTAACTCCTACCCAGAAACCTACTGAAAAGTGTGGGAATCCTTAAAATTAGAGGGTTTTGAGATACCTGCAAAACACAGGCCTAAGAAACAGCAGAACTACAATTATAGCTAAGCAGTAGCCATAAGATTTGTCAGCAGAAAAGTTATATGAGATGTAGAAAGCAAGGACAGATAGAACAATGGTCTGTGTATTAACACTTGGGTATAATAACTCCCTAAGCTGCAGAAAAGTATATCTACCAAGATATTAAGAAGGTCTAAACTTAATAATGGAGCTCTGTGCATTGTATTTTAAGGCTTACAGACAGGTATTTTATTTTAAATAAGCAAGCATTATTTTAATTAAAATCTACTTGTGGTGGTTGGATAGGACTACTGTCAATATGCTTTTGCTTTGTGTGATTGGCCAAAAAACTTTCAAAGTGCATTATAACATCAGGTTCTGTGGCTGCTGCCAAGGATGTGAGCTGCTGATATCTTCCCATTGTCCCAACCGTGTAATGAGACTGATGCTGGAAAATAAACAGCTTGAGATGCTTTCCACAGCAGTCTTGTTTGTGATTCTGTACATTAATCTGTGGCCAGCATTAAAAAGTGAGGGAAAAAAAATAAATCCTCTTTATTTCCATCAGCAGAAAGGAGGTTTTGTAAGCTACTGAGTAACAGGTGTGAGGGGATGGTGAGGAGTTACTACCTGCATAAGGTTACTCTTTTAACAGCTGTGTGCTTGTAGCATTGCTTGAAACAACCTAACATGCATAGGTGCTCTGCCCACTGGGGCTCTTAGTGGTTAATCCACAGTACAGGAATCCACAGCACAGCTAGATTTAGACTGATTTTAGATTTCACTAATGACTCTAGGCTTTTGTTATGTGAAGAATAGAAACTATAAGACAGTTCACCTCAGGGTCTATTATGCTACTGGTACAGCTCTAGATCATTTGAGATCTGCAAACAGGCGTCCACAGCAAGAATCAGAGCAGTAATTGTGCTCAGTGGGGGCTCAGAGGAAAGTAGCCAAGCTGAGGAGGAACAAGCCTCCAGAGAAATGTTTGTTACTATTGCTGTCCAGTTCTCCATTGCCCTCCTTTTGGGAATCCCTTCCTGAGAAGAGCCTGGTTGTGTTTGGATAGAGCAGCTTCTCATGCCTCAAGCAGCATCTCAGACACTGTGTTTGTGCAGATCCTCTGCCATTCTGCAGCAGCATTTCAGGCATGTGGTGAGAAATCTGCTGCCCTTAGTTAGTCACAGGAAGCAGTCTCTCCTGTTTGGCTGTAAAGCAAACCCAGATCCACAGGACTAACACTTTCCTCATGCAAGGAGGAGAAGGAAGCCTTGGATCTCCTTGGAGCTTTTTGCTTTGCCAGCCTGAGGAAAAACTCTGTAGCAGGAACTAGTTCCTAACAGAGGAGCTGGGTTCCTGCACCTGAGAGAGGAACACTGCTCTGTTATGTTAATTAGTGTAATACTAAAAAGTTGTACCCTGCCTTCCTTTCCAGCTGAGCTGGACTTGGATACAGCTCATGGAGGAGGGGAACAGAGCTCCTGTGGACTCCTCTGAAGAGACAGAGGCCCTACCCCATGCCACCCAAGGCCCATCAGCTCCATCCATGTGTGTGGTAGGGCTCTTGGAGCCACAGTTCCAGTGCAGAGGCTGACAGGGAGCACCTTGAAGATTAGGCCAGGTGGGAGAGGCCCCTTTTTCTCACTTTGAGAGCATTTAGAAGAAGGGAATTGACTCCCAGACTTGTGAGGTTTCCTTCAGAAGACTTTCACAGTGGCGATGTTGGTTGCCTCACTTTCTCAGCCAGCCCCCTGTTGTGTCATTTTTATATACTCTGTTTCCTGAGAGGGAATTGAGCTGTGAAAGGGGAGGACAAGGGCAGCAAAGCAGAGGCTCAAGTAACAGGATACTGAGCTGTGCAGTCAGGGCTGTCCAAGGACAGCTTCCACACAGCTGTGCTCCTGACACAACAGCCAAAAAATAAAGCAAACCTGAGCAGAAGAATGAACCAAACCTTCCTTCTCATACCACATGTGACTGACTGCAGCCAAGAGAGTGAGGTGGAGTGCAGGGTGCAAGGAAGCACTCAGGACGGACAGATCAAGCATCCCCAGACCCATTCCAGACCTGATAGGCTCAATATCTTCCTAATACCAACTAATCTCCTGGTGTTATAGCCTTAAATTTCTATTTTCTTTTGATAGCACATCAGCATGAGAACACACATGCTTTACACCTCCTCACAAACACATAATCCCTTGGCAGCTTCAAATGCATCTGCAGCAAAGAAGGGAGAACTTTACAGTGTGAGACACTTTAGAGATCTCTGCTTAGGTTGACCATGTCAGGTGCTGCAACAATAAAAAACCATTTCTCTCAGGTGTAACTTCAAACTGAAACTCTAAAAACAGCTTTGAAGAAAAACAGCCACTGCTATCAAACTCATCAGGAAAGCTGAAGTACAGAGAGGAGAGATTTGCTTGCATAAAACAGGAACAGAAAGATCAGATGACCAAAAGGAGACCTGGAGTCAAAACCAGTGGATGAGAGAGAAGAGTGATTATAAATTCTTGGATCAAAATACAAGCTGAAGCATTAGTGGCAGCAAGCACCTCTTTTAGTCAGTATGAAATGTTTCTATATTCATACACAATTACCCTCACTAGAGCAGTGAGAACTGCCTCAAGTCTCCTTAATGTAAGCATCGCTTGTGGAAAATTTCCCCTTGCATCTTTGTTACAGTTTCTCCCACAGCATATCCCTCTGAATAGGTGATCATTTCAGTCAGAGTGTGAGGAAACATCTGGGCCCATCTGGCTCAATTAAAGTGCCTCGTTCTAAAAGCATAACCCATTATTTTCTGCTCATCTTGTTGCATTTTCACTT
Organism: Muscicapa striata striata; assembly: GCA_030060385.1. Lineage (NCBI taxonomy): Eukaryota > Metazoa > Chordata > Aves > Passeriformes > Muscicapidae > Muscicapa > Muscicapa striata. The sequence continues at coordinate 207,037 of JAREIS010000465.1, read as the reverse complement.
TTGTCTGAAATTTGGCATGCTGGGAAGCGCTAATTATTTTATGAATCATCTAAAATCAGACTTGATAGATTTTTTGTTGTTGCTGTTATGCAGCAACATGAAGAGCCCTTACTTCAGTTCTTTTGTCCACTGATACCAACATAACACTGTCTGGCTTATCTCATTCCACAGGCACTAAATAAAGCCTTCCTCGCAGTGAAGCTGGCCAGGGGTGCTGTGCATTCCCAGGGCATTCCCGAGGCGGGCAGACTGAGCCTGTGCCCTGTGGAGGAGGCAGGTCGTGCTGTGCCGTGGCAGGAGGGTGATGTGCTGTGATTGATGTGCTGTGCTGTGCTGTGATGCTCTCAGCCAGGCTGAGCAGCAGGCCCCTTGTGCTGCAGTGTGACACAGAGCAGGGTCTGCTGTGTGTAGAAGGCTTGCGAAGTACAACTTTGGATCTTAAGGAGAACGTTGAGCTCCTTGCCTTTTAGCTGCTGATACAGGAAGAAGAGCAGGGACAGGCTTTTCCAAGACATTTGGGACAGGATTTACAGGACAGGCAGGTTCCTCTGGTCTCCTGCTCAAGCATGAGGGGGAAACAGCAGGAGCAGGAGAGCACAGAGGGCTGGTTGAAGGCACCCAATTCCTCTCATTCATTGTCCTATGGTACAAAAGGGTTCATTACCATGACACCAGCCCCTGGCGAAGGGCAGATCCCTTCTCTGTTGCTGAACCATTAGACCTGCATTTTCATGATCCAGTGCTAAAGGCTCACGTCACAGACAGTGTATCAAGCTTTCCAGAAACCCCGGGATATGACGGGATATGATAGCCCTGGAGCCAAAGGAATCACCATTCAAAGACTCTCTTCCAGGGGCCAGACCACATGAGGGCGGGTGTATCTGTGTCAGGGACCCTGAGGAAGCAGTGTGCAGATTCCCAGCTATCATGTGCCTTGCTTCCAAAAGGTTTGCTCTGAAGTCAGAGGTCCAAGACCACAGCAGGCATCCAGAACCCCAGAGCTGCCCTGCTTCCTGCAGTAACCTCTGCTGGCCCTGCAGCAATGCAGAGCCAGCTCGCTTGTCAGCTCCTGGTGTTGTCTGCAGCAGCAGGGGCAGAACCAGTTCTGCTGGTTACCAGCCCAGCAAGGTGTTTCTGCCAGACATTAGTCCCTGGTCTGTGTAGCTGCATGCTTCTCGTGCAGAGCCGTGGGGTTCGACTGGCCAACAGTGGCTCCCACTGCACAGGATGCTCCTGGCCCTGGTGACTATGACATTACAAGCAGAGAGGCAGGAAATGACTTGTGCCATCTCATCCTCCACATCCCCAGGGCTGAAATGTCCATATTAAAAGCAAGGAAAATTCTAACTGCATGTGTTATTTGCTAGAGATCAATTACGGATCAGTGTAAACAGCTGATCTCCTAGTGAATTCACTTCTTTATTATACAATTTATTAGAGGATTATTCAGACAGCTCAGCTGGACCTTACTAGCACATCAATATTTATTCTGCCCTTTAGCAAGCAGCAGAAATGCAAAGCATAATTTCCTTCCTAAACTCTTCTGCTGGGAAGGCTGCACCTTGCTAAAGCCACAGAAATCCTCTCTGCTCCGTGAAGGCTTGTGGCCTCATGCAGACCCACTCCTGTGCCTGGGAGCACAGCCCAAGGCAGCACAGGCAGCACGGTGCCCTTGTGTCACCAAAGAGGCACATCTGCCCAAGCCAGGGATGCCACAGCACTAGCCAGTCACTGCTGTGGAAACCTGAGTTGAAGCTAAAAAGATAAGCAGAGGCACGACTGCAGCAGTACTTAATGCCAGGGGAACACCTTCAGAATTCAAAAAATGCCATAGTGAGAAAAACAGATAAATCACCACTATTTCAGATGGACACTTCTGACACTGGAGTTGCAGAAATAGATAAGCAGATAATTCTGCAAAAGCCACATATCTGAAAACAAGGCTCTGCCTCAGCATACATTTGCCCAGAGTGCTGGGCTGCTTTCTTGTTCACGCTCACTGCTCCAAAAATAAATTGCTTCAGCATCAATAACTGCATGTGTAAAACAAGGGCAAACATTACTTCAGACAGAGTCAAACATCAGAAAATACAAAATACATAGGCTTGTAGGGCCTGTACTAAAGGCACTAAAATCTAAAAACCTTGGATTTTTTGGAAGCTGCCTAAGTCATCAGAAGTAATGACCTCCCATTACAAAGTCTACGGTACCATAGGTTGTTTTAAGTACTTAATTCCTTGTAACTCTTGGAAATTCCTTACAGAGTAAAGTTTGCTCTCCACAAACATATCACTGAAAACAGAATTTCTGACATTTCCTAGCTTTCATATCAAAGAGGCCTTGGATTTGCCTTTTCTCACCTCGAAATTGTAAGCTTGTAGCTCAGCCATACTAATAACAGATCTTGAGCTTCAAAACATTGCTTTACCAGACCTCAACTTGTCAGGCCTTAAATCTGTCTTTGCTTAATTTTGGCCATCTCTGCAAAATCTATTAAGATGCATCACATGCAATTTACCTTAGACACTTACTGCCTAGCTTGTATTACCTGCAAAAGCAAAATTGGTCAGTGCCTGCTCTTGCCTGTGGCTTTGATGGTTTTCTTTTAGAGATGTTGCCTCAAATGTTTTTAGGGTAAGTTTTGCTTAGCTTGTGCTAATTGTGTTGTTCTTCCCTCCTAAAAAATTGTGTCTTATACAAAGAAACAGCAAACCTGAATAATCATGATATATTTAACCCTCTGGACCCACAGGAAAGTATAGAAAGTATAACCCACAGTATGTGCAAGGCTGATACATACAGAGAACTCTCTAGACATACCCAAGAACAAGAAGAAAAATAGTAACCATTGCACAAAGCATTTTCCAGGAAAATGCTGTAAAATGCCAATGAACCATGTACAGACAGGGATAAAACACGATATTGATGAAGTAACCAGTGCTATAAGCAGAGCATTGCACCTTTCAGGACAAATGTTTTGCTCTTTCCCTTTCCTTATGTTGGAGAAGCCAGATCAGGAGCAATGCTGTGCCCAAAATGAAGGCAGGACATGTCCAGGTTCTTGAGCTCCCAGAAAACTCCTGCCCCTTGTCCTGTCACCATATGCCCTTTCCCAAAGCCTCTTTCCCTCCTTTTTATAAGCCCCCTTTGTGCTGGAAGGCCATAATGAGGTCACCTCAGAGCCTTTTCTCTCCATGCTGAACAATCCCAGCTCTTCAAAGAGCTGCTTCAGCCCCCTGATCATCTCTGTGGCCTCCTTGGAGCTCACTCCCACAGGTTCATAGCCTCATGCTGAGGGCTACAGAGATGGACTCAGTACTAGAGCTGGCATCTCACGACAGCAATGCAGAGAGGCAAAACTCAAGAGACTCAAGCCATTTCTAAGAGAAAGGTAAGGAAAAGTTGCTTGGTTTTCTTTATCTTGAGCTCTAGTGACTCCCTGGAAGAAAATGCAGGGGTGGGTCTGGCACAAGGACAAAGTTGGCACAGTAGGTAGGTGTGTGTCTTCTCCTGTGCATTGTCCAAGGGGACTTTTTAAAACTGATGCAGCCTTTTTCCTGTTAAAGGATACAGAGGTACACCACTGCTCTGCAGAACTGCAGCTTCATTCCACAATTCTGGATAAGAGTATGTACACTCTTATCTAACATCTCCTTCTTAGGATGCTTCTGCAGAAATTGCAAACACTGCCAGGAGAAATGGCTTTAGGAAACATATTTGCATTTCAGCCTGTCTATGGAAAAGGATATGAAGTATTAAATACCACCATGGATCACAGCAACAGGAATTCCAGCCTATGCTAAAGATCTGCTGAAAAATTCAGCAGATTCTGATCTTCCAGCATCAGGAGTAATCTTCTAATACTATTTGCATAGCACTGAAATTGAAGAACTGCATTTATCATTTCTCATTTCAAGCAGACACATTACACTTGACAGCAATAGAATTAAAAGTTGAAGCTTATCTGATTTTATCTTACACAAGATGCTTGATCATATTAAAGATGCAGTTCCCAATCATTCATCCAGGTAAACTCAAACTTTGTTTTTGAGTCCTTGTTGGTATCAAATTATTTTGAATTGCTGTCGTTTAGGCTGAGTTTTATACCATCCTGCACAAGGATGAATTAATGCACATAAATTTTCCTTTGAAGCTGTGGACTATTTTTTCCAGACAGGAAACATTCCAGGACAGAACTTGATTCAGAAGCTGAATTTGAGTATTTAAGATGTTGACCAGATGAATTTTGTGGCATTCGTGGTGGGACACAGGAACACTGGTGAGAAATGGGCCTTTCTGGGAGAGCACTTGTTAAGGATGCTAACCCTGGGTCTAGAGCTGGACCCTGCATGCAGGTGCCCTTTGCAGTCACTTAGGAACCTCACACCCAGCCACCTCAACAGCCTCCCCACGCCTGAAGCAGCCTGGGCTGAGCTCTCAGGGCCTCATTCCCCAGCTTCTTTTACTCTGAGCAGGTGTTAGGAGGGTACAGCAGTTTGCATTACCTGGAAGCTTTGAGTCTGTTGTTCCTCCTGCCACTGCAGCTGAGTAGCTGCATTCTAAACGCTGTCTGTCTGTACTGAGGTCACACCACTCACAACAGGCTGAGCACATCAGGGCACAGCCCTGGGATCTACCTGGATGCTTACTGCTCAGCCCCTTGCTCTCCTATGCTGTTTCCAGCCTGTGTCCACCCCTAGCTGAAGTTCCAAGACTCCTGTGCATGTCTCCTCTTCCTCATTCGCCAGCATACATGTCTACTTAGTGGAGCATCTGTCCTTATGGGCTGTGAGCTCTGCCTCCAGCATTGTCAGCCTGTGAATTCAGACATCCAAAAGCACCCCTTTTTTGCAACATGCACAAACACATTCAAAGTGCTTAGTATTAAAAAAAAAAAAAACCCTCTGTGATAAGTGTGAAATGGTGATGAACACATCATTCTGCCAGCAGATGGCAATCAAAACAAAGAAAAAATGGTTACTGATTATAAATAATTCCACACAAAATCAGGTGCATTCTACTCAGGGGAGAAATGCAGTTGCACCCACCATAAGGAGTGCCACCCACATGGCAGAGAAGTGGTGGGCAGAGGACAGGCCAAAACAAGCTGCCCACATTAGAAAAAGCAGAGAACAGAATGATGCCCCTTCTGCCTCTCTCCCTTACACGAATTCCTAGAAAGATTTTATAAGAAACCCCCAGACACCCTTTCATACATCTGGAGATGGTAAACAGTAGCAGATGAACCCTCCAGAGGAGATGTGGTCCTCATGATGTCCCACATACAGGAAAAGAAATAAAGAGGTCTGACAGAGGCTCATACCTTGCCCGTGTGGAACAGCAGCTCCAGTGCGTGCACAGAAGCAGGTGAGGAATTTCCAGGTCTAATAGGTGTCAGGCTCATGGGGACAGGAGCAGCAGAAAAGCCTAGTGAGATGTGAGTAAGGGAAGAAAAAGGGAGGGCAGCTCCCATAGTGAAGATAGAGAAAAAAAAAAAAAAACCAAAACCAAAAACACATATTAGTAATAAAATGAAAATTAAAAAACCCTTGTACTCATCCCCGGTTTCATGATGAGTCAGTAAAGGCATGAGTGGCAAATTTAGCCACAGTATATAAAAACACCTCAATGTGATATGAGATAGAATGTACACTGGGTTTAACAGCCTTAATTCAATCCATTGAAAAAACAAGTAGGCTGTGTGGCTCATACATCCTTAGAACAGAACCTGGCATCTTATTTGCCTCTAAGGTGAGCCACCGCTAGGATGTGGACAGAGCAGGTGTGCAGCAAAAAAGGAAGAGCTAAGAGACATCACAGCACCTAACTGCTGTAGGTTGAGAGTTTCTGGTTCTGCTTTGCTGGAGGTCAGTTTCCATGCGAAGCCTAGTGAATCCATTGCTTCAGACACTCCAGAAGACCAGAGAAAGATGAAATCTTGGAACTGTTGACAAGAGGGAAGTCTTTGAGTCAAACACTCCTCTAACACCTCCTAGAAATGCTGTCAGCATCATTTTTGAAGTTCATAATGAGACTGACAGTACTAGGCCAGCAGGGATCATGAGAGCAGCAGACCCAGCAGGAGTACCAAGCTCAAACACTATGGAACTCTGTGCTTCACAGCACACACAGCAACATCCCTGCCACTGCAAACCAAGGCTTGTAATTTAAATCAGCTTCCTGAGCAAGCTGGATGAGCTTTTTCTTCCGGTTTCTTCTGGCACACTACAAGTGTGCTGGGTGCATTGGATGTTGTCAGGGCAGAGTGCACTGATGATCCCATCTCCCGGAGAGTACTTGTGCTGTCATGCTCCTCACCAGACCATGCACAAAGAAACAAGCATTGCAGTTCACCAATTAACACTGGCTGGGTCTGCCAGCACCATTATACACCAGAAAACTTCACAGACATTATTTTGTGTATGCCCAGAGCTTTGATTAGAGATGAAGCCACTCCAGGAGAACAGCCAGCAGCTTTGCAGATTAAAGGAGATGAGGAGTTCCTTGTAAGTTTTTACTAAAAGAGATCCTTCTAGAGCAAGTCTTCACCTACCTACATGCTCCATTTTCCCTTTTCCAGTGTTTTTTGTCCAAAAAATCTACCAGAAGTCCTTTTCTTACTCTCGAAAGAGAGGCAGTGCTGAGGTAGGGCAAATCACATTCTCTCCAACATTACAGTAACCAGGTCAGGTGACTACAAGTGCAGCCTTGGAAGGCTTTGATTGCTACAGGCTGCACTGCACACCACAGTACACAGTGTTTCTGCTGCCTTTTTTAAATCCCTCATTCATTCTCTTTTGTTTGCTTTGCTTGATACTGAATTTATGGCCAAGCTATTTCTTTGTAATGCATTCTGCTCGCCTCATGTAATTACTGATGCTTGCTAGCTTGACTGTTCAGGATTTCTATCTGCTGTGTTCTCCCAACTCAAGTTTTTCTACACATCAGAGTAGCCAGAAACCTTGCATATGGCAAAGAAAGCTGCACTTGACTAACATTATCCTCCTTTGTTGCAGTGGTGAAGGACCAGAAGTAGATATCAATATGTTTTTCAGCATCTTCGAATGTTAGGAATAAACTGATTAGCATAAAAATGGTAGCATGTTCTGTACATGAGACAAGGAGAAAGGTCTTTTAGCATCTTGGCACTGAGAGAATATCATAAATTTTTATCATAAATTCTTGTAAACCCATCAGATTATTCAAACTAATAAGCAGAACATGAAAAACATTATCCAGTAGCAATGGTTTTGCCTAAGATAATTCAGAGAGCTAGAGCTTCTCTCTCTTGGTCCATGCACTTCCACCTCTCCTTCTTTGTCATGCCTGTCCATTCTCTTATCTCCTCCCTGTTTTCCACCTTTCTCCTTGGGGATTCTCAATGGCAATCATATTCTTTTGTGCTTTTAAAGTTAAAAGGAAACTTTCTCAGTGTCACTGAGTGGCTTGCTCCCACCTGTGCAAGATCCTGTTTGCCCATCCTTGTTGCAGAGTATGGAGTCAAAAGATGCTTCTGGGCACCTTGTCAGTGCTCTCCCAACAGAAGCTCACCCTTTGCCATGCCACATTCCCTCAGATTCCTGCAGTCCTTCATCACTGCATGTGTCCCCCCACCATCCCTACAGGCTGCTCATATTCCTCTGTCCTGCCTCAGTCGTGTCAACATGCTCCTGCTCTCTTTCCTTCGATTAAGGCTGCACACTCTGGCAAGAGTTTCCCTTGGGCAATGGAAAAGCACTGCACCAGATCCTGTGCAAGCACCCCCTCAACCCAACACAGGCACTTGGAAAATGCAGCTGCCACAGCCCAGGGCACATTGCAGCTATGCCTCTCCAACAGAAGAGACACACTTAGCTCCCAACAGGTTCAGTCAATGAATAATAATGAAAACCACTTCTCTAACATTTGCAGATCGTTATGGAAGACACAGTGGAAATGCTTTGGGTGTTTTGGCCATTACTCTCTTGGTAAATAAGGAAATATACAAAGTTATTTCATTTGTTTTAATTGATCACTGGTTAAACTGTTATACATTTCAAAGCAAAATATTCTGCTCAAGGACACTGTACCAAACATTAAATCTACTTTTAAACAAGGCTTAATTTGACTGTTTTACCTTATATACATACTGGTATAAGTTTCATTTCACTAGTAGTAAAATTACACAGTACATTGCATTTCCTGAAAGATGGCAAAACCAGGAACTGAGTGTCTGTTCTGTCCTTCCACACACTCCAAATCAGAAAAAAACACAGGTATTGAAAGTACAGTCACAGGTTAATACAATAAGGACCTCAGAACAAGCCAAGACCTTATGAGAGATGACAATCACTTTTAGAAATCTACATTGCAAATATACAGTACATTCCACTAAAGAGTTTTGGGAGTTCCCACAATGCCTCTTAATCCCCTTTTGGTAATAAAAGCTTCTACGACAAATACGTATCCTTCATAAAAAGTACTGAATTCGTATTTTTTGGAGCATATGTTGGAAGCTTAATGCAGTCTAAACTGCAGTCTACAATAAGCTCACCCGAAGAGAGAGTAAGCAAGCATTGCAAGATTTGTCAAGTTCAGAACCAGAGCTCAGCTCCTCGTCATTGGGCTTCTGGGTGCGAGAGCTGCGCTGCACCAGGGACTGGCTCAAAGGGTGGGAAATGATACATTCTTTTGCAGGTCAATCACCTGCAAGTTCTTGACTGAAAATGTCAGCGGAGTCATACAAGATTAATTTGACTTTATTTACAAAGCAGTCATTACATTGCAATTGTTCGACAATTAAGGACACAACTAAGGAGCAACAAGGTTTCCACATTTATGCTATCCCTGAAAACACTTCTGTGAGCAGCAGAGCGTGCAGTGGCCAGCAAGTATGTAAACACACTGCCACTGCTGGGGAAACTCCAGTCTGGCCTCAGGAAGTGGAATGGTGCACAGAACCCAGCAGCCCCAAAGGCCTGATGAGATTTCTGTTATGCTCAAACTCTGCTTTGGTTTGTGCAAAATATAAATCTTGTGCATATAGCTTTCACAAACAAACTGTTGCTCTTTGCCTGGCAAGACAAAATGGGAGGAGCTGTCCAGAATTACCAACAACATGGAGGCAAACAAGGCATTTTTCATGAGCACTATTTACCCTAACAAGTTCAACACCGAGGACGCTGCCACTGTTCCAAGGAAATGTATTTCATCAGCACTTCTGGAGGTTTTCTGTTCTGTACTTGCTGAAGAAGCTACCACTGATCAGCAGAATAGCTGAACTTGACCCAACTAACAATGCTGAGGACCTTTTCCTTCCAGGTTTTATGTCTAACCAACCACTAACATTCTTTGCTGCTCCTAAGGAACTCTAAGAGCAATAGGAAACACCAAACAGGCATGCCCGAGGTTGAAGACACCAACTGATTTCCTCTGGTTGAAATGCATCACTTGTTTCTATTAGGCAGACTCCAGCCACACACGGTCTCAACCAATTCTTCACAGATCTCTGTCATAAAAGTTATGTTGCTGGACTCCCCAGATCTAACAACAATGTTAACACAAGCAGTGTAATTTAAAAACAATGCTGAAAACCTGCCCAAACATTTATTAAACCTGCTTTATGGAAGCTTCTGGGGGTGGGGGCGGGGGGGGTGGAATGCTAGGGACTTGGTGCTCCCACCTGTTACAGACAGCAGTGTTCTAAAAGAGCAGGAAAGCAGGCTGCAAACCAGGTTCTCTCTAATAGTCTACACCTGTTTTTAGCAGATAGGTAGCAATAGGTCAGTGTAGAGAGAATTAGAAAACACTACGTCAGATGTGCTTTAGAGACGTAGTGTTCTTCTCTACTCTTCCTTTAATTGATCTTGTGCTGTTTTCCTTTTTTCTTGCAATAACCATCTCAGCCTACTTACTTTTGGAAAGTGTGCCCTGGTAGGCTGTGAACAATATATGACATCAGTCAGCTGTTGGTACCAGACAGAGGGACAACCAACAAGGGCCAGCAGGCACCACGACTTGCTACAAGAGTCAAGGAGGTGCTTCACAAGAGAATCTCAAGTGCCACAGGCAAAGCCTGGTAGTCAGATTATCAACCTGCAGGCAGCACCCAGTGCCCTCACCTTCAAGCTTCATAGCCAGCAGAAGCAGATATAAAGTTCAGCTTTCAGGGCATGGCTTCAACACTTCAAAACTTAATTGTAATGAACAATTAACACGAATGGAAAATAAACATTTTTAGCAAAGAGAGATTCTAGCCAAGCCTCTGATTAATTTTTTGTTGTTGTTGCTCCTGAAGCCTGTTCTAAAAGCTTTGCAGTTTGCAGCACTAAGAATACAGCTACAGTGAAATGTGTGTGTAATCATTTGAGTGCACTCCTAGTCCACACAGCAGACAGACAATTAACGAGCAAGTACAAAGCAAAAGGTTGAAAAGCCCTTATTCCCAGATTTTCTACCATTTTTTATTACTGTTTTAAGATGAATTCATACAACTGCTGGACACTTTTCTTCCAAATGACCCTCTCCTCTAAAAGCAATATTAAGACTCAATACACATTTAGATGAAATACACTTCAACTTCCCTCTTCCCAGGTTCTTATACCTAATGTATAAACCTTACACTAAGAAACACCTTTAGTAGTCCTCATGCTGCTTTGTGTTGCACAGAAAACAAAACAAAACTTCCATTTATTATGTTCATATTCATCACTTGAACTTTTTTTAATTTCCAAATTACAGTTTGATTACAGAACCTTAATGAAATCCCCATTGTTTGCACATTCTTGTATGTAACACAGAGAAAGGGCACAGTTACAAAAAAGATAACCAAAATCAAAACACCCTACCCAAAATAGTTTCATTGTCAAGATTCATTGTTTTACCAAACCAAGCGTCTCCCAGATTCTTAGCAGCAAAATTCAATTATGTAGAAAGGAGCAGGACAGAGCAATCAGCTAGTTCCCCCACTGAGAACCAGAGCTGAGTAAGCCATAAAAATAAGCTGAGTGGCTCTGTCAACCTGACTGAAGTTTCAGTAATTATCTAATGGCTCTTGGAAGAATCCATAGCCAAACTTCTTGATTTTCCGTAATATTTAAAAGAGAGAGCTATTTTCAAGAGATCTTCAGATCCAGGTAAAATACTTACACTCATGTTTTCCCTGCTAACTTAAAATTGCATCTAAGATTCTTCTCTGATGTTTCAAGAAAATTTTTGCAAGCAAGAGTAGAGAAATTAAAAAATATTAATGTAGACATCATCCAGAAAATGCTGCCAAATAGAAAAAGCAGAGGAGGATATTTTAATGTTTTAATTTTTTAAACATATATTTCACGAAAAGAGCAATTAAAAATGTATGCCTCAAAATTAAGTTGCCTGTTAGTGCTGAATGAGCACAGGTTTTTAAAGCAGTCCTTCCTTATTCTAAGCAGCCCCCTTAGAAATGCTTTCTCTCACTCGTACATAGCACTACGGTCAAAGTCATTATATACCTGTGCTCAACTTTCTAAACATACTACTAGATAGCATTTGCCCTAGAACTGTAAAGAGGTCTCCCACAAACCTGTTCTACCAGCAGAAGCCTTTAATTTCCATGGTTGCAGAACATATACACAAAGAATTCATGAACTGCCCAAAGGAAAAAGATTAACTCTTACTTTAAATCAGACAGCAAGTTACATACATTTATGAAGAAATCTACTGAGATTTACGACTGCATCAAAACAGTAACTGAAATACAACAGCAGCTATGAATGATATACAACTTTCCAGATCCGTAACTGATCCTAGCTTCACCTTAAAAAAAAAAAAAATCACAGCAGCTGACTATATATGCAAATATACACAAACAAAATCTTCGATCAGATGTTAATAAGTAACTGTGTTATATCAAAGCTAGAGACTAGACATTGCAAGTGCTCAGCAGCCTCTAACCCACTTGCTCTCACGCTGGTGCAGCAGTGGAAAGTCTCATCCAACACACTTTTCAGGTGGCATTAAAAACTCATGTTTCCTGTTCAGATGTTGCTCAGCTGAACAGTTACCTCTGCTAATAATACAGCTTCCCTCTCAGATAAACATGCAAAATGTATAAAAAGGCAAGTGATCAAAATATCCCCTTGAATGCCCAACTGTCCGGTATCAAGAGACTGCTGCTGAAGACTTAATACCACAGCACTAATTTTCAACATTTTCAAACTTGATATGAAAATTGCATTTTGCTATTACATGGAGTATAACAGTCATTGGGTCATTTGCATCATCCACCTCAGCACTAGTGAAAAAGTGCCTTCTGAACAGGGATGAGAAAACATGGCAAGTTTTGCTACCAAGTTGTGTCTCTACTCATCTTGCACTAAGCAGTGCATGGAAATAGGTGAGCAGAACTTCAACACTCTACCAAGACATACCATGTTTTCCTATGCACCGACACCATGCATATCTCAAAAATTCAGAAGTTCAAACATGCAGCAAAATGTTAAAGCACTTTAAATGCTCACCAGATGAAAATGACTGATTTAATACTCAGACAAGTCAAAGCACAGTAAAAGGTTTGTGCTTACACTTCAAGTTTCAAAGTAACATTGTTTCTATCAGAGTATTTGAAGTGCAATGACAGGAAAGTTCCACTGAACTCAGAAGCAAGAGACACCATTTAAAGGAGTAGGAAAATAAGCACAGATTAGAGTACTTCAATAAATAAAAACCCAGCAGGAACATGCAGACCTCAGAATCAAAATTTTTTTTTAATTCATGATATGTTTTAAAAAAAAAAAAAAAAAAAAAGAACAACCCTGTCTGACTTTCCCACATGTGGTGTCTTTTTGGCTAAACAACTGTTACTCTATTGTAAGGAACACAGATATTACCAGAAAACATTATTTACAGAATGATTATCAGATTAATTATATAAAATACAGATGAAAATATACACCCTTAGGTTTGAGATAAGCCAAGCAAATTCACTGCTGCTAACTAAAGCACTTTGAAGAAGGCGACAGGCACCAAATACCAAAATTGAATCACAAAACTACTCAAAGTAACAGACAAATTTGGGACGGTAGAGGTACAGCAAAGATCAATTAAGTTGGAATGATTTGTAACTAATACTAGCCTATCACTAATTACTTAGCTTCAATAAATTCTATTTTTCTTATACAAAACTGAAGAGAAACCTTTACTCCCAGACTGTGATTTCTACAGGTACTCAGCAGCTTTTTTCTTAATGCATCTATGTAATGCTTTTTACTCTACATTGTACAAAATACATCCCCACATTTAAGTGCACAACTAGAAACTGTGCTGAAATCGTGGAAAAGCGCTTCACAAATCTCAGGCGCGATATAGTCATAACGATGCTCAGCTCCAGTTTCTGGAAGCAGTTCTGTGAAAGGAGAAGTTTCAGAAAAGGGCCTTTGAGCCCTGGTTTTCAAACTCTGACCATGCATCATTCAATTCCATGAAGATCATTTTGGCATATTGCTCGTAGGGTTGTCCTGTAGCCTGGAAACAAAGAGAATGTGCCATAAGCATAAAAATACTAGAAATTAGGTAATATTGAAAAGATCCCACCCCTTTTATATTTGCTGTCTTATTCAACAGCTATAGACTGCTCTGTGAATATAATTTTACAGACAGAGAACTCTCTCCAACCTTATCCAAAGCTTGCCATGAGTATTTTAAATAAATCCAAATCCTTGGTTTCCTTACTTTACTTTCAAGTTTTCAGTACAATTCATAAGTAATTGAAATTTATTCAAGAACAATTTTCAAAGCTATTCTTTTCATAAATAGTTTCAGTTACTATTACTTACTAATCAAATTAAGTAATTTTTGTTACTGCGTCCTGAGAGATCTTACAGTAGTGTACAAGGATAAAATTGGAGTCCTCTTTGAGATAACTTCTTTTGGATGGTATTCCCCGGAGAAAAAAATCTATTGCTGGCTGTCAATGATGCTAAGACTCAACATGACTGACACAGCACTTCCTGTGTGTTTGCTTCCATACTCAAAGATAGTATGCTCCTGATTCTCTGCCTGTTTCACAGCAGCCCTGACTCTGGGCCAACACAATCCAACTCTTGTGGTTCATAAACATCCAGTCCCAAAAGATAGCTCTCTCCAATAGAAAAGGGAAGCCCCAGAGGCCCCTTCAGTATCCTTCCCCTTCTCCTGTTGTTTAGCTTTTGCCACTTGCAGTACTTTATCGACTTATTAGGAGAGTGCTTTAACAGGTAAGTGGCAGAATAAAAGAGCAAGACAAATACTTAAATAGAGCAGTGTTTGACACTGATGCATTAAGAGCCTTACAGAAAACACCTAAAAAAACCATCACAAAAGGTGGAAGAAGTCACATACCCAAGAAAATGTCTTGTTTGTTTATGGACACAAGACAACATGGGATTTAGACTACTGCTCACTAAACCACTAGTGAATACAAACCTGAAAATTCAAACCAGTTATATCCAATGCTTCTCTTTCTATCTAACGCAAGAACTAAGAACAAGAAGCTACCTTGATACATTGGGATGCATTAAATATTTTTTAAAAGACAGCTACAATGTAATATTCTTTATGTATTTTTCATCTGATAATTTGTTCATTCTAGCAAGTTTACTTTTTTGAGTAAAAATGGTTTAGTAAATGAGGTTCAGCAGGTTTTTCCTTCTAGTTTTGCTGTGGCAGCCTCTGAGTCTCCATACTAGTTCTAAAAGACTTGAAGTACCAGCTCATAGAAATGAAAGAGATTCCACTAATCAGTATTAAATCTGCCATCTCTCAGTCAAAACCCAGCATGACTGACTTTGGTGCTCAGTACAACCCTCATGGGATTTTCATTTGTTAACACTTCTCTGTTGAATTCTGTGCTGTGTCAGGATGACAATAATCCTGTTCTACCTGAATGCAGTAGGACACCACATTCAGAAAACAATGGAAGCACAGTGAAGAACACCTAGGGATGCTCATTGAGAACCAAGGCATTTGCCAGTAACCAGTATGATGTGGTAAAAGCAGTCTGTATTCCTCCTATAACAAATAATAATAAATAACAAATCAGAAGAACACACTCACCTTATCAGGATGAACTACAAGCACTGCTTTCCTGTAGTACTTCTTTACTTGCTCAGGAGTTACTAAATCTGCCATGCTGACTGGTTTCCACTTATTTTCCCCTTCCCAAAGCACTGTATGAAGTGTGGATATCAGCGCCCTGATATTTCTCTCTTTTCCTTCAATCCATTCAAGAATCTGGGAAAATCAGAAAATATAGAACTGAATGCAGTACTGTAAGCATTCTCAGCCTCAGATTATGAAGACACAATCTTCACTCTCTGCAAGACTATCATGAACACAACTCAAGTGCAGCTGTCCTACTGCACTCACTCCCCAAATTCAATTGTCATACCCACCCAAAAGTAATATTTTGCATCTACCACTAGGGAATATTTTATTGCAGAAATTCAGTCATTGCAAGAGAAATTACTGAGATAGTTACATGTTACAAACCCCTGTAAAATTAATGGCAAGAGAAATTACAGGAGTAATTAAAAACATCTGTTACAAGTAGACGTTGCATTAATCTTGTCAGGGCACATGCACAAATTATTACTTGATTTGTACAAAAGTGTAAATATATTTTAAAATTTCTATTGTACAAGCTTTGTAAAAAAGATCATGTCTATTAATAATTCATATTTACTTAAGCTATCTGCAGAGTTGCACAGACTAAAGTGCTCTTTGAGATATCCCCAAAGTCAATTAGAATAACTTTTCAGATTTTAACAGAAATATTCAAGCCACAATACAGGGATATAGTGTTTTCATTGAACACTTACTATCAACAACAAGGATGGTAACTAAATATTTGTACTTATTTCCATTCATGGTGATTTCTGTTAAAAGGTACCCATGCAAGCTATGCAATCTCTCTTCAGAAAGGACACTTTGTGAAAACGAATTTCAGTAGCCCTTTAAGGTTCGTTTACAAACTTTTCTACAACACTATAAAGACTGTAAAACTGGAAGTGTATTAATATGTGAAGTTATCAATGACTAAGAGGTCAAAATAATCTGAACAGCAAGGAACACCTCCCAAACTAGTTATACAGGCTGTCTCCAGAACTGCACCTTCTAGAAATTTCTTAGAACAGCAGCAGCACTTGTTAACCAGGAAATGAAAGTACATGGTCATCCTGAAGACAGCTATTCTCACATGCCTCATTCTTAAAGCATATTTTTGTACTATAAGCTAAATCCATCTTTTCTAAACCATGACCCTGTAGCTTCTCTGTTAGTCATTGTATCCTTCTGCTCTGTTATCAGCAGTTCTAAGCATAAGATCAGATTTTCACTTAAATCAAAATCACTGTTAAACAAACCTTGAGTTTCAGGGGGTCCATATCTTTAGACATCTCTTGTTTTCTCATCTCAGCAATTGTCTTTGGTCCCTTTTTATCAGATTTTGCTGAAAATCCTTGATTAGATAAGAGATCCTCAAAGTCATTTTCTGAAACTTTTGGTTTTTGACCTATGAAAAGAGAAAAAAACATTTAATGCAAAGTTTCACAGGAGAATACATTATCAGGGGGAATATATTGCCCTCAGATACACCTGGATGGCATTTATCACTACCGTGATAAATATCCTTCAGCGACATCAAAAGCCACAAAACTAAGAAGGATAGAAATAAAAGAGATCATTAATAAACTTTCAGTCCAGCAGAGCAGACAACTTCACATGCCAACCTCTGACTAAATACTTGCATGTCCTCCTTTCAAAAGAAAATTGAGGAGATTTGAGGGAGCACACATCTATCCATGATTTTGTAAATGGCTCCATTTTTCCACTGTTAGTTCTAAATGCTACACAACAGTTTTTCAAGTAGCCATATACTCAATACTATTATTGAAAGTATGTAGTCAACATCAAAGCGTGTTGAAACCTATCCAGAGTAATGAAGGGATAAAATAACAACATGAATATTCATTACAGAACCAACAAATTTCAGAGAACAGTAGATGTTGTTTAGTGCAATCCCCACTAAAAGCAGGGACAACCAGGTGCATTTGTTAGGTCTTTGTCCAGCTGAGGTCCATCTGATTTTAAGGGAGAGAAATTACAACAACCTGTTCTGGCATTGATTTTTTTTTGCCTTGTTCTACAGACTTCCCCATGCTGCAACCTATGCACACTGCCTCTCCATCCTGACACCTCTTTCCAGAATAATACCAAAAGAATAATCCACTACAGTCACTGCCTCTCCATCCTGACATCACTTTCCAGAATAATCCCAACAGAATAATCCAAATTTAGAGAAGCACCTGCTGTTCACTTATACGCTAGTTTAAGGTTCACATAATCCTAATACCAACACAGCAGAAAATAAAATTTTCCAAGAAAGTTCCTACAGAAGAGGCCAAGCCTATCCCTATAGCTCCAGACTGGCCTACTCAGTTGGAACATGTTAAAGGACTGTATGATTCCATCTGGTCTCCATATCTCTTTCAAACCAAAGAATTTTCAGTAATTTTCACCTGTTTTTCTCAAGAAAAGCTGCTCTTCTTCAGCTAGGAATACCACTGTACCCCTTTACCTTTGTATCACAAACAGACTAACATGAAGCAACATTATCAACCATCTCACCATGGATGGATAAAATTTACCTTTCTAAACTCACCAATACAAAACAGTATCCATACGGGTGAGTAGTTATAGCTTTGAGACTTCATGACCAAACTCACATACACTTGCGCCATCATCAGCTTGTCTGTTGTGTACTGGGATAGCTTTGGAAAGGCAGGATACCAGATTTGCCAAGAGTTTTTCTGTTTTCTATTAGACACAATTTAAATGTAAATAAAAATGCGAAGGTAGAAGAGCTTCTGCAGGTAACAGCACACCCAACTAACTACTCATGGGACATTTTAAGTAATACACTTTCAGAAAACTTACCAAAGCTTGGGGCTCTGACTCCTCTTTCTTCTCGTCCTCCAATAACACCCAAGTTTACTGTGTAGTTGGGCTTAGCTGCTGTGCTGGACTTAGTCTGGGACTGCCATGCAGTAGTTTGTGGTTTGGAGGTTTTCTGCCACTGATTTCCCAGCTTCTGAGATGGAGCAGTCTTCTGACTAAATCCACTACCCAGGAGTCCACCAGTGGATGAACCTAACAATAAATATTAAGTTAGTTGTTCAGTTCAATGCCTGTCACCTGTTTAATACAAGTAAGAAAGTTCTGTCTTGACATATAACCACATAACTCACAGTGATATCACCATACAGGAGAAAATTTAACAGGACAGTTTGGTTAAAAAGAATTTAAGAGTCTCACTAACAAGTAACTTGGATGGCAGGATCGGGAGGCTTTACTGAAAGTCTTGTCTTACAACTCAAGGTCTCAACTGTCAGTTTTAGCAAAAACATGCACCCTTATCTGACGGGTCAGGCACATGTTAGGCCAGGAGATAATTTAGCTGTGACAATAGTTCTGCCTCCCACTTCATTATATTTCTGCTAATATGCAGTGCATAATAAATAACTAATTACATAAAACAGTAACAGACTGAAGATTTTCAAATGACTGCTTCCAAAGCCTCTAGTGATTCCTTACACTATTGTTTAAGGAAGATGAGAAGATTATTCTACAGCAGCATTCACAGGGAATATACTGCATGTGAGTAAGAAAAGCACTGCAGCCTCCAGGAGATGCTGTATTCATCCTCCTGTGGCACAAGCCAAGCTTGTATGGGTAAACACAGCAATGTAATCTTGATTTGCTCTTTCAAAAATGGCTCCTCACACTTCAGCTCTTTTATTGCCTTCCCTTTTGTAGTGGCTGCTCCTACTTTCAACTTGCACAAGAGGATGTCTCCCGTATGAGATATCATACTATATCTTGACATATCACACCTGATAAAAGCCAGTACTGCAATACAACAGATAATAAAATCTAGGAATGCACTGCTTTTTCATGAAATCACTCAATTGGAGTCAACCCAGTTTTCAGTTTGACCACTTGTGAAATTTACAGAAAAAAAAATTGTTACTAGTCAGAGCAAATAATCCTGCATACTGAAAAAGTATCTTTTTCACCTATTCTTTCAAAGCATTCTATGTTCACTGTTGCAGTTTTCAAGGCCAACAAATTCTTCCTGCAGGACAAGTCAATGCCTCACTGTTCACAGAAACTTTTCAACACCACATTCCTATAGGAGAGACCATTCCTAAAGAAGAGCATGATAACACCAACCAGCACAGAACACTATTAGTATCCTACCAGTATTAACTACTTGTAGCTGCTATTTCTTTTGGGTTTATATGGCATTAATATTTAAGCAGCTTGCACTCATGAATTTTCTCCAGAACCATGTCTTGCACATGGAAGCCAAAAAACTCCTATGAAAAATACAACAGAGTGTGGTATTCCAGTTGTAGTCCAAAACTGAATTTCATTTCTTGTGATGCCTTGAAAATTCATTTCAAGCCTGAGAACATTAACTAGGACAGTGACATCTGGCTACTTCTTAATGCAGTCATTTTTCCTATTGGAAGCTAACTGAAAGAGTAATGAAATTACTTAAATCCTGCTAAAATTAGTTCAGTTTCTTTCATTGGATTCAGTGTGGGAAATACCTACATTTTTAAGTCAAAGATAAATTGACTTTTTTTACTGTCACTCCATCTATGGATTTAACAACCTGTATTAACCTGAATTATTGAACTAGAGCATTTTTGAAAATTTTTTACTGCAAAGCAGCCTCATTGGTACTGCTTCAACACCACAATTTTGCAGTGCTTATGCCCAAGCAACATCAATAAGTCAAACACTGCATGCTACCTAGTGTTTCTACAAGAATTCCAGTGGTACTCAATTCAGTGCACAGTGCTTACTGCCAAGGCAACAGGGTAAAACCTACATCAGCACCAAGCTAAGGGAAAAGCAGGTTTATGCAATTCAGCAACACTAGGCTGCTCTAAATTGTTATTTGTACTCTGGGCAGCTGGCCACATTTGTTATGGCAGTGGGGTTCTGAAATGCAAGGAACTCAGCTCTTTTGTGAATGCTACAGGTCTAATTCCTTAGGCCAATAAAACGCCCTGGAAAAAGAGTTACTCTGCTAACTCTTATCCTCCAGATCTCCTTGTGCCCTCCACTGCAAACTGACAGATGTTCCTAATACTTTTGGTCCTGGTGTGCAATGTATAGGCTTGATTTGTGCTCATCTTACAAAAATGGTAGATGTGAGTAGCAGAGCTATGGAAGTTACTGAATTCAAAGGAAAGTACTGAATCAACTGTCACTTTGGAACTAAAAAATTAACCGATTTAATCCTGCTTTCATTTTAAATCCTTCAAGAACAATATTAATCAATGCTAGGTAAGAAATCTCATGCTCAGTTATTGAATCAGCAACTCCTAGTTTCTATTACCATCTCAACTAGGTTCCGAAACATTAATTATTTTTAATGTTCTTACACCACACCTGTAGTTATCTTCCAAAATATTCTAGATGTTTCAAAAATATCTGTAAGATTCAATCTTTTCTTGTTAGTCACCAGCTCTCAGCAAATACCTCAAGCTAGTCATGTAAACTTAACAGAAAACACTTTCCATTTTAGGTTGTCAGTAACATTTATTGATACAAGAAGAAAATCAAACAGTAGAAGCACTTAATATAGTCTACCAAAAGTAAGATCTTACCTGGAAGACCAGATCCCAGGTTGGCAAGATCAGCAAAAGGATCAAAGTTTTGAGCTTTTGCCTGGCTGAAAGACAAACCCGAAGACACACTGGACTGGCTTCCAGTGGTAAAAGCTTGGCCTGTATAATAAGAAGACACATCACGTACCTGGTCTGCTTGAAAACTGAGAGAAAGAATAAAAATAGCATCCCTACAACACCTCATGCAAACCTCCCCAACATTCTACTTCACAACATCTTTTCCTATGACAAGAATCACAGTTACTATACAGAATTGAAACAATTTAATTCCTGCATCTTGAACTTAAAACTGTGCCTTATTAAAGGAGCATTTAAGCAGCAAAGTAAAAATGCATGAAGACATGTCCTGCAGTTTCAGGTGATTAAACTGACCCAGTCTGGAGTATTCCTCTAATGGAAAAATTTAATTTCATAATACCTTCACAAACAGGCTTCAGCTGTGGTGATGCTACATTGCTGGCTGTTGAGGAATCGGCCCAAGAATCCCATCCACTTAAGAGATCTGGATGGCTTGTAGATGATGATATTTTAGGAGGCTCTGGTGTCAAATTGCCTACAGAAGAAAAAAGGAATGTTTTCATGTTTAAGAAAACCATCATGATAATATACAGGTTTGCCAATACTAACAGAAGTGTACCACATTGTCAGCTTACACAGCTGACTTAAATTTCTTGGTAACAGTTGTGCACTCTTAAACAGGACTCAGAAGGGTTATACCACTGGAATTCCTTCATTTCTATTCACTTCATTCTATTCAATTCACTCACTTCATAGATAAGGTATTTTTATGCACAGGCAATGCTATGAATTTAACAGCTTAGGTCTCCTGACCAAACAGACAAGCTCAAGTACAGATTTAGGGCATGCTGTTGTTTCTGACAACACAGCCAGCAAGCAGAAAGCAGCAGTGCTCCATGTTCTCTTCATCACTCAGCAGTCTGGGTGCTACAGGTGAAGCCAGGTCACTTCCAGCTGCAGGTTTGCCCAACCTGGGCCTCTTGTGACAAAGGGGCCTCTTGGCCAACTAATGCACTCTTTCAGGTGTAACACACAAATGAATGCATGCTACTGAAGAGCAGTACTAAGAGTGCTGCAATCACTAAGAGTGATTTTTTTTTCTGGGAAAAGGTTAAGAATCTCTAGCTCCATGGATAAAACCCTCTTTTCTATAAACCACGACATCTAAATGAAAAGGTCATATTTAAAAGCACACAAGGGTGCTACCACTAACTCCTGGAAAAATGTCGCATCCCATCTAAAGGTATAACTGCCATCCCTGACACTTCCAAATGATTCCCCATTTACTCACACACACAAACTATGAGGTGAGCCATCCTCAGAGTGAGATGCACTATGTATGGAACACTAAAAACTCCACACCAGTCTGATCATTCTCTTTAAGCAGTTAGTGCAGACTCACAGTGAAGCAGGACAGCAACCCCTACTTTAATGATGTAACAACTGTCAGTGCTATAGGGAGAGGGGATATTTCAGTAAAGTCAATACATTTAGTGGTGCTCTAACTGGTGCCTTTCACAGACATACGGTTTAGAAAGTTAACCCAGCCATCCTTACAAAAGCAGTAACATTCTGAGGCTTTGAAAGTCTCAACTACTATATCACAGCCTTTCACTTGTCTCAGCTTCTCATCTCTACATTCTAAATATTAATATCAAATTCTCTTAATTAAGGAAATAATTAGAAGCAAATTAAATACCCCTATAGTCAATCTACTGATACCATTTATAATAAGCCCTTACAGCTGCAAAGTGAGCACATCAAATGCTGTGCAACAAATATCTGCCAAAAGCCTGTATTTCAGGAGTATTTTCTGCTGCATGTGAGGGAAAACATCAGAATAAAATGCAAAAAGTACCCACCATTTCCAGCCCTTTCTCCAGACCCAAGCTTCATCTCCCTTCCTCTGAAACCATAGGGGAAACTGCATATATTTGTCTCAATACTCAGGACCCCAGCTATCTGCTAAACAGCAGTGCCACAGGCTATAAACCAGCGCATATTCACCAGCTTAGAACTTTGCTGCATCATATTCCATTCCCAAAAGTTAAGCAGGCCTTGAATTAATACTAATACTGCTTTCTAGGCTGGAATTTTTTTTTTCTACAATCTCTGCTATAAAAAGTCTTTTTAATATAAAAAGGAGTATAAGAAAAGTAACATCACATGAAATGAACTATTATGAAAACAAGTTGAGAGAAATACGAATAAATCAAATTACAGGTGAATGCATTTGAAGGATTGAGAACATACCACGGGAATAAGCTGTTTTATAACAGTTGGCTTAAGAGCAGACAAGTTCAAGCAGACAGCAAGACTCCCCCACCCTGAACTAAGCAGGAAGTAGCCTACTGCTGTGTACAGCAGTACATTCACTATTTATAGTAAAAACTCATATACAACCACTACCCTTATCAGAAAAATCAGAAACAATGCAATGTACAATATACTGAACAGATAACCCATTCCTCCTGAAACTGTTTGTTCTTATGCTATCTTCCCTTTAGTTCTACAATGTGGGCATTATGTCAGATTTTAACACCAAGAAGAAGTGTAATCAACATGATACTCTGACTTCAACATATTCTGAAGAGATATGATGAGACCATACTGAACTCCTATTTTTAAAACTGGCACACTGGAGTTTATACAGACACATTAAGATAAAGTAGCAGAATATCTAAAGAAATGGTAAAACATGAACTATAGCTCAATATTCCAAAAATGGAAGCAAGATCATGAGCATGCAGATCCAGACCTAGTTGTCTCATGTTTTTTAAGATGCACATTAATAATCTTTAGCTATACAGCAATGAACCACTGGAAGTCAGGGCAAAGAACTGTGTTCTTTACTAACACTGTTCAAACCAAGCCAAGATGCAAGAATAAGTTGGTGGTAATTAGATCACACTTTCCAGCTTCCCAAAATAAAAGACTAGCATTTTATTACACACAACTTCACATAAGGTTTCCTTTATTTAACCTGTCATGTCTACAGGAAATCCTTTAATCACAGACAACAGGATTCTCTATAAACCAAGAGGCTGGTTTAGTATGATGCAAGGCTTTTTTAGCCTTGTCTAAAGCCTGTCTGAGAACTCAAGTTCACGGAAATCTCTCCTCGGGAGAAAATTATACTGATCACTCAGGTTTCTTTTGATCACCTTCCAAATCTCCTGCTGACTTTGAGGGAAATAGAGTCTTGATTCAACTTGCATTAAAGATGATCTGCTACTTTAAAAATCCAGAAGAAAATTAAGTTACCTTGTCAATACACAGGTGTTTAGCAGCAAGAGCACAACATTTTCCTATATAGGACAGAATGCCTTAAGAGACCAGATACTGTGTAAGAGCTATCTTTCATTTTAAAACTTCTATGATTTCAAATTTTAAGCCAACATCTGAGAAACATAATGTTAAAGTTCTACATCTTGAACTTGTGTTCATTGAAACATCTTTTCTCCTGGTATCTGTAGCAGTTCAGTAATCATTTACTAACAAACAAAACTTATCTATCACAAAAATTTTATTCAAGACACTTAGAATTGCTCCAACAGTTGAATCATCAAATCTCATTACTGCAGCTTATTTTGAAGAGTCACTGCCATTACTATTAATATATTTTTAGTTTAAATTTTTTTTCTCCTTTTAATGACCTCATGTTTGCACTTTCTGCTCACTTAACACAGTTCTTCCAAATATGTCATTTGAGAACATGTTCATATTTGTCTTTTCTTCTCTAGTTACTAGTCCTTTCAGGACTCAGAAATTCACATTAAGAGCAACATAACTATTAACATTCCTAACTCACTTAATAAAAATTATACCAGTAACTGGATAGAATGCTAAAGGCTCAAATACATACATCATTTCAGCTAAACACACATATAAGCTCTCATTTCAAAGATGAATGTAAAGAAGTATGAAATGTTACCCCAGTTCCTCCACTTCCATACAGTTTTTAAAGACTGCATAGCAATAGAAAAACATTGGGAAATCAACATAAAACAGTAGGCTGAAAAGGGGTACATTTTAAGTATCCTTTCCTATGTTGATAGAAAGCTCCAGAAATTACATTAAAATAGCAGGTATCCTAATAAACTTACCGGGGTGCAAGCTGTCAAGTAAAATCAGAAAGTCTAAGCACAAAACAATAAGCATTGAAGTCAGATATAAAAATATTCCCTTTTCTTCTATACTTGCTCAAATGTTATTAACAGCTGTATATTGATGGTGGTCTCCTTAAGGTTGCAGATAAACATTTAGTGAACAGAAATCCGTATTTTATTTTTCCCACTTTCACTTAATACATAAAAGGGTTTTCTGTCTATGAAGGTTCTGGTACTATTAAACTTGGAGAAAAGAACCAGAAATATTCTTACAAATGTGTAAAAAATACTTAATGTGAAAAAAACAAAAACAGATCAAGACAGACTCTCCTCCATGTTGCCCAGTGGAAGGACAAGAGGCAACAGGGTACAAACAAATACAAGGAACTCCATTAAAAAATACTTTATTTCCTCTAAGATCTCTCTAACACTGGCATAGGCTGCCCAGCTACAGAGTCTATAGCACTGGAAATACTAAAAGACAGAAAGAACAGGCTCTGAACAGCCCACTCGACATTGCCTTGAGCACATTAGCCAGAGAATCTCCAGAGGTGCTGCCTCTCAAGTGAGTTAGATTTTGGCTAACATCATAAAATATGTGAATTACAAGGGGACGACAAGGACCACAGAGTCCAGTTCCTGGCTCTGCACAGGACAACCCCAATAATCACGTCATGTTCCTGAGAGCATTTTCCAAACACTTCTGGAACTCTTGTCAGGCTGATACTGTGACCACTTCCCACTGTTCCAGTGCCCAACCAGCCTCTGGGAGAAAAACCCTTTCCTGATATCCAACCTAAACCTCCCCTAACACAACTACAAGCTATTCCCTCAGGTCCTGTCACTGTACTCCACAGAGATCAGACCAATGTAGGCCCCTCTTCCCCTCACAAGGAAGTTGTAGACTGCAATGAATTCTCCCCTCAGTCTCCTCCAAGCTGAACACATCAAGTGACCTCAGCTTCCCCTTAAGACCCTTTACCATACTCACAGCCCTTCTTTGGACACTCTCTAATGGCTTAATGTCTATTTTCAGATTGTGGCAACCAAACCTGCCCCTAGCACTCAATGTGAGGCTGCCCCAGTGCAGAGCAGAGCAGGACAATTCCTTCCCTTGCCTGGCTGGTGATTCTGTGCCTGTGCTGATGCATCCCAGGGCAGGGTTGCTCTTCCTGGATGTCAGAGTACTGCTGACTCATTCAGCTTGCCACTAGCCAGGACCCCCAGGTCCTTTTCCATGGTGCTCTTCCCCAGCATCTCATTCCCCAGTCTGTCTGCATTGAGGATGCCCCATCCCAGGTGCAGAATCTGGCAGAGATAATGCTCCACAGATCAGTATTGATCAAATCTTCTATGGAGCAAAAAATTTATGTTTGGTAGCCTCACACAGGGACAGCTATAGCAGCATAAAACTGACAACTATACAAGAACACAACTGAAACATAAGGCTGTTACTATTAACAGGACCACAGGAAAAACATTGCAAAGGAAGTAGCAAGTGGAATTTTCTCAGCAGAATCAACCACAGCTGGAATATAATGATTAATAATATGACAGAGAAGGCAATCAGCTGGGTAGCCTTTTATTTCAAAGAGGAAGCCCTTCTCTTTGTCAGGCAAATAACACATTTTTTTCCATCCAGTTTATCAGTAGCTAACACTCAGACTGCATCACTAGGGTCAACTAGAGCAACTGCTAAACAAAGAGGGGCAAGTCAAAATTGCATGCAAAAAGCTCTGGGAAGAAATCACCAGGATTCAAGAAAAGGTGTGTGGTACCACTATTCCTAGATACCTGCACGTTGTAAGTAGTGTCTGCATGAGAAGAGGCCTGGGCTTCTCTGTTGGACACAGCCAGCTCCAACAGACCCATCACAAGCCACAGTTGAGCCTCCCAAACTAGATGTCTTTGGGAAAACATGTTTTCCCAAAAACTGCTGCCCAGCAACTGTAAAAGAAAGAACAGATGTGACAAACAACCCAGCAGACATTAAGATTGGTGGAGAAGGAACTGGAGGAGGTGCTCCAGATGCCAGAGCAGAGACTGCCCTGCAAAATACGTGAAAGATCACAGTGGAACAGCTATTCACACTGCAGCCTGTGGAGGACCCTACACAGGTGGACATGTCCTCAATGAAGCCACAGCCCAGGAAGAGCAGCCCACACAGCAGAAGGTTCCTGGCAGGACCTGCAGTGCCTGGGAGAACCACTTCCCTACAGCAATCTCTTCCTAAAGGACTGTACCCTATACACTCATATGTTCTCAAAAGATTGTACCCTGTGGGAAGCACCTATACAGAAAGAGGGGAATGAGAGAGCAGCAGAGAAGAGCCCTTACAGACTGATCACAACTCATATCCCTATGGAGAGAGCCCACGCTTTTCTTCCAAAGTCAGATTTTAAAAAGCTTTAACACTAATAGCTCCACTACTCCACCATTTTTGCAAATGTCTGTTTCTCCTTAAAGAATGATACGAAGACTGAACATATCACAAAGATTTTTGTTTAAAAGATTAACAGATTTTAAAATAACTGCCTGAGGAAAAGGCTTCGCCAAGAATATATCAGAGAAATGAAACAAATAAGATTAGAGTATTACATAATGTACTTTGTAAGTATATTACCAGAATACATTCAGGTCAGGAAGGTGCAAGATAGCCTCAGCCTGCACTTTTAAGAACCAGCTAAATTATAACTTGACTTGCTCATTTCTCTTCCAAGGTTCCCAGAAAATCTCTAAAACCTGAATACAGTCACCATAGCACACTATATTGTCTATAAAATAAGTTTACAGATGTTTGGGTACCCTCAGTTATTAGATCATTGAGAGGAAACTCCAACTCCTAACATGGTTAGCAGTACTAGAAATCCTGCCACATGATAAATAATAGCCTGACATTATACCGGAAACACTTGCTTCTTGGTGCATTTGCATCTGTACTTCCAGAGTACAAAGCTAATTAAAACAGCAATCACAACAAGTGGATCTAGTAAGACACTAATCCACTAAGCTGAAAGACAAATGCACAGAGAAGGAGAAACTGTTGAGAAACAGAACACCAGAAGCACACTTACCTAAATTTAAGAAATCTGAGCTGGAAGAAGGTGGAAGTGAACTTTGTGTGGAAGGAACTGTATTAGGTATAGATGCTGAGGTTGGATTAAGGAAGTCCCCAAAGAGGTCTGGACCAGACAGGGCTTGATTCTCGGAACCTGATGACATTGTGAATGGGTCAAACGGATCGGCTGAAAAAGAAGCAGAAAAAAAAATTACAAACTGCAGAATGAAGTTGAAAAAGTCTTGCTCCTCTGAGGGCACGGACAAAAAGCAAAGTTCACGCTAGTAACTGCAGCAGCCTTCTGTGAATTTTGGTGGCAAAGAGTAACCACTTATTCCTTCCTCTAGACAAATGAACTTTTACATGGTACAAAAGGAATCTCAGCCATACATAATATGAACAGCTAACTCTAACAACTCTAACTCTTATTCTAACAGAACAGCAAGACTTTCTAACAAGCAGCATACAATTCAACAACCTTGTTAATTTCATCCATTTCAGACACATCTTCAGTGTCCATCTGACACACAAAAGAATAACATTTGTTAAATACTCTGTAAACACCAAATCTGCAAAAGATTTGGAAAAAATGGACTATTATACTATTAAAAAGAATATGAAGTAAAACACTCATACTACCATTCAGACTTGAAGGCATTGGCGATTCTAGGGCAGAAAGCACGTCAACTCAAGAATGAAAACCAATGGAAGTAAGACTTCAGCAGGTCTCTAGTGATCCCAGTGAAGAAAAAACTAACTGGAAGAGTATTTATAGTCAGCATGGAGTAACATGTGACAGTCAGCTGGAATCACAGGTTTAGATCTTCCTGTTTCTGCTGCCCTCTAGGGTCAAAACCCCTCAAGAGCCCAGGGAGTCCTGCCAGATTCACTCAGAAGCTGAAAAGAAGGAATAATCCTGCTATAATACCCCAGCACATCCTCAGGTAATGACCACACTGTACAGGACTCCACAACATTTCAAGCAAATTTACTATAGCATCACACATAAACAAACCTCAAGCATAAGTTTGTTGTGCAAGCCAAAATATAACAGTGCCTAAATATTCTCACTTCTGCAATTACCTCTCTTAATACAATTCAATGAAATACACTGAATGAGAATGACTACAAGAATGAGATACATACATGACTACTGCTCAGGTGTTTCACACAATTGACATGGTTAAAGAAGATAATGTAATAAAGGTCCCCTTTTGTAGAATTATATCTATGTAAAAATTGTAAATTAAAATTATTCTTCCCTGACCACAGTAACAAAGTTCAATAGTGAATTGCCTCAAAATAAGAAAATATCTTAAATCATCTAAATACTCTGTAAAAATTCTTCTATTTGTCTGTAGATGAAAGCTTTTAGTACTTATGAATTATCTTTGTGCAAACAAACAAAACCTTGTAATGGTTTCCCAGCTTATGCGACTAATATTCCTAGAAATCTTACCATTAACTTTAGCCAGAGAATCGTTATTCCTGAAAAGTAACAGAGATGAGAATCCACTGGTAAGAAGACAATCTCTGAACTAAAACACCCTGTTTAAATATCAAAAAGATGTAGCATTCTCTTTAAGGATACTTACCTGCCAACCACATCAGTAAAACCGGCAAGAAAACATCTTTTAGCAGTATCATTATCCTACTGGTTTGAACAATAATCTACAGGATTTCCAGTTGCTCAGCAGCCTTATGTGATTAACACCTAAAAATCCCACACAGACATTTGACCTAAGCAGCACAGCTCTGTACATCTACTGCCATCACTTTACATAAAGTTCAAGTTACGACAATTCTATGCCTTAACAAGTAAAGGTATGGATTTATAAAAGCATCTAGCATGTAACATTCATGTGGGAAAGATAGGAATTCTTTAAGATACCAAATTAGCTATAAATTCAAAATTTGACACTTCCCTATTTACAAGGGTTTAAAGTTAGTACGTTCCTGGAAATGTAACAGAATATCTGGATAACATACATGATTTTCTCTCCTTCATGCAGAAATAACACCTAACCTATTTATAGCCTTGTTACAGACTGACATGTCTTCACCATACTGTTGAAACACAGTACTTATTTTCTAAGCACAATGCAAGCAGCATTTTTCATGTGTTGCTCAGGTGACAAATACTGATATTAAATTCACATACCTGAAGACATGGCTGCTGATGATGATGAACCCTGAGTAGCAGCTGGACACTGACTGCTGAAAAAGAAATCTGTTCCTTGTCCAAGAAGATCTGCAGTGGGCTCATTTGAAACAGATTGTTCAACAAACAGATTGTTCAACAAGTCTGCATTACTTGATGAAGAGTTTATTTCTGAGATAGGTTGTTTCTGTTCTGCTGAAATATCAGAGTCTAGTCCCAGCAAGTCTACACTCTCTTCAGGGAGAGATTTTTGTAATGGTGCAGATGAAGCTTCAAAACTGGCTTCAAAAAGCAACTCTCCTTCTGGAGTAGAGTCCTTTTCATCAACAATTACTGCACTTTCTTCATCTGGAAATTTCTGGAACTCCTCATCTGAAGGATCACTTTCTTCCCTGTCATCAGGCAGCTGAACACGATCATTTTTAGATGAACTGTCCTCTATTCCGCTTTCTGGAGTTTTTCCATCTTGAATAAAAAAAACCCCAAACAGTAGCATCTTTAAATAACCAGGCCTTCTGACTAGGGTAAGTGAAATATTCATGGTGACATCATATGAAATTAATTCCTAACTAACCAAAACTCATATAAGAATTGATGAAAAAGGAACTACATGTTGCCTGACACCTCTTTCTACAGGGCAGAAAAAGTAGCATCTGACTACCATATTTGTCATTCCACAAAGGTAGGCAATACGAATTTTTTCAAAATGAGACTGACTTGGACATTCAACTCAGATCACTGTATCTCTTAGAACTTACAAGATTTCTCAGTAACTGCTGTACTCAGGAAAAGCATAAGCAGCTGCTGACACTTTTGCCAACAAAGCAGCACCCAGAAAAGCGAGTTACAGGTGTGCTATAAAATTGTTTTCTTAGTCCTACTTACTGATCTGGACCCCACTGGCTAGTCTGCTTTGTTTCCTCTGTTCCTCAGCCAAAGCGGGGCTGTGGGAGTGAAAAACCTCCTTGCAGATTTTTACGGTTTAGATTTTTACAGAAAAAGAAAAATTTAGCTCAGCATTTAAGTTATACTCAACATCAAACCCCCTTACTTGGTGTTTATCCAAACAAAGCAGAATAACCACTTGTTATTCTCCAGAGCTCACTTTTAAAGAGCTTTTTCTCATGGTTAGTGAATTAGAGCCTGCTGCTGCCTAAGCAGGCTTAAGCATTCACTGGAGACATACAAGACAAACATAAACCACACAGTGACTTGAGAGGAAAACCTGTACCTTTCCAGTCCAGAGTGTGAAAGAAGTTGTTTGCATCAGTACTACTGCTGTGTGGGGATTCTGTATCAGTAGGTGCACTTTCTGAAGACCGCTCCAACTGGGATGCTTCTGCTTCATACTGCGCAGTTGAACCTGGCTGTCTAGGCAACTCTGGTTTACCTATAAAAGAGAATTCAAGACAGAGCCCTTAGAGAGAAACTTCTCAATCCTCTATGTGGCAGCTGATACTTGCCTTTCAGGCTAACTGCTGTAGGAAGACAACTATATCCAATCTACTGCTCTGCAAATGCAAATTCCTGCCCCCACCATCTTTGAAATTAGCATTTACTTCCTTTCAACTGCAAAAATAGATAAAACCCTGTTTTGAACTAGGACATTAAATCAAGCACTCAAGCATTCTATTTACATTTGTAGGAAAATGTAATTAACACCTCACTGGTACCAACCATCCCCTAAAACATGCAACAGCCATGAACGGTATCTGCAATAAGAGACAGAAAAACAGAAAAAAGCAAATGCAGCTGTAGAAAACCCCAGAATATGCAAAGCCAGTGAAGAACATGAAGTGATTAAACACCACACAGGGATTAATACACTGTATGCTGCTATTAACTGCTTCTTATATTTCTTATTTTATTGAAATCGGGTGATTAATTAAGTGATTCTTGTGTAAGAGTCAGTTGCACAGTTACCTACTGCAGTATCACCTCTCAAAGCCAAAGTTTCCTCAAGCCAAAAAGAGAAGACATTCTAAATTAGTCAATATCCATCCACATTTGAAAAAAAAAAAATGGATGAATGGCTTGGAGAAACCTATTTGTCTAAATTTAAATATATAACTGGTAGGTAGAGCACTTTTCCACTCTCCTTCCACATTCTCAGTTGTAGCTTAAAGATGCTGAAAAAACAGTCCATCTTAGAAAATATACATGAAAGATCATGACTAATGAAAGAGCAAATTAAATTTTAATGGCAAGTTTTTTTTAAAATAAGTTCACAGCACTTACTTTTGTCCTATTCCCTTCCTACCAATCTTAAGAAATAATTCCAGTATAATTTGAAATCCTTACTTTTCACGGCTCAATCAGAAAATGGAAGCGACTTAAGAAAATAAGAGTAATTACAGAGCCTCATCATCAATGGTGATGTAAAGCTAAACACCTTAGCTTTAGAGAGCTGACAGTTGTGCTCACAGTAGGATTAAGCTCAGTTAAATAGAAAATGGTCTAAATCATAATACAAACAACACATATCCTGCATAAAAGAAGACCAGCAGCAACTATATTGTATGAAAAGAAATGTACTTGAGATGTATGCTATTAACAGCACAGGGTGAGATTGCATGCATCACTAAAATCACCATAGTAATCTTTGTCGTGCTTCTTTATCCTTGAAGCACAGAGAAGGCTTAAGAGCCTGAATGAAAATGTCAAAGCTAATCAGTGGTACCAGGAGAAGAAGAAAGCTACTGAACAGCATTAATTGAAACTAACACAGGCATTCACTGATGAAGCACTGAATATGTAGAATTAATAAAATAAAGTCTATTAGGAGCATAAACATATTAGGAAAAATTCAGGAAATTAATTACAACATTACATGGCCATGTGCAAGAATGCTGATAAAAACATTCTTACCAAAAACCATTTGTGAGGAATGCTCACATAATTTTAAGTGAAATGATATTACTGGTGCCAGTTTAGCCACATAAATCCTTTTCAAAATATTGTGCCTACAAATATTGACTGTTGCAATTCTTCTAGGAGTCACTCTCTGAAAATGGCCTATTCACAGCTTTAAAGCAAGCACATATACAGTGAAAGTAAGACAGGTATAATTACAACCCATTACTGGAGGATAATTTAAGCTCCTCCATACAATGCATATTTTTAACTGATATTTACCAAAAAAACACATTTAGATTTCTTTCAATTAATTCAATTAATTTCAAAACTAAAGAAAAGCCTCAAACAGCAAGTACATTGAAAACTTTCACATTCTCTAGTTTTCCAAGGGATTCATTACCAAATTTTGATAAAATCTCTTGTTGTTCCTCTCGGGTGGAGAACAGGATCTTGGGATTCAGTCCCTTTATATTCATGTTATCCCAAGGTGGCTGTTCACAGCTGGGTCTATCTCTGGGCTCCACTTCTACTTCCAGATTGACTTGAAATAAATCAGGGTATTTCTCTTGTATGTCACAAGCATCCAGATCATATCTGTAAAGACACAGACAAGAAGTTTCTTGATACTGATGGCTTAACTGGATTAGATCTATGGCAGTCCAAAACAGAACTCCAAAGCAATTAGTCTAAGCCATTAAAAATGCTGTATTTGTTTACTTCTCCTATTTTAAACAGGTGACATTTTTGTACATAGGGTTTTTTTTTGGTACCATGAACAAAACCTTAAGGTGAGTAAACAAAAGACTCCTATTGCAATCAATGTCATCTACTTCCTGCACTGACTATACTTCCTCTCCCTGCTATATGTTGACATTTGGCAGGTAAAGCAGTTTCAAAGAAAACTTCTCCCAGCCTCCTCCAAAAAGGTGTCAACATACTTGGCAAACTTCACTGTAGTGGCATTTCGGGGCACAAAGCCTGTATGGAACTGAATCTGAAACATCTTCATTGAAGCCATCTGTTGAAAACAAGAAATAGGAAACTACATAAATCCATATGAACAGCATGTACAGTGTTCTGCCTTTAACATAATGCAAAGTTCTACCAGTATTAAAATATTTTGAAGTATTTGTTACAAAAAAAAATCCATTTAATTACAAGTATACTTTATCTTGTAAGATTTAAATGCAGTTGAAACAGAACATAAATAGATCTATTATTAGCACTAACAAACCAAAAGACCTTCAGTCAGATATGTCTCATCACTAATCTCAAAACAGACTATCAAAGTCTAAAGTATTTCCAGATCCTGTTCTGAATAAAATTGTTACCCTTGTTCTTTTCTGAACAGTAGATGCTCAGAAAAAATCCATTGTGCAATACGCTAACCAAGAAATATGTGCGTCACACATAAAAGACTAAATTAAAAACTGTTTTCAATGAAGCACATTTAAAATGCTTCAGAAGGCATGCAAAGAGGTTTTTTTTGTGCAACTTCAAGTCAGACATTCATTCCAGACAGAATTGTAGGGCTTCTCTGAACTGACTCATTTTAATCACTTAACTGTTCACAGAAAAACTACTTTCCCATGACTGGTGGGAATACAAGTGTCCAGAAAATGCTAGTACAGAATATTCAGGTAGCTCCTGATCTTGCACAATCCAAATTACAGCTCACCGATCAACGTAGCCAGTATTTGTTTCCTGGCATTAGTCACAACACCTGTGAAATAGTCTTGCCAGTCCTTACAAAAGTAATAGTCCAGAAAATATGATATAATAAAATGGAATTATGAAACCTTTCCTTGTAAATGAGCATTTACTGAACATCACAGCCAGAAATCAAATAACACAAAAAGCATTGCCACAGATTAAGGGGAGGTTGATCCTTCACTTCTATTCAGCACCAGTGAAGCCTCATCTGTAATTGTGATGCCCAGCTCTGGGCCCCTCAGTACAAGAGAGACAGGGACATACTGAAGAGAGCTTCTCTGATTCTTCTGTCCCTACCATCACTTTACTAGAAGATAAACTAAACTCTCTCTCAAATTAACAGTGAGAAACTCAAAGATATTCACAAAGCCTAGCCCTAAACACAGGAAAAATTCTGAAATGTGGTGCTTAATCTCTGTAAGAGATCTGCAGAGAACTTCAGGGGGCAATTTACAGCACATAAAACTAAGGACACACTGAAAATTGTTCCATGAAACCTGCAAACCCAGATCATCACACACACTGTAGATGTATCATGAGTTATAGCTGACAGCTGAGAAAATTCTAGTCTTTTCTATCAGTAAATAAGTGCCAGAGAAACCAATCAAAGAGTCTCATATCATGAAAGATGGTATAAGGAGTATAACTGCACCTTGGCTAAATTTTGTCAGTTTCATGCCTTTCTCTAGATGACCTTAAACCATACAGTAGTTATTTTTGTGCATTAAGGAATCATTTCATTGGGTTTTTAGTTTTAAAGTGTTCTGGAAGGTCTTGTTGAACCTCTACAACATGACAAGATTTGATACCTTTCTACTCAGAAAGCAGAAAAAAAAAACAGAGGGAAAACATTTTCAGTGACACTAACTATGTATGAATACATACGTACACATGTATGTCCCACATGTACTGAAACTGGCTAAAAAACTGTCTAATCAATTTCCACAAAGTTCCAAGCTTTAAACTTTCCACGACCCCTCCTTATCTTTTACATGGATTTCCAAGTTTAACTTCGGTTACTTATCTTTAGAAAAAAGAACATGCATCTCTCTTAAAAAATTTGAAGACACGCTCCATTAACAAGTTTTTTGCAAAATCTTGCAATACATTTGCATCCATAGTTGAATTAAAAAAGGAAATATGCATTCTCCCTAATAAAACAAAGAAAAGTAGGAAATTTAGCTACAAAAATTGAACCTGTTTAGAAACAGGCTATAAAATCACATGGATTTTTCTAGCCTGTTTTGTACAGCAGTCTCTGGAATCCCACTTTTCTGCTGAGTGGTATTTTTCCTTTGTTTGCAGTTTGGGGGCACAAAATTAAAAAGCTTTGGCTTCTGCAACTTAACAGATAATAACTGCTGCCTCAAAAAAAACAGCTAGGGGTTTTCCTTACAAATACAAAAATTATCAGTACTGAAGTACTTTCCAGAAAACATCTACATGTATAGCATTAGTAGGAGTAGACATACTCAGAAGGCTTGAAAAGGTTGAATTCACAAGTGAACAAAAACTTCAAACACTTCTCTGAACAAAGAATAGTACATAAAGCAAAGTACTCAGTAGATAACTAGTAGGATACAAAATTGCAACCAAAAAAGAGCAAATCTTCCATTCAGGCTCTTAAATTTATCATTACCTTGGCTTGTAGTCGTCCTCCCAGAGTTGACCTGGCATGATAGATCACAATGAGAACATCTCCTTGGACTGTTATACCCAGTGGGATTACTGCTTTCCCATCTTCAATTTTGAACTCCCTAAAAAAAAAAAAAATTAAAAAAAAAAAAATCATTTAAAATCATTTAATCACAATTAATTTAGTTTAAAAAGAGATTAAATAGTGCATTACTTTAGATTTAGCCTGCTTTCTCCAAGGCCTTCAGCAGCTGAAAAGCTAGAAAGACTTTAGTATTCTCTCATTTTTCCTGTCTATGATTACCCACATCTAGCAGTTTTAGTACCATGTGCAATTGTGCAGACACCAGAGCCATATAGGGGATAGCAAGCAGCCACCTTGCAGCTGCCATGCCTGGGGGATCCTTACAGTTTCCCTGACTAAGACACAATGGTATGCTCAGCACAAGTACGTTGGGGATCAATGCTCCCAGTCTTACATCACATGGAGTGAGAAAAGGGTCTTGCTCACTGCCTCACAGTGTCCAGTGTCCAACCCACCACCACCCACCACTCTGAAAGACCAGATCCAAGCTGCTGTAACAACTACATTCATGATTTACCTTTTGAGACCAGACAAAAGGGAACAGAAGAATCTAGAAACATGTGAATGCTAGAATCTAGAAAAACATAAAACTTGCTGTTTCAGAACAAGTCATAATCTGTACTTACTTCATTTTATCATATTCCTGGGAGGTAGTGGCTACTCTCTCATCTCCCACATAAACCTCACAAAAAGGCCTGCAGCCATTACGCTGCTTACTGAAAAGTGGAACAGGAGTCATGACAATTGATCTGATCAGGATAGGCTTGCTGTGAGGAATAATGGGCTCTTCAGCCATCATGTCACACATATACTCAATGTATCTGCCAAAACAAGAAGGTACTCATTTAACCAGAGCACAACATTTCTTAGAAACACATAAGCGAGTTACTTCAGCTCTTACCCAGTCACTAAGCATTGGTAAGTGCTAACAGTGAAACAGTGAACATTTGCCACTGCCTCCAGCAAACAGATTTTCAAATCTGACAGAATGACACAAAAGGGTCTGTAGCTTTATGTATAATGACTTGTAAAATAAACTAGTCACTATTTCAAATGCCTTAAAACACTGAACTAGGAGAACTATTCATTTTGTATCTTATACATAAAGGATTACTCAAATCTTCCTAAAGGCTTTAAATTTGTCCTGATTAGAATATATTATTTTGTGGAGAACCCCCTAACTATACATGAACTAAATGTGTACAAAAACATAATCTGTCATTTATACTGAACTAATACTTATTTCCCACCCTTCAAAATCTAATCCTTTTTGTAGGAAATACCCTTAATACCAGTGTCACTTGTTATTCATTCTTGATGGTTATAAGATCTATCAAATTAAATCAAATAAACAGTT
Source organism: Muscicapa striata striata (assembly GCA_030060385.1). Lineage (NCBI taxonomy): Eukaryota > Metazoa > Chordata > Aves > Passeriformes > Muscicapidae > Muscicapa > Muscicapa striata. The sequence continues at coordinate 169,346 of JAREIS010000465.1, read as the reverse complement.
TAAAATATTTGTCAAAGTATATGCAAGTCACCTCTGCATGCATTCAAAAAAAAAAAAGCATTTTTACCCAATTGACAGAAGTAATTTCTGGTATTCCATCAGAGCTTGCAGTGTTCTGACATAATAAAACCTACCGTAATAAACTAGGGAACATGAAATAAGTCTTACACATGTGGAAGTGGATTTCATAATTAAGAAAGCATTCAAAAGCTCTGCATACCCTTGTCTTCGTTCCTAACACTTCTTTATCGCAGGGCATACTTGACGCACTTCCAATGAGTTTTCTGACTCAGAAAATTCAGGATTACCTTCTATTCACAATACAGCAAAATACTTGGAAATCCAGATGTCTGAACACAGGTATTATTGAAATAATTTATCTTTCCAAAGACATCCAGTAACATATTCAGAATTGAATAACTACTTGCTACAACAGTACCTTACAGTACCTTTTATGAGAAGGCCAAATGCCAGGTGGACAGCGTTTCATACTGAACATATAAACAGCAGCTTCAGCAGTAGTGAAGAGACGACAAAAACACAGAAAGGAACAAACTACAACGGCAGATGCTGCTCTTCCATCCTAGTAAAAAAAAAAAAGTAGCTTTGTTATAAATCTTGTCAAAAAAGCATTATCCAAGTTACTGAAGAACATCCCATTAGGTATTCTACATACTATAATTATTTAGTGTCATGATGTCCAGGGTCTAGTGCCATTATTTGACTTGAAGTTAGTATCTGAGTGTGAAAGGTTTTCATTTAACTTTCACACCGTACAAAAGATACTACGTATTACTTTCTTGTTCAAATGTGAATAACTACTTCAGCTTAACAGTATCTGAAATTTTCAATTGATGTTCATTACCTTACTGTCACTAATACCCATTTTTTAGGTTTGTTTCCTGGCTGCTATCTGAAATCCCAGAACACTGCTATTTTTGACAGACAGCCATGGACTTCTGCTGCAAGAGAAGTACAAAGATTCAGAAGAACTAAACCACACTAAACTCTTTAGATTTCTGTCTAAAACTGTTAATAGTTTGCCAAGAAACCAAGAGAAAGAGATTAAAACACTGAGCTTCTTTCTGTAAGAATCCCAGCAACACATATATCCCAGGTACATCCCTGTATTATAAAAGGCAGAAGATTTGAAAGAGATAATGGCTGACAGAACAGGACTTCTCCAGGTTTGTTTGCCTGCAACATAGAACAGAATTTTTACCTTGCATTTCTTAAAGCTCTGGAGTACACTTTTTACATCACATCTGGCACAAAGCCATGTATATACAAAAGTTTCCCTCACATGTGAGGAAAAAGAATGAGTTTTGTACCTTGAACAAAACATTTAGAGGGAAAGATGTCACAAAAACTGGTTCTAATTAATCACATCTGCTTTTTACCTACTTGACCAGCAATCATGTGACACTGAGGTACTAGAAGTATAGTATTAATACAGAATTAGATGCCTAACCTTACAGCAGCACTGAAAATTACGCTGGCTTTCAGGAGCTGACATGAACTGGTTTTTTACTTGCAAAACACCACATAACATCCAAATGTGGTTTGTCAGATTAACAAATCCTGTTTTTGACTCTGATAGTGATATTTCCTATTGATGGCTGTACCATATCGCCAGACAGGTTTTGAACGCTTTCCAGCAACACTGGAAGCATTGTCATATAGTTACATTTTGCTTTTTCTCTGAAGCAAAGTAAGAATGTCAAAATTTCACAAGCAATTCTCAAACAAATGCAAGAGCAACCTAATTTTCAAATTCTGAGCAAAGTATTCTTTAAATTAATTCCTCCCCCCACCATGTTTGACATGAGATGGCTCTATAGACAGTTTTATTGCTTATTTTGGTTATATCAAAGTTAAAAATACTTTGGAGAATAGTGAAATCTACAGAGCAATCTGCTGCCAGCAAAAGCAAGTAAACCAGAAGTCTTACAGTCAGTTTCTGAAATTTTGAGGCTACAGATTACATTCTAAATGGACAGTAATGGGATATGCAGTATACACCCATCTATCACACAAAAAGCAAAATTGGAGCAAATACTGAAAGAATAGAGCAGATTTTTTTCTTCCAAAGGCTACTTCATCTTAATACTGCCTGTATACTGCCTTCCACTCTAAATTCAACTAAGCAAGGGCTACATTATCCTACCAATTTCCCTAAGGAGAAAATTGATGCAAATAACTTCCCTACAAACACAGGAAGGAATTGACCCTAGGGCTTCCAGTAAAGAAAGCCAGTAACAGTCACAAACTTAACGGATACTAGCACCCTTATTTACAATTTAAAGCTCTACTGAGCAAAGTACTTCAGACTTAAACCAATTTCTTACAAGGCAATGCACAATGCAAACATTTTTCTGGTCTTGTTTCAGCCATAAATGCATGTTCTTGCATATGCTATAGAGATTCTGAAGATTTGGTGCTCGTCTTGCTGGCCAGCCACATTCAGAAACCTTCAATGAGAGAGACAAGAGACAGTACACATGAGAAACAGCATTATATTATCACATATACACAACTTAGGTTATGCAATGTCTACAAAGCAATTTTACACTTTACTGCCACCTTCATGAGGAAATTAAGCAAGATGCTCAAGAAAAGTAGTGTTACAGAGTGTAAACACCACTTTTTAAAAAGAAGCGCAATAAAATTTCAGCTCTGTCAACAAATCTGCTGCATAAGAAGTATCAAGACTGCAGATTACTATCTGAAATACTCTTAGAGCAAGGAGTAAAATAAAACAGCTTTCAAATTAATTTGTGCACATATACTTAAGAAAAAAAAAAACAACAAACAAACAAAAAAACCTCCAGAAAATCCAAACAACAGAAATATTTGGCTTCTTTTAATATTTATTCTTTGTTCAAAGAGCTTGTATGGTTCAGTAATATTCCATTTACAATTACTGCTTCAAAACACTAACCAAAAATCAGCTTCACTGCTAAAAATCTATATCCTTAAAGTCAACTGTCCAATAAGGATATAGTATACAAAACTTGATTCTTGGGGCACTTGAGACACCTAAAGAGTAGATATATTCAGGATCAAGGAAGTAAGTTACAAATGAAGTTTTTTCTCTTTGTTTTCAGTCTCAAATACAATTGCTAGATATTAAAGACCAAGTTTTCCTATCAGCAGAATGTCTTCCTATCCTTCTGAACTTCCCAGATAGAGTCCAAAGGTTACTCTGAGATTAATTACCTGAACTGATTATCACAAAAAATTGTGTTTGTGCCAAATACAGGAAAAAAGGATGAAATAAACAGTCTAGGTGTCCTACAACTTTTCATTGTACTCTAGTATTTTAATTTAAAAAAAAAAATAAGGCCATTTCAGAAAGCATCACTTTGTAAGAGATTTAAATTGCAAATTCTTTTATTAGTGCAAGCATATGTAAAAAAACTACCATTAATTTTAACCAAGATTAAAGAAATTTGTAGAAATTCCATGCAGATACTAAACAAAAAGAAATCAATAATATGCAATTTCATAAATGCCTTCTAAGCAAAGTATTAGAATTAAGAATTTTAGAAGCTGTTCACCTCTGATCATGTTTAAAGGCTTGCTATACTAATCTTTTGCAGGCATTAAAGTAAAACTAAGCTTCTTGAGGTTCCTACATGGCTGCTCTCACCCAGCACTGAACAATGAAGTTATTCAGCATTGCTGGACATCTCAATTTCAAGAATAGGCAGGTAAGAGTTCCAAATACAATTACAGTTTGTTTCCAAGTAAAATAACTGCCTTCCTAAATACTCCTAGACAATAAAGTGGTCAAGAGCCTGTAATGTTTCAACTAATTATGACCTACTAAGACTTCCCAACAAAATCAAGATCATATTCCCACTCTTAGTACCAATACATCAGAAATACCAGGAGTATAGACACCTCAGACTTGCATAACCAAAAAAATCATCAGCAAGCAAATTCCCAGTCACAGAATTTATTGTTCCATAAACAGAGACTGATCACTCTGCAGGATGTGGAAGAAATAAGTTCACTACATCAGTCCCAGACTTCCCAGCAATCTAGTGCCAAAAAGAATTGCTGAACATTTTGCTTTGAGGTACCTGCAACAAATAAGCATGCAGTAGATTTCCTGCAAGCTTTTTTGTCTTCCACCTTGAATAGCTTCTGCCTGAACCTCATATTGAGCCAGATACAGATAAAGGAGTTGATTGCATTCATCCAAAGAGGCAGCAATGATTTCTCTCAGGTGTGACAATAGTTTAAGTTGTTTGCAAGGAAACGAAAGAAAGTGATAGCACTAGAAAGAATACATCAAATATACCTCACCCTAACATATTAGGTCAACTCTGACAACTGATAGAATGCTAAGGACGGCTCTGCATACTAAAGGCCTAAAAGGCTTTATTATTCTGTAACAAATAATGGTTCTAGACTCTATTCTTGGCAAACAGTATTGTGTGGAAGGGGCATGATCCCTACAGACTGTTAAGCAGCTGGACAACTCACAACACAGTAACAGTCCCAACTGTTGAGTCTCTTACAGGATAGCTGAAGTTTATTTAGGAGCAGACACTGAAGTCTCCAGTTATCTTGGCACCTAACAAGATGTCTTCAATACCTTGTTGCTGATTTAGGCAAATACCTTCATATTAGTATCAGAGAAATTGCCAGGAAGGATAATGGAGGCTTAGCTAAGCTCCAACAATACTGAAGATGGTAGGAACAATCAACCAGCTATGGCTGAGTGATATGGGAGTCAAACAGTATGTAGTGAGACGAGGAGAAACCAGTGAACAGATTATGCCAATCAGTCACCATGTCCTTGATAAAGGAAAATGGTAGAATATAGGAGAGATTGACATTTTAGTAAGATTTTGATTACTTCAATTACTTAAAGTATTCTCCACTTAAACTTGAAACACATAAGGTACATGGGCATGTTTTCAAAGATATCACTATCCTAGAACAAACAGACTTTAGTCAGTCAGATTAAAGATTAGTCTACTACCAGTTAAGTTTGGATTTAAAGCAAAGACAAGGAGAACATAGGTTACCCTCTGACCTTGTGTTTATCCTCATTCTTTTGTCATCTTTTTGATCAACCTGCTTTAACCTGTTTTACAATAAAAAGCTGAAAGTATAATGAAAACAATGTGTTCCAAGAACTTTTAGAGAAATACACAAAATATACACACCCTGTTGTGGAATCTTGAAGGCCTGTATGTTCTTGGAGAGAGATTGTATACAGCATAATGGCCAGGATGTTTAGAGTCCAGACACAACCGCACATCTTCTATGTTATTTTTGATGGCAGATTCTACACCTTCTGCTGGAAAGGACATCACTGAAGAGAGAAAAAACAGCAACTGAGATTTTTCATATATTAAGACTAATGACAAATTAAGTTTAAGAAAGATATAGATATCATACCAGCAATTCTGGAAGTGATGTATGATATATCCAAGTCCCCTTTCGCATAACTGAAAGAGAACACAGTGGTGTTAATACTGGGAGATATAACCATTCAAGCCATAATTTTAAAAGCCAGACCTCTCATGTGGCACCCACCACTATGAATAATGCTTCGTTTCTTCCATCTGAGGCTTTTCACATTCACATTTCAAGAGTTTCAGAAGAGAGCTTTCAGAACGGATACTGTGTTTAAGCAGTCACTTATTTAAATCAGTTGCACCAAAACCATCTGTGGGATTTTGTACAGATTCCTTTAATATTTAACTCACTCCTCTAGCCCCTGCTCTTAGTGATAAAAATGCACTGTAGGGTCTCAGTTTAAAAGCCTAATGAGGCTACAGTAGTATCTTTAATGAAGAATATCTCAATCTTAAAAGGAAGACTACAAGTTGAACATCAAAGTTTAAATTACATAACTTTGACATGTTACTATCTAGCACAGATGGCCATGCTACCCAATATACAAATTAAATATGGACAGTGTTAAGAACACTTCACTGTCTAGCCATTCAGGAAGGACTCTGGCAGTCACACTCAAACCACCATCAGACTTGTCACTGACATGACTGAAGCTCCTGTGTGCAGCTGGAGAGCCAATGGATGCCCTGCTTGACTCCCCACACACGTGCACACTCAGTCAGATCAGGTTTCCTTACCAGTCACTCCGCTGATTTCCTTTAGCAGAGTCCCAGATCTAAGACTGCTTCAAGTAATTTAATACTCCTGCAGCAACAGAGTAACAGCCAGAGCTGCTGCCTGCCAGGACCGACTTCCAAGAAAGGAAATGGTAGGCTCTTACACTCTCAGAGTCTACAGGTGGCAAATCTGGGGTCTTCCTGCTGAGTCCTTAGGTCCTGCTGTATCTCAGTGTCCTGGCTGGGTCACAGGTCCCTGTGCCCTTTGCTGTGCCAAACGTTGCCAATTCCTGACCTCTTGCCTTGGGCTCCCATTCACAGCTCAACCTGCAATTCCTACTGCAGCTGCACCCCGAGCTACCTGCACTCAACATAGAGGGTACCTGAATCTCTTTCCTCATTTAAATAATTCTTCCCAAAGTTCATTTCCAGAATTTCCATAGTGAGCAAGACATTAATCATTAGTCATGTCTCTCATACAACTACACATGGTTTAAAAGCGCATCCTTGACAAAAAAATCTCCCAGTGATACTTATGTCAACTCCCTGCACCTTTTTCTAATCATCTACATTATGTCAACAATTAACTAATTTAAGACCACTACTATTTTTTTGTTTCTATGGTCTCTGCTATGCAGCAGAATGGAAAAGCAAGAGAAAAAAAACTGAAGAGACCCAGTGCAGGCCAACAACCTTGAATATAACTACACAGCTCTGCACACCTGGATTGGCAAAGTAAGAACAAATTCCACCGAAAGAATCTGATTTAGACATCTGTAACTTAAATAACTCCAGAATAGCCTATTAAGTCCAGAATATCAAAATGTCATCAAAATACTATGATGCATATTAAATTAATTCAGAGGCACTAATGAAACTTTTATACCTCAACAAAATTTCAAGACACTGCTTAGAAGATCAGACCTAGGATACTGCACTCAAATTTTGAAACACCAAGAAAGAGCATTAACTTTTGATTATTGACTGTTTGCTAGTAATAGTAATGATGGAGGTTAGAAGGATTGATTAAAAATATACATTGTATATATAAATGTATATTTCATTTACAAGGATACTGAGGAGTATTTTAGATTAGGGAAGAAAAATCTTCTGAATGCAAGGCCATTTAACAGTATTTATGCAGAATGGCATAATCAGTGTCCTAGCAGTGGTAATGACTCCCTGTCTCAAAAGTTTGAGTTTCACTAGACAAAGCATTTTAAAAAAACAAAACCCTCAGCCTTGAAAAACCTTGCATAAGGAGGCACACAAATGGGTGCAAATTCAAAAATTTTTGCACCTTCATCATGTAAGCTTAGGTGGTATTCCTGTTCCAGCCAAACTAATTAAGGCAGAAATTTACATTCAGAGCTAATAACAGCTGTTTACTAAAATCTGTGATGATTGCAGTCCTTTATAGAGATGAGAAATGTCAAATGCTATTTGTTGGTTACATCCAACAGCTTCAAGCAAGAAAACATGTAATCATTCTAATATCAGGGATTTTTTTGTATCAAGATAAAGGACCAACTAATACGACAGCTGTATAGCACAGAACCATGATCCCTTCAATGCCATAACACCAAGGTTAAGTATCAACTTGTAACATTGGCACAAAACTATTAAGAGCAAAAAACCAACAGTACTCACACCCATTCTCTTGGGAAGACTTTCAGATATTGACTTCTAACTACCAATACCACTCAACTCAGTTTTTGCTCTTATATTTGTCTAAATTAAAAAGCAATATTAGGAGCATGGATCTTACCATATACACATATAGATATAGTAGTGCAGTTCAGTATGTCAACAACAGAGCACAGCATAGCCAACTTAAGCTTTAGATTCTGCAGGAGTATCCCAAGTATGTGGCTATTACACTGAAAAAGCTTCAGAATTTTTCCAGTCTTAATTAAAATGAAGCTTCTTAACTGTAAAATCAACACAAGTCTCCACATCCTTGAATTTATTGAACTTTATTCTGAAGATTTCATAGCTATTTCAGTAGTAAGACCTTAACACAAGGTACTCTGTTTTCGGCAGAGTGTTTTACATCAGAATGGTAACTGGGATGTCTTTAAATGGTAAGAAGGTGAAAAAAACATGTATTCTTCTCATTGTTTAAGCATTCCTATGCATTTCAAGATAAAACTCCCTAAGTAAAAATCACAAATAAGGTCTTTCCTTTCATATCCTTAACAGCAGGAATTTCATTCAGATAGCAGTTTTGCTGGCAGGTGATAAAAGAAGAAAAGCATGCAAACATAGAGATACACAGAGTTTTTTCAGCCTGTGATCCAACGTGGGAAACTCCGTGTGCTGTTAAGGGTCTAATTAAGCTCAACAAAAAAGTATGATACAACACCAACATCCAGTCACTTTTCTGATGATACTAGGCTTCTTCAAAACTGGGACTACTTCATTGCAGGACAGGACTAGACTAATCTAGTCTCTGTATGGAGGTATGACGTTATTTCCTTACATTATCTAATGCAGGTCTGCCTACAAGAAAGCTGGAGAGGGACTTTTTGCAAAGGGACATAATGACAAGATATGAGGGAATGGCTTTAAATGGAAAGAGAGCAGATTGATATTAGTCTGGTCTAGTTGAAGGTGTCTCTGCCCATTGCTCAAGGATTAGAATCAGATGCTGCTTCCAATCCAAACTACTGCTTGATTCTATGAAATGAAGCAAATAAGACATGAATTCTGATTTTGCAGAATAAATACCAAAGCAAAAGTAAGAAGTTCTAACTACATATTAAAAAACTTCTCACTGTTTAAATGGTTGGCATTATCATTCTTGCCAGACACTGTAAGTAATATTAAACAAAAGAGCATTCCAGCAAATTAAAAACAATGAAACTAAAATTAGCAACTAAACTCACAAAATAAACTAGTAGAACAAAATTCTAAGGCAGTACCTTCTGTTTACTAACAGCTTAAGATGATAAAGAACAAAGAATGACACACTAACCAGCACAGTTAATGGTTTATGTGCTCACATTGTAAGTTAAACACTGCCATAACACTGAGCAGTCCTTTCTCAAGACATCTCTACACTTATAGCATTAGGAAAAAAAGCCCATAAAATCCATCCATCATTTTTTTCCAATTTATTTTTTAAAAGCCAGGAAGAAAAACAGCACTAAAATTCACATCTATCTGTTCCCACTTGGTTTGCTTCATAAAAGTGAATTAATCATGCAATACCTAGTGTAATGCAAAGATCCATGAAATAAAATATTAAAGAAACAAAATTAAAACCAAAGAAAGTAAGCATAAAAGGTAGCTAGTTTTTCCTAGATTACTACATTATAATCTCTTCAGCAAAAGAGATTGTTCTGACAAAGCAAAGGAAGACTGATCACAAGTTTTGCCTGCTGCTTTCAACACCAGTGAAGATCCAATCCTTAAAACATTTAGCTATGGTTTTTGGCAGGGCATTTGTGACCTGTATGGATGCAGGCCTCAATAAGCATAAAAACTGGTCAAGGGCACAGAAGCTCCACAAGCGAGAAACTGATGAGCTAAACAGAGAAATGCTGTGGCTGCACAGTTGCAGATGAGCTTCCAGGCACACATGGACATCTGCTGGATCCAAGCTACTGTCTGTGCAGATGTTGCCACTCCACAAAGCAATGCATGCCTTCTCCATCTCCACCCTGCTACTTGTTTTTAAGTCAGTTTGAAACAAGAGGGCTAAACCTCTGTTGCTCTTTGTCCTCTCTCATGTAACTTTAAAAGCTGCTGCATCTGCCTGACCTGAACCTGCAACAGAGGTTATGACACTTGCAACTGAGGTGGCCTGGGGAACAATTAAGACAGTCCTCCTTTACCCTCCTGTTCCTAGCAGCCTGTAATGTGTGTCTCAGTTTTCAGATTTTATCATTTATTAGGCATAACAAGAGACCAAAATCAGAACCAAGCTAAAGATAGTTATAGAAAAGAAAAAATTAACTTTTTTGTCACAACAACAAAATACTTAAATCTTACACTGTAGTTTGGATTCAGTGAGATAGAAGTCTGCAGACAAAGGAAGTAACTGCAATTCAGAAAAGTAATAATACAAAGGAGAAAGCCTACCTAATGAAATGATAGACTCCAACATGGAAAGTGCTTAAGTGGGGTGAGGAAAATGCATGACAAAGAAGAGACATTTTAATTTTTCCAGAATGTCTGCTTCTTATGCTGGTTGAAGAGTTTTGGAAAGGCAGTCAAAGATGCAACAGCAGAAGAAGTATTCTCACATCGCCGACTGTATCAGCTATATCCGCAACACAAGTTTGTGAAGGCAGAGAATGAACATGACAGACATAAGACATGCCCTATAGTAGATGCAAACAAAGAATTAACAATTCAGCTTGATTAAAACACAGTTCAAGAATGCACAAGCCCAGTGGTGGAACTCTCAACAGAACAGTCAATATTAAATGCTAGCAATGTTAAATACTAAAGGAACTAAGCCTACTTTAGGCCTTACAGAACAGCAAGTATTGGCCATGTTAATTCATGTTTTGCCATTTCACTGAAACTGTCAAATACAGTAATGATCCAAAATAAAGGCAATCCAAAGAATGAAAATTAGACAACTCAGGGCTGTTAATAACATTTGCAAATTACAAGTCTGTCTTTCAGTCACTGGAAAATAAGTATTAAAGTAACTGATTCTCACTAGCAGAATTACATGCTTGGAGCATTCCCTCTTTTTTTCCCCACTTCTCAGCCCAATACATAACACAAGAAAAGAAAAACACAGTTCTATGGTGACAGAGGGTGCTCCACAAAACCAAGATTTCCTTATAATAGTGGAGAACTTAAACAAAAATTTGAGAGTTTCAAAATATTGTGTCACAGGTGCTGGTCAAGAGTCAACAAAAACCCTTATTCGACCAACCAAGACCAAAACATCTGAGAGGGACTGATCTTCTCACGACGAATCTTGAGCATACATTGTCTGACAATCCTCTGTCAATCCACCATAGTCCACACAAATGTGTATTCCTCAGCAGCTTGAAAAGGCCTCTGGCTAAATGATCTTCTTTGGATATGACAATATACCTATCCATTAAAAGCTACAAACCAGGATGAGGTCAAACAATCACATTTTCAAGATACTCAATTCTAGTAAACATCCATATATGACTTACTGTAATTCAAACAAACAAGGTAAAAGTAGTGAGTTTTCCTTTGACTAATATTTAGTAAGTTCCACAAGCCATGCACTAAGCTGTGTGCTCAGGAATAGAACAATAACTAGCAACTGAGAAGAGGCATAATAAGTCTCAACAGTAAGACAGATGCAAGACTTATTTTGGGACAGTCAGTATAATCTAAACAAACTGTTGTAGAGAAGAGCATGAGAACTGAACAGAATCTTTTCAGACAGCAAGTACTCACTGTCCAGTACTTCAGAAGTTGCTAGATGAGCTCTGCAGATGTGGTTGGATGTACAGTTACTGTTTTATTCCTTGCCCACTACACTTACTATGGAAGCAAAGGAAATCACACAAAGCAAAAAGCTACACACATCTGTAAGGTAAGAGAAATAAAAATAAGGTGTAGGCACAGCACAAGACATTTCATTTTAAAAAGACAATTTAGACAGTCCTAATCCACCACTAGATTTAGACAGTCCTAATCCACCACTAGAAAGGGGAAAAACTGCACAAGATGAAATTAAAAAGAGTAATTAAACTTCCAGTAGCCTTTAAGGAAGAAACCACTTGCAAGAGCAGGAAGAGAAAACTGTTTCAAATATAACTGATGGAGGTGCACCCAGAAAGTCATGTGGAGTCAAGAGAATAAAAAAGTGAAGTGTAGGAGTACTTCAGATACATGTAGTACAATAAAAACATAGTAAGATCTAACACACAGCCATGGAAAAGTAGGCCTTGTAATTTTGTCAAAACTGCTTTTCATCATGAAACAGTTTGTTCCCTTTGTACATCTCCCTGTCCTGTGTTTTCCCAGGGAGAAAAATTTAATGCCACTATCTCAGTTACTTCTAAAGAAAGCTGAAGGTCAAACCACAACAGTGCAGCTTCTGCAACCTTTAACAATAGAGGACATGGCCTTTCTAAGTGATATTTGGCAATCTATTTAAATAGACTAAGAGTAAAAGTCAAAAGCTAAAAACACACTTGAAGTCAATAAAGAGGTGCAGTATCCACAAATCTAACTTACCTGATCATTATAAACTCTTTGGAGCAATACTATGCACAAAAAACACAAATTTGGAAAAAAACCTACATATGGGGAAATATATTTCAGAAGCTGTAACACCATCACAAAGCCTACAGTGAGAAATAGATACAGTTCACATATACAGTACAGTATGGTTTTGGAGGCTCTAGTTCAGACATAGTATTTAGTAATGACTTACCTGCTCTTACTAGAACTAAGAAAACCCTTTAACAGTGCATAGAATTTTATTATGAGCTAAAAATGTATGATCTGCACGGACTGATTAATACTGATCATAAGTAAGTATTAGAAATATTTGAAATGGGACTGACAACCTGATTAGAAAAAATAATCCTGCAATACAAATCTGAAAATACACGACTTTAAACATGAGAGCATTCATACATGCAATGCAGGGCAAACGAGACAAACAGTGCAGCTCCTCTCACACTGTCTTGAAGGCATAGGATTCCACCTGGAAACTAAACTGAAGACCTTATTTCCCTGCAGGTTTTTTTTCCCTCCTCACATATATCCCTTGATTAGAACCTTTCACCACTCCATCTTTTTAATTCCTCTCTTACTCATGAAGGCTCTAACTAATAATTCAATTCTCCATGCTGCTCCAGCCCCCACCTGCTCATCTCTCAAAAGTTTTCAGTATGTAAAATACAGTAGGACAAGTAGTACTTACAGAAAGGCTCTTACTGCAACATTCTCAATTCTAGTATATGACTGTTGAAGTAACTTTTGTATTAATATCATACATAAAATCTCAGGTGGGTAGCTATCAGCTATTACAGCTCAAACTTGGACAAAAATGCTGAATTTACTATTTCTGGAGTAAACTCCTGTGCCTTCATTTAGAACTCTTATCAGCATAATTTTTTTTTCATTTTTTTTACTCACTTGGCCACAGACTGGATAACTTTAGAAGATGTATCCTTAATATTAGTGAAAAATCGCTCTGTTCCACCCCTCAGAATATCAAAGAACCCTCCATAAGTCTGGTCACATTCCGCAACGGTCAGGCCTAGAGTAGTTGAATAAAAATAATTGTACTTTATTATGGAGCCCATTCCAGGATATGACTTAAAGTACGTTGCCTATAAAGCTGGAAGGAAGTGAATGCACATATAGGCTTTGCCTTGCTGTAAGGCTTACAGTTCCAAAGTTCTCCTTAATTATGACCTATGCAGAAAAACAGTACTTCCTGCAGTCAGGAAGTACTAGTGATATACTTAACACATTGTTTAATTTGCTGTCTGTATTTATGAGAAAACAAGGTAAAAAAATCTGGAAGTAAGGCATATGTTTCATAGTGTCAATGCAGCAAAACATCGCCTTTCTTTAGTACCAGTTTCTAAAGTGCAGCTTAACATTAGCAGACCTACTTAAGCATCTCCAGTAGACACATTTTAATGCTTCAGAAGCAGCTGGCATAATTAAGCTTAAATTTTAAGCAGAACATCCTAGATAGCACAACATCACAGCACAATATCCCTATTATTATGACTGTATACAATAAACAGTAGGTATTCTTGCACAAAACAGATGACCAGACAGACTTTTGATTAAAAGTGCATTAGGATGCTTGATTCTTCCACAGAAATTGATATACACATATTATTAGTTCAATAAATGTTACCCAATTTTAGTACTTCCCCTGGAAAATTATTATCCCTTGTCTCATTGACAGTTCATCATAATTAGTATCAAGCAAGAAATATCAAGCTGGAAGAAAACCTGAATACAAAATTAAATAGTCCCTTGATATCTTCTATACTAACTGAAGTGCTTCATATTCAGATATAATAGTTTTAATATGGGTGCAGAAAGAATAGTAAAAACTAGATGTAAACAAGCCTATCAAGCTTATCTTCTTTACTATATTAAGTATTTTCAACTGAACATACTGTGGACTATCCATTTCTACAGATTATCTATGTCAGCTTTTAATTGTGTCATTTTGGAGACATGTTTTGGTTGATTCTATTTAGTTCTGCTAATCCAATCTGTTTCTGTCAGATGGAAGCCCAACTCTCACTCTCACCACTGATGTCCTGTGGTGCAATCCCCTCCTGCAGGCCTGGACAATGCTTCCATAATTAGCTGGGCCCAAGGCAGTACCAGCTACAGCTGTTCCTGAAAGTGCTGACTGGATAGCCACTAGACTGAATTTAGACTGCTGCCTTTTCCCTTTGAGGCTGTCAGACATGGATCTTTTGGAAGTAAAAAACTAAATAGCTTTAGACTATTACCACTGTCATATGCACTTCAATATATCATGGGGCTCAAAAGTCTTTTTGGGTAGGAGAGAAAAAGAGAGAGAGGTGGACCCAAATGCTTATGGAATTACTTTTTCCTCATACAGGGTTTTTTGTCGTCTAAAATAAACACATATGAGGTCAGCAACTTCTGAGCATTACTGAACCACTATGGTCCATAGCCAGAATCCCTGCAACTGCTTCTGCATTTCTTTACTAAGCTCTCTCGTCTGCCAGACATGAAGCCCATTTGAACACAAAGTGATACCAACACACCACAAATAGCTGCTGTCTTTTTAATGGTGTAACACACCTGATGTTAAATAGCTCCTCTTGAAAAGCAAAGGCAACTCTCCCTTTTTACCTCAAAGATGCAGCGTTGAACACAAACTCAGGCTATGCCCTGATTTCAGTATCTTCTGCCACAAGGTAACAATGTTTCAATTAAAATACAATTTTTAACAGTTTAAATTCAGCCTCCTATTAAATGCTTCTCTTTAGACAATGCACTTTCAAACATCATTGCCTCATTGAATCAAAAAATTTTGGGGTTTAAAATCAGTTGTTTTCACGTGTTTATCATAACCTGAAGACTCTTCCTCTACAGCTCTTATTTGTTAGACCATTACTGCTTCTCATATACACACACCTTCATCATGGTTTAGTTCACTTATGTAAACATACTGCCTCTACCAGTCAATAGTGCACTTTAAATTACTTTCCATAGGGAACAAAATTTTTATCTTGCACAGCAATGAACTTGAGAAATTCATATTTGCATATTTATCAACATAAAATCAAACCTTGCCAAAAAAAATACAAGGAGCAGAGATATAAATGCCAAATAGCTAGTACTAGTGCAAAATATCTAAAACCCCAAAATTACTTTATTCCCCCAAGGAAGATATGTAATTGTCTTTATACTAAAACCACATTTCTTTTTGAACATACCTGCATTGTACAAATTGTTGAGCTGCCCTGCAGGCTTGGAGCTCTGCGAAACAGAGGTCACGGATGTCCGAGGCTGAGCATTGTTTCCATAGCCTCCATTTTGCTCTAGGAGCTGAGGACAAGATGAGATTCCAGATGAGAATTTTCTTGCTAATTTAGCCATCCTGCTATGCTTGGCAAATTACTGCTACTTGGTGAGAACAAGCAAACTGAACCTCAGGACAAAGCCAGAAAGTTAAGATACACTAATTGACTCACCTGCAGTATAGTGCAAATAAACCACTGAACAGGAGATGCCTAAGTGGGTTTCAAGTTAGTGTAGGCAGAGCCTTCATATACAGAACTTTGCTATGCAAGTTAATTATTATAAAATACAGCATGTCAAACAGAGTGCTAGCATACTAAAGAAGAAAATCAGAGGATGAAAATATTTTCAAAAAGCAGTAAGAAATATTTTATTTCTTTAAGGTCCCTGTGCTTTAAAGCGCATATTTTCAAAGACCCTTCAAGTGATACTGATCGATTCAACTGAACTTCAAAATAAATTAGTGCAAAATTTTCAAAATACTAAGGAACAGGGGACCTGCTCTGAAATCTTTTACTAAATGTGCATACACTGCAGAGGACAAAAAGGAGGCCTAATCAATAATACTCCTTATGAGACATTTTTACCTCTGTGATGGGGGATTTCGGATTGACATTTCTAGCTGCTGCAATCTCCTGCAGTTGGTTTACAAGTTCAGTGATTGACAACCTCTCCTCTGGGTTCACTTTCAAAGTGGAGCCTAAAAAAAGAGGAGATTCAGACAATGTAACAAATCCTTCAGAGCTTTTCTCCCAACTGATAATAATTTCTTCAATATATTCCAGTGAAATAAGCAAACACATGAACAGAGTGGAAAAACCACTAAATCAGTATCTAAATATAATTCTCAAATAGTATCCATGAGAAAAACACAACACTATAGAGGGTCAATAATATTTAAAAAAATACACCTTGGGATCAGTTAATAATGAACATTAAAGGTATGGTTGTGTCAAATACTGTCAGAGTCGGATACATTTCTGGAACAGTAATTAGTATTACCAGTAATCTACCTGAAACCTAAAGTAAATACTATTTTTTAAGCAAGTTCAAAGAAACCAAATCAAAACACTATTTGTTCCAATGACAAGACGCTTAACAGAACTAAAAAAGTCACTTTCACATAAAATTTCATGGTTTTAAAATAATGGATTAAGATTATTAATAAAATGAGAAGTTGCTGCAGTTTACCTTTTTCACCATCACATGTCACTAACATGCAACAACCAGGAAAACAACTGTCAATATCAAGATGCATCCACAAAGACACCGAATAAAGTAACGCTGCAAACTTACGAATGAGATCATGAAACACAGAATAGCGGGTGTCATTTTGTGGGATGACATATTTCCCATTGACTATGCGAAGTTTAGCTCCATCTTCAAATGGGTGCTGTCTAAAGCACAGCAAGTACAGGATACAGCCCAGAGCCTACAGAGATAAACAGAAATACTGCATAGAATCATGGGGGCCTTTAGGCTGGAAAAGACCTTTATGACCCTCAAGTTCAAACATTAACTCAGCACTGCCAAGTAAAGCACTGCTAAACCATGTCCCTCCAGAGACAGCAACTCAACCACTGGCCTGGACAGTCTCTTCCAATGCTCAATAAGCCTTACAGCGAAGAAATATTTCCTAATATCCAACTGAAACATCCCCTTGTGCAACTTGAGGCCATTTCCTCTCGTCCTATCACTTGTTACCTGGGAAAACTATTCCTGTCTATTTTTAAAAACCATTTAGAAATCATCACAAAAAATCCATTTTATGACTTTCAAAGCATACAAAAATTATTAGTTCTTGCCATACTGAACACATCTAAGAACAGGATTACTTTTTCAAAAAAAAGTTCGGAAGTTTTATTTTGTATCTCCATCCTGTGCTGCAAAGAGACACATTTTATTTGTCAAGACAGAATTTGGTCTAACTTAGATATATTGTTATGCAACACAAAAGCTAGGTGATCATATAAGTGTTAAGCTTACACATTTAATTGCTTAAATGACACTAGGGAGACACACAACAATCTCTCTAAAATGCAGCTTCTGGTAAAGGTTTGAAGAAAATAACCCCAAAATGACAGTCTTTTTATTCCTTATGGTCAGATGGCTATTCAACTCTTGGAACAAGTAAGATGTAAGACAATTTTCAGACTAGTTCATTCAAGCCTCAAAAATCACAAAACCAGGACTATCACATCCTGGGAACTTTGAAGTTCCTTCGTGAGTCCAACTTGAGATTTTTGTAACCCAAAAAGACAACAACTAACTAAGACAGAAGTCAGTTTTGAATTCTAATCTCTGAATAACCTAGGTGTTAGGGATTAGCTAGGATAACTGAATCTATAACTGAAGTAAATGTAAATTGATACATATTTTTTCAAATAAATTAGGATATTAAATATGCTGACAGCGTTATACTATTGTAACAGAAACATGTTCCATTTCACCCATAAAAGTTTGATAATAAAGCATCCAACGCCTCCACTTAACTGTTGGCACAATCAGCTGGAAAATTCCTTCTCAAAGTTTTTTCTGAACCTCAGTATGAATGGCTGCTTAAGCATATGGGCTTTTACAGCACTCACAAACGAAGCAATCCATTCAAGATGTTACCTAAGAAAACTGCCCACCATCTCCAGTCCTCTGTGTGCACCATCTCCACGTGCATTAGTTGTCAATTTATCCCAAGAATAGCTTCTAAGGTCTGAAAGGTATTGAAGTCTCTGAGGTGTAAGGATTTAGTTACTCCAAAACACTTAGTGAGTCTCTCAGTCCAGGGCCAGAAATAAAGTACCTGTTAATTCGGCCTTTCTTGCACATTTTGTCAGGCTGTGGAAAAAAACTCTCAGTAATACGTACATGGAAGCATCACACAGTCCACACTAACTAATCCAGCAGGGCAGTACAGAAAACACAATCAGTAGATTGTATTTCACGAAATGCTTCCTTACAAAGCAGATCATCATTTGGTTAGAGGAATGAAACTGCTCCCTGTGTAGTCCAAGACACTCCGCACAGCAGGAGAGAGCACCCACAGCCACACAGGAGAGAAAAGCACCAAGGAAATCAGCTGAACACACAGGAAACAGAGAGGACACTAAGATTTAATTTTTGCTTCAATTGCTGGACAATGTTTTTAATTTTTTCTGTTTCACCTGCAACTTAGGACTGTAACTGTGATAAATTTTGGCTGTTTTTAACACCAACTGCCATTCAATTTGGCTAGAAGGCAATTTCAGCTGCAGCAAGGCAACTCCTCAAAGCCAACAACATTCACACAGCCTCAGCAGTGCTACACATGACAGAAGAGCCCATTCCCAAGATGTTGTCCCAAAGCTGCACAGTGCATCTATACAAGTTGCCCGGGTCTGTCTGAGCACTCACATGCCAGAAGGTAAAAAAAAAAACCAGAACCACAAAGCAATCAAAAATAACTAGGAGTAACTTTTTGACCTGCTAGTGGGCCTTTACCAGCAACTAATTTAAACCTCCCTTAAGGAGACAGTGGGGTTTTTGGAGGGTTGAGATAGTGTTTGGGGATTGAGGGGATAAGGAAGGGGTGGGATTGTTTGGAACAAATGAAAATATTGTTATTTTTCCCCTGACTAGCTTCAGGCAACAAGCAGCACACTAAAGTTCAGTACAGTACAGCTGCAGGATGACACAGATATTACACCAAAATGAAATTAAGTCAAATCAAACTACCATGAAGCCTAAAGAGATTGTTCAGCTCACATTGAACTAAAATGTACAGGATGTCTTGCATGGACAATTAAGATTTTTTAATTAGGTATTGGTAAGGAGAACCTTACTTTGAAATTTTGCTCCTTAACAAATATTTCCAAATTCAACTCCTTTGCTTTATCAAAAATCTTTGAGAGTGAGAAGGTATGAAGGGCCTTTCAAACATAGACAAAAATCACTTGACAAGGAACAGCCTGTCACTTAGTTGAATTTCAGTTCAGGAATTCACATTAATTTTGACAACAAGTAACTAAAACATGTCACTATTTGGATTTAGTGTTTATTTTCTGATCTTTATACTTAGGTAGGAAATGTACAGAAAGCAGCCAATCACGTCTCAGAAACTCTAGTCTTTTAATGAAACCTAACCACATTCCCATTGTGGAGTCCATGTGGTTGATAACTAACCTTTCATCTATGCTGCTACAACAGATATTACTTCCTTTGCTTTTAAGCTCACACGGTGTGATAAACACACAGACTCAAGAGTGCCAATCACTCTACCTGCTTTCTTCAGGAAACTGCTTTGTTAACCTAACCACAAACTACAAATCATTTATGCTTCCAGAGACAGGACCATATTCTACTGCCAAATACGTTTATATTTTTATTGAACCCAAAGCATAAAGGAGAAAATATGGAACAATATGTCCCAACCCAGATATGGTAAATTAAATAAAGCTTCCCAAAACACAGAAGGAGACAATCAGCATGTTAACACTAACATATACAGAGTTATTTTAAACAAAAAAAAAATTGCAATTGTCCTTTTGAATGAGGCTTTTATTAAACACATTTCTAGTTTTGTGTTTAATTGGATGATAATGAGGCAGAGATCCAGCCTGGATGAGCAAAGAGGTTGTGAGGGAACTTACGAATAAAAAGATATCATCTTTGTAAGGAGGGCCAGGTCCCTCAGAAAGTATTTACAGGGCACGTAGGGAAAAAATTTAGGGAGGCCAAAGCTCAGTTCAAATTTAATTTGGCAACTTTTGTAAAGAACAATAAAAAATGTCTTTACAAATATATTAATAGCAAAAGGAAGGGTAAGACCAACCTTTGATCTCTACTGGATGAGGGAGGGAACTTTGTAACTGCAGATGAGGAGAAGGCAGAAGTGTTTAACACCTTCTTTGGCTCAGTGTTTAGTGGAAAGATGGCTTGTCCTCAGGACAGCTGTCCTCCTGGGATGGTAGATGGTGTCAGGGAGCAGAATGGTCCCCCTGTTATCCAGGAGGAGGCAGAGAACTGCTGAGCAGCTCAGATGTTCATAAATCTATGGGACCAGATGAACTTGCAAAGCTGCTCTCCATCATTTACCAGCAGTTCTGGCTCACTGGGGAGGTTCCAGATGACTGGAAGCTGTCCAATGTGACTCCCATCCACAAAAAGGGTGGAAGGAGGATCCTGGTAACTATAGGCCAGTTAGCCTGACCTCAGTAGCTAGCAAGGTAATGGAGCAGTTTATACTGAGTGCCATCACACAGCACTCACAGGATGGCCCTGTACAAGGTATCAGACCCAGCCAGCAGGGGTTTAGGAGGGGTAGGTCATGTTTGACCAACCTGATCTCCCTTTATGACCAGGTGACCCACCTGGTGGATGCAGGAAAGGCTGTAGGTGTTGTGTACCTGGACCTCAGCATGGCCTTTGACACTGTCTCCCACAGCACACTCCTGGGAAAGCTGCAGCCCATGGCTTGGACAGGAGCACTCTGTGCTGGGTTAGGAACTGGCTGGATGGCCGGGCCCAGAGAGTGGAGGTGAAAAGTGCTGCATCCAGCTGGGGATCAGCACCAGTGGTGAACCTCAGGGCTCTGTGCTGGGGCCAGTCCTGTTCAATATTTTTATTGATAACATGGATGAGGGCATTGAGTCTTTCATTAGTAAATTTGCACATGACACTAAGCTAGGAGCAAATGCCCAACTGTCAGAAGGCAGGAGGGCTCTGCAGAGAGACCTGGATTGTTTGGATGGATGGGCAAAGTCCAATAAGACAAAGCTTAATAAGTCCAAGTGCTGTGCCCAGTATTTTGGCCACAATAACCCCCTGCAGTGTTATAGGCTGGGGACAGAGTGGCTGGACAGTGCCCAGGCAGGAAGGGGCCTGGGGGTGCTGGTTGACAGCCACTGAACATGAGCCAGCAGTGTGCCCAAGTAGGCAAGAAGGCCAGGGGCCCCTGGCCTGGATCAGGAATAGTGTGGCCAGCAGGAGCAGGGAGGTCATTCTTCCCCTGTACTCAGCACTGGTGAGGTCACACTCCGAGTCCTGTGTCCAGTTCTGTCTCCTCAGTTTAGGAAGGGTGTTGAGACCCTTGAGCACGTCCAGGGGAGGCTGGTGAGGGGCTTGGAACACAAACCCTGTGAGGAAGGCTGAGGGAGCTGAGGTTGTTCAACCTGGAGAAAATGAGTCCTTATCACTCTACAACACCCTGAAAGGTGGTTGTAGCTGGAGGGGGAGTTGCTGTCTTTCTCCAAGCAGCAACTGACAGAACAAAAGGACACAGTCTTAAGATACACCAAGGAAAATATAAGTTGATTGTTAGGAAAAAGTTTTTTACAGAAAGAATGATAAAGTACTGGAATGGTCTGCCCAGGGAAGTGATGGAATCACCATCCCTGGATGTGTTTAAAAAAGATTGGATGTGGCACTTGGTGCCATGATTTAAGTTGAGGTGTTAGGGCATGGGTTGGACTGAATGGTCTTGAAGGTCTCTTCCAACCTCGTGATTCTGTAATCCCGGCTCAGGCTGACAGCTGACAGTATTTCATGCACGTGAAGAGACCAAGTTGGCCAAAACAATGCATTTTACTTAGTGTTTCTTCACATGCCACAAGAACATCACCAATAGCTGTAGAAACTGAACAACAGTTTTCACAATATCTTGCAACTAAATTAATAAACTGAATGAAGTTCTAAGAATCCATTAAAAAACTTTTAAAGCACCAGCATTATATTTTCTCAATTTGTCATCTGACACACTGCCAATACAGGTAAGAACTGAACAGCCTGACATCTGCGTCTGTAAAAAATGTTCTGTAAACTAAGTAGCTAAGCACTACACTACTGGGGAGCACCTCAGTACTGCAACACTGTGCAGCTGGAAAAGGTACAGCTGAGGATTTATCATTTACCTCTAATTCTCACTACAGATTTTTTAGTGCATGGGAACAGCTTATCATCCTTTCTACACAAAACATGAATGATCTCTGCTTTGTTCTCATCCTTGATATCTGTCAGTATTTTAGCTACATGCCATAGCTCAACATAACCATTCTGAACTCAGCAATAGGCTGTCCCAGGATCATATGTGCAGCAGAGCATGAAAGGCAAGAATTTGAATCTAAGGACTCTAAGTATTCTGGATTTATAGTGGGAAGCTCCACTAAGCAACAGATCTACTGAGTGTTAGAGAAGTGCAGCATGGAAGTCAAGTTTGATCTGGGAAAAAACCTTGAACAGTACATCTCATTCTTTCAACATTTAGATACAGTCCATACTATTTAAGTTTATTTTGATCTAAGACAGCATCCTACACTTATTTCAGTACTTTAGTTATTTAATCAACAAGCTAACACAAAGCCTGCAAAATCAGTTTCACTATGACATCAGCAACTATGATGCAGCATAAAAAAGAAACTTCTTACCCAAATGTCCTGCTTTTCACCAATTGGAAAATTTGAATACAAGTCTATCATTTCGGGTGTCCTGTACATTGGTGTTGTATTCCTTGTGATCTGGAGAAGACAGAATTTATTGAAACAGTCTTCAACACAGAGCTTTAACAGCATTTAACCAAGAAAACAGCTCTCCATGTAGAATGGGTAGTATGGTCATTTTAAAAATCATTTCAGAAACACTTGTCAAGGAAAAAGTCACCAACTGAATCCTGCAATAGTCACAAGAGCTTTGACATAAGGTCACATTAAGACAGGAGTACTCAAATAACACTGTGATAATCTAAAGTCCTCCTAAACAGCAAAGAACATAAAGTGACTGTTCTACATGAGGCAAAAATGGACAGGAAAACTAATACCAAAAACAAGCAAGTAAGTGAATTCACACTCCAGTACATCTCTCTCACCTTCACAGCACATTTGATGACAGTGCATAAAAATGACATCCAAAATGAAACTCTGGTCATAAGAATATCTGCAAAGACCTTTTTTGCCACCTTTTGGCACAGACTATACAAGACAGTGGTACGACATCGTAATTTCATCAGTGAAATGCTTTACAAGAATATCAGATTGCAAAACAGAGACTTGTGATGACAGAAGTTGTACACATGAACTTTAAAGTATTTCTCCCACTGATGTACTACATTGGATTTACTAGCATTACTCTCAACTCCAAACTCAGAACAAATGCAAAAGTACACTCCATGCTAGATTTGGTTACTGTAGTCCAAGGCACAGCAATACTGCCCAGTCCTATTCTGCTGAGCTGACTTTCCTCTCATTTACATATCATTCAACTGAGAAAAACAGACCGGAAGGAAGATGGAAATCAGTGTGGCACAACCAATGTCTCGTCAAGAGTGTAATTAGAAGAAGCCCTAGTAAGCACTTGTGTTCTCACAGCAGATTGCAGAATGGACACTGACCATGCTGAAGCACTGTTTCTACATGTAGCTACAGAATACAAGCTATGATAGTAACTGCAGACAGCTTTTGAACTCTGGCAAAACAAATAAAAACCCAAAACTTTATAAATAACACTAACTGAAACAATCTTCAGTTGTCTTAGACGCCTCATGAATTAATACTAGATTAATAATAACAGTTAAATTAATCCACTGTTGATATTAAAATTAAATCACATTAAAATAGTCTCACCTCTTCTTCAACCAGTGCCCTCTTCTGTGCAGACCAGTTGTAATCAGGATAATAAGCTACAGTTGTAGCACTACCAAAGTCACAAAGTTTAATTGTTCCCTGATTACTGATAAGCAAGTTTTCCACCTACAAAAAGATGTAGAATAATAGATTTTAAAAAGTCTTTTTTTGCCCTGTATTCTAACACACATGCTTTTACACTTTATTTTATTTGTGGATACATTTAAAAAGTAGTGTTTACAGGAGAACAAAGATTTCAGAGATTACTATCATTTTGTATGGTAGCAACACAGCCAAGTTTTAAAAGGAAGCACCAAGCACACCATGAGCTGGAAACATTCAGGAGAGCAAGAAATCAACCCCAGGGAAATAAAAAAGTAATTTCATTAGAGCCTAAGAAAAGGCCAGTTTTTCAGATGAGAACTTTAGAAGCAGTATCTTAGAATCCAAATGTTTTCAGGCATAAAACTGAACACTGTTAGCTTAGCTGCAGTGGGATGGAGACTAGGACTGCTATAGACAAAAAACAGGAAGGTACTAGTAGAGAAGCAGGCTGCTAGGAGACACCCATGGAGAGGCAGCTGTGACCCTGTGCAGAGACAGAAAACAGCTATTTGAGGATCATATGCTGCCTGAATAGTTCATCATCCATAATCCTGCATTTTTCTCCAACTGTCCTGTATTGTTTATTGAAATGTGGAAGAAACTTAAGGAAATAGTACAAGTATTGGGCAGATATACTTGAAGTCATAATCATGAAAGGACTGAAAAATAAAATTTGTACTTCTGTATAAAGTTAGGAACAGGTGTCAAACTTAATTAGTTCAAAACTCTGACTTAAGTTTTTTATGCTGCTTAGTTTATCTTAAGATGACTTTAGTTTAAACTGCTAAAAAAGGTAGCACAGTTAAATGACCCCTATTTGGCTCCTGACTGTAGTAAGGCCTCTGCCTCCTGCAGCACAACAATCATTTAATCTTGTTTTGCAGCTTCTGCAAAAGGAGACCCAAACAAAACCAAATCCCTGTCTTTTCCCATGTTTTATCTCTGTCAGGAAGGTACATTCCTTGAGAAGAAAAAAACATTCTGAATTACAGCATTAGCTCAATGTCTATGCAGCTGGTTATGAAAGAAATTGTATATTTCTTTGTAAATAGGTTTTTTACTTTTTTTTTCAGAAGACAGATGCACCTTTTTTACAAAAGCTCCAGGCTGGCATATAGAAATTTCAGTGAAAAATGGTTAACATGTCTTTGACATGACCTCATGAGCTAAAAGCCTGTTCAATAGAAAAAGCAAAAAAAAAAAAAAAAAAAAAGGAGCATTCTGTCACCAAATCTAGGTTTATATTTATGTGTTATACTAATAGCTAACATCAAAGCTTTCATCAGGAATTTTGAAAATAATTAACATGTTTACTTCTAAAAGAGTGGTCTTATTTTCCTTTTCCCAAAGTAATTGAGTACATGCTTACTTAAGGAGGAACAAATTTTCCTATTTTTATACTGAAATCACATCAGGCTGGATACAGACTTGTGAAATTTAAACTAGTAATAATCTCCTCTGTCTTATTTTTTTGTATTAATGAAAATTCAAATATATTCATAGTACAGCGGAATCTCACTGATGATTAGGGCTTCCTCATGTAAACTATATTGAACAGGTAAAGGTGAACACCTGTCTTCAAAATACAAAATTCAAACTCAGGTAAGTCCTTTTAAATCTCCAAAGCTCCTAAAGGTAGAACACTTTCTACAGCATAACCCTACAGATTCCCAGTAAAGGCTAATAAAACAAGCAAACACCACTAAGAAACAAAATCTAACATGAATAATACCTACCAAATTTTACAATTCCAATTAAAAACAAGTACTGATATACATAGCAAGTTACCAGTTCTAACACTAACAGCTTACTACATGTTCTTAATGGCAATGCAATCCTTCACAGATAATTCAACATTCTTCTCCTTCAAAGCTTTAACTCTCCCATTAAGACATCTACTTAACCCAGAACTGCCGTTCACTATTTGTAACTATTTTAACCAATACAAAATATCCACAGTAACTCAATCAGCAAAACATGATACACTACTTCTCTGCCAGCTTGTTTCAGATGAGAGTACAAGCAGTTCCTAACCGCAAGCACAAGGAAAAGACATTGTTTGAAGAGATGCAAAGTACTTCAGTGATGACCTTCACTAACACTCAGCAGTTATGGGCAATACATCTAAGCTCCATGCTCAAGAATCGTTTTTAACACTGATCCAGCTCAACAGGCTACTTTGCCTCTTCAGCCTTCATTTAAATATTGTAACATACCTTTAAGTCTCTATGAATAATAGGGGGCTTCTGCTTATGCATATGCTGCACTGCTCTGCAGGTCTGATAAAAGATCTTCAAAACTGTGTCACAAGAGATAGGTCCTTTGGATTCTACTTTCTTTAAGAATTCCACCAGCTGTCCTGCAGGAAATGAGAGAAATTCACATAAGCACACAGAGAACACTGCAAATTTTCAAAGCTTGACACAAAAAGACCTTTGTTAAGAAAGATTTACAGTCCTGAGTTGTATTAAACAGATTTTCTAGAAATGGCAAGTCCACACTGACTACAGTGACAATAGAAAGAGTGCTCTAAGGAACCACTCCTACTCTTCCCTTCTATGACTAGTCTCACACACAAAAAACTTAATGATTACCTCATATTTAAGACAAGGTTAAACTGTAGTCTAAAACCCATGATCTTTATCCTATAAAAGATAAGTTTGGACTCTAGCTCCACTGAACCATGCTATCTTCTACAGTCATTCCAAGCTTGTAAGTTAACAAGTGCACAACCTGTGCAAAATAGCTGCCAGAAGCAATATGCACTGCTGGGAAAAGAAATAAAGTTTACCTTTACACAGCTCTGTAAGCAGAAGAAACTCTCCCTGCCCAGTGTCTGATTCTTCTTTTCCTATAGATGCTGCAGAGCAAAACTGGACAATGTTGGGATGACCTGAAAGTTTTTTCTGGAGATAACACATTTAAGGAAGATGACTCTCAGGTTCATTGATACTATTGCATCCAGTAGTTCATTTGAAATGTTAGCTTAAAACCACAGAAAGCATAACAGTAGCAATCAATACCATAAGCAAAGCAGGGAAATACACGCCTCAATTGTAAGAAATCTGAGAAAGCAATCTAAGGTGATGTAATAAAAAGTCAAAATAAAATATTAAAAAATACTTATGATTATGGCTCAGGAGAAACTGGACTCAGTAAGAGGTCTTTTTGTCTTTTGACAAGGACTACAAGAGCCTAGCATGGGTAGCAGGGATATCTTGTAACTGTCAGGTGTTTCTCTAGATGGCTGATCAAGAAAGGGCTATTGTAACCTCACCTCTCCTTCCCAAGGACGTATTAAGTATGTTATGCTTCAATTTTAAGTAATTAAAAGAGAGTTCAAAACAATTAGAGTTTTAAAAGGGCAAGGAACTTACCCTCTCATCATTAGTAATAATTTTTCATGCTAAGGCCTTCATCATGTTTCACTTTCACTCCAAAAATTTGAGGTATAATTTTTGAGCTATATACAGGGAAATATTGCATAAGTGATCTCAGCTCCTCCCAGTACAAGTTATGTTGCATTATGCCTGTCTGTGCATACACTGGCTGTGAGACAAACACAATCTATTCAGAGGATTCATTCACCAAGTCTGAAAAGAGAAAAGCAAAGACAATGGAAGTAGAACAAAGCTATTAAAAAAGAGCAAGTTGGATCCACACAATTCACATTAATCTGATCTTAACGCATCTCTATTCAGAGCTCCAGGAATTAATTGCATTTCACAGTCCTATCTCAGAAAGTTAGCAACTATTAACCCTTCATTATGTTGTACACTTGCTTTAATGACTCTGAGATGTAAAAAATATTCAAAGAACATTGGATTATTGGCAAGATAATATCAGAGTAGATACAAAATATATAGAAAATTACATATAATAATTTATTCATATAACCATGAGCCCAGACCTCCACAATGTCTCCACAACCTCTTAGGCGGTGTACGGCATGAAGAAAAACAAGAAACTGTACAGCAACCTTTTGTTTCCCAGAAATCTCAAGCAGTTAAATATGTTGCAGAAAAGGATACCATAAAACAAACTTCCTGAATGATGGCTTTGTTCTTTTCCTCTTCATTAGACAATAATCTCTGTCAAAAAAAAAACAAAAAAACAAAAAAAAACCACACCATTGAGAAGATATAGTTCCTGAAACTTACAGAATAACCGTGCATAGATTTTTTTTCACAGAATATGAAGGGTAAGCTATAGTCAAAAACCTAATGAACTGTAATGGGGCAGTAAACAAAGCTGGCTTATTCCACATTTTGACATTCTGTCATAAATAATACCCAGTTTTCCAGTTACCTGGACTATTCAGGTTTAGTGATAATTAAGCAATTGTAACTTTTGACACTCTTAAAAGTAACTGCTCTGATAGTTTTAATATATAAAGTTAAAGTCTCCTGGCTACAGCATTGTGGGCTAACAGGAAAGAGTCACCTTCTGTCTGAAATATTCAGCAACAACCCTCAACTCACTCTAGACTAAACTCCTCCAGATTACATAGCCCAGCTTTTTTCAATGGTACTTGTATAATCAGTAGCAAAATTAAGCATTACTGTTTCTAGTATTACCTGGATTTGCAGGCAACTTTTGACTACAATCAGCCTGAGCATTCGCCACAAAAGTACCAGCTTTACAGAACAGAGGAAGTATAGTAATGGTTCACCTTTTACCTGTTATTTTTTAATGGGGCTATTTCTAAAAGGTCTTTTGAACATATATAGTATATGGCTTTGGTCACAGGTTTTATTACTGTAGGATGTGGAATGAGATGGAAAAGGCCAAAGTTATTCCTGGTGGAATAATGCCAAATAACCTCTCCCACCCCTCATACAACTTCTCTGTTTATAGCTGATTACCAAAGCCTCCAGAAACCAAGAATCCAGAGAAGTGTCTCTAAAAACCACCAGGCTGAATGTTTAAACAATGAGTAAAAGTCTAGAGCATTAATTTTAATACTAAGGAAGTTTACTCTTAAAGTAAGAAGGTGGGCTAAATCTGCTTCTGATGAGTGAAAAAGACACCTGTACTCCACTTTAGGTAACTATGAAATATTCTTTCTATCCAGGCAACAAAATGTTTTGGACTGGATCATGAATTTCTACACCAAATAAAAACAAAGACCAGGGGCACTTAAAAGGCCAGTTGTCACCTAGGTATGAAGTGCAGGGTTATAACTAGAATGATCATTCTAAATAGTGGGCTACAAACACCACTAATATACTGGATTTTTCCAAGTTACTTGCTCAGTGGCATACATCAAGAACCAACTGTCATGCTAAAATACCAAGCTAAAAGATAGACCTTACAAACCTGTAGTGAAGTAAATGAATATTACCTTCAAAGCATAATCTTTGCCACTTCCAAGATCTTGAGCTTCATAGACAAAAGCAAAACCCCCTACAAGAAGAAGGCACATTAAGTCAGTTTTAATTTCAATATTCAGGTACATCACCCTTTTTAGTCTAACAGAATCAATACATGAATTTAGATACATTTCTGAATGTACCAAGCACACATTTTTCAGCATCTGGACAAGACTGCTGATACTCAGCAAGAGTTCAGATATTCTATTCCTTTCTTGTACATATGCCAAGAGCACACTGACTTTCTTACTTCCCTGAATTTTGTTAAGTCTGCATATGCAGATTTCTTATTAAGCTTTTTTTTTAAAAAGGTCCTTATAAAACCAAAATGCAGTACAGTATGTAGTTAAAGGCAAATATTACCTGATTATTTAAATTAAAAATTTTGGTATTACACTGCTAACACGTTGTGTAAAAACAGCAATAACTACAAAAGACAAGTGCTATTTTTAAGATAATTGTCATGCTTCAGGCTTCATATTAAAAGCAGAAATATTTTCAAGCACAGAAGCACACATTCCAATAAGGGTAATTTTATTACTGAATTGCAATGTGTTATCCCATAAAATATGTCCCTTTTCACTCCTTTTGTCAAACTAACTATTTTCTCAAACACTTCCCTTTGCTCAAGAACACTGTGCAAACCTCATTGTTTGAGAGCACATAACTAGCTTAAAATACGCTTTTCTACTTCAGTGATTGCACCTTATTATCAAGTACTGAAATGCTAAACAGAACGGAGTTCATTAAACTTTGCAGATCTCCAGAGAAAAGTCAGTGGTATCATGCCTGGTTAATTCCTACTTCATTGTACCTGCCTTATAGAGAGGCCAACTGTTATGGCCTACTACCTCACCTTTTACAACTGTGCCCCTCTCAAAACATCAGCTTCAAGTAAGTTTCCCATGCTGTCGTTTCACTCTTTCACCTGAACACAATTCAGCTGCATACAACTCAACTCATTCCATGTAGTGTTTGGTTCAATACTACTGCAGCACTACAGCAGATATCATGCTTAATCCCATGGATCTTCCTGGATACCAAAGGAGCTAAAGCATACTGTGAAGGTACTTCTAACTCAATTTTTTTTAAACCATCTGTTATTAGTGAAAAAAATTCTTACACAAAAGGCAAAATTAGTCCTACTGCTTCATTCTTAAAAGCAGTTTAACTTACAGTTGACTGCTGGCTCCCTTGAAGAAGTAGTCTATTAAAGCAGTTTTAAAACACCCTCAGTAGGGATAAGTTTACTGGCAAAACTTCTCCTCTGTTTACTTCATCAACAAGCCTCTACAAATACCTGTACAGGGGACCTAACTGAGGCAAATGGTAAAATGGAAGTTCAGAGAAGAACAGCTTCTAGGAGTATCTAAAGAATGTAACTACATTTGGGGTGTTTTCACTCATTTTTCCCACTCACATAAATGCTTGTAGATTGTTTTAAGATAGTTTTCTGAGGATTCCTGAATCAGGAAAATCATCTTAGTATTCCCCCACACAGATCACCAGTGTAGAGGTATGTACACACCCATCCCAGCTATTGCACAGAGAGACAGGTTTTGCATTGCTCAGGCATTTCAGATCCCTATCCTCAGAAGACAGCCCAAGCCCTCCAAAGTCATCTCAAATAGTATTTTCTAGTACAGAAATTACAGCAGAAGAAAACTGGGTTTATTTCTTTTCTGTAGACACAAGCTCTCATACATCAAGGCTCACTACAGAGCACTACACCAACTCATGAAAATCAGGAACTAACTCTACCTAATTTGCTTTATTAGCGAGCACTCTACACTTATCCTTGAACCAGCACAGCCCTCATGCAGTGCTCCTGTCAGTACTTCATCATTCTCTTACAGAGATTTGAAGACCTTTGCTTTTCCAACCAAAAGATTTGTGATTCTCCCTCAAGTCAAACATAGGCATCACATAATACTGAATAAATTAACTGCATTTACACATCAAGTTGGATTTTAAACCGTTCTTTGTTATCATGTCTCTGTTCTTCACTTCTTCATAAATTATTTTTTTAGATAAGCAGCTTCAGTAAAATGACAGCTAGAGAAGCACCAAAATAGGGACATCAACCAGGTCATAACACTGCTTGCTACTGTAATTCACTCACTGTTTCATTACACACTTAACTAGTCATGAGAAAGTGAGGGAGTGAGCAGCTTCCTGTTTGTAACTATTTGATATGACTTATCTACTCCCCTCCCAAATACTGACCAAATTTATTTTCACATCAACTTTCAGTGGCTTATGTTTCAACTATAACTTGATTGAAACACTATAATTCTAGCCTGGACTGTAAGACTGTAAGGTATAGTGCACCTTACCTGAAAGCTTTTCTACCAGAGTATCAAAACAAAATATGCTCTGTTATTGTTGCCAAGCACTGATTCACAGCACTTTTTTTAAGTCCAGTCATGCATTTGTGTCCATTGCAAAGTCCTAGTAACAGGAAGAAATTGCCTCAAAAATGGCCCAAACTTAAAGATCTGTACATTTTTCCCACACCCTTGAGAAGCAGAGAGGTAGAATATCTTGAAACTTTCAGAACTCCCCTGTAAGCAGGAATTGCTACAGCCAAGAAGCAACAGCTTGAAAAAACAGAACTGTCCTGCTCCATGTTGAAAACATTGTCTACATTTACAGTGAAGAGAATGAAAACTGGGAAGCTGCTAGGTCAGGCACTTTAGTTGTTCTTTAGGAATCATCTTCCCCCCCCAATCTGTCAGCAAATAAAACTAACAATGTTCACAGAAACTTGACATTAAGCATTCATTGTGCCTTGCTGCTGGAGGATTACACCAATAACCTGGACTGAAATAGGTTATCATTATCCTATGAATCCAGTAGTTGCAGAGACCATAGAACTGTTCCTATAGGCTTGGCAAACTGTAATACTGCCTATTCACACTCAAAATACTGAGGAAGCTCTGAAGTATTAAAGAAAAGAAAAAGCTGCTTTAATTGCAGAAGTTTCACCTCGGTAAAAAGCAGCTTGTAACAAGTCACCTACAGATGTGGCTTAAGTCTGTAGCCTATGCTATCTTTCTAAGGATTGATTTTTTTCATTATGGTAAAAGCTTTAGACTCAGATCAAACAGATTAAATAATGCCTTCTTTTTCTCATCATGTTTCCCTTCTTGTGTACTCTTGTCAATGTTTGTTGCTCAAAGGAAGTATAAGAATTCATTACACGTGAAGAATGGTTGTTAAACATGAGCTACAGAACTCGTTTTTCACACAACCAAATACCTGGTTTATTCTAAATTGTTCAGTCTCATATACAAAAGAGGGCAGGAAAATTAGGCAGGACATCTGTGACTATTTTACTTAAGTCAAATTGTGGGCCACCGGTGCACTTAACCAGAGGATGCAAGAGAGCCATGACCCCAAAGCCACAATCATACCAAGGGCAAGTAGGGATTATACATATAGGCCCCCACCAAGGTCCTCTAAAATCTTACCTGAAGTGAGCTACTGAAATGTCCACGCATAAAAGAAAACAGGATACCATATTCTAGGAGTGCTGAGTCCAGTCTGTGACACACTTAGGCTGCTCTTGCATTTAGGGGTAGTATCAGCACAAGAGATCATGACCAGCTCATCCCCCCACAGGTTGCTGTCAGCCTCCTGCATCTGCACACTGTATTTTCAATCAGCCCAGTCCTACCCTAGCACAACAGCAGGAGAATGCATCCATGCAACCTGCACAACAACTCTCAGCTTAGAGACAGCCAAACATGGGTTTGCACCAGCACTGCTGCTCACTACAGAGCTGGAAGGAGTTGTGGGCTATGGGAACAACCGAACCTGTGCTGCCACACGAGACTGTGCAATGCTAAACCACAGGCTCTGTTCACACCAGCTATAAAGTTGAGCATACAAGCCTACAGAAAAGGCCCTCTGTCTGCACTGGCAGATGACACACAGTTCATCATGGATTTGAAATCCAGATTCAGAAAGCAGCACTTGACTTTCCAGTAGGGAATCTGGCATCAAAGAACTGATCTAGAAGGAAAACAGATTCTGTACTTGTAACCATAAAAGGGAATACATATAAGCCACCGTTGGGGATCTATGTATTAGAACTGACCACAATACATCCAGAGGTGAAAGATAAATGCAACTTGAGCAACAAAGTAAACTATATGCTACAAACAAATTCAAATCTGAAGATAGCAGGTGATATTCTATATTCTGTATTTTATATCTATTTTATTTACCTTTATGCTCAATATACCACAAGGGTTCTTCTAGACCAGCTACACTGGCTAGAAAATTATACTTTCCAGAAAAAGCAAGCAGCTAGCCCAACTTCAGTTAGCAAAATAAGTAAAAAAAAAAAACTACATAAAATAAAACCATAGCACTGAGACAAACATGGAACACAAAGCAGTTGTTACAGAGAAATTGTCAAGAACTGTAGAGTTAAAGAATGCCTCCATTTGCTTTAAGTTGTCTAACCTGGCATCTTTCCCCTGACATTTTATAATGTCTGTCAGATTCTGGAAACAGTAGGCTGCTGTCAAAGCAAAGTATTAAAATACCTGCTTCAGAACCAAGAACCAAATAGCATATATGCCTCAAAAATAGTTTTCTACCCAAACTTTCCTTTGGTAACTGCTGTGGTTACTGCTGGCAAGAATGTTACGCAAGAATGTAAGCAGCGCAGACAGTTCATTTACCATTCACATCCCACTGAGTGTTTACATTTCAGTCACAATTCTGACTGTAAAGAAGCTATAAGTAAAGGCTGAAGGTGGAACAGGAGGACATGACATTTAGTATTGTTGTAAATGAAACTTACTACACAAGAAACTGCCAGGTTTTCTCCAAGATCATAGGCCAAAAGCACTTGAGCATTCAAGCAACAAATTATTGCCCTTAAGATAAAACAGTGGTGAAGACCAAGTTGCTGTTGTTTTACAGTACAAAAATTCTGTAAGTAGCTTACAAGTGGCTTGAAGTAGCTAACCTTAACCAAATCTTTCTTCTATGCTGATCACCAAGATTTCAACAGAAAACTACTTAGTACCAGATAATTACAAGAAGAAACTACAGAAAAAAAACTCCAATAATGAAAATGAGCTCTAAATAGAGCTTTGAGGTACTTACCCTAAATAGCACCAACCACCTCTACAATGTTAATGAAATATTTAACTGCAGTATTACGAAAAAGGTTACATTACAGTCTTCTGAGACTAGCCTTCTATGGTTCTTCTGCTTGAGGAAATAAAGTATTCTCTCTGACCACAAGCACCAGACGATCCAAATTTCTGCTAATATCCAAGTAATTTGTATCCACCAAACATATAATCTCTTCTGAAACAGATTAACAAATCGTGCGCCAGGCTACCTACCCAAAACTTCACTGAAACTGGAAGCTGCCCAGATATTTAACTCCTTCTACTCTAGCAAAGTCTATGTGCACAGTACCATCCGCCTCCTGACACGTGTGTTTAAAGCAAGCACATTTCCTGCATTCTAGCCTTCCAAACAACAGATACAACCTTGCATTTTTAGCATAATATTCTATATTGTTATTTAAAAAAAAAAATTTAAAAATAAAATAAAACAGAATTTCCATGAGGTCCTTGGTAGATTATAAAGGCCCTGACAGGTTACAAACTCCTCTGAGTTCTGTTATGTGGTGAAGGCATTTTAAACCACGAAGCAAGCGAAGAAGCGGCCACACAGACAGCGTCTCTCGGGGCTGTTCCTGAGGCGGGACAGTAACACCACGCACTGCTGCGACCCCAGGCCTGGGACACCGTACCCGGGACAGCGGCCGGGCGCGGACACCGCCAGCCCTCCCCGGGAGCCGGAACCGCGGCCCCGGCCGCCGCCCGCCCGCCCCCACCCGGGCGCGGCCTGCCAAGGAGGAAACCCTCCCCGTCCAGCAATCGGAGACGGGGAAAGCGGGAGCGGGAGGCCCGCGGGGAAGCCCATCCCAGCCCCGCACGGCCCGGCCCTGCCGCCCGCTCCTACCCTCGGCGATGACCCGCTTGATGCGCAGCTTCATGTCGCCCATCTCCACCGTCTGCCCCACGAAATCGTTCTGGTCGCGGCTGGCGGCTCCCAGGGAACCGGGGCCCGCCAGGAAGTCCAGGGCGGACTGGAAGAGCGACATGGCCCCCGGCAGGAGGTGGAATAGAATGGGACGGGAAGCGACGGAAACAGAGAGGGATGGAGTTGGAGGGCTCCGCCGAGCCACCAAGAGCCACGGCGAGAGCCCGCCTGCCTCCTCTGCCCTCTCCTCAGCCGCTCTTCCCTCGGCTTCGGGCGGCTTCCGGGAACGCTGCGTCACTTACGCGCTCCCGGTACCGCCCGCCCGCCGCAGCCCGGCCGGGCGCGGCCCCGCCCGCGGGAGGAGCGGGATCCCGCTCCGCCTCCCGCCCGGCTGCGCTGCTGCGGCGTCCCCTCACTGGCTTCAGCTGCCGGCTCTCGCCCGGCTCCGCTCCTGCGGCGTCCCCTCACCGGCTCCCTCCCAGCTCCGCTCCTGCAGAGTCCCCTCACCGGCTCCAGCTCCCGGCTCTCCCCCAGTTCCTCTCCTTCAGCGTCCCCTCACCGGCTTTCGTCCCGGCTGCCACCCGGCTCCACTCCTGCGGGGTCCCCTCGCCTGCTCCCTCCCAGCTCCGCTTCTGCAGAGTCACCTCACCGGCTCCCGCCCAGCTCCCCTCCCGCCCGGGCTCCCGCCGACCGCGGGCGGCGAGCCAAGCTCGCCTTCTCGCCCTGCCCGCGGCGCTCTCCCTCAGGAAGAGTCGCCATTCCCCAGGCAGCGGTGTGTTTCCACATGTTAACACTTATACTGGCAGTCGGGGAGAGATAAGTGTTCTCCTGTCCGCCGGCCCTCCTGGCGCTTGGGCAGCACCTGCGCTTTTCCCACGGAGCATTGCTGCCGTTCTTTCCCTGATCGTCTGCCCTCGAGGTCTTCCGCTGTCCGTCGCTTTCCCCCGCAGCCCTGGCGGGCCAGCCGCTGGCCTACCTTCAGCCCCGCGGGGCGCACGGGAGGGCGCGGTGGGAGCGCTCTCCCCGTGTCACACTGCCGCGCTGTGACACTGGCCACCTGCCAGGCACCCAGCAGAGCCGCGCACTCACTCCTCTGCTACAGCTGGGGAGAGCAGAGACACATTTAACAAAGGGCTCGGGAGCTGAGACAAGGACCGGGAGAAAACACTCCCAAGGGCAAAACAGGCTCAGCTTAGCGATATCAAGTGAGTTTATTACTAACAAAATCAGAGGAGCATAATGAGAAGTAACATAAGCCCTTAAAAACAACTTTTCTTCCCCCAACCACTCCGTCCTTCCCACCGACAGTGCAGGGAGACATAGCATAGAGTTTTGGTCAGTACATCACCCGAGACCTTCTGCTGCACAGGGACAGAAGTTGTTCCCCTGTGAGACCGTGGGGTCCCTCAAGTGGGAGACAGTTCTCTATGAACTTCTCCAGCGTGGCTCCAAATCTCAGGAGCAGCAGTGCTCCCAAAGCTGCTGCAATGTGAGTCCCTCCCACGGGCAGACAGTCCTCCCTGCTGCGGGGTGGGTCACATGAAGGAGGTACAAGAAAAAATGTAGGATAGGCAGCAGGAATGTTACACTTGAAAAAATCAGGATGGATTTGGCACTGCAACTACTGCAGATAGGATAGGAGAGCCTTAATATGAATGATGCTTTTCTGGATAAAAAAACTTTAGAAGAACATCTGGGTAATATTTTACTGATCTGTGGCTTTAAATATCCAGGATCATACTGGAGAGGTCAAGCAGATCATTCATTGAGTCCAGAAGGCTCTGCAGTGGTGGGGGCTGACCCCATTTTCATTTATTGCTGAGGCAAAAGTGTGGTAAAATGCTACCATTTTTAAGAATACTTGGTCAGAAAAAGGTAAAGTATTCTTTTTACTTATGGAGCTTGAGATGCCTATGGGATTTTTTTTTTTTTTTTTAAGTTTCCAAGGGTTGTAAGGCTTATCCATTTATATGCTGGCACAGTTCCTGTTGAAAAGTAGAGGGAAACAAGGTTGTACCATCTGTTACTAGTTTGCATTTCAGCTCTGGCAACCACACTATACTCCAGTGGAACGTTTGAGCTCCTGATTTGAAATCTCTATTCCAACCTTCCCCTTTTAACTCTCACATAGTCTTCTTTCTTCTACAGCTTCATCCAGAATGCACCACAAACCAATCTGGCCAAAAAACCTTGGGTGGAGAAGGTGGTAAAGAAGGGATTTCCTCTTGTGTCATAAGGGCAAGGCAGGGCAGAACCACAAACTGGGGAATTATTAAATGAAAAGTTCTTTTAGTCTATTAGCATGTAGTAAAGATAGCATTTTAATTTTCATTCCAGTAATTGCTTTCAGCTTCTTAGGGATTAAATTAATTAAACTGCAATTAATTAGCATTCTACTTTGCATTTCTCTATATAACCTTTAATCAAAATATAACTAGAAAATGGCACACACAATAATGTCTCCATAGATCTACATGGGTTCATTAGATTCAGCACAGCTAAAAATTTATTTTAGAAGTACATCTCAGAAGATTAAACACTACTTCAATGTTTGTACTTTTTATTGCAATTGCTCTTGTAATGTAGTCCAAAAGAATGAATCATAAAGCTAATCCTCACACAAAGCAAACAGAAGAGGCTTGACCATTCTTAATTTAATATTTTTGATTTGCATGCAGAGACCCTCCATCTCTTCTCAGATCACAACTACACCAAAGGTGCTCTTAGAGAGCCAAGCTGGCACTTCTGTCCTGTAAAGAGGAACCACCTCAAATGAGATTGGGTAAAGCTGTTTATATGTTAAACTCCTTGCACCCTTCACCTGATTCATGGTTGTCTCCTATATTTCATCATTTTTCTTCTTTAAATTCTAAACAGCCAAATTTTCATAAGGATGTTAAGGTATGGGTTAAGGGTTTAATTACTGGAATGTGGATGGGCCCAGCAGAGTTAATAACATGGGGAAGAGAGATGTGTTTGTGGTTTGACAGAGAATGCCCCTCATTGGGTTGCTGTTTGCTGTGTTCAGCTGTATTTGGAGCACGGACTTTAAGCATGGACTCTTAAAGAACACACTGTGAAGATGATCACTCAGGACAAAATAAATGGAGATACTGATTCAGGCTGGAAACTCAAATTTAAATTGGTGGATGTTACCTTTTCTTTGGGTTTTTGTCGTCCTCCACAGAGAGTTTGGCAATACTGAGTAATGTGTCGTGTACCATTTCCCTTCATATAGCATTTACTGCCCCAAAACAGAGGGACTTAATGTACCTAGGGGAGAGGTATTGCTTTTGCATAAGGGTGTTGAATTAGTAGCTGAAAGTAACACCTTAAGCAACTAGGTTGGTTGCCCATTATGATAGCAGTGGCCAGTTGTAAAGTTAAGTGGATGCTGCTTGGTTCTAATTGGTGACTGGACAGGTGACTTGGTCTTTTGGCCACAAAATGTAACTTTATGTGGAGAAAAATTTATTCTACTAAAAGTGAAGGCATCATTCTGCCACAAATGTGTCATTAAGGGATTGCAGAGTCTCTAACGGTATTTGAAAATCCATCTTTTATGTGCCTTGTTAATGTAGCTTTCTTATTGTTAGCACATGGTTATGGATGCCAGGATGTTGAGAGTATGTATTATAGGGACTTGCTAGATCAATTTAAATCAGGGTCAGTTTAGAGTAATATTTCAAGTTTGAAGATGAGAATAATTTAATGGCCTTTTTGCAAGTAGAAGTATTGTCCCCCCGCTGTCTGCTTGAATTTTTGCAAGCACCCTGCAAAATCCTTAGCAGCTGCATTCTTGGTTCAAATAAAAATAAAGGAGATATTAGCCTTCTGAAATGTAATGTGTCTGTTTGTGTGTCGTGCCCGCCTCAACAGGAACACTGTTCAGTCATTTTCTTTCCCAATTGGCTAGCCTAGGTTTGAGTGAAACTATGCCCTTTTGAAAGATTTAGGCTTTGTTCTGCTTCACACAATCCAGCAAGAATCGGTAGCTTTGGGAAGTGAATAACCATAGTACCTCCAATTTACACCCAGGTAATTTTGTGCAGCACTAATTTTTCATTCATGTTGCTTTTTGTATTAGTTGCAAAACACAAGGCATAAGCCGTTATGTTCTTCTATGTGCACTGTTTTTCCTATGCAGAATATCACTTGCCATATGTTGGGAAATTTTTATAACACAACCTATATATTTCAAACAAGGACCTATTCATTTGATATTAAAATAACCAGGTTAATAAAGCAGTATTTGAAGCATTTTGAAATAAAGATATTTTAGTTGTTCTCTGTGTATCTATGCTACATTCCAATTTAACTAAATTTTCAGCAATAATGCTGTTATTGATTCGGGAACCCTTTCTTTACATCTGAGTTTTTAGTTTAAGTTATTCTTGTCTGATAATAGGAAAATATGACAATGATTAAAAAAAAAGTTACTTCACTGGTTTTGTGGAGCAATAGTTTTGTCTCTAGCTTTGGATGAGTCACTACAAAGTTAGCAGATGTATCTTTTCTCTGTTTGCTGGCTTCAAACAAGGCATATATCTTTTTGCTCTTCTTTAGGAAAATTTTATGCAGAGAAAATTAGCTACCCTGTATAAATAAAATTAATTTACTGGTTATTAGAAAACTCTCTGAAATTTGTGGACAGGGTCTTTGGAGATTGAATGTACAGTGTACCTGTTCCAGTCTGTAGTTAGGGATTTCTGCTGCAGTTGGTGCTCCTGACTTCTTGAAACACCAATCAAGGGAAAGAAGGATTTGGAGTCTATCCAATTTCTTGAAGAAAAGGTCTTTAACTTTGAAGCCAGAGAGCAAAGTGAAAGAAGTATTTCAGGAAAGTGTTCTTACTGTCTGAAATACACTGTGGGTTTTTTGGGTGGTATTGCTTTACTTGTTTGTTTCTTTGTTTGATGATAAGCCATGATTAACAGACACCTCAATTGAACAAATAATTTCTTTATTAAATGTAACAAAGGACTTTATCAAAATGGTCTTCTTCTGTGAGAACCAAAGCATCACTGTTTCACTTTGGAAGGGTCAAGCATTATGACAGTAAAATTGATACTAGCTGTAATTGAGACAGCTGTAAAATTGAGACTGTATGTCCATTTACTGAATTTCCTTTCTAAAGGTCATTACAAGTTATCTTACTGTGTGGTCAGCTCTGCAATCCCATGCCATTTAAACATTGTACACCCACATTACTAAAAGTGGAAGCCATTCTGACATTTCAGAATCAGCAAGTTACATTACCATTTCTGAGACAATACCAACTTGAACAAATATTCATACAGGTTAATGATAGATTTTATGCCTACATGGCAATATGCAAACTAAACTGTATTATTTTCAGGAAATTATAGGGTCCACGGTACTGTGATAAAAAGGAAAACTTGTCATTAAATAAAAAACCTGTAAAAATTGCCCACAAAAGAATTGCAGAAATTAGTTTTGTTTTCTTATGGAAGAAAAATGTGCCTCATGTATAGGTCACAAGGGCTGAATGCAGCACTCCTGCGCTGGATGAAGTTAACTCTACCAGGACAGGTAAGGTACAGGGACAGATGTACAGTGACCTCACTTCAGCTTTGGTCTATCACTGGAGCAGTGGATTGATCAGTCTTTGCATGAAAGGAAGAAGCTTTTAAAAACTTGCTTGAGGCTGAGGATATAATCAGCTACTTGTATTTGGTTAGACTTACCACTGGAGTCTTTATCTTTCTGTTAAGAGATGCAAGGTAGCCATATTGGTTTGTTGATTAACAAAATTCCCTGGCATTACAGAAGTTGTAGCATTTCAACATTGTGTCTTAGTTACCAATTTAATAATAAATTTTCTTGCTAGAATTGCTATTTTTGATATTCAAGCATTTTCATCTTCTCTAGTCCTTGAAGAGAAGCTAAATTATTTCAAATGCCTTCTCTGCATTTTATGCTTTCAGTCAGAAAAGTAAAAGGAAAGTCATGTCCTCCAAGTGTTTTTTACATTTTACTACATTTCAGAAGTAGCCAAAATAAACTTAATTGAAAATTTATACAACCAATTCATGCAGACATGGAAAATTCAAGTTTGAGAGAATAACTATAAATGAATAAAAGAATTACAACATGGGATTTCATCAACTTTCACAGATAAAACTACAAAATTATACTATTGAAAGCAAACAAGTAACAGTACCTAAGAGCTAGGTATATGTGGGGATACAATGACCAATGCTCAAAAATGGGTATTTTGTTTAAATGTAACTGAAGTACCTTTAACTAAAGCTGTGGCTGCAGAAGTTCTGGGTGAAATAATTACAGCAATTTGTGCTATTTCTGCTCTCCTCTTATAGGGAGCTCCTAAAGTTACGTCACCAAGTTTATCTACTGTACGAAGTTAATTGGGTAAGCAATAGTGGATTTCCCTGGCAGAATACGAATAGCATCAATAGACACAATCATTTTAATGTCTGATCACATCAAAGGCTTAAATTATTCACGTTACCCAATCAAAGCTGAATACTATCCTAGATAGAGCTGCGTGCATTAAAACTGTAATTAAAACTGTGAAAGCTAGAAATCAAATACAAGTAATTTTCAGGATATCTATTAACTACAGAATGCCATTTTTAAAAGAGTAGATATAGTCTTTTCTTTGACTGGTTGGAATTTTGCCTGATTATTAAAACGCATGTCAATTACATGAAATATTTTGAAAAGCTTAAAACACAAGCTTTTTGGGTATTTCCCATGTAAATTCTTCTCTTCCAAAGTGCCCATAGCATGCTGTTTTTTCATCGATTGGCATCTTCAAATACAACTCCCTAAATGAAAAAAAGAACAGTCTTACACTTTACTCCAATATACATTATGATCTAGATATATCAGAGGGAATATCAGTATCATCTCCAGAAGACAATAAAACCTAGGTAATATCTCCTTCCCTACACAGACTTACAGAAAGAAAAACAGAGAGCTCATCATTTTAATTTTTAAGTGTCTAGAAATAGTTTTCCTCCAATGTCTGAGATGCAGTAAGTATGCATGTAGTCTTTATAAACATTACAGCATCCAGAAGCATTTTAAACAGAAAAAAGTTCAGCTATACCTGGGCAGGTATCAATGTGTTTTCTATTATTTCAAGTGTTATATAGAATATTTTCTAATGCTGCTGTAACAGAAAGAGAATTATCTCAAAAGAAGCTGCCAAAGGTGATGATGATCTACTAAATTAAATAGCAGTGGAAGTTGAACTGCTTATGTAGAGACACAAAGTCTCTGTTTAGAATAGAGCTTCATATTACATAATTATGACCAGATAAATTATAATGAAGGTGCAAGTCATGCTTATCACCTTTTAGCCTGCATAATATAGTGGACTGCAGCTGTGATAAATTGTTAATTATAGGTATCTATGGAAGTTTTTCTTAAATTCATGAAAGACTTGAAACATTTTTCTCTGCTTGGGCTTTCTTCTGTTTAGTATTACCTTGCTTTAATTATCTTTGA
Organism: Muscicapa striata striata; assembly: GCA_030060385.1. NCBI lineage: Eukaryota > Metazoa > Chordata > Aves > Passeriformes > Muscicapidae > Muscicapa > Muscicapa striata. The sequence goes on along the minus strand of JAREIS010000465.1, from coordinate 126,185 downwards.
AAGAACACTTAAAATAGATGATTCATGTTGTAAACTGCTGGAGAGAAGTTTGGTGGAGAAATGACAAAGGAAGGAAAGAAGTACAAATACTGTCAGGATAATCAATACACATTCTTTCAGTTATGTGGACATTTATGATGTAGAGCAGCTAAGTCTTGTTCCAAGTTACATTTTGTGCAGCATGGTCATATGCTGCAATGGCTGTTGTAGGAGTTGTGTGTGCTTGATCCTAAGCCAAATGCCATTGAAATATGACTGCTGACTAAATGAAAGGTAAGACATCATGAACAATGAATAGGTGATTAAAATGGACAGCCAGCATCATTTATAGGATTTTAAATATTGTGAGGTGATGTTTAACAAGGAAATATTCATACAATAATTCTCATGGTTTATTGCCTGCTTTCTTCCTTTTCTGCCTGCCTTCACCTCTTCCAGGATTATGATAGCGTAGTTTTAAAATGCAGCATTTTTCAATATAACAAATCAAGATAAATGTCTGGGAATCACCATAAATTTTTAGCAAGGAGCTGCTATAATGATAAAGAACAGTTTTGATTATATTTGTGAACTGATTACACTTGGAAAACATTATTTTATGGCAATAAAAGTCACTGTAACGCCTTGCATTGTCTTTGACTATTAAAGTTATAAGTCAGCTCTGCTCTCAGCATATATATTGCATACTCTGAAAAGGAATGCAAAAGGCTTAGCACACAAGCAGCATGTTGATATAGTTTGTCAGAAAAGTATTTCCTTTTCAAGAGAAAAAAAAGGAGACTTCCTATTCAGCAACATGTTGATATTTTTTTCCCTCAGAGACAAATATGCTCAAGATTGTTTTGGAATATAGAGAAATTAATAATTTCAGTAGTTCTGGATTTAAACCAGAAGTGAATCATTAAAAGCATTTTCCTCAAATAATGAGATAGATAGCATTTATGTTTTAGCATTTTAGAACAGAGCTTTTAAAATCTGCATTGCTCAAAACTAGTAAGTATGTATATGGACTCTAGTTCTTGCTGGTATCTATCTCAGGCTTGAACACCTGTGTCAGTTTCACAGACTTAAAACAGATATGGTTGCTTCCTTACAGGCAGAAGGAGATAGTTACTTCATTACTCCAGCATTTCACAAAACATTTAAAAGGTCCAGTCTATCAGGTTTGGTGAAAATCAACCAAGAGATTAGGAAGCTACTCAGGACTGAGAAGATCAACCTGCACCCTGGGAGCCAGGAAGCCATACTACAAAAAGGCAAGAAGCTCTGCTGCCCGTGAAGTTTACATAAAGAATCCTATGAGTTAGTCACAATGGGAGAAAAACAGTGAAAAATGCTAGGGTCAAATTACAGCTCACTGGAATGTAGGTTGTTAACTGCTGATAAGGACAGGTACTGATCTGCTCCTCTCCTCCAGTTCTTTCTTCTCTCAAAGAAAAGAGCAATTCCCATGCTTCTTTAAATGTAAGGATTGTATTTGTCTAAAAAATCTGCTATTTCTGCCCAGAAAAATTCCAGAAATGGTGGGCTGCAAAAGGCAGTGTTAATAGGTTTGCATGTCCTGTCTGATTGCACAGCAGCCTCAGCAACACTTCTGATCACAAGTGAATTTTCACCTCAATAATGTTAGTTTCATGGCTGTCCTTGTTCTGGTTTTTAAATTTATACAATAGTTCAATTACAATAGTTTCATTACAGTAGTTCAGATCTTAAGAGGGCATTTAAGAAGAATGGATTCCTTTTTAGTCAAGTTTAGTTGACTCCAAACTGTGATATGAGAGCACCAAAGCCTTTCCGCTGTCTCATAAGTTGCTGCCACCTGAATATCAAAGGCATAGAGCCCAATATGTCTTTCAGAAAGAGCCAATATTTCTGTTGTCCTTCAGATAAGGCCGAGACCTGGAGGCCTACACACCTTGTAAACAGACTGGAAAGCCTAACTATGTCTAATGTTAAACTTTTAATTCTGCTTCACCAGGCACACTACCACCTGGCTAATGAATTGCAACACAGCTCACCAACAGGGTTGCTGCTAGATATACATGGTGTAATTTATGCAGGTCTTACTTATTCAGTGTACTTTGTGACCTAATTTGTCAATTGGCTCTTGTATGTTGTATTGGGTGCATGAATGAGGGAAGAGGAGAAATTACATCAATTAGAGATTCATGATGAGGTGACTGTCTTGTGGTTATAAGCCAGATAATTAAGCTGTAAGAGAGAGTATTAAACCTATGATTCCATACAGCAAATACTAACCTCCCACGAATGTTATAATAGCTCCAAGGCATAGATCAAAGCTTTTCTGGACAATTTCAAGCAGCTCTTCTTCAGATGTGTCTGATGATCCATAATGGAACACTGAGATGGCAAGAGGGTGTGAGACCAACAGCATATGGTAACTGTAGAACACAAGCATACAACCCAAATAAAATTAATACAGTCCTTCCTGCTTTTAGCTTAAGAGAAAGGAAAGGTTTATCATATGTATCAAGGTAGAGTTTATTAACTTCCTATTGCCATAAAGAAAGTCAGGAAATACCTTTTTGCTATTTGTCTTTTATCTTAGAAAATTATGTTTTGCTCAGAACCTGGTCAAATATCAGACATAGGTGACATTCCTTTAAAACAAAAGAGATAGTTTCTGTCATCCTCAGCTACTGCCATTCTTCATCTTTCAGTTTCAGCTAGACACAAGGATTTCATGCCTTAAGACTGAATTCTACAAATACTTATAGCTTGATTTTGGTTTTTTTCATTACTTTCGGTTTTTTTAGAAGCCGTTCTAATTGTCTCTATCTTCTCCTTAGCCAATTACGAGATTATGGCGTCTGTTTGCTATTAACCAATAAACTGACACTTCTTTATAACACTAAATAATACTGTGTTATATACAATAACACTGTGTTGTATACAAATAATATTGTGTTAATATACATCTAATTAGACTGCAGTTACCTCTATTACCCATTTTTTCCCTTTTGTTTTGAGAGATGGTTAGCATGAAAACAATATCCATAGGAGAGCCAGCTCAGTTGTCAGCCTCAGTGAAGGCTGGCAAGGTCTCAGTGTAGCATACAGACTGTGGGCTGAAGTCACTTTTACATTTCCACTTGACACATTTTTCCTTTTGTTAATCTTTAATGCAGCCTTCAAGACTTCAAAGGACATGGGCTTTTCTGGTCTTCCATTTTCCCATCTTATCTTCATTGCTAGTATCTGAAATCTCCATAATTTGCTGTTAAAGAGATCACTCTTTCCTTGTCTAGAGACAGGTTCAGGTATATAAGAAGGGTCTTTGAGAATTACTGGAATAACAACATTCTCACCTAACTCAAAAGGCAGTGATGCAGATGTCCAAAAATAAATCTCAAAATGTACATATGAAGACATCAGAAATTTGTCTTCTTTCCCTCAGAAAAAGAAAAAAAAATCAACAATTTGCCAAAAGTAATTTGTGTTTGGTTTATTCCCAATCTACCATTTTCTTGACTAACTGCAAACTATCAGGCGTCAAACGTGCACAAGAAGACTTGTTGCTTATTGGGATGTCTGGATACTGTGTTGTTGATCATAATCACATCCAGTGGGCTTCTCCTCTACTCCATAGAGAAAGCAAAAAGTTTTAAACACATCACCGCAGCAAAAAATTGGCCAGATTGCTGCTACATTTAACTTACTTAGGAAATCCTATGTAATTACCTAGGACATAGCAGCTACTCAGAATAAGTATTTGTATAAAATGGTACTGTAAATTGCCTAGGCAAATGTCTCTGTTCAATAGTCACAGTCTGTTCATGTGGAAGTGTCAAGGTGTCAGTAAAATATCCTTTCTACTTCTTTCACTTAGTTAGGAAAAAAATTCATGCACAAGGAAGTACATTGGTTTTTGTCTGAGCATATGAGACTAAAGAAAGTTGTTCTTGTCTTAAACTCTAAAACAGTTGAATTTTACTTTGAGTTACACCCTATACCAGAGGACAATATTAGGAACAAATTGAGGTAATTTCAAGTACATCTTAAAACAAATCATTCGTTACAACCAGTATGATGACATTGTAAGTTGCAAGTTGAACAGCTACATCTAGGAAGTGCTCTCATAACTGTAATGTGCCGTGCAGCCCAGGCTGGGGTGCTGGGCATGCAGGTGTGTGCAGAACACCCAAAATTCAAGGATGATGCAAAGAAGTACCTAGACCTGGGATGACAAAAGAGTTGGAGAAAGAACATTACTGAGAACACAGTCTTTGTTTTAGGACCATCTTGGCCTGTGTCGTCTTTGGCTTCCCTCATAAGGCTCCTAAAAAATTCTTGAAGCCCCATTCTACTATGAGAAAAGATTTTCTGAAATTAGAAAGAGGCTGTGATGTGATATGCACCCTAAGACAGAATTTGTGTTTCAGGATTTGGTGTATTACCCTTACAGTTGCTCTTACCTGCATTAATACTCTTCTACTGAGACCAGCTTTCACCAGAGATTTTGCAAACCAGTGAGCTGCACATTCTGCAGAACAATCAACTTTGGAGGGATTTTTTCCAGAAAATGCAGCTCCACCAGGGGCTCCCCAGCTCTCAACAATGATCTTCCACCTAATCAGTCCAGCATCAGCCTGAAGAACAAATAACTAAATTTATTCACAAGACATAATAGCTCTTCCAATCCCATATTAGGTTATTGAGTACAGCTTTCTTTAGTATTTGCCATCCATATGACACTGTTCACCATGTTCACATTCCCATGCAACTGCTTAACTAAAGAGTTCACTACGTGGCTGGGTAAGTCTTCAGAAATTTACTAAGCCATCTGTGCTGCAGTCACTTTTGAAAACCTTCAACAATGCAGCACAACTGTAAACATGACAAAAAAAAATGTTCCCTTCAAATCAGCAGTTATGAAATGTTCTCTCTGGGTTGCTGGTCAGTCTTTACTCAGCAACACTTTGATGAAGGCAAAGAACTTAGACAAAAAGAGATCACATACAATCTAAAAGGTTAACAAGCTTCACCTAAATACACATACTAAATGGAAAGCAGGGGCTTCACAGAACTGCAGCTCAATGTTGTCAGCACAAGGGTACTAAGAAATTCTAGTTCAGTTCACATTAATGGTTCAGTGGTGACACAAGTGATACTACACTTCCTTCTTCCTTCCTGCACTGCTGATAATGGTCCCAAATTCTTGCATAGATTTTGTCTGCCTCCTATAACTTTATGAGTTGATTCAACTTACTCAATGAAGAGAGATATACTGCATCTCTGCAGATTAGTAAAGCTGGCAACTACATGCTGATAATTGAACTCCAGAGTACTGAGAAATTCCATCCAGAAAGAGGATAAATGGCATTAATCCACTATTTTTAAATCTCCAAATAAGTAACATGGGAGAATAGTCAACATCTATTTCTCTGTTGAAGTGGTATCCCTTCATTATCCCAGTGTGATTAAAAGCACATCTTGTAGTTATAATCCTTTTGAACTCTTTACACAAACTAGACAGTTTTGTGTAACATGACTTTTTACAATTTCATAGCAGTGGTTTTCTTACCTAGTGCCAGCACCTGGAAAGCAGAACATATGTCGAATTCTAATGACTATTGATATTTAGTATATTAAGTCTCCCTTGAAATTTGTTCCGCTTTGTGAATAATTTCAGTGTAGATAGCAGATTGATTGTTATTTCTGGTTTTGTTTTTTATTGTGGAAGTGAAGAGATACTTCCATCCAGCCATTTTCGTACAAAACTTTAGAACTGGGTTTTCCTTATTTAAAATACTTTCTGGAAGCAAAGACAAAGATCCAGGAATGTATACATGTGGCTCTCCAAGCAGGTATAGCTTTAGTTTAGGTGACAGCTGTCCAGTAGGAAAGCTCCAGCAGAAATAACTGAAGCTTCCTTAAAAATACAAAGATGGTTTTGGTTAAAAGTATACCATTCCATTGCACTACTGTTCAAGAGAACATTTACAAGCCTGTGGTGGAGTCCAAGTCTGCATAGGTTGTTATTTATCAAAGGACCATACCTTAGGACCACCTTCTACAAACTTTTCACTGAGAAGAAGATGATAAATTGTGCCCCCATCAAGATACTTCTCTGGAATCAGAGAATGTTTTTTAACAACTTTCTTCATCAGCTCATTCTGTAGTTGTTGTAGCTGTATGTTCTCCAAAACAAATTTTGGAGAGCCCCTCTCAAATGAGCAATTGTAGATCATATAACAGGCTGTATCCTTCAGTCTCTTCTACATGGCTTTTATGCACATGCATGTATAAACTGGCATTGCTCCATCCTTAGTACCCATTCTCTAACAGACTGAAGTGGCCCCTCTACTTTTCTACTCTTCAAACATGCTTGAATAGACACATCATAAATCAGCCTGTTGACATGTTCTGCACCCTCCTAACAAGAGGCACAATCCATGTTGTATAGCAACAACAGCAGCAGTATAACTCAGTGCTCTTGATCCACACAAATAACAGAAATTAAGACTAAACCACTTTGTTGTGTTTCCAGTACATGTATGTTTTGCCTTCTCTGTCCTGCAAGTTTCACAGCCCAGAAAATAGAGAATTTACTGTCTTTGAAACAGCCAAAGTGCATTGCTCTTACAGTAGGCTCAGTGAGTAATCCACTGAGCACAGCAACGCAGCTGTCAGCAGCAGGTAACCATTTAGAAAAAAACCCAAACCTGATTCTTGGTAATTTGTAATGTTCCATATCTCCAGTGGAAAACAAGGAAAACACAAGTATTGTTTTGAGGAGACCTGATGAGACACTGATAAAACAGTTTAAACAAACATATGTGCTATATAAAAAGATACTTTACGAAGTTCATGTCACCTTGGAACATGAGAATGACAGCACCATTTTTCACAAACATAAATTCTAATATAGTAGCAGACAGGGTTAATGATTTCTGTTGTTTCTCCCCCTTACAGCTGATGTATCTGTTACAAATCCATGTTTTTCCATCTTGTCTGACCCAGAGCTATGTTCCACTCTGTTCCAGAACCCATAATGCTTGTGTGCCAGGAGGACTGTTAAGGGCATACATTCCTTGGTTCCATCAGTGGCATAGCCAAACATCAAACCCTGCATTAAAAATTGGGGAGCTGCATTGAAAAACCAGGAAATAAGCCACCCATTTCCATTTCTCTTTGCATTCTGCGCCTGTGTTTGCCTCATAGTACTTCAGAATCTTAGCAAGAGATAGTAGTAACATGCAGAGTTAATAACCTTCAAATACAAGCAATCCAAAATAAAATTTATGTGCAAAAATTAGTCTCACAACAGTGTCTGGTTCCCAAGAATGGCCCTGCCTTACACATCCATAAGAACCTGCTGTAAAGGCTTCATTAATAAAAGCTCATCAAGGCTGCTCAGTCTTCTCCCCACACATGATATAGAAATTGTTGCCAGGCTGAAGGACTTGAAAGACCAGAAACTTACCGACTGATAAAAACCTTAATTGTGGCTCTATCCTGTTAAGGCCACTGAATATGGGGAAAGCCGCTTTCCTTGGAACTGGTGAAGGCTGTGTTCACACTTCGGTGATTAAGAGAGTGCACAGTGACTAAGGAGTGCTCAACTCCTGATTCTTGCAATTTGCACAATAGTTTTTAAGGAAAGGCTCCTGTCAATTGTAATTGTAACTGCTTGTGCTTAAACTAGATTTGAGTAAGTGCCTGGAGTTACCTGATCCTTTGCTCCAATGTCATTGTCAGTCTTGCCATGGGAGATAGCTTGCTTGATTTCTTTACATTGTTGTTCTAGGACCACTAAAATTGTGCAAGTCTTGAAGTCCAGCCTTACTGTAAAGTTAGTTCATACATTCCTGAGAGTTCACAAATAGCTAGAGAAGTTTTTAAGGACTATCTAGTTATTATGGCTAAAACTTTTAAAATTCTAGGCATGTAAGCTTTCTATATTACATTATTTTTATTGCTAACAGAAGCAGACAATCAGCACATTTATTTAACAGTTTCAGGATGGGGGTAGGTTAGTGCTATTAAGTAGAACTTGAATTCTTGAAACAGATAAAATATATACAATCCTACAAGCTAGCCTGCCAAAGCTTGGTATGCTTATTATGATATTGCTCATTATGACATTGCTTATTTTGACTAGGGTTAAAACCATTTGGGTATTAAACCTGGGAGAGGAGTGTGGAAAATGTTATCAGAAAGTGATATTCAGTTTTTCTTGTAGCATGCTCCAGGATTTAATTGAATTTGAAGAAAAAGTATACATCATACATGACAAGAGGAGACTGGATGTAAGTAGTTCAGCTGCTGAAAGGAAACTCCTTTGGGTTATATGTAAAGAATATATAAAGAATTCCTTTGGTGTGAACTTCCAGTGTCACAGGCTTGTGCACCCCAAGGACAAGGAACATCAGTGTTAAAGTTTTCATTGTACAAGCCTACAGGTGTAACTATCTTCTGACATTTGTCCGAATACTAGCTCTTCTGCATCAGAAAAGCAAGAGATACCTGACACTTTGAAGAATAAGTCCTTTACAAGTATGCCACCTTAAAATATCTCCTTCAATATCATCAGTGAGAAATATGTATCAACAACAGTATCCAGGCCTGGATACACACTTCATTTTATTCTTCAGAAGACTATAAAAACATTACTTTGGCCACATGCAGAACAGATCCATGAATGAACATATGTAGGATCTCATTAGAGAATTACAGAATACTGAGTTGGAAGTGATCCACAAGGATCATCAAGTCCAGTTCCTAAGTGAATGGCCCATACATCCATACATCATTTGAACCCGGTCAGTATTATCAGCACCACGCATCTCGCTCAGTCATCATATTCTATCCTCTTAAGAGTCCAATTGCAATTTGTTGATAATATACTATTGCCTGAGATGTCATCTCTCCACAGAACAAAATCATTCCAGTTTTTGCCACATGCTCTGAGGAAAGTATGTCAGTAAAATGTCAGAATTTTACTTACGCTATTTTACAGTTAAACAGAAAGATCCTGAAGATGATTCTGTGAACAAAAGATTAATCACAGGGGAAACTCTGTGTAAAGCCTTAGCACACTTATGGGTCTTTGTGGAACAGCTATTCCCTCCAGCTGATATGAACATTTAAAAGCCTGCATACATCTGGGGCCCATCATAGCCAATTACCCTATCTTCACATTGGATAGAAGCAAATGTCTATAAGAGCAGATAAAGTATGTAGGGCTGTTTCTCCAAATACAAGAACTTCAGCTCAGTGTTCTCCTTAAGCCAAAGGACCATAATATATTAACAGATTGTATTACCAGTCTTCAGTATATTCGATACATTTTTATTACAGTAGAGTACAGTTGTCCTTGGCAACCACAAAAACTTGTCGCTTCGACAAGGTCCTGGAGCAAGAAACTATGCAACTTTATTAGAGATTTTGTGCAGACTCATTTAATATTTTATTTTGTTGTTTGTTTCAAGAGTCCATCTGGTCTGCAAACCTTTCTGTTTTATGTAAAAACATCCACCAGAAATCACAAAAAAAGTTAGTACAACAATATGATCTACTAGATCTATGTAATTATGTCACATCTGTTTCTTACATCTCTTACACACATTTTTCCTTGACATTTTTTCAGCATTGTTCTGTTACCATTTTCAACTTTTGAGCAGCTTTAGGAGTCTAACTGCCTGAAGTATTGAAATACAAACTTCATCAAGTCTAACCCTGTGCTAAGCCCTCTCCTCACATCTCATTGCTCAAATCTGCACCAAGGATCCTGAGAGGTTTCAGACGAAAAATACTGGATCATTGTGTTTATGAGATACAGCTAGTCCTCTGTGCTGTAACTATGACCTTGGTGGCTAGTTCTAGAAATAAAATCACTGCATTTGGAAAGCTGTTTAGGTACATTCCCTTTCTGTGTCCTTTTTTTTTTTTTTTTTTGGCAATCCAGCTCATTCCAATTTGGTAACATGTTCACAGCCTCCATTGCTATTGACAACATCTGTGCATAGTCCTAATGGAAAGCCACACAAAATAGCCAGCCACTGATCAGAATCACATTCAAATGATCTTATTCTTCTGTGAACAAAGGGGATCACACTAATTACTCTGTGAAGACATGCACTTTGTGCAAAGTATCTTTCCACACTTTTCTTTTTCCCTGATTTTCTTAAGATTCCTCAATAACATCCACCCTGACAACTCAATTTTCCATGATAGCACCTAGAGTACTTCTTACATTTCATAATTTTTAATTTGCAGTGGAGTACTATTTCTTTCCTTTATTCATATATTTACTCATTTTTTGCAGTTTTTTTCCCTGCTTTTCCTTCCCTTCTGAATCAGAGTGCCACAGCTGAGTTCTTTACTGACTGTGAAAGTCCTGACTGGCAGTCAGCTATTGGAGGAATTTTGGAACAAAAGGCGTTATATCAACATGTTGATTACATGTTGAACTTCATTAATCTGTTTTTCTATCTGTATTGTACTTACCATAGGCAACCTTGCCATCTGGATCAATTCTGAGATGAGCATGTAGAACAGAATCACATGGCTTATCTAGAAGATAAATATAAGACATACCTCATTTATTTTTTGTGATTTAAAAAAAAATGACTTCTCAATAAATTACAATTTTCAGTTGTGTAGAGACTTCTGTTTTGTGGGCATCTGCCAAAAAGCAATTTTATCAACTTACATTCTGAAAGGTACAACTTACCCTGTGTTTTTACTCCTCTCCTCAAGTCAGTTTTGACATTTTACTATCATCTGCACAGGCCAGCAGCCTCCATGTTGAAGGGACAATGAAAAATCCCACAAAACCATCTGAAATAACCAGGATAATTTCAGGATAATAAAATACTCTTGCAGTAATTTTGAAAGAAATATTTAAGCTAAGACCTTTATCTAGCAGTTTTGCATTCTTCTCCTCTTTTATTTTCTGTGTGTATTACCTGTTTTGATCCTCATCTTATAGCTGCCAGAGCATGCACTTATGCAAGTGTTTATCCCTTCTGTACATGCAGTGTGGACATCTGAGATATCATGTGTCAGTTTTTTTGGATGACAAGAAGAATTGCTATCCTTACAAAAGGATATGTTTATATTGAAGTCAGCTCCTGCAATTGTGCACTGCTATCTGGCTCGTTCAGGTTCAGAAAAGTGTCTGCAAATGTTCTCTCAGCGTCAAGCATTGGCCCCTTGCAAGCTTTTTTCAGTTGTATTTCTGAAGTGCTCGTCTTTCTGTTTCGTGAAAAAAACACTGGAGAAAAAAGTTTTACCTATACTGTCTTCAGCTCATATTACCTATTTTCCACACAAAGCCTGAGTACATCAAATGCATTTAGTTTGCTAAAAGTTAATGAACAATTTAGAGGACAAATTGGGATTGTCTCACCAAGATAACTGAACCAGTGCAAGCAACCCATGTAATTACTTCAAGTTGTGAGCAGTAGCATATCTGCAGAACCAACATGAAGAGTATGAATTAATTTTCACCCACATCATTACAAAGAAAAGCCATCCAAAATATGTTTAGCCACACAGATAGACAGCTTGATCTACAAGATCATCTGTACTGAGCCAGGTGCCCACAGTGTTCGTAACAGTCTATGTAATTATACACACAGTTGCCAATTAAAAACAGTATCTCTTGAGGGCCCACGGAGAAAATTAATGAAGAAGCATAACTGAATGTCCACCTTAAACTACTTATTTACTCTTACAGATAATCTGGCCTGGAAGCACACGAACATTAGTATGAAATTGTAAATCAAGAGTAGAGCTATTTTGTACTCCAGAAGATCTGTAATTCAATGCAGGATTTAAGTATAAACAGAATTTTAGTATGACAACTGTGATTATCTTTCATCACAATCTAAAAGCAAGGAAAAGGGAGAAATGCTAGCAGGCAGTCTTGATGAACCATCAATACCACCACACTCAAATATAAATTATAACCAAAACCAAAGCATGAGGGCTAAAAATACATGAGGCCCTTTTATTCACACAGGCTACAGTGGTCTCAATGTCTTCACGAGATTTCCTTGTGGAAGTGCAAAGGTTGCTTCTTCACTGACATAATTTTCACAACATGAATCAGCAATTTCTGTACTTTTTACCTTTTATTGCTATCATTTTCCCCAAACAAGCCAAAGGTAAACATCTAACTGTATTTCTTAATCATTTGCAAAGTAAGTCCAACAACTTAGAGGCTTGGAAAAAAGCAAAACAAAACCCCTACCATCTTGATAACTGTAAATCCTGCCTTCAGCTCTTTATGCTGCATTATTTCCCACCTTAAGCATTATCTTCCTGAAATTTATTGCTACTCAAAGGTAGCAATAAAGAATTCTGATCAGTTCCATAGGTTATACTTCACCTCCACTGATAAAAATTGCCCACCAATTGAAAACACAAGGACATAAGATGAAAGGCAGACACAACATGTGGTCATAATTTCAGACCCAGACATCATTTGTGCAAGAAAGCATAAAATCAGGAATGTCACATCAGCTGGCCAGTTTGATACCCTGAGATAAACTGAGTTCTGAAGACTGAAAAACTCATTCACACCAAAGGCCCAAGCAAGAACAGCACAACCTTTAACCACTGGTAAGTTTTATTGCCTATGTGCACCATTACAACATTCAGTGCACTGTTTTACAGCGAACAAGTGGTGGTTCAAGATATGGTGCCATAAGCTGCAGAGGTCTCAGAGCTGTTCATTAGGGGCAGGGCAGATAGGCTAGTATAACTGGTCTCACACTGTACTATTCCCTCTAATGAGCAAAATACAGATACAGAGAAAAAAAGTCACTGCAAACCTTTAGTGTTTGACACCACCCTCTATTAATCACTTTTTTTGTTTGTTTTCTTCTACTATGGAAAAAGTAAGAGGTAATGTTAGTTTTAACATTAAAATGCTCCATTTGAAAGTACTGCCTTTACTGTAAATTTGAGTCATTAACATGTCTCTTGGAGGTCCAAACTGCTTTCAGTGACTCAGTTACCATCGCTTCTAAAAAAATACTATTTCAAACAAAGCTGTATGACAGATAGCTGAATTTAGTGACCAGTTAGAACTGAAGAACTATCTTGCAGTTCAAGACCTGGAAGATACAATGGTTCATGCATCCTAAACTTGTCAGAAACTTGTGTCACCAAAAACAATGTGACAAATGGACATATGCAGTATTACAGCAGTATCTGGAATGTAGCTCTGATGCAAACTAATGCTTAATATTCGAAACATTTCAGAGAATCAAAGTTGAAAGATCACCTACAATATACATGTGCATAAAGTACTACATTTTTTCACTACAGAATTTTAAAAAACAAAATTGCAACACTAGTATACATGTCTGCTCCACTTTTACCTGTGGACTGATCCATGCTTCTCTCAAGCAAAAGATTAAACGTACCTATGTCAGATTATATTACATGCTAAACAAATAAGACAAATACTAGTAAGCAAACAAAGACACTAATCCAAAGTCTATTCAAAATAATTATTTTGCTTTTTCTTTCTCCGTTGGGGGGGGATATCATTGAACTTTCATCAGATAGCATTCTGATGAGCATTGTGAGCACCAGTGAAAGCAAAGATACAATCAGCATTTTTACTTACCCAAATGTCCTTCAGCAACAGATTCTGAGGTAAAAAGATACAGTTTTTCTTTTTTGATTTGTTTTGATATCTTTAGCAGGCCTGCAAATGAGAAGGAACCAAAGCAACTGGACCACGGAAGAAACATAGGCAGAAGGTGAAGTGGAAAGGTTAATGTCTTAAGGCAAACAGCTGATGTCATTGCTCCTCCCTGCTTGTTCCCCAAAGGTTCCATAGGTAAGACAGATCTATGTGGCTTTTACAATGCACTGTGTCCTGGTTTTAAGGAGTTATCTGCCAATTAAGGCAGAAGCTTCTCTTTGAAATGGAGAATGTAAACTCCCTCCCTCCAAATTATTATAAATTTGAAATTAAGAGGCTCTCAGGCAAAGATATGGGAATTAGGAATAACAGTTATTTACTGGAAAGATTAAAATAGAAACACAGTATCACAAAAACAATCCTAACCCTGACAGAGTCAGAATACAATGTGACACGCTGTCAGTCAGGGTGTTGGTAGCAGTCCCATTAAATGGTGGCTACAGTCCCCCTGCAGTGGCAGATGTGGTTCAGCTGAAGCAGTGCTCCTGTAGAAGGGTGCAGTTTTCCTCTGAAGGTCCAGGATGATGTTCTAAGGTCCAGCTTCTCCTCTAGAATCCAGTGGAAAGAAGGGTAACTTGCTGTCCAACAGCTCCGTTTTTATCTAGGTAGGAAAGGCTTGGCTCCTTGCCCTGGCTGGAGCATCTCCCAGTTGGATGATGTAATTTTATCAGTCATACAATGGGACTTAATGGGCCAGCAGCAGATGATATCTTCCTGGAGGGAGGATAGGTTGTGGAGAAGACAAAGATGATTGCCCCATCTTGTCTTAAAGATGGCCCATTAGCAGGTACTGTGTGCCACGGAGATAAGGAATCACTGCCCCACCCGGTTTTAACAGATGGTGATAGAATGCACATTTCTGGCCACATCAACCCAATACACACTGCTACAGAGACTGTTTTCCTAAGACTTCAGTGAGGGTAACCTCCTAAACTGTGCAGACAGGTATCATTATGAAAGAAACGTAAACACAGCTAATCCAAAGTTCAGTGATCTTGCAGACTTCCTGAGCCTCCATTCTTATTCTTTATTCTAAGTGCTATCTAAAGAACATTTTAAGATATTAACACAGAACACAGACTTTAATTGAATTTGTAAGGGTAAATGACGTTTTCAACTAGGCATCCATACTTCTTACTCAGCTGCAGTAGTTAACAGTGCAGAAATGTATCTCTCTTTATGTGAGAACAAATATTCATAACAACTCCAGATAGAAGAACTGCTCTCTCCTTTCTCAATACTGTGGCTAAGTCAGGAGCTTTAGAGCAACAAAACAGCATGCTCTGTAGACACAGGATGAAGTCAGTGGGTTCATTACAAGTTCATTACCTTGAATTCTGAAACTGAAAGCTATACTCTACCTCAATAAATTTTTGATTTGTTAATAGTCAGGCTCTCATAGTTCATTTTAAAGACTCATACTTTTTGTCTCAATGGACAGACACTAGTAGAAAGCAGATAGACACAAGTATCCAAACTAAGCAAAGAAGTGCTACCCATTTGGAAGCACTGTTTCCCTTTGGCTTGTTTCAGAACACAGGGCAACAAGACACCAGAGCACCTGAATACAGCAGTGTCAAAAAGCTGCCTAAGAATAACAACAGTTGTGTCTGGTCTTAAAAACCCTTGTCTTCTGAGCATCTCTACACTGCTGCTACACATCATGGTGAGCTCTAACCTAACTGCAGCAACATAAGGGATAGCTAGTGTGCTGCTATAGGCCAGTCACTAACAGTGAAAACCACCCCTCTGGAAAGTGATAAGTGGATCAGGACAACTGTGGTGCATGAGAGGCTGGACATGACCCAGCCATGGGCACTCCCAGCCCAGAAAGCCAAACGTGTCCTGGGCTGCATCCAAAGCAGTGTGGGCAGCAGGGGAGGGAGGGGATTCTGCCCCTCTGCTCTGCCCTGCTGAGACCCAGCTGGAACCCTGCACCCAGCCCTGGGGTCACAGCACAGGAAGGACACAGAACTGCTGGAGGGAGTCCAGAGGAGGGACACCAAGGTGACGAGAGAGATAGCGCATCTCTCCTATGACAAAAGGCTGAGAAAATTGGGGAGGTTCAGCCTGGAAAAAGAAGGCAGACTTCCAGTACCTGAAGGGAAACTACAGGAAAGATGGAGACTTTGGGCAAGAGCATGTAGTGACAGACTAAGAGTGAAAGACTCTAAGCCAAAGAAGGGGTAGGTTCAGGTTAGATACTAGGAAGAAGTTCTTACTATAAAGGTGGTGAAGCGCTGGAACAGCTTGCCCAGAGAAGCTGTGAATGCCCCATCCCTGAAATGTTCAAGGCCAGGTTGGATGAGGCTTTGAGCAACTGGTCCAGTGAAAGGTGTCCCTGCCCACTGCAGGGCAGTTGGAACAGTCAGTCTTTAGCATCCCTTCCAACCCAAACCATTGGGTACAAATTCTTTGCACAAGGCCAGGTAGATGATGTCAGCTCTAGCTCTTCCCTCACTCCTCACCTCCATAACCCCATTGCTTAAGGCCATCACATATATCAGCCGTTATTTGCCCTTAATAAAGCCACATTGGCTGTCACTAACCATTTTCTTATTCTCCTTATGCCTTACCATAGCTTCTATGGGGATTTCACCAGGCACAGAGGTGAGACTGATTAGCCTGTAGTTCCACAGGTCTTTATTTCACAAGATCACAGAATCACAAAATGGCTAAGGATGGAAGGAATCCCAGCAGGTCGTTTGTTCAAGCAACCTCTTGCTCAAGCAGGGTTATTCTGCTATTCCATGGCACAGGATTGCATCCAGACGCTTCTGGAGTATCTTCACTGAGGGACACCCAACAACCTCTCTGAGCAAACTGCTCCTGTTTGTGATCACCCACACAGTAAAGTTCTTCCTCATACTCAGGTGCAGTTTTTTTACTTGCTGGCTCTCATCTTATTGCTTGGCACTGCAGAGAAGAGCCCATGTCCATCTTCTTGGCACCAACCATTAGATATTTATAGACACTCTCAGTTGCCTCTTCTCAAGGCTGAGTAGCCCACCTCCTTCCTCTCTTCCTGGTGAGAGAGATGCTCCAGTCCCCCAATCCCCGCAGTCGCCCTCTACGGGCCCGCTCCAGGAGCTCCATGTCTCTCTTATCCCGGGATGCTCAGATTTGGATGAGCACTCCCAGGGCTGAGCAGAGGAACAGGATCACCTCCCTCAACTGCTGACATGCTCTTCCCATTTTAAAAAGGGAATTTGTTTGAGGAATAACAATTGCTTCTGTAAGAGTGATGCTTTCCTGCGCCTCACCCGTTGATGTTTCCTGGCCGGTGTACAAAGCACCGTGAGTGTCACTGGACTGGGGACGCTGCTGGGATAGCGGAGAGGTGCGCTGGAAGGCCCTTTGAAGGCGGGCTGCTGCCGCAGCCGCTGGGCGCACGGACAGCACCCGCGGCTCCCGAGGGCGCGGGCGGCTCCCGCCCCTCTGAGGGGAGGGGAAGCGCCGCCCGCCGCCGCCGAGCGCAGCGGGGCCATGGCGGCTCCGCGGGCTGTGGCGCTGGGCCCGGAGCCGGGCAGCAGCACGCAGACATCGCACCGGCTGCTGGCCTACAGCGACGCGCTGCTCTCCATCATCGCCACCGTGATGGTGAGCGCCCGGCGGCCGCACGGAGGGACTGAGGGAGGGAGGGAGCAGCGCGGGCGGCCGTGGCTGGCCCCGGGTTTCCGGGTGGCGCCCGCGCCTGCCCGGCCCGCCCGCCGGCCCCGCTGTCGCGACATGTCGGGGGCCGTGCCGTGCCGTGCCCGAGAGCCGTGCGACTTCCAGAGCTGCTCCTGGCTGCGCGGCCCGCGGGCACCCGAAGGCTGGATGGTTTTAGGGAAAAGAACGTCATGTGCTAATAAACGTTTTGTTATTTCAGATTTTGCCGGTGGCTCACACAAAAATACATCCTGACCAGGTATCACGTGCCGTTTGTTGTTTCTTGTGTCCCCGCAAGTAGGTGTAACATCCTCGTTTAGCACGCTCGCTTCATTTCCAGTTACGGGCTTTCAAAAGCAGGAGCCATTAAGCAACATTAAACCTAACAAATTTCGCTAGGAGCTGGTGAATTTCGGGTGTAAAACTTTTGTGTTATAGATGTTGTGACATAGAGCCTGAATGAGCTAAATGCTGTAGGCCCTAGATTATATCTAGTTATTTTTCTATGAAAAGTGAATTGCCCATCTGACCGAAATATCTTTCAGAAAGCATCTAGTCTTCTTGGTGATAAACCATCACTGAGAAAAACCACTTACATAGCATAGTCTGAATGCTAGTTTTAAAGTCAGGTTAATGATAAATGTAATTTGCATTTTAAAAAACTGGAAAAAGAATGCTACAGGAAATAAATTAATTCTGAGAATACCTGGGAATTTTAGGAAACATTAATAATTTGAGAAAGTTTATAGGTTTTTTCTTTTATGGTTTTTTATTTTTCTACTCTTAAATAGACCTAAGTCTTTGTTTAAGAAGCTCAGATAAGATCTGTAAACAGCAAATATATACTCTGTGAGTCTGTTTAAGCCATTGTGGTGGTATCTGCAAATTTTGCTGAGGTTAAGCCCTCTCCTTTCTCCTTGTTAACAAGGGTCACATGAAACTTCTGATATGCTTCTACTACAGAAATCAATGCTGTGAAAGTAAAAGAGGCATATTGTGTCCAGTGCTCTGAAATTATTATAGTGATCGTGATGAGAGAATGGATAAATGAGAAACAAGGTGAATAGAGCATTAGGAAGCCCTTTTACAGATTGATAAGATGTGTTGGTACATCAAGTGCCATATTTCAGCCTACTTAAAAAGTTCCTAATAAATTGGTTTCTCTGCAATGTATTAAAGATATTGTTGAATGGAAACTACATTCTTGGGAGGCATTTTCCAAAAATACATTACATTACTGTACATCTCTTTTTCAGATAATAATTTTGTAGCATAACATTTAAACTTTGTTTCTTGGATGTCACTTTCTGTTTCAGAAATTAGGTGAAAGTGTTCAGCAACTTCTTCTAGCAAAAATTGCAGTCTATTTGATGACCTTTTTAATAGTCACAGTGGCATGGGCAGCTCATGTGAGGTAGGAGCGCAATGTTCAGATCTAAACTTAAAAGCTAGAAAGTACAGGAGATAACCATGTATTTGATGTATTTCTGTCTTGCTGCCAGACTTCTGAATTGTCTTTTGTTGAATAATATTAGAAAATCATTGTAAAGAAATACTACCTTTAGCAGTGGATGGCTACTCTTACACTATTACCATAGTGATACAGAGAAAAACAAGCATTATGTATCTTCTAGAGTTATGTTTCATCTTACCTTGAAGACTAGATGGAATTAGACTTCTAATTATGCTGGAAAAACACAAATTTGTAACTTGCATGCTCCACAACAAAGGAACCGATATACTACAGCTGGCCTGAAGCTCATCTCTCTATCCTGAGCAGTAGTTGACACAAAATCAATTGTAATGTTGCAGATTCTGTACTTTATAGAGCTGTGGACATCCCCACCTGTCGTGTCTTGGTGGTTAAAAAGAAATTGGCATGCAGGCATCATCAGGAACCAGGGCAGGTTTTGTTTGAATTTTGAAATTCACAGATGTCCCTATGCAAGTGGATTGGCTGTGTTCCAATAAAGGTGTGCCACCTGTAATTCTACAGTTGAAGCTGATACCTCACAGTGCAAGTGCTTTTCTTGCCTTGTATAAGTAAACACTGAGGTACAGTCTCAGAGTTTTGTGAAGAGTGATGGATGTGTTGGTTCTAAGTGACAGTTTTGTGAATAAGAAGTTTCATTAACAAAATCTGGGGACATTTGCAAGGAAAGCTTTTTCTTTGGGTTCTGTCTCTTCAGGAGAAATTATTATAAGCCTTAAAATTTTGAAAATTCTCTGCCATTCAAATAGAAACCAGGTTCTTAATAACTGCTCCATGATTGAACTTGATTGTATCTCGCTTTTACAATTTTTCTAACAAATTACTTTCATATTTGAGCTACATGAGTTTGTAGCACCTAGAATACTTGTATTAATTCTGGGGCAAAGGAAACTGGGTTCCCCCATACTATCATAAATGTACAATTTGTATGTAGTGTTTATATATGTAAAATGTATTTTGTGAGTTGGCTTGTTCATGATAACCTTACTTTGCCTTGCCTTGCCAGGTTGTTTCAGGTGATAGAACATATAGATGATGTCCTGGCTCTTCTAAATCTGGTGAGTCTTGTCAGACAAGCTGGATAGTTAACTAGCAGATACACATCACTTAATTGTATCTGAATATCCAGAGGTTTCTACATTAAATAGCATAGCTCTGACATATTTCCAAGTCAGAAAAATACAAAGGTCTCTAGTTTCAATGTGACTGATTGATAAACAGCTTGCTTTTAACTTGCAAATGTTTTACTATAAACCAAAAAAAGCTCTGCAGCAGGTTAGTCTGAAGTTCATCTGAGGGAATGGAGTATTTTGCAATGTCTTTTAAACTCTGTTCTCTGAAAGTATGCAACCACTCAGTTATTCTAATTTTGTTAATAAAAACACTGTTGGAGCTCCGTGAGATAATACCAGAGGAAATTATTTCAGAAAAATAGCCTAAGGCATCTAATTTTTACCTAATGTAACTTTCTTTATGCTTTTGTTTGCTCAGTTGGGTTTTTTAAATTTTGCTTTTTTAGGTATGAAATATTTACAATCAGATATTAATGTTCTTGACAAATCAGAAACACCTGTTTAGAAGGTGTGGTATATTTAGCATTGCTACTCTAGAAAGAGGTCTCTTGAAAACCATAGCATAACTTTTAGCTGGGGTATTGGTAACAAAACTGTAGTGTTTTTTAAAATAAGCTTGTACAGTTTGTATAGAGAACATGGAAGATGTGCACAAAAGCAGCCATTTGTTGTAGTCAAAACTCAGGAACTTCAGACATGTGGGTGTTTTTTATTATGCAACACAAACATTTGATCTCCTTGTAAAATACAAAGCAAACAATGCTCTCATTGAAGATGTGTCCAGAAAATACATAGTGTTTCAATATGCTTTTTCTGTTTTAGGCTTGTATGATGATCATAACCTTCTTGCCATATACGGTAAGTAATTTTCTAAAATCTGATATATGTTTAAATTACAGTGTTAGTTTCTTTATTTATTTGGAAAGATTTTACCAAAGTATTCAGAAACCCAGGAAAGTATTGTTATAGTATAAACCCTGAATCCATTATTGTAGTTAAGTGTTGCATCTTTAAAATTCATGAAGCTATTTTATAACCTTCAGATGTTGCATGTTTTAGACCTGGCAGAAAATAGGTATTCTGGGAAGAAAAATTAAAGTCCTGGAAAGTCATAGTATCATAGAATAGTTTGGGTTGGAAGGGGCCATTAAAGGTTCTATAGACCAGCCCCTACAAAGATCAGGAATGTCTTCAGCTAGATGAAGTTGCTCAAAGCCCCATCCAACCTCACCTTGTGTGTCTCCAGAGGCTGGGCAACAGTGCCAGTATTTCAACACCCTCATGGTAAAACATCTCCCATGATTTCTTTTAAAAAAGCAACTGTATTGAAAAAGGTCCAGGTTATCTGGTAAGAATTTTAGTAAGATAAATAAAACTGTGTTTCAAACTCCTCCTTATAAGGCAGGACATTTTCCTTTTGTAATTTAGATCAAGTCTGTGGTATCACTTCTGATTTGCTCTGCAAGATTGACTCTGGCAACTGATGGTTCATGTTTAAAATCTGCACAATTTTTAGTTATGGGACCTCAAAAGAATATTTGCAAATGAATACTATATTAACAGAACAAAACAGTTCAGCATCTTGACTGTTGTATGTGTAAAACAAGCACCTGTTTCTCTGTGGATACTTATGTCTTACATTTTGTCTGAAAAAATGAGGCTGTGGTCAGTAAGACGATCTTTATCAGCAAGAGAACATACTTTTCATTTTGCCTTGAAGCTGAAATTATTTTTGGAAAGCTGTCAATGTTACCTTAATACTACGCCCTGCTTTTTTTTTTTTTTTTTTTTTTATCCTCCCTTAAAGAGGCTGCAGAAATTAATACAGCAGGGAACCATGAAGGTAGACAAAGATTCAAAAAGGTATCCTAATAGCAAGGATTTTCACAACTATGACATTATAGTTAACCAAAACCAGTTAAACTTTATGTTCAGGTACAAGCTACTCTGTAATTATTATGGAGGCACAGAGCCAGAGTGGTTAAGGTTTAGCAGTGTCAACATCAGAGCAAAACCATCTCTCCAGATGCCTTTGGTTGGGATGCTGGCATGTATTTATGGCTAGAAATTGCATATAGTGAAATTATGATAAAATGCAAATTATTACTTAGGTTTATGAGTTTCAGTATTGAATGAAGAGTGCTTCTATTTCTCTACTGGTATTCCTACATTGCTTCTTAATTAAATATATGCTCTTGTTGATTTTTTTTCCAGTTTTCCTTAATGGCCTCCTTTCCAGGGGTACCTTTTGGTATATTCCTGTTCAGTGTCTGTGCTGTTGTCATTGGCCTTATACAGGTATTACAGCTATCCATTTACATTTTCACTTTTTAAGTAGACTTTCTTGTTTAGAGCTGAAAGGAAGTGTCTTAGTGAGTGGCATAAATTGCTAAATACGTTATTTTTATAGCATTCTTTTACAAAGTTGTGCCCATTATGATAATACAGTACCTGTATGTAAGACAAAAGTTCACTGTCCTGTGAAGCTGTTTTATGCAAGTAAATCAGCTGATCTCAATGTTCACAGAATTCCTTTCCTACTCTTTGTAAAAATGCCTTGGGGTAAGAACAGTTGACTTTTCCTGCTAATGTCTTTCTGAGCCATGCAGCTGTGAGTGAGGGAACAGGCTTTCCAGCCTCCAGTTCAGCAGCACTCTTCCTCCTGGTGCAGTGCTTTGTTGCTTTAGTTCCTTATTACAGAGGTTTTCATTCCTCCTCATCAAGGATCAAAGGTCATGACTGGCTCTGCAGAGGAGACTAAAATTTTCACATGCAGTGTATTGTCAAATCTCAGAGTTTCTAGGACCAACCTTCCATATGGGAATGGAGAATAAGTTTGAAAGTGTTTTGGAATGTATTGATTTATAGTTCTATATCTTATATTTGAAATCCTGCATATACTTACATTGTAATAAGTTCAGTAATGCTCTTTTCCTTGCAGGCTGTGATAGTAGCATATGGATTCTATCACCCACACTTACTAAATCAACAGATACAGGAGTCTGAAAATCAGAATTTCTATAAACGTCATATCTTAAAGATTATCCTAAGAGGACCAGTTTTATGCTTTTTAGCAGCCATCTTTTCTTTTTTCTTTATTCCTTTGGTAAGTTCTCTCAGTTAACGGAAAACTCAGATGCAGCAGTTTGTATTAGCTGTCTTTAGGACTGTGTATGAAAATAATGATGTCCATGTTAATTATGCAGACTTTCTCAATTGCCAGTTCTAGGGTGTTGTAATCATTACTGCTGTTTTGCATTGAGTGTATTTAATCGCATGTATCAACCTGTAACTTGATCCATAGTTTGTATAGTTAAAAAAGAATATTCTGCTACAATATTACCTGCTATGCCTGCTTTTTTTTTGTTGTTGTTGTTTTAAGCAGGTCTTCTAAACTCTACATTAGTATTTTGTGCTTCAGAAGTAGTTGAGGTAATATGGAAACTTACATGAAATTAACACCACATTGCACAAACTGAAGAAGAGTGTATGCAATTACTGTACTAACTTAGGGTATAAGAGCAAACAGAGTAGGGAGACCAGTTAGCCCACCTGCATTTCAAAACAAATAGTTTTGGCTAAGGACTGCTTTTACATAGCCTTTTTCTCTCTTCCATCTTTATTTGATGTCAGTGAGTTGCTCCTACTTATTAATAACTTTAACTCCTTTCTGCAACCCCTACTCTAGAACTTCTACTCTGGAACTGAAATCTAGTTTTTGAATGTATCCTGAACTTCCATTCCTCTTGTTCTTTAGGAAAAGATGTATTTAACTGAATTTTGGGAAAGATTCCACAGGAATTAGCAGTATTTAAATAATCCCCAAGTTTGTGAGAAATCAGGTTGCTCTTGATGAGCAGTTATGTCTTGATGACAGTTATGAGTCCAAACATGAAAAGGCCTAGTTTTATCTGAAAATGTGTTTTCCTCTTCTTCCACACTCTGTTCACTGTACTTTGGTTGCTTTTTTTTAATATTAACAATGGTGAAATTAGTCTCCAAGTTGCTCCTATGCTTAGACCTGTGCAATGTCTGTGAACCCACCAATGTGGTTTTGTGACACAAATAGTAGAATCTTAGAATATCATGAATTTAAAGGACCCATAAGAATTATGTGGGATTCATACTTCAACTTCCAAAGCAGTTATTCCTGCACTTTTTGTTAGCAGAATTATTTCCTTGCTTGTTTTAGTTTGCCTCATTAATGGTACTAAATTAGCTAGGAAAAGGCAGTATTTGGTTCCACATGCCATATTCGGGAGGTGCATGAGCATTTCAGCTGAGTCTTTTTGAAAGTCAGGATTTTTTCCCAGTGTAATTAGTTCTAAGATTGAGAGTTACAGTTTCATATTAAATCTGGAAGGTAATTTGTATTTTGATAACTATATTTAAACTGTTCATCTTCTTCTCCAACAGTCTTACGTACTACTTGGACTTGTAATTGTTTTTCCACATCTCACTCGATTAATTACGTGGTGTAGAACCAAAGTTCTTGGTGAGTAACAAATTCCTAGGCACATGCTCAGATTAGGTTGTCAACATGTTATGCAGACAACCCAGAATGAAGTAATTTCAGTTCTGCTTTCATTTTTGGTCTTGCAACATAATGATTTTAGGGTTTATTGGTGTGCTTCTAAACAGTGTCTCCCCTGGTCCTTGGTTTCCCATAATTGTGATGAGATTTGTGTAAAGTACAGCACATTTAAAGATTATTGCCCGGTGTAAAACCTTTCTGGTTTGTCCTGGTAATGTGAGTGCATGCAGACACATGTAGGGACATGAATGATGGCTGCAGGCCATCTATTCCTTTTCCTTCCTCAAGAGGGATCACATAAGGAAGCAAGCTCTATGCCTTTATCACTTTCCTCCCAGCAATGCTGAGCAGTCGCACACTTTCAAACAGGCAAGTGCTGCACCTGTAAATCAAACTTTCTCACAATAGTTAACTCTTCAGGGATTCAGATTAATTACATCTCATTAATCTAAGTGCTATGATCTAAAGAGGTGCCTTCACCTAAGGCATGTCCTAAGTTAGCCTAAAACCGTACTTCCTTCACTCATACGCTTTCTGCCCTCCTTGTGTCAGGACTAACAATTGCACAACCATAGCAACAACCTGAGCTGCTCTTAAATCCTGCTAAGAGGTTTCCATTGCCAAAATAAAAGGAGAAGGGGATATCATGCAACCTACTTGGCCAAAAGCTGCAGTGTCCCTCTGAGAGGGACCACAAAACCACTGAACAGATAATGTCTTTGGAACTGACACTCCAAGCTGACACTTGAATTACTTTAAATGAGGTCATTCGATATCCCAGTTCAGGTCCCATGCTCAAGACAGGTTTTTCCTTTGCCATGTAGCGTAAGTTCTCCAAGCTGTCATAGAGGCCCTACAGCTATTAGGGCTTCCTGAGGCACAGCATCTAATTTGTTTGGTTCAATTACAGTCATTATTCACTTGGTGGAAGTGGTTTGCCATACAGTTTAAAGGACCAGAGCTTTTTTTGTTGTTGTTGTTCTTGAAGCACTTGTCTTGAAAGAAACGTAAATTTCAGGGGCAGGCACATATTCCAAAAAAAGTGGAGTGACATTTGTGGATGACTGGCATCCTCTTGTCTAAAGAAAAATTTTGGCAGGTGGGGAAAAAAGGGTGTCACAGTAGATTGTTGAACTACCTTATTTTATCCTTCTTTTCCTTATTAAGCCTCTGGATTTGTTTCCAGGTCACAGAACTGAAGAGGAGGAACACCACAGCTTAGAAACCTTCACTTTTTACCTCAGTGAGCCTCTGAGTAAGGAACGAGTAGAAGCATTCAGTGATGGAGTCTATGCCATTGTAGCAACCCTGCTCATTTTGGATATATGGTAAGGCTTTGTGCTGGTTCTTACACTTCATCTTGTTAAATATATTTTTTTGTCTGTATGTAATATTTGAGAAAATAAAATTAATCAAACATTGTCTTTGACTTCCAAAATCTGCAGTGGTTACTTTAAAGTATGATTTTCTGGAAGGACACAGAGCAAAAACCATACATACTTCTAACACCCACACTCCAGCAGTAATGATCATCAGTGTGTGTAATATGTGTTGGGGTGTACAGTCTTCAAGAACAGATCTTCCTTTTTTGCTTAGTTATGTTTTCAGATGAAAGCCTTTTATCAAAAAATGCTGTTTGGTCACTGTAGCAGCTTTATTAAGCCAAAGGAATGCCAGCTTGCATTCAGATTTCATTTTACATATAATTTCTTTGCAGAGCTGTTATTTGAAACATTGTTTCTAAATTTTAAATTAGGGAAGTAGCTAGTGGATTCCTGTTGTTACTGCTTGCTCAAAGTAAAGCAACATGGTTCAATCTTGCTCCAGATGTGTTTATAATAGTAATATGCAAAGTAAAGTCATTTTTCTCTCCACAGTGAAGACAATGTTCCTGATCCCAGAGAAGTTGAGGAGAAGTTCCATGGCAGTCTTCTTGAAGCTTTAAGTGAATATGGGCCAAACTACCTTGCTTACTTTGGGTCATTTGTTACGATTGGTCTCCTGTGGTTTGTTCATCACTCTCTTTTCCTTTATGTAACAAAAGCTACCCGATTAATGGGACTGCTCAACATCCTTTCATTAGCTTTCATTGGTGGGCTTCCACTCGCTTACCAGCTGACCAGTGAATTTGCAGAAAAGTCTCATAATGAAATAGAAGCCATTCAGGTTAGCTGCGTTATCACTTTCTTTGCCAGCATATTTCAGTTTGCAATATGGACTACAGCCCTTCTCAATGAAGAGGAAACTTTGCATGCCTTTGCAAGATATGGTGGCAAGGAGCATGCCTTCATGTTTGCCAAGCTAGCTCTCTACCCTTGCGTAAGCCTTGGGGCCTTCTTTCTGACTTGCTTGTTAAGTGAATTTAGCACAGCAATTTTCCATCTTATGCAGATTGTAATCCCGTTTGCTTTTCTTGCCTTGCGCATTTTTGTTAGAATTTCTTTAACTGCCATAAAGTCTGTGATGTCTCTCTCCAGACGGAAGGTTGTATTGTTGGAAGAAGAGGAGGCATGCTTGTCTCCAAATGAAACACTGTCCTAAATTTCTGCACAGTGCATGTGAAGTTATGAGATCAGCTTCAGTTCCTCTGACTCGCATTATATTCATGTGTGGATTATATTGATGTAAACCAAAGCCTGTATTGACCATAACTGAGGCATATTTATGTTTAAGCTCGTCATACTCAAGACCCTTTCTCCAAACTCCGCTCTTGAAAATATTGGGTAAACAGGGGATACAAATAAAAGCATGTTCCCCTTCTTTTAGGGTTGCCCTACAGGAAAAAATGCTGCTTGATATGTAAATGCAGCAATGATCGATTAAGAAGTGTGCAGATACCCAGTAAAATGGCAGCCAAACGCAGGCATAGAGCATGGTTGAGCTTCTATGTGAGAGAATGTGAGGCATGGAAAACATGGCGACCTCTGGATTCTGGATAGCACATCGTAGTAGAACATGTGTGCATACGAGTTACTGATTTCCTTTCTTCTTTTTTTCATTTTTATTTTTAATTTTTTTAAATTACACTGTCAGACAGTTACACTGCCTGTTCTACATAGTTACAAACGAGGGGATAGCAGTTGGAAATCTAACTGTGTGTGAGTTTAGATGGGAGTTGCAATTGATATCACTGCAAGTGATAGCAGTCTTCCAAGCCATCTGAACACAAGTTCTTTGGGCATATCTATTCTTTTTCAAAAAACGATGTAACATATGAGGATTCATGTGGCTTTGCATCCAAGTTTCAGCTAGCTTTGATATCTTCTGAGGGAAGAGAGCTCTGTGACTAGACTTAAAGTTTTTTCTGTTCTGCAGAAGCTGCTCATCTGAAGTATTTGAAATTCTTGGGCTTTTTGTGTCTGTTTTGTGTCTGTCAGTGGAACATCCTTCTGTTACTTGGAAGGCATGGTGCCATAGTCAAGGAGATTATGAGACTGCAATGTGTGAGAGTTCCTCATCAGGTAAGGAAGTTGAGCTTTCTCCTGAGTTGTGGACAACTAAGGGATCCCACAGATTTCTGAGTCTCAGGAAAACAGCAGAAGAAACTAACCCCTAGAAGTTTCTGTCCATGATGTGTTGATTTTTATTTTTTTTTAATATACTTACATGCAGCTGGATAAGTTTTGTGCTTTTCAAATCATCTAACCTCTGGCTGCCCTACAAGCCATTACATTTCCTTTTAGCAGAACGATTAATTTGTATCTTGAATTTTCTTAGTGCCTGACAACTTTAATGCCATAATTTAAGGCATTTGGGGAATTTTGTTGTTCATCATTAAAAAAACAAATGTGGCAAAATATGCCTGAAGAAATCATAGGTGAAAACAAATTCAAATGTCTTGTTTCAGTTGAGATCAGTTATGAAAGCACTTGTGCTTTTGTTTTGAAGCACCTTGATACCGAAATATGTAATTGTGAATATTACATACTTCTTGTGAAGAGTATCTTCAGCTATTTATGGGGATTTATACCTAGTTGTGGTTAAATGACCTCCATGTGTTGCATATAGCAGTTTTTCTGATGCTTAATAAAAGCAATTTTGGTTCTGTATGGTTTTGTTTCTAATGTGCAGCAGACGCATAGTAAGTAGTGAATGTGTATTTGTAATAAATTGCGATCAGTGAAAAAACAAAACTTCAAGCCATTTATTTCTTCTCTGTAGGTGAACTTTAAGGCTGATATCCATAATTAAAATGATGTTAGATGTGTTTTTTCGTACAGGATCACCAAGGTCCCTTCCACCCTCAGCAGTTTTGTCGGTTTTTTTAATAAAACAGCAAAATGTTTTTTAATTTGATGTAAAGAAATGTTGATTCTACTTCTTATGGAACCAAAAACAATCTGACCAAGGAGTTTCATTCCAGTGTTTATAAGGATGCTTTGTATAAATCAATGTGTAAACATTACAAGGTTCAATATTGGCTCAAAAATGCTTTTTTTTTTTTTTTTTTTTTTGGTGAGTGTATATGTTTTTGGTTGGTTGGATTGGGGTTTTTTTGTTTATCCCACTTACAAATAAGTAATTTGTTCTACTGAAAGAACAATTTTGGTTTTGCTTGTGGTCAAGATATCATTATTCAACCCCAATTTGATAATAACCTGAGGACAAACATGATATGTGACTTTGTATAAACAGAGCTCATTTAGCATCACTTTTAAGTTTTTGAGAAACAAACTGCAGTCATTTGACTTGTGTCATCCTCAAGTAGAAAGATCATTTCCAAATGTAACTATAACTAGTAATCCTTTATAGAATTACTAATGACCACAGACTTCTATATCTATGAAGATCAAAGTGAAATACAGTAATTATTACAATCCCAGAATCACAAGAATGGATGTCATTGGAAGGGGCCTCTGTAGACTATCTAGTCCAACCCTCCAGTTTAAAGTAGGGCTGGCTAGACTGGTTGGTTGCAGAGGGCTGTGTCCAGTCAGACTGAAATCTGGTCAGAGACACCATGACCACTTAATAGCTTATAGCATGATGGACTCAGCAAGGTTGGAAGAGACCTTGAACATCATCCAGTCCAGCCGTCCCTCCAGCAGTGCCACTGTCACCCCTAGAGCACTGAACCCCAGCCCCTGCGCCACCTCCTCATGCCCTCTGAGCACCTCCAGGGACGGTGACTCCACCACCTCCCTGGCCAACCTCTGCCAATACCTGACCACCCTGACAGTGAAAAATAATTTCTTGTGGGTAAAAAAAAAAAAAAAAAAAAAAAAGGGCTATTTTTTGTCATCGATGAGATCCCCCTCGACCGTTCCCACAGACGGCACAGTCCCAGCCCCTCAGCCCCTCCCTGCGGCGGGGCGCTGCGGGCCCTGCCCCGCCGGAGCTCCTCGAGTGACGGACTCGCCGCCCCCGGGAAGCAGAGGACGGCGCAGCGTTCGGCTTCCCGGTCACGGCTGCTCCGCTCCCCGCCCCTTCCTCCCGCTGCGCTCAGTTCCGCCCGCCGCCGCCGCCGCCAGGATGATCCCGCCGGTGCAGGTGTCCCCGCTCATCAAGGTGAGGGCGCAGGGGGGATCACCCGGGCTCTCCCGGGCTGTCCCGGGGCGCGGGGAGGGCTGCCCGGGCCGGCAGGCCGGGGCGGGGGGCGGCGGGGCCGGCCGTGCCTGTGGGCTGAGGGAAGGGCGCGTCCTTGTCTCTGCCTCCCGTAGTTCACCCGGTACTCGGCGCTGCTCGTGGGGATGATCTACGGCAAGAAGCGATACGGTGAGTGCGGCCGTCCCGGGCGGCCGCTCCCTCCTCCCCCGCGGCCCCGCGCCCGCCCCGCAAGGGCACCTTGAAATGGCCCGGCCGCCATTTCCCTCCCCCGGCCCGGCCATGGCCCTGCCGGGACGGTGAAACCACAGATCCCTATGGAACGTGCCTTCCTGCCAGCAAAACTGGCTTTTCCTCCTTCATGAGCGAGCCCGCAGGAGCGGAGCTCTCCGCCGGGGCTAGGGGGGTTGTGTTTTAAAGGGATTGTGTTGATGGCAGACTACCTGAAGCCGATTGCTGAAGAAGAGAGAAGAATAGAGGCGGAGGAGAAAAAGAAACGTGAAGAACTGGAGCGGATTGCAAAAGAGCTTGCAGAAGGTAGTTCCTCGGTTTAGTGTACTCATCCCGCACTGTCTTGCAGGTGTGAGGCTGCAGGACTGGTGTTCCACCTCAGTGCTCTTAAGAGAAATTGAGGCCTGCAGCTAATCCCTGGAGGTAGTGGTTAGGGCTGTGTGAGGAGTAAATACTACTGCTGTTTAATTATGCCTGCATTTTGAAAAGCTCGTCAGAGCAAGAGTTAACACTTTTGTGACAGCTGAGGAAGCAAACTGCTAAAAGCTGCTGGTTATTCTGTGAGGAATAGTTGAATCCATATATTGACTGTGGCAGCATATCCCCTTTTCATCTGGATGTGCAAGCTGTTTTCTGTATGCAGTGTAGAAACCTCATAAATATGGCTGGATATAGGGCATAGGCAATGGTATGTAACTGCAACTTGAGATTTTTAAGTGGTGTCATGGTGTATTGTTAGAGATCAGTTTGATTTTTTTCTATTTTCAGTATCTTTCAGTGTTAGAGGTCAGCTTTGTTGGTTGTATCTCACATGAAGAGGGTGTGCTGGAGGGCATCACTTGCTCCTAATACTGCTGCTTTTGTTCTCATTCCCTTTTGCCTGGAGTATTCCTGCCACAGCATTGTTTCCCTTGTCCTTAGAATTATTTCTGTTAGAACTGTACAATTCTAACAGAGGGTTCCTTCCCTGTTGCTGTACAGAGGAACATGCTCTCCAGTTTTGTTTCATCTAGGGTTTTTAGGTAGACTTAAAACGAAGAAGAATTTTAAGAAAATTGATTAATAACTGAGGCTGCTCTTGGTGCAGACACACGCTCAGTAGCTTTTTCCATGCAAAAAAGTGATATTTGCATTTTTCTAAACAAAACTAGCTTTGAACAAAACACTAAAGTTAACTGCACGTGCAGAAATTCAAATATGTTTTGTATATGACTTACTAGAGATAAAGCTGTTTTGCCTTCTTAAACACATCATCTCTGTTGGTCATGGACTAAATGAATGTGTCTTTTAGAGGTGCTCTAGTTAGATGAAACTTCCTGTGTTTTTAGAATTAAAAGCTGTGCTGTAGTGTTGCTAGGCCACCTATTATGGAAGTTTTCTTGATTATTGCTTTAAAATGTTTAATATGTTTAAAAGTGGCACAAATGTGGTAGATCTGTTGTTCCAAACAATGGATTTGGTCTTTTTTTTTTTTTCAGAAAAGCAATTGTTAAACTCTCATTATGTGCAGTGCAGTTGCTGAAGACTGTTCCTTAAAGGTGGACATTGCTGTAGTGGTAGCTTTTTCCAGGCTTATTTGACTTGTCAATTCAGAAACCTGTCTTCTACTACTGAGTAAACTTAAAAGTTTACCTTCACCCCATAGCTGTGAATTACAATTCTGTTGAATAGACAGAAGTGAGAATCATAAATACTAGATAGAAAGAAATTGCATAAAGATAAGTCTTTGATTGCACTAATGTTTTGCATGTTTTAGTTCTGTATGGGAGTGGCTAATATCATAATCATGTTTGTATTTTCTTCCCTTGTAGCAAGCGAAGATTCCATCCTGAAATAAACAACAGATAAACAACATCTGAATTTCGCACATGGAAATACATGGCTAGGCTGAGCTGTCCACTGGTTTTTGAACTCTGTGTGATACTCTATCAATAAAGTACTTAATTCACTTCACTTGGTATTTTTTGAGTGAATTGCATGGAACAGCAGCAGAAATAGGGACAGAGTATGATGGGAAGCAACTATCTGTCACAATCTAGCTATTGTTGCAACTGAAACACCCCATTGTATTCCCCCAGGAATAGCCAGTTGCTACCCCCGTTATCTACAGATAATGATTGTGATCAGTAAATACATACATTTTTTTATATATGGGCAGGTGGGAGAGACTGGCAAGGCACTGACTGCCTGAATCTTTTACTTAAATGGCTTAACTGAGGAGTTTCATGGAATCACAGAATGTTAAGGGTTGGAAGGGACCTTCAGTATCATCTAGTCGCAACACCCCCTGCCATGGGCAGGCACCTCTCACTGGATCAGGTTGATCAAGACCTTGTCCAGCGTGGCTTTGAACAGTGCCAGGGTTGGGGCTCCCACAGCTCCCTGGGCAACCTGTTCCAGCATCTCACCATCCTCACAGTAAAGAATTTCTTCCCAATATTTGATGTAAATTTCCCTTCTTTCAGTTTGTACCCATTACTTCTTGTCCTATCACTACAGTTGCTGACAAAAGAGTCCCTCTCCAGCTTCCTTGTAGGATCCTTCAGATACTGCAGTGTGGCTAGGAGGTCTCCACACAGCCTTCTCCAGTATGAACAGCCCCAGCTCTCTGCCTGTCTGGGGGAGGTGCCCCAGTCCTCTTATCTATGTGTGGCCTCCTCTGGACTTGCTCCCACAGTTCCATGCCCTTTGCTGGAGGCACCAGGACTGTTCTCAGTATTCCAGGGATGATCTCACCAGAGCAGAGGGGCAGAATCCCTCCCCTCCCCCTGCTGCCCACGCTGCTTTGGGTGCAGCCCAGGATCCCATTGCCTTTCAGGGCTGTGGGTGCTCGTGGCTGGGTCATGTTGCATTTTCATCAACCATCACCCCCAAGTCCTTCTCCTCAGGGCTGCTGTCAGTCAGTTCTCCACTCAACTTGTAGTTCTGTCTGGGATTGCCATAGCTCAGGTACAGGAACCTTGCACTTGACTTTTCTGGGGTTTGCACAGCCCCACCTGTCCAGCCTGACCAGGTCCCTCTGGACGGAATCTCTTCCTGCCAGCATGGTGACTGCTCCACAGAGCCTGGTAGCAAACTTGCTGAGGGTGCCCTTGATCCCACTGTCTGTGTCACTGACAGAGGTGTTGAGCAGTATTGGCCCCAGTGGTGATCCCAGAGGGACAGCACCTCTCACTGGTCTGCATGGATGATGAGCTCTTGATCACAATTCTGCGTTTCTGTCATTTTTTTCAGCTTTGTTACCACAGTGGATTATTACTCAATTCTTGCATGTAACAGAGAAATCAGATTTGATTGTAGCTTGTCAAGCTATGCTATGGTCTGAGGAATTGGTGCTACTCATTAGTCAGATGTTCTAAACACTACATATTGACAGATGTTCCTCAAAACTAAGTTACAGCCAAATTGTAGCATGTCTCTTTCATAAGGAGATTCATAATCATATGCATCCTGATTATGCAGGAGAGGTCTGCCACGCTTTCCATTCAGTCTTCAAAAACTGGCTTCAGGCAAGAAAGCTGTCTTTGTAATACTTCTTAGATTGGGAAGAATTCCTACCTAAAATGGGAAAAGTACAGCCATCCCAAAGGGACCAAATTAGTTCTCTGCCACCTCATTCTGGCCAGCCAATAGATGACTATCAGGTGCAAGCAAAAAAAGAGGCCAAGAAAAGGAAGGAAGTGATGAAAAA
This sequence comes from Muscicapa striata striata, assembly GCA_030060385.1. Classification (NCBI taxonomy): domain Eukaryota; kingdom Metazoa; phylum Chordata; class Aves; order Passeriformes; family Muscicapidae; genus Muscicapa; species Muscicapa striata. The sequence continues at coordinate 92,279 of JAREIS010000465.1, read as the reverse complement.
AGTCTTTCCTCTCAAAGGGTATAAGAGGGAAGACCCTTCATGTTCTGTATTCTGGAAGATCCTACATCACCCTGTTGGGCTGGAGCTGCATTTGTGTGACTCCTGAGTACTCTGCTGCTTCTTGAGAGGGAGTTGAATGGTTTTCTGAATGTACTGAATGTTTTTTCTAATCCTGTAGTTTTTTGTAAGGAGTAGAGGTACAGAGAAAAAAGATCTCCCCCTTGCAAGTTTTATGATAGGTGATGCAAACCACATAGCCTAGGCTGAGTGGATCTAAAATCTTGGATCTAGTGCTCTCTGGGCTTTCATGGAGATTTCCTTATAGAGGATCTGGAGATGCTGGTAACACAAAGACCCTTTACTGAGCACTAAGACATGCAACCCATCTGCCTGAAAGGTGGAGCTGGGATCCATACCCTCCCTGTGGTGCTCAATACCATCTCTTTTTTTGAAGAACGGATTGAAAGTTGAATTGTTCTTATCTAGCCTGCCTCGGAGGAGAGGATCACTTCCCAGGCTTAGTTCAAGTCAGGCTGTGGCCAGCTGGGAAAAGACAGTCAGCATTTCTCTCAGATCTGCAAGAAGTGGCTGAAGACTACATTCTCCAATCTCCCTGTCAATTTTTCCCTCCCTTTCTGCCAGAACTGCCACCCTCACAGCTCTGCCAGCAGCAGAGGCCTTGTACGTGCTCCCACATCTCTGACTGTGCCAGGTCAGGCATCCCCACTCACAGCCCAGCAGCAGTCTAGGCTCTCACTCAGGCAAGCCTCTTCTCCTGCACAGACAGAAGATTTACGTTCCAGCCCTGAGCATCGCTCTCAGAAACCTCTCCTGCCAGTCTCACGGGGATATTCATTTTCCTACCACCACCTTCATAACCTTGTAAGCATTACCTGCTTCAGTGAGACACTTACAAAACAGTCTCCTGTCTCCCACTGTACTGGAGAGCTCATCAAGCCAAAGCTGAAAACATTTAACCGGAATGTAGGCAAATATGCTATGAGCAGATTTAAAAAGGAAAGGACAAGAATGGATAGTAGAGAGGAAAGATCCAGTGACAAGACTTGGTAATTTCAATTTTGGTTCCATGGTTATCACCCTGATGGTTTCAGTCTTGATCTGTTGGGGTTGGAGGCCCATGCAACAAAGAGTTTGATGGGTTGGATGGGTTCAGTATGTTCAAGCCTACATGGGAACACCCTGACACCTCCCCTAGAGAAGGGTTTTACACTATGTGATGCAACACTGTGGAAATGAGTCAGAGTGGTTCTTCAGGGATCTTTGATGTCTTATGTTGCCTTCTAAAGGCACAACTGCTGTTTGGCCCTGCTTCTGACAGCTGCATAGTTTTGTCAGTTGTGCCTCATCAGAGGAGGAATACCCTCTGGTCTATGTGTGAACAACCCCATACCCTCCCTTTTTTTTGCTTTGTTAGATGCAGTTGTGCCTCACCAGAAGAAAGGAGATTGGCATGATAAATGCATTACCGACCTCTGCAGGATCTACTTCTTATATGCCTTTTTCCCTGTTTGATGTGAAAACACTTTGTTTAAGGCCTTAGTCCCAGGTTATCACAGAAACTGGCTCAACTAGCCCACCCAACCAAAAGTTCAGTCCATCACACCTGGGAAATCAGTGGACAAATTTCTTTCTTCATCTGTTTTTTTTTCTCCATGTTGAATATATCCAGGCAGCCAGCTCCCAGCTGCAAAGGGATACCACTGCAGGCAGGACTATGCCAAATTTCACCTGCATCTAACTGGCCAATACCTCCAGTGAGAAACTCTCACTGCTCCCATGGAAAGTGTCCACCTGAGGAACAGCCTCTTCCACTGGCAGCCCACTCTGAGTGTCCTTTGGAACCCTGAGGCTGTGAGGAGGAGCTGTGCTCCCAAGTGCTCGTGGGCAGACAGGGCACAGCCACCCACAGCTCACAGGGTGTGATGGGCAGGTACCCCAAGCTCCCTGTGTGAGCAGCCCTGCTGGAGCAACCTGCAGTGCTCTGAGTGCTTCATGCTGGTTACAGGGAGCAGGAAGGTTAGCCTCCAGGTTTTATTTCCCAGAAAACATCTGAGAAATGTTTCATTGAGAAATGTTGAGAAATTCTCAGCGTTTAAGTGTACAGTGTCTTGTGGAGGTCATCAAGAGCCCACTGCTTACCAATTGCTGCATATGTTTGAGGATTACATCTTGCTTATTACACCGAGACAGGTAAATGATCACCAGGTACCACCACAGCTCTAGTTTTTCTTTTACTTGCAGTATTTTTGTAATGCAAAACAGTATACTGAAGGGTAAAAACCCTGAAGGTAGCAGGAGTAAGAGAAGAAGAAAATCCCCAGCAAAACAGATCTCCAAACAATTTTTAAAAAGAAAGGGGGGAGGGGGGTTGGAGCAGGACATGAGGGTGTCTCTACTACTACAAGAGTGTAATTGAATGTTCTATTTTTGCATGAATAAACATGAAAAGTAATTTTCATCTAAAATAAGAGTCACAAGTCTGAAGTATAATCTAAAACCAGACATCTCAGAACAGGAGGAAAGGAAGGACAGTTGGTTCTAACCATTATGTGGCATTATGAGGCAAAACAGAACAAATTTATGAGATGTCACAACTCAGGTTGCTTAGTTAATTGTTAAGAGGAACTGTAATGGTTAATGATAACACTGTCTTCTTAAAATGAAAGAATGAAGCTTCAATTAGTACACAGTGTGGATCCTGCTCCTGGAGAAGGCAGCTACTGTGTGTAGCATGAATGGCTCCATGCTTTGGGATAGCAACCTATCCAGATTTTTGAAGTGAGTGCATATCTATTATCTCTCAGAGTGTTTCTTGGATTTACATGGAATCGTAATATTTTAGAGCAGTTCAAAGATTTATCATGGTCTGTTTTCATGCTTTTTCCTTACACTCAGGTTTCTTTATGATATCCTGACAGATACAGACTTAGGTATGATAACTTTATCTCTTCTTCATTTTTCCCACTGTGCAGGCTATGGTTGCATTCACTGTCAGTTTCATGAGGTTGTATGGAGCAGGATTATCCCCGTCAGTGTTGGGGTAGGAAGTGTTCCAGTACAGGAAAAATGCTCTTCCATAATCTTGCAACCTGATTTATCAGGCCAAATGTTGTTCTGCCTTGTCACATGCCATCTGACATCAGGTGCATTAAATAGAGGACAGAAGACAGGACAGAACTGGCACCCTACCATCAGGAAGAGATGCAATTAAGGCAAACAAGATCTAGCCCTTCCCTGGTTGGTCACAAGCCTAATAAATTATCAGAATAGTATACTATCAGGAATGTATTTGTATGCCATGATTTTTTTTGGTTGGTTGGTTGGTTTTTTGTAATTTTTTTTCTTTTTGTTGTTGGTGGGGTTTTTTTTTTTTGTTTTTTTTTTTAATTATGGGCATCCTCATTTTGTGTGGCATATCTTGCAGTGAGAATAGGTCTAAAGTATGCTACAGGTTTTGGAAGCTGGAGCTGTTCCTCCATTGCATGTTATTTCACCTGTCATATAAAAAGAAACACAAAATTAGAGGCTTAGTTATAAATTTCCTTCTCAGTCATTGCAGTATTCTTTTAGAACTTTTATGTTATCCAACAATCAGCATAGGTTATACCTATAGCACCCTATCTAGAGCTGTCTGCTGTGCAAAGTAATTGTACATGTAAGGCTGCTCAGAAAAAAGTACTGTAGAGTTACTGGAAATTTTTCTTGCTTGAATACCAATTACTTATTCAGGAAATAATTCTTCAGAGATTTTCTAAATCATAGTTAAAACACTTTTAATATTTTAAGTTAACTAACTACCATGAATTAAACTGAGATAAAACATCTAGGCAGCTTTAATAATTTCTGAATTGCATCATTTGAGCAATGTCCACACCATGGGCTTTTGGAATTTTGTTTGGAACAGTTTGGAACAAAAGAAGAGTTCAGATACAGACTTTGTGGAGTGAAGGTGCCCACTCGTGGCAGACATTTGTGAGAGACCAGGAGAACCTCCTGCTTCTGCCTTTTTGAGAGCCAAACAAATCCTCAGGCTATCGAAAAACTTTCAACCAATGCCCACTACTGCTGATGGTTTTCAGTACTACACAGGCTGGATCCAGAAGAAGAAAACCATGTTCAACCAAAATAAATTGCTACTGGGTACTGCCACTACTGCTTGCTTCCAGATAGTACCTAATCTGGGCTAGAAATGAATGAACCATTATTTCTTAAATGTTCTCCTAGGACTTTAGGACTTAGTTTTAACTTTTCTTAGTTTCTGCTTCATGACCTGTGGGACAGCAGATCAGCCAAAGGGATGTTTACCTGCTGTTTTCCAGGGACAGCACATGGCATTCTGCTGTCCCCAGCTGCATGGGAATTAATGCTGAATGTATTCTCACTAGTTTCTCAGATAACAGCGTTGGGATTTTAAGCTGATGGTCTTTTGACAACCTGTCATGGTGTCAGGTTTGAAGGGAAGGTGCCATCAGCCTTGCCAGTGGAGCCAAATTTATGAAACTTTTTCTGGACTTCTTACTCTGCTGTGTCAGCAAAGTTTGCAATCTGTGAGAGTATTCCTAAGCATGTTTTGAGTCAGGAATGAAAAGCTAATTACTTTTTCTGACCTCTTTTTGCAGCCATTCTCTCTTCCTCTTTTTTCTTCTCTTCCTCCAGAGCTTTAACTTTTGCATCGTACTCATCAGCACGGGTCTTCCACTCATTTCTGTTGTTCAGCAGCCCATCAAGCATAGGCTGAATTTCCTCATGGAAACGGGAAAATTCCTAATTGAAATACACATCTCAGTACAATGCAGTGCAAAGGGAATGCTTGTCCATCATACCCCAGGACAGACCCTGACACCTCTCAGCCAAAGCTGATGCTGTGCAGAATGCATCAATGGCAGAAAGAGGCACCATGTTGCAAAGCCCCTGAAAAGGGCAGATTTTCACTTGTCTACCTGTCCCTCTCCCAAGAGTGGTGCTGCTGCACCAGGACTCAGTCAGCTGGGATTTGAACCCCTGTTGATAAGGGTGGGGTGTGTAAGGGTGCACTTTACCTTATAGACAAATGTGCACACAAAGTCAATGAAACCCACTTGAAGCTTTGGAAGCTCAGCAGCTTTCCTTCGGTCCATCATGGGCTGTGGGAGGACACAAATTCACCATGATTTATGGGAACACTTGATCAAAAAACACACCTCTGTTTTCTCCCCAAAACTGCCTTGTTGTGTCAGCCTGGCAATCCTGTCATGCTGTCCTAAAGACCATCCATCACAGCTGTCTTCCTCAGCTGCAAAGTCATGAAGTGGGCTCATTTCCATTGCCATTTTAGGAGAAATTTTAGACAGCATTTCGCGTGTCTATGGATGGGGAGGAGAACAAGTTTTTCCCTTGTTCCTCTCAAACAGATACCAGAAAAGGTTCATGTTGTAAAGTGTGAAGAGGTTTTAAAGTGTCTAAAACATGACTGAACAAGAAATTATATTTTTACAAGAACTTGTTGATTACTATATAATTTGTGATGTCACTGTGGGTAGAGGGGTGCATGAATTCCACTTTAAACATCCCCTCCACACAGATGGAGGCCACTTTAAGGAATGGCTTCTGGCTCTTTCAATGTCAAATTTGTCTATTAAAACAAATGTTAGAAATTATCTTCCATTTACAAGTAATTCCTTGACTCTTTTAAGTCTGTGTTTGCAGTTTTTATCTTTATTAGAAACTTCTTTTTTCTTCTATGACTTATCTGTTTAGTTTTTCTTTTTTTTTTTCTGTAAGGGACCTGCACAGAATCTCAGGGGGAATCACCCCTTGATGGTTCACAGGCACTGAACCCATCTAACTATATGGACAGCTGGACAAGTCACTGTCAAGGATGCTCTTCACTATCTCAGAACTCACTTTTCTGAAGAATTTTGGCGAGACTTGCTATCTGGACTGAACTGCCTGGTTCTTGCATGGTACTTACAATGGGCTGTTGCTGAAGGACGCTTATTTCCAAATCTCCTTGCTCCCAGAACTCAGCAGCTACCAGTAGAGCTACCTACATTGACACGGAGGGGAAAAAAAAAAGTTAGCACCCACTTCAGCCCCATAACTTGATGCACTGCATGTCTCCTTTCTGAAGCAAATCTCACTTCTTATCCTTCTGTTTCTTCTTGTCCAACTGTAGCCTCACTCTTTCTCCTGGGAAGGGCAACTGTGGCAATAGGACTGCAGCTGTCTAGTGACAGCTCAACAGTCATATTGCACTGGATCTCATTAGGTAACTGCTCATCTCTTGAGAAACATTTCCACCTTGTGGGGCTCTGTTTATTTTTTTTTTTCTGTTGTCCTTTCTTCATGCTGAACGGGAAGCTAGGCTTTATTTCTTTTACTCTCCTTTAAATTTTGGTGTTTATTGTTTAGCAGTTGCTCAAGTACAGTTCAGGAATTAACTCCTAAAGGAAATCAAACAACTGAGCAAACTGATGGTAGGTATTGCTGTAATAAAGCCAATGCATATGTTACATGTAAAAAAATCTCACAATGACCCAAAAATCGATGTAACTTGGAGGTTTGGGGGGTTTTTGTTTGTTTTTGGTTTTTTTTTTTTTTTTTGGTTGGTTTTTTGTAAATATGAATTTTGTACAAAACTCACAACTACATTCTGAAAAATTGGTAAATACCAAATAATAAGTATACCAAATAATAAATATCAAAACCACAGCTATACCTTTTGGTAATTTTGTTAGGAGACTTTGATTTAGCTTCTAGGCAGCTTAGAAATTGCATTATTTTGAAGTATAAGCTATAGAAATGTATCAGAATATCGAGCACCTGACCTTACTCTGGACTTCCCAAGGCTTTGTGATAGCTGACAAGTCACAGGCAGTCATCATCATGGCCCTAAAAACAGGAAAGATATTAATTCATTCTTTGTTTTTTCAGGCTCAGGACCCTCATACCCCAGTGCTGTATCAGGTATCACTTGGCCCCTTCTGAACTGATAGCTGTGTTGCTGCAACAGCCTTGGTCCTGACTGGGCCACTCATCAAAAGTTGCTCTCTTGATTAAAATAGAAATATGATGGGGAACTACTTGCTTCTGGTACTAAGATGCTTGCTGCTTTAGTTGTGGCTGGGCTGAACTCCTTGACTTTGGAGTAACACCTTTGGCTTCCCCATGGGTGTGTAGCAGTGCTGACTGCAGTGGGGTGGTGAAAGCATTTCATCACCAGCATCGGGCATCCTGCAAAATGTCTGTCTGGTCACAACAGCAGCATGTGCAACTCAGATTAGCTGCCCCTGGGAAGAGCAGCTAATGGATTGGATGTCCCTATTTGTGGCCTTAGGGGTGAAGTGGTAGGAGTATATAACCAGAAGGGATCATGCATCTCCTTAGGAGTATATGGCCAACAGGGGACTTACTTGAATGAAGAACCAAGAACCACTTTAAGCTTTTTTTGCCCCTGGATTTTTTTCCCTGCTTCTCCAGAAGATCAAATCTGAGTGGCCAGTAATGTATCACTTGCTGACTTTGCACTGAGTGCAGCACAAAGCATATCCTGGAGCTCTCACCACGTGTCCACATCACTAACCTTTCCCCAGAAACAATTACTCACATGACAACCTCTTTCTTTGTTGTCTCCAGAGACAGGTATTCAGTCCAGGCAGTCGCACTGTCGTAAGTCTTAGACTCATCAACGATCTTTTGAAACATTGTTCTCTTTCTTTGGAGGGGTGAGGTGGAAGGTTTAGGGAAAAAAAAAAAAAAAAAAAGATGAAACAAGGAAACCAATATGTCATATACAGGTGGCTGATCCTGGTATTGGTAACTCTGTCAGAATGGTTTCCAGTAGTTGCTGTCCGAACATTTACCTCCCAATAAAACCAAGCACCATCATCTGCTCCCTGAAATATTGTAAATGCCTTAAAAATAAGTCTAGTGGTGAGGTATGAGCAGGTCCTTGAAAGTATGAGTTACTGCAATTATGTCAGCTGAGAAATGCTTCCATTTTGTTGGCAGTAGAAGAAATCTTTTTCCTTACATGTTAAGCAAACTGCAGAAACCTAGAGTATCTGGAGTATTTTTAAAGCTACCTGGCTTTATATACTTAGTCAGGCATTGTTAGCCTTGTTTATGTAATCTATATATGTAGGGAATTCTGATGGATGGTTTATACACAATACACCCTTGTCTGGAGTGAAATCTGGTGAAATCTGAGGTTTCAATATTAGCAGAGAAAAGAGTTAGGCCATACCACAATGTGACTTGTGTATGTGTTGTATCATCAATAATCCTGTGTCATAGCTCAGCCAAGCCTTTGCTTGCAGTTCATGGACCAAGCAGGGCAAGAATCAGTTTGTTCCCAATTGGTGAGAAAGGGGTGATATATAGATGGATGTGGCAAAAGATATTGTGTCTCCAGAGTAAGTGTTCTGGGCATTCCAACCTTCCTAAAATTCCTCTTTTTGAACTGTTTAAATTTCATGTAATTATACTGCAGTGCAAAACAGAGAAACAGTCTCTGGTCTTGGCACAGTATTTTGAAAGCACATTTTGAAAGCTCCTTGCTAAGTAGGAAGTTATATATCATTGAGTTTCAGCCTCATGTCCCAGAAAGTTAACAGGCACTGCTCCAAGATTTTGTCATTTTTGGCCCTTGGGTGTGAAATAGACTATGAGCTGGACATCCACCTACAATGAACTACTTGTTACTTGTGTCATTCCGCTCTCACAGAAAGTTAGTCTAGTCCTGGCCAGTCCATTTGCCATGTATGAGTATTTTCAGAGCTGAAATGCTAGGTAAAAAAACCAAACCAAAAGAAATCCTGACATCTCCTCCCACAGGGGATTGCATAGCCCTGCCTTGTTGGCAATAGAGGGTTAAAAAGCCATGTATATGATTTAATTGAGTAGAAGTTCAAAATTCTTTTGAATTATTTGAGTGCTCCCACCAGGTCTGAGGTCAGTATTAAAGGCAGCCTCCCAGAGCCAGTGTCTGTGGAGAGACCTGCTGCATGGGTGGGGGGCTTTCAGAGCAAAGCCTCATATTTGGCCTTTGTAAAGTGCCAGCTGCTTTCTGCCTTTCACACACGGTGTCAGTCACAGACTTACTTGAAGTAGAGTGCCAGGTCTGTTGCTATAATGGCAATTTCCATCAGGTGAATCACGTGCTCATGCTGTCTGCGGTTGAGGTTCTGGCATATATTCAGTGACTGAAAAGCAAAGGAAAGGGCATTGAAAAATCCAAGCTCTCTGTTGTTAGGAGCTCCTGGCCACCTCCCTTTCCCAAGTATTTTCATTTTTTTTTCTTTCAATGGTTCAGCTTGCACCTCTCAGGGTGTGAGCCTGTGCAAGGGGTGTGAGCCCATTCACTGCATGTGATGCCATTTCCCATTTAATCCACTGAACAGGGGAAGGTTGTTACACAGTGTCTACACAAACCCCAGCCCCTGAATCCAGTGCAAATTTGCCTGAAATTAAAAGTTAGCTGTGGGAATGTGTCAGCCTTGTCCCTGTCAGAGGGGCTACAGGAGAAGAACCCTGTATTTAACATATTCCTATGAGGATAATTATGTGGCTTCTGAAGAAACCAAATCACGTATTTAGGAAACTTGTGTGCTTCGGTACTGGATGAGCATAGAGCCCTTTGGAAACAAAGCAGCTGCAGTTTCTTGGCATCCAAGCCAGAGAAAGGTCTTGTGCTGACAGCTCTGTTGTTAATTAGAAACTTCCCTAAAAGGAAATTATTTGTGCCCTTATACTACAGTTCATTACCAACCTCCTCAGAGAGCAAGAATTTTCCGAATTCCAAGTGATGTCTCTCTAAAATAGAGGATCCATGAAGTTTAGCTAAAGGGTGTTGAGATCTGTTTGTATAAAAGAAAAATTGAAGACATTAGTGCAGCACTTAAAAATGAACAAAGTGTCTAATTTTGTATTTAATTTCCGTCACATACATAAGTTCAATTCTTTTTAAAATGCTTATGAGTAAAACTTTTTAATAGGTAATTACTTCAATCTAATAAAAGACTCTTGTGCCACTGCTTATAATTCTTTGGCACTGTGTAAAACAGTCTTTCAACTACAAATTACACTCCAAATATTGTTTATGACTGCAGTGTAATTATTCAGCTTAGTAAATTTGTTTAATTCCTGAATAACTGCATGTTGATATCTGGTAATAGGAACAGAAAAACCTGCAATCCTTGGACACCTTGCTGAAAAGCAAGACCTTCTTGTATCAAAAATACAAACCAACTTCACTTAAAATTTTTCCAAAGGTCCAGGAAATATAAGGCAATATAGCCATCAAGCATTGCAGGAGGGCTGTGATCTGACTACTTTAAGTGAGCAACAGAGCCTTGGCTAGTTAAGGAAATTATGCAGTGTTTATCTATAGGTAATGACTACCTACTGAGAGCAACATTTTCATAGGTGCTTTGTTTCTGTAGGTAGTGTGAGCAGTGCCAAGCATGGTGCTTTCTCCATAGATACAGCAAAAATTTGTCATCTTATGTCCAGGATGCTTCTGTTGGCATCCTAAGACTCCTGTAATGCTGAGGATACTGAGTGCATGCTCTGTACTTACTAATTGTAATGTAGAGTTCTGCTTTAATCAAGGGAGGTTTGCTAGTAAGTAAAGAAAGCCCCAGAAAGCACCACAAATTTTCCCCACTGACCAAAGCACAAGTCCAAACACTGCAGCAAGCTGAACTTGTAAAAGAAAGTTGTCACCCTTGTGTGTGACAAACTCCAGAGCTGTACTGGAGTTTGGTGTGATCACAGCCTGATTCCACTCCAAGCAGGACGAACAGAAAATGGTTTGAAGTGGTAGGAAAATGCTTACTTCATTTGGTAGAGGTTGTTGGTTCCCCTGTGGTCAATATCATGGCACAGAGCCGCAGTTACCATTGCAAGGGCTTCAAGGTCAGTGTAGTAACGCTTCAGTTTGCCAGTCTGGAGGGAGAGAATTTATATGCCATATGTTAGCATCTCTGACAGGAAAAGGTACTGAGCAGTGGCTGCTCTGTGCTGGGGATGTCCTAGGACAGTCCAGGAGAACTGAAAATATTTGTGAACTGAAATGCAATACAGAGTTGACTTATGTTAAAACGGGGAATCAGCTGGACACAAAACATTTCAGACCCAGGCAGGCACATCTGCAGTGTTTATGTGTTTCATGCATACGTGGAAGGGTTGGCTACCCACTGCTACAGAGGCCTTGGCCCTAGGATTCACCCAGGCTGTCATAAGCACCCTTCCCAGTCACTGGACACAAAGTACTCCATGAAAGGGCTCTGCATCTTTCTGGGCAATGTAGTTCTCTAGCTGAATCATCCAAAGGACTGTCCAGGAGTGGTAGGCATAAGTGCGCTGACAGATGTGTGGGCAGATGTGAGAGCAGATGTCAGAGCAGATGTGTGACATATGTGTGGAACCATCTTCATTAGTTTCTGGCTGGTCAATCCCTGGTGTGGAGCAGGAGTCTGACACCTGCCTTTCTTGTTGAGAAATTTCTTGCTGTGAGAAATTACATGTGCCGTGTTCACACTAGCAATACACTTACACCTGTGTCTGTTCTGGATGGAAATGGAAAGCAGGAGTTTGTGTCCACCCCAGCCAGCTGACTTGAATCTGGCTCTAACTGCCAGAATCTACTGGAAGAGTGGAATTCCCATGGTGTCTCTCCTTTACTCTGCAGAGAGATTTAACTTGGAATCTATTCAACACCATACACATCTGTATCTATGAGAATCAAAGCTTGATATTGACCAAAACTTTCTTCACATGTAATGCAGTGACTGTCACTTCAGGCAAATGGAGACCTCTTTTGGCAGGACCTGTGCTAGGAGTGACAAACCTTTTTCCCACACCGGGGTTCAAAGGGAGCCATGTGTATTTCCCAGGTGTGACAGAAGACCTGCTGTAATAAAGCTGTGCCACGCACGGAATTCTCGGGGTGTTGTTACCTTACCATCAGGAGGGTGAACATGGTCTGTGCTACATTGAAGCCATGACGCCAGTTGTGGTAAGTTATCTTCCGGTAGCCTTTGCTGACAGAGTACACAAACCTTACCAGAACCTGCCAGTGGGGAAGAGGATGTTAGTGTGGCTGATGAAGCTGCTGCCTGCTCATCCTGCAATAAGGGTCGTGTACAGAAATCAAGGGTGAGGTTTAAACAGTGGGCCCAGAAAGGGATCAGAAGCTGTAATAACATCAGGGTACCCCGACAATGTTGATAGAGTAAAGCCTAGTAGAGAGCAAAAGTCGACACTAAAATGTAGCTGTTTTCTAATATCTCTCTTGCTCTTCTTTTTTCTGTTTATTTTTTGTAAGAAATATAAAATCACAGAAATGCCTCTGGAGTAAACAAGAATCAGCACTGCCTGGAGGAGAAGCGATTTCATCTTACTGTTTGTGAATTTACTGAATTTTTGTGTTTCTCTAGGTTGTCACTCATTTGTTCCTTTGTCTTGTCATCTATTAATACTGATCTCTCTTCAAGAGATATGGATTCGTGCAGACATGAATGATATTTATATCACTTAAAGAATTACAATATAGGGCACTAAATAGAAAACTGGGTTTTCCCCTCTGCAGTCTACTTCGCCATGCGTACTGCTTCTTGTAGCTATAGAGGTTTTCTCATCAAAGAGCAAGTTATTTATGAATGAGTATTCATTTATTAACATCTCAAATATAAGAATTACTGCTTTTCACACCTCTTCCAGGGGTTAGTTGTTCCGGAGTAAATGTTTTGAATATATTTGACCCTGACATTCTGCGTGTAAGAAGCACAGAGGTAATTCCCATTCACTTCCCTCCCGATTGCCATCCAGCTTTCCAGGGTGAAAACGCTTCCTGCAGTTACCCCCAGATCCCACTAGATGGAAATGGACTTCACATGATGTGCAGAGAAGTCCTTTCGGGAGCAGCAGAGCCGCTGAAATGCCTGTTTCACAATTTCTATAGGGTTTTGAACTGCAAAAGTCATGAGTTCGCAAGTCAGGGCTTACGGGGTGCTTTGTTTCCACAGGGTCACACCATTCCTGTCGACAGGTGCCAAATGAGGACACACCCGTGTTTGCTGGGGATGGAAAACCAAGGGGCTGTCCAGAGTGTGTTTCAGCATCTCTGGGCTGGAAGCTGCAGGGCACATACTGCAGCAGAGGAGCAGGCACACAGGTAGGCTCTCCCCATTCGCTCCTGTGTTTTCACACTGCCCCGTGAGTGGCATCGCACATAGAATGTGCAAGGAACACATTCCTTGGCAGCGTCCACCACTCATTCATACAGACCTCATAGCAAACCCACACCTGTGGCAGGCAGTGAGGAGCAGAAGGGAGCAGAAGAGGCCAACTTTATCCACCAGTCCCACATGAGAGCCTGTCCCTGCCCTCAGCAGGATCAGGACACAGGACACATGTGAGTCTGCTGTACATCCAAGACAGGAGATCCTGGCTTTTGCCTGCTCTTACCTCCTGTGGGATCTGGAACTTTTTCACCACACCAAGCTCATAGTACATCTGAATGCCACACTTCACCAGCTCTAGCTCAGTGCAATCAAAATCCGAGAACCTGAACTCATAGATTTCGAATTTAGTGGGTCCTGGGAGTTCTTCTTTCTGCAAGAGAGGTGGGCTGGATTATTGCTGTGCTGATTATGTCATTCCTAAGCTTTGCTAAATAAAAATTCATCAAGTGATTCTGGTTTTCTTTTAGAATGTAGCACATAAGTAGACTGAAATGAAGCTTTTCATGATAACCTCATTAGTGGAGGAAGAGGGAGGGCAGTTTTGTGCAGGAAATATTGTTTGTTTCCTATTAAGGATTTGATTTTATATAGTTTGAAGACTCAAAATGGGGGAAGACTTGCAGCCCTCCTTAATTACTCTGAAAAACAAAATATATGACAAGCCAAGAAGGGTGATGTGTTTCCAGAGGGACTTTGAACTACTTGAGATAAAGAGGCAGAGAGCAGAGAATTCCCAGAAGCTACAGAAGGCATTTGCTGATGCAAACTAATGATAATCTCAAACTCACGCAGCAAGGGAGGGCAGGGTATGCTTTGCCTTCACCCTTCACCAAGTAACAGCATGCCAACACTGGGAACTCCTCCCTACATCTATGCAGGCAATATTTCTTGCCAGGCTGTTCTTTATAGCAGTGCATTGTTCTTACCAGAATGCTTGCCAGCTCCTCTTCGTCACACTCACTTGGCTCCTTCCCCAGCTTTTCCCGTGTTGGCTGCAAAAAGTATTGGGTGTGTTAAGGAGGCAACTGAACCCCGCTGGACTTTGCCCTGGGCAGCTTTGGGGCAATCTAGGGCAGCTCCTATACACACATTGTGCTTCTTTCCTGGAACTTATTTCAATTTCTTGTCTTTAAACACATTTTTCCTGGTAGTGTTCTCCCTTTCCTTGATTTTGTTTGCAAATGTCCCCCTAGAGCCAGTGTTGGAGCTGGGTCCACTAACTTCACATCCTCAGCACGAAGGAGGTTTTTGAGGAATAAATCAGTTTCTGTGTCACTCCTACAGCCCTGCCCTGAGTAGCACCTCCAAGGCTGGCTTTGCTGAGGAAGTTACAAAGAACACAAAGCAGCGTGCCAGGGTGGAGGGCAGACCACAGACCCAAAAGAAAGACTCACTCTGCCCATGTGCAGTTACTAGGGCCCAGGTGCTGCCAGCATGTCATGGTGGCTGGAAGCATCTCTGTGAAATGGGAGACCTGTGTCTGTGCCACAAGTTGTGGGCCAGACCCATACACTTGGGTGTGAGCTTCATGTTGTGAGGCATTACCAGGATTTCCTGGATTTCATCCTTGTCACATTTCACGTGGTAGAGCACCATGTCCTGGGCAATGTCCTTTCGGTTCTCCAACTTGTTCATCTTATCATATGTGTCTGTGTTGAGTACAGACCAACCCAGGAACTGCGTCAAGGACTTGGTGAGGGGAAGAGAAGGAAACAGTGAAATAGCCATAACATCTGCTCCTCAAAGACACAGATATATGACACTGTATGATACACTATTAAAGAAACACAACCCCAACTTTGGCCTAAATTCTAGCAAAGAGCAACCACATCTTTGCTCCCAGCTGTGAGCTGTCCTCAGCAAAGCAGCTCCCCTGCTGCTGAATCTGCCAGACCTTGAGAGCATCCATGCTGGGGAGGTTGGACCCTCTGTCCAGTTCAGGGTACAGAAAACTATTTCTGTGTTGCTGCATGTGTCTCCATGCCTGTGGAAATGTTTCTGTCCCAATGGTGACAGCGGGTCAGGAGCTCTCACATCAAAGGAGAGTGAGGTGGTCTCATCACCTTTCACACATGTTTATTCACATCCTGTGTTTGCTTCCACCTTGTTTGCTGTCCAGTGCCCAAACCAAACCAATTTCCCCCCCCACCCCCGCTGTCTTTTTGTTTGATGAGAAAGTTTGCTTCAGGAAATATCCTGATTGATAACAGGTGCTGAGAGCTAAATACTTTGTTCCATTGAAACTATCATAGGAGCATTTCTAAGGAGCAAGGTCTTTAATCACAGCCACTGTTGGTAGATTTAATAGCTGGCCTCCCTTTTTATCCTAGCTACATAGATAATCTCTGTGCAATTTTTCCAGGGACTTGCCCAGCTGGTGAGAGCCAGCTGTCAGGTATGAGAACACAGGTCAGGATGGTTGTGTTGGCACACAGTAGCTGCTCATGGCTAGGTGTACAATCCAAGAATACTGAAAAAAAATCACAAGAACATAGTTGGATTTCCCATACCAAACTCCCCCAGTATTTCAAACAGCTGTTTTCAAAGTTTTCAAGCTGATGCATAGCACCTCTCTAAGCAACAAAGATACCCATTAGCTGCAAAACACTCGGGATGCCTTGCAGGTGTACATGGAACAGTGGTGACCTCTTCAACTATATATATTTCTTTCAGCAAGAAACTATACCTCCATGAGGGTTTCATCCTGTTCATCAAACGGTTTCCCATCTTTTCTGTTATAAAATGTGACAACACCAACAATTTCTTCCCTTTTATTCACTATTGGCATGGAGAGAACGTTTTTGATAGTCCATCCCGATTCATCTAGAGGACCTTCCTTGAAGCAACAGCAAGCAGAAAGACATCATGTACTTAATATGTTTTCCAAATACATGAGCACTCCAGTTTTACATTCAAACTACAGGCAAAAGAAGTATTTGTATGCCTAATATTGACTCTATATTACATTTCTGGAAAAAAAAAAAAAAAGTTGAATCCTTGACAGAATTGGAAATTTTCACAATACCTGAAAGTTAAACATCTCATCTGCAGCAGCATTCATAATGTTGCAAATCTAGGGGATCACACAGAAGAAAAAGTATTACAATATGGGCAACGAGAAGTAAAACTGCCAAAACAAAGGACTGATTTGCTGAGAAAGCAGCACGGGTATTATTCATATCAGAAAAACTTGAGGAATCCTTGGTTAAATACTTACAAATCCACTTTCAGCCACATAGGCTGGCAGTCCAGTAACTAGTGCCCAGTGATCCGGGGTAGGATTTCTAACAAAAGAAAAGTGTATAAGGGAAATTAAAGATGTATGTTTAGTGAAAAAAGATCATGGAGCTGAAGTGTAGTTCAGCTGATTGTATAATCCAGGTTTAGACTTGGAAACCCCAGTCCTATTACTTTCAAAGGATCCACAAGCAAAAATTTTCCACATAGGTAAATACTTTCCCTTCAAGGATTCAAAAGAAAATAACTGATAAAATACCAGTTTGCAGAGATTTTATAAAAGGTCATTCCTGTGAGTGAAGGCCATGTTTCAGACCTTTGACATAGAGAAAGATGAAAGGAGATTCCTGGCTAAGGATGTTTGCCAGCCTGAACTTTAAACACTGCTGCACCCAAGAAATGTGGGCCTTTTTTGCAGCACATACACTAATGTAAAGCAGTAAACCTTTCTTATGTCAGATTTGCCTAAGCTGCCCAAGACTCCTCTGAAAAATTCAGTGGTGAGGAGAGAGGGAAGCTCTTAGGAAGAGGGAGTCCCAATGTACCAGGAGGGGAGAAAAGGCCAGAGGCAGCCTTAAGAAGGGGTCAGTGATAGAAGGATTGGAGAGAAGCAAGGGAACCTCAGCACAAGGGCATCTTGTGCTTGGATGAGGCTCAGCCACTGGCACAGGGAAGGCATGGAGGAAAGTGGTGCCTGTGCCTGGCAAGGAGAGCATGAAACTGCGGACAACACAGTCAGTTCACTTCTGCATCTAGTAAGAATCACTGGTTCCAGAGAATTTTGGAGCCTGACTTCCAAGTCAGGATCTCAATGCCCTTGAGGAAATCTTTATCCTGCAGAAATGTGAGTTGAAGCACCAACTTACATTCTGACTCTCGATGCTCTATCAGTCCTTCACATTTCTCCACATAGGTGTCTTTAAAATGTGGGGAACCTTGTTTTTAGCTACACCCTGTGTCAGTACCTAGCATTCAGGGACTGGGCACTTACGGGATGACTTTAATGTCCTCTTTTCCATGTAATATATAATCAATGACCTTGTAAAAGACTATTTCCTGCAAGTAAAAAAAACAGTGTGTTAAAATGAGTGGTGAGGCAATCCATCCAGAGAGAGAGTTAAAGAAATCTTGTTTTCACGTACCCTGCCATCTGGGGTTCGAGGTCCTGAGTAAGGAGGTACTTCTCCCAGTAGGACTGGCCACAGGTCAAAAAATTCCTGGTTTTAAAATTAAAAAAGTCTTTTTAGAGTAGAAAAGTGCATCCTAACTCCAGCCTGAAAGTAATCGTTGCTCTACCATACGGTTTTGGTGTTGTGTAAACAAGGCATGAAACAATAAAACCTATTCAATACTAGGCAGCAGAATGACACCCAGATATCCAAATCTGGAAGTGTCAGGTGCATTTATGTTGCTGCATATTACCATCTTCTGCCTATACACTGGTTTATTCAGTGAACAGTAAACCCTGGCTGTACTCAGAGCAAACAGCTATGACAATGTTTTTGTATTCTTCGTTTTCCAAAGTGTGACTATTGCCTGACCTACTACTTGCCAGATTGAAGAATACTTATTTTGCTTTTTCTTCTTATGCTACATTATAATGTTGATCAAAGTGTCTTTAGCTCACACTAAAGATCTTTCAATACATCTCTTCAAAACACAGCTTGCTAGAAGAGTTCTGTTAACACGACAGCCTGACCAGGGACAAAGAGGGCTCCACTGACAAGGATGCTGTGTAACCCCCACATGAAGTTTGCCAAAGGTGAAAACCATCAGACCAAATCAGAGGTAACTTCAATTCTGCCAGCTTGTTTTTATGAAGCCAGATTTAATCTAAAAGCCTGGATATCTTGAGCATGAATGAGTCCTTGAGGAAGGTGGTTGATGGTTCCACAGGTGTCTCACTATTCTTCTGATACCCACAGTCTTTGTGAGGTTTTTTGTGCTGCAGACTTTGACCAAGTCAGACACATCTTCTCTGTCTTCCCAGCCTCCAACAGTCCCGTTTCGGTGATAAGCTCTTCCCCTTTCCTCTGGTTTCATTAACCCATTATCTCAATCTTTGCACAGTAAAAACATGCCAACCAAAGTAGGAATAATGGCTCAAGATCACCTCGCACTTTTGCTGCCTCAGTGAATCTTGTCTGCATGCATCACCAGTGGACACCAGTGGCCAGAAGGATGCACAGCACACCTGTGAGCACTCACCTTCTGCTTTGTCATGTCCAGGAGACCGACCGAGTACCGGTCGCAGTTCAGGTACGCCCTCACCGTATAGAAAGCCTTGTGGAACTGCCTCTCGATGTCCGTCAGCTCCTCGAAAACCTTATTAGCTGACCACAACAGCACCTGCAGGATGAAAGCAAAATGTGAGCACAGCCTTTCTCAGAGAGATGGGCTTCCCAAATGTTGGTTATAGCTCCTGAAAAGGGCAGGAAGCCTACACCGCTTGTTCACACTGGGAATTACTGGGGAGAAAGAGTCAGGTCATCATAGTGCTATGTAGGAGTCAAATGTTACCAATACAGCACAAAAAATGGAGTAGTGTCAGACAAAGAGCTGTCTCCACTTAAATTTTATATCCATTAGTAAAATGCTGCATCCAAAACCAGTTACCACCAAAAGCATTACAAATTCCAGAGGCTGGTGTTTTGAAATATCTGAATTAACAGTTTACTCAAAGTGTTTGAGCAGCTGTTTTGTGTGTGCATCAGCCTATGACCCTTTTCCCCATCTTCTGGTACATTCTACAGACATACCTTTAAGAAAGCTGCTGCTATTGGAGTCTTCAATTTGGAAAAGCAGAGGTTACACAAATACTGCTCTGAAATGGTGAGGAAGTCATCTACACTTTTGCTTAGCTTCATTAATGCATGTGTGCCTGTACCCAAGGTGTGTGTCTGGCATTCTGAGCCCAGGAGATACAAGGAGCTGTGCTTCTGAGGCACTGAGAGCTGCAACCTGAAGCAGACTGGATCACTGCTTTGAACAAGAAATATTGTTACATGGCCACAACCAGAAAAACTGTCTCACCTCTTTACTGGGCACAAGTACATGTTTTTGAGCAATTCTGAGCTGCACTGGTCTCTGTTTATAATCCATAAACTGGGACAACTCTGCCATTTGTATGAAGTCTGAGTCATTCAGTGTCAGCATCCCTCAAATAGGATAGTGGTGTTGTCATACAAACCATTAGACAAAAATGAGCAGCAGTTTAGCTTTTTAGCACTTTACAGCTTGCAATAAGTACTGAAAGCTGCAAGCCCAATGAGGACTGAGAGAAACAGCTGAAAAATATCTAAGTCAAGGAATGATGTAAAGAAGTTGATAAAAATGTATTATATGGTCTTCTAATAAGACTTTTACACAGCATCTGACCGCAAGCACTGACCTGTCTTTGCACAAGCCATTTTACCCAGAGTGTCATCCAGTCTATTGCTGTTGCAATATTAAAATCCTGGAACACTTTTGAGATTGTCATTTTCTCACTGTGTATTCACTGTGTACTTTGAAGTCTAACACAATGAACTATATGACTTCTACACAGCCCTTAAGACCAGAGGTTTGACTATTAGTTGAGCTGTTGGCAGAACTAGAGCAGTGTGTCCTGTATCTCATCCTTGCTTTCCTTGCTTTGTGTGGGACCTGCTCAGACAGCTGTAATGTATAAACACAGCACTCCTGGATTCAGTCCCAGACCAGAAGCATCAGGCCTTCCACCTTACAGGTCTCCACTTTGTCTTCTAGCCCCTTTCTTACCCTGACCAGTCCTACTTCTAAGCTCTCAACAGGAATAAACCTTTACTGGTTCTACTTTGGTTAATTTTTCATCATTGCTGGTGTCTGTATCACTGGACCATTATTCATGTTTCTGATAAACGAAGGAATTAGGCAAAGTGTAATATATTAATTAGAAAGTAAAAGTGCTATCCCAAAACTTCAAAATAAACATTCATTCTGCATCCATTTCACTAAGGCAATTATTGTCTATGGCAGTCCCACTGGAGAATAGAGTGTGGCTGCCATGAAGCACAGATGCAATTCCATGTCCTCTTGAGTGACAACTATTGCCTGCTCCACAAAGTGATTGCAAGGATTCACATCCATCCCAATAAATCTGAGTCCTACTGTAACCCTGTTAATGGAAAAGAATGGTGCCTGAATTTCCATCCAGAATGCCATAAACTCCTAATACATATTCTTTTCTACTGATGTAGGCCAATACAACACGCATATGACAACAATTTTACTGGTTCTAAGAGGAAATTCAATAGCACTTTTTAATGAGTAGATGGGGGGAAAATGCCACATTCTTAAGTGTTTCAGAAAATCTCTTGGTGCTGCTGTCTGAAATGATTCAAGAGTGGTTCACAGCCTCAAGTCAACAAAACATCTAGAGGTCAGTCCTGCTGAAACTGCTGCTCTGCATCAGGTCCCGCAGTTTTGCCAATAGCAGAAAAAAGAGAGAGTAATGAAGGACTCTGGGAAAGAAGCAGTATCTGAAGGCAGTTGAGGGCACCTCTCTCTTTCTGCTCTTTGGGAACAAATGTCTGAAGAAGATCAGATTCATCCTTTAAATCTGAATAATTGAAATAGCCAATCTGCATTTTCACTCTTACCTGGCCTCTTCGAGTCTCACAGTTGTGAAGATAACTCAAGTGATAAATTTTCAAGTTCAAGGATGCAAAATTCAGATACTTCAGAAAAAGCTGAAAAGGCAAATTGTGAGATTGAATTGAATGCAGTAGCAAATTCATGTGTACTGTATCTCATAACCCAGCTTTACAAGCACCAAGATAATTTCCCAGGATAAATGCTTTGCTTTGCACTGCCATGAAATGAGACTTATCCCACTGTATCTTCTCTGAAACATCTGAGATAAGCATCCTCATTATAAGCCTCTTCTGAGAGAGTGTGAGTGCTCTTCAGGGAAACTCACACCAGTGGAGGATCATTAAAGCAGTCACCACCAGCATAAAAGGATCTCTGTTACACAACAGAAGTAACAGCTCTTTGTAAGAACTCAGCTACTGACCACTTACTGTTTCATCAGAGCTGGTGAAGTGTGGGCCGTTCAGCTTATTTATAGCCACAATGACAGCAACCAAATCTTTGCCATTCAGGATGGGTGTCGCGAGGATGTTTTTTGTAGTGTAGTCGGTGAGCTCATCAACAAATGGGCTGAACTGGGCACACTGTTTAATAGAGAATTTACAAAAATAGGCATTTTTCACTACGTGTCTTGAAACCAAGCCAAAAGATAGCCCCTTAAAATAAGCTGCCTAAAGAAATTTTTGCTAAAAATCTACTGAGGAAAAGAAATTATTTAGCAAAAAATTGGACCACGGACCTAATATGAAGAGCAGAAGGGATGGCCTTTGACTACAACACATGCACTTTTAACTTTCTGTGAAGATATTGCCAGTCATAAGCTTTACCTTTTCTCTCAGGACAAGGGGGCTATTCTCAGATCAATGACATTCTTCATGGTACCTCCTTCATCCTTTCCTCTGACTTTTTGTTAGCACTGCAGAGTGGGTAGCACTGCATAGCCATGAGGTATAAACCAGTGTAGTCACTGGCAAGTTCACTCACCCTCATATTTCTTCTGCTTTTACAATGCAGCTTGTTTCAGCTTGCAGCGTCTACTCCTAGTTTCTCTTGAAAAGCAGAGAAAGGATAATTCAGGGAAAGTAGATGGCCAATCACTTTACCTGCACAGGGACATTTTGATCCCATCATCACCTGCCACTGGGGAGAGCAGGGATGGTCTTGCTGACCAAAGATATTCTCCATGCTCAGGTGAATAAATTATCATCTATAAGTCGTTCTGTTTGGGTTAGGAAAAGCTACAAAACTCTCATCATATTCAGAAGGTTGCACCAGAAAGAATGATCACTCCCTGATGACTCTTCTCCCCATACCTTCCCCATTGTTGGCCTTTTCTGCCAAACAGGGTAGACCAGGCTTTTAGTCTCTCAGTCTTCTTCAAAGGAATTGTATTATGGCAATGTTTAAAAGCACTAGAGTTGGACTTCAGCACTTAGCTCAGATCTGAAATCCTCCCCTGTATTTGGAGAAGCATCAGAAAACAAAATCTTTAAAATTTAAGATACATTCTGATGCTTCCCCCAACACCAACAACACGCCCAGCAAAACTAAGCAAACAAACCAGGTTGCAGAACCAAAAGAGTGTCTCAGTGTGTTCTATGGAAGACAAGGAAGGTTTTCCTGACAGGTTGGGATATGCCTGCACTGAGCAACAAATGAATGAATAAACAGATGGTCTCTTTGTAACTAGCAAACAATAGATAGAGTAATCCCAAATGCCATATTTGGGTCACATGGATTTTAGTTTTATACCTATGATTAGAACAAGCAGATTGTTATTCCTGCCATCCAGGTTTACATGATTGAACCAGAAGTATGGGGAGTAAATACTGTCACGAAGGCATAAACATAAAACATTAAAATCCCTCAGCTCTCTCCTGATATTGCAGATTGCAATTTTTGCTGAGAGAGTTTTTTTTAGTCTAAGATTGTCTCTTGCTGCTTCTGATGAAGATCGCCCATGCGCAGTTAACATACCTGCTCTGGGGTCCACTCCCTCTGTTTGATTATAATGCCTCTAAACGCCCTTAGCTAAAGCTTCATCACAGCAAACATTTTCAAAGTCTTCTGAGCCCTTTTTGGACTCACTGTAAAGCATTTCTATGTCTTTGCCACTTACTCATAGAATATAAAACTGTGTGGAAAATTCCACGCGCATTCAGTGCAGATCTAACTACTCCACTCTGCTGGACTAGATGTGATTTTTTTTTAGTTAGACAGTCAAGGTGTAGCAGTGCACTGTTTGCAGGCATTGAGACCTAGTATAATCAATGTGCTTGGTTTCACCTCACCCCATAAATGAAATTGGAAGAAACTTTCAGACTTGTTACTTGTGTCCAGTACACAGCTACTACAGCACAAGAGCTTTGACCAAGCACTGCGGTGTGCTGCTGCCTCTTGACCCCTGTGAGCCTCTCCTCCACCCAGATGATAAAAAAATGGCACACATACCTCACGGACATTCTTGATGTTCATGGTTTTCTTGGTTTGAGCAACATGGCCCACGATGCCTATGTCCAGTGGATAGACAATCTCGCAGTCTGGGGAGACCAGGCATTCCTCCAGAGTGCTTCCCTCCTGGATGTTGAAAAGCCTTGTTGCCAGTTCAGGAGTGCCATTTCTCTGCCTGTACATGAAGAGACTACAGCGGTCAGCATGAATAAGGGACCTGATTCTTCTCAAGGTCTTGAAAACAACTTTCTCCATGTTGATGCTTTCTTGCATATCTTGGATCAACTCAAAAAGTATTTCACTCTCATTGTTGTCGCAGGACTCTGTTTTTAGTTTCTTCTCAAAATACTGCTTGGCAAAAGCAGGGTTGCCATCAAGAAACTTCTCCACGTCGTCTTCACTAATGCTCATTGTGAATGCCCTGGATCTTGTGGGTAAGTAGTTGTCCAAAGATGTGCAAGCAGCACCCTAATTTCTCATGTGTCTCTTAAGTTTTTATAATAGAAGGTGCTGCTTCTTGATTAACCAAGTTTGAGGTATCCCTGCAAAGAGAGCTTGTCATCAGGAAGATGTATTCCTTTATAATGCTGAAGATGAGTCTGTGGGAGGACAGATCTTCTCAACCAAAGAGATTAGATGACCTCTACAAGAGCTTTGGGTCAACTTTCCCCTTCTTAATCTGCTGCAAACAAAAACTGAGTACTCACAATGTCTGGAAACACCCTCTCTTGACAAGCAGAACACTTACTGAAACAATTCTATTGAGGCAGCAGCAACAGGGAAAGAGTGCATCTCCTAATATTGAAATAAGCTCTTTAAAGTCTAATTAAATATATACTGCTTGGGCCTAATCCATGGCTAACAAGGTGACCATCTTATTATTTCTGCTCTCCCAGCTCCCAGCAGTAGTAGGAAGTGCATTCTTCACAAAAGAACTCAGTGGCCAAAATAAAAACAGTGAGGTAAGGCTGGTCTTTTAGGTGTCTCTCTACTATTGCATGGATCTATAGCAGCTCCTGTAAGGGCTGTTCTCTAAGGGAAGCACCAATCCTGAATGCTTTAGTCCAGGGTTTGAACTGAATTGGCAAGGTCTGTGGTCTTTGTTTCTTGCTAGTAAGAGCCAGAACCATGCCTCTTAGTGGCATCCATATAGGAAGGACTCTGGAGAGCTTCAGTTTGGGATTGCTGAATTGAAGCACTCTGAGGGAACATGGGAAGCCCTGCAGACAAAATCAGAAACAAACACCAAACAAAACCCAAGCAAACTGGGAAGGTAGAAATATTTCCCTCATCACTATCAGTGGAGAAAGGGGGAGAATTATGGCTGTGAGGAATAGGAGCAAGGGTCTAAGAGTCCAGGCTGCCTGTGTTATGAGCACTGTCACTTCTTCCAGGAGTGGTGCAATCCAGCCCAAATGTGAATATGGATGCCTGGGAGGAAGGTGGCTTGTCCTGGTAACTCTCAGTCAGGATATTAAAATAGAATTATTGCTCAAAAAGGCTTGGAGGATGTGATGTGTGCCACACTGCCCTCCACAACAGTATTCTAGCAGAGGAACAAGGACCTTCTCAGATCTGGCATGGTGGCAGGCTGCTCCAGGATGGGGTCCATGAAGCTTTTTTGTGACAGCAGGCTGTCCCAAGCACAGGCCTTGGTAGCAACTGGGAATTTTAGTAGGGATGGCTGTGCTTCAGGTTGCAGGCTGTTCAGCAAGGTTTCACAGGTTGCAGCAGTTTTCTGGGTACAAAGGGTGGCAGAATGAGCAAGCGGCAATTTTCTTTGATTTTGACTGGAGGCAACAACAAGAATGAGCTGACAAATGAAGGTGGAAGACAGTTCAGGTGAGTGAGACCATGAAATGAAAGATTTTTTCAAACTGGATAAAACCGGCCATTTAGTAAATTATGTGATCCTGTTAACCTTAAACAAGAGAAAAGCAGGCAGGAAATGTGTAAGTGTGGTAAAATTATTGAAGACATGTATAAAAATACCATGAACAAGTAAAAATGGAAAGTCAGAAAATTCAAGATCAAATTAGGTTAAATTAATTAGGAACATGAGAAGCAATAAACATTTTCTGTTTATCATATAGGGAAGAGCAAGAATATCAAGAAGAGTACTGAAGAAATGAACTTTTTAGAGGGTTGTGCAGAGTAACCTCTAAACTCTTAAAGATTTTTCTGACAACTAACGGAGGATCTTTTGAAGTTTTGAAAGTCTGGAAGAAATAGATATAATGATCCTTTCAGCAAAATAGAAAAAAGAAAGAACTGGAGAATCCTACAACAGATCATTTTATGATCTTATGATATTGGCTTCTAAGAAAATACAGAAACAAACCTGTTTATGTACATAACTAGAGGAGACAAATAACAGCCAGTTTGACTTTGTCAAGAGCAAACTGTCATACAGCACAATTTCCTCTAGGGCAGAGTAAGTAGTCTCTGGACAGAAGGAAAGTAAAGGCTGTCCCTCCTGATTCATGAGGAAATAACACAATAGATATTTTATGTCTTACAGTGAAGCCTTAGACGAGATAGTTCGAAGGTGTTGGCAATTATATTTGAAAGATGAAGAGTTTGTTTCAGTAGCTCACTAATGAAATGTAGAACCTCTTGAGTAGGACTCTCTGTGGAGGCTGTAACAGATGCAGAACATCTCAGTATTTCCACTGATAGGCGCAAAAATATTAAGCCGGTGAGTAAGCCATGGTCAGGTGTCTGTAAATGTGTTTGAGCACCATCTTAAACTAAATTGCAGACAGGTGTGCTCAGGAGGACAGGACTAGAATTCACCAAGGGGGCGTGGAAAGTCCTACTCATGTGGAGAACCTCGTGAATTTCTGGGGATGAGCCACTACCTTAACAAAGGCTGCACCATGTGTCCAGACTTCAGGCAGAAGGAGCTGTACATCCATTAGGATGAACCTTCTCTTGCATAACAGATTATGCTACATTGCTCTAAACAACTGGAATACAGTGGGAAAATGTGACCTTTGAGGAAAGACTGAGGTTTCTCATGTCTCTTTTTGAGGCATCTCTTTTCTAACAAAACAGCCCCCAGTTGTGTAAAAGGCTATGGGTAAGAAAAAAGGAATAGTCTTTTCTCCATAATCGTATAGGACAGTAGGTTTTAGACCTGCAGAGAAAAGGCTTACAAAATAGTGGGAGAACGTTGCTTCCACCTTATCTTAGATGCCTCTAGAAACAAGGGTGTCATTCTTTTTCCTGGAAAGCATTTCTAGTCAGAAGAGATGCACATGTAATGACACCAGCCAGCTGGAACTGATATAGACAAACAACTTCTTGGAGCTGGAGGGAAACAAATTTTTCTGTGGGTCCAGCCTTCCTGCACATGGCCTGTCAGGCCAGTTATATGTGAGGAAACCATTGCTTGTACACCAGTGAAAACTTCATTTGCAGCTGTGTAAACCTCCCAGATGGGAGTAATTTTATTTATGATTAACACAAGAGAAGCTGGAGGCTGCCTTCTGCCTTTCAATGTCTCCACTGCAGTAGCAATCTGGGCCCTTCCAGTGCATGGTAACATAGAAGCCTTGTTTTCATCCCACAGGGAGGAAAAAGGGTAACGTAAAACCAATTAAATGTCTTTCAAGGGGACTAACACATTTTGGATTCTGGTATTCCAAAGGAATGAAGTTTTCTCTTACCAGGTCTTTGAAGGAAGTCTGAAGTGAAGTTTAGCTCTTCTTACAGTCCAGCATACAGTTGCCTGACAGTTTTTACAATCCATTGGATCCTCCTTGTGCCAGGTGAAATTCGTGGAAGGAGAGAAAGTCTCCTGGGAGCTCATAGCCACTTCTCAGAAATGTTTAAAAGTCCAGGAATCATATGAATGATCAAATGTCCAGGAGTTATATGAAGTGCCTATCACAGGACTGAGCTATGCAGTTAGAGAACGTAGTCAGGATGCCCCACGTTTGAACAGAAGGACCTTCGGGCCTGGGAACATGGGATGTTTTCCTGACAAAATATAAAGGTTTTGTGGATGGTTATGAAATTTGTTGTATTTGCTTTTTGGCTGTTATTTGGCAGATGAAAAATGGCAAAAGCATGAACTATTCATATTGAATCAAAATTGGCACTCATTTGGATCCAAACCTTCCAGATATTCATACTTCATTTGGTATGAAAGGTTATGTTCATTTCAAGATAAATGCTTTTGTTTCAAAACATTCATAAGAAAAGCAATGTTCAACAGTGATACTCTGGGCTCCAAATATGAAAGATCCAAGATCAGTTCCTGCTTCTGCACTCAGGGTTTGAAATTTAGCCAGAAAATTTCTTCTTAACAAGGAGGAAGAATGAAGTCCTAACGTACTGATGTTTATAGCTGCACAAGTGGAGAAGCTGAGCAGGTGGAAATCAAAATTGCTTTGCAAATGAAGCCAGCAGGGCCAAAGCAACCCCTTTGGTGGGGGTCAGAACTAAAAGCAGGATGCAAAAAGGCATAAGTGTTCCCTAGGCTTTCAGGGGTATTCAAGTGGCACCACGGCAGCCATTGTTGGCATAACAATGATAACTGAGGTGGACACAGTCTAATCTTGCAATAGGATAATGTTCTTTGAATGGCCTTAGGCAGACAATGGAGGATTTTGGAGGAGGATGAGGCTGCTATTTTAGGAAACTTGCACTAGACTGTCACACAGCATAAAAACATCTGAACACGTGTGTCTGCACAAACTTGTTCCCAATAGCTTTAAACCCAAATTGCAGAATCGGCATAACACCTCTGCTCTGTTGCATGCTGGTAGATGTCATTAAAACAGTGTTCCAATTGGAAACTTCAAATATTTAAACTGTTCCAAAGGCTTGGCTGGTAGCTGGGAAAACAAGATGGAGTTTCTGGGACTAAAATTCCTCCCCTCCCAACAACTCTCTCCCTAGTCCTAGCATGAGAGCTTCTGAAAATTTGTTGAGTAAAATCACATGGCTGTGGTGCAACACATACTGCCCAGGAAAATCAGTAATGTTAGGGCCATTTATGGGACTTTGTCCAAAGCAGTGAGTGCAAACACTGCCTGGAAAGCAGAAAGAGGAATGGGATGTGCTGGGGGTATTCAAGCTGCTAAGCTGATTTGTGCTCCTTCTTCATGGAACATTGTGTTTCCCCTAACAAAGAAGCTGTGGGGATGAGAGCTGCAAGTGTCTAATCTAATTTAATTAGGCATTATCCTTACAGGGTGCTGTATTGACAGCTACACTCAAACCTTTCTGACCCACTCATCTGTTGGCATAACGAGATTGCAGCTTATCTGATTTACCATGTGATATTCTCATGCCACCTGCTTGTACACAAGAATAAGCTTTCCTGCCTGCAGCCATGGGAGCCCAGAGAGGATCAGAGCCATGTCCCTTACCCCTCCTGGGCCAGGGTCTTCTTCTGTCCCCAGAGTCTGGCCCCCTCCTTCAGCTGCACATGGATTGTCATCTGGAGGGCTAGCATGCAAAACCTTATGGCTCTTGCTCAACATCCTCCCCCTGTCCTTCACCTCTGGCTCTCCAGCGGCCTTTAGATGACACCAAAGCTCTAACTTGCCACTTGGGATCTCACCCTAGACTCTGCTGGGCCCCAGTCCTGGCCTGTGGTCCCAGCTAGTACAGCCAGCAGTGGGTGGGATACTGCCACAGCGTCCCTGCCCACACACGTGGTCAAGCTGGTTGGGGCTGGACCCGAACAGAGTGCACCTGGGCCACCTGGGGATGGCACAAGGGATGCAGAGGTCAGGCTACCCTTCATCACAAACTCAGGGGCTGGAGAACCTCCTCCAGCCTGGGCAAGCACCGAGCCATGCCCCTGGAGCTGGCTGGAGCCCAACAGAGGTGCAGGGTGGCAGCCGTGGGGACAAGTGTCCCCTGGGGCATGTGCATGAGCACAGCTGGAGAGGAATTTGTTTCAGTGCAATCTGGCTATCACACAGAAATACAGCAATCTGACTCACATACAGAGCACAGCACCGGACTCTAGGTCTGCAGAAAATGCAGCTGAGCAGTAGCTGGTTATGCTAGAGCTGTATTTCCTGGCTGGCAGGACAGTTGATAGCTGAGCTGGCCAGATCATTAAATGTTTATGATAATGTATAAATCTCTTGTACACTTGTGTGTATAGGAGAAAATATGCTGCTCTCAGGCCAGTTGCAAAGGGGAAGCACTTTGTCACATGCTTGCATTTTAGCCAGAATATTGACTCCACCTTGCCATGACAAAGGAACATCAGCCCTCAATTTATTAATTCCTTTGGAGAATTACCTTGGAGAATTTTGTATTGCATTGGTGAATTGCAGGAATTGGTCAGAGATTTGTATCTGAATGGTTCTCATAGAAGGGACATGGCTTTCTGACAGCACACAGGTCAGTTTGGTTTTGTCAAGTCTGATTGTTACTATTTTGAGAGATATTTATGAGGAAATTTATCTCTGCCATGCTGGAAGACTGGAAATGTGCTGAGCCTGTAAGTCACCACAGGCTGGATGTGCCTTCTCAACAGCCTTCTCCTTCTATATATTGTAAGTATGCACAGATTCTCTTATTCTGAATTTCATTGAGAGATGGCTCTGTTTAAAAATATTACAGTACTGTAGCATCGGCAATATTTCCCCTAAGTCCACATGAGTTTATTGTGTTTCAATTGACAGATTGTATCCAAAGCTCTTAGCACAAATCACTGGACCTTGAATAAGAAGATTACTTCATTCATCAAATGTTCTGTGAAGCCAAAGGACTAAAAAGGTCTTTAAACTCTTCTCAAACTAAGCCATGTGGACAAAATACTTCCTTCCTAAGTTTCTTCCCAAAACGGTCTGGGGATGGAATTAAGGAAAGCACAGTGGTGTAGGACGTATGAAAACCCTTAGAAGGACCACTAATGACACAAAATATGTATACTTAATTAGATGTACCCAGAAGTAAGTTTGCTTATGCAGTGTCAGGAAGAAACAACAAAGAAAAGAGAAAACGCTCTAAGGAAAGATTTGCAGAAGTTGCAGAATAAGGGGACAGCATGACAGATGAGGGAAGTGATTTGTGGGAAACAGGGCCACAGTGGGGGGAAAAAGACAGCAGGATGGTTAGCAGAGAAGGAAGGGAGTATAGAAAGTTAACTTCAAGAGTAACGGAAGAGCAAGTAATGAGAAATTAAAAAGGGCTACTAAGCCCATAAAAAGCTGTGGAAGCAGAAGGGTGGGTACAAGCATAGCCACCATGGGTAAGAAAAATTCAAGACAAAAAAACACAAGAAGCTGGAAGGATCTGTGTAGTCTCAGTGCACCTGTTAGAACAGTGTAAAGATGTTTGCAGCATTGCAAGGCAGACACAAGGCTGCAGCAAAGAGGAAGCAAGTACTCATATTCTAGAAACCAGCAGCAGGAGTGGTCATGCAGGAGTTTCACTGGTCCCAACAGGAGTGGCCATAGCTCCCCACCCTAGGCCTTCAGGCACAGGCCTGCAGTGAGCCCTGCAGGTTTTGGTGATGTTGGCCACACTGCAGCCTGCCTCCTCTTTCTTCTCTTCTTGTGGGCAGAAGGATGCTTAGTGTCCCGTTCCTACAGCAGCCACTGTGATGTATTTTTAATGGGCTTCTCTCTTTAAAGCAGCCCTGCAGTTTTAAGTGTTTCCAGCTTGCTGCCTTCAGTCTGAAGCAGATGTAAGCTTGATCTTCAGGTGGAGTATTCCAGTTCTAAATTTACAGAGGTGGTAACACTGTGGGACTCTGAGATTTGACTGGAACTTCTGGGTTTGTCCATAAAATAAATAATTTTTCTGTGTAAGTGATGAGAAGTGTGCCATGGTGAAAATATGTCCGTGGGAGACTTAGGCTATCTAAGGTTTTGCAGCTTTAAAGATCAGCTGTTTAAAACATAAAACAAACAAAAAAATTTGTCCATGAAAAAAAATCAATCTATTATTTTTGACAGTTTCAAAAACTCCTCTCTTTGCCCACACTCCATACTTCCATCCATTTCTCCTGCAGAAGAAGCAGATATAGAAATCTGAAGTGCAGTTGTATGTGAAAGCCTTTGCTCATTCTCTTACTTCTGAGACTCACTAATCAGCCTTATGTTCAAGCTGCCCTCCCTCTGGGGTGCAGAAAGATGCTCTAACCTAAACCTTCCCTCCTTGCACCTTCTGTTGCACATGGAAACTGTGTCCTCTAACACCTACTAAGGCCAGGTGTCTGGCTGATGGTTTTTGACTGCATGCACATACAGATTTCCTTGGCTTTTGTAATTTGTGCTTCTGGTTTTATCTTTTAAATCCATCATCAGGGCTGGCATGGACATCCTGGCTTACCCATAACTACTCAAGCTCTGTGCCAGCAATATCACTTTTGCAAAGCACCTTGAGATGCATGCCATGTAAGGGGCTGTATATATCCCATTGGAGTAATCTGGGGCAATAATCTGGAGGCAGAATTTACTCTCTGAAACATGTGGACATACAGTCTCCTCTTAAAACATGCTTTGCAACCAGTTAGAGCCTATAGATTTATTTCTGCTATTTTTTTTTTTGTGTCAAGCTGTTGCACGAACAAGAAAGAAAGAGACTTACAATACTACATGCATGGTTTATACCTTCAGGGATATTCACATGACCTCTGTGCCTCCTGCTTTTTGGAATAATACCAGGGATTAAATTAACTCCAGCCTGCTACCTCATTTCGAAATGTGGGAGAGGCTACTGCTACCTGAAAGGAACAACCTCCTTCCTCTTGCCTTCCCTCAAGAGAAAAATAGGATCAGGCCATAGAGATATATCAGAAATCTTTTCAAGTGTAAAGACCTTATCTCCAGAGAAATGAGCTCCTTTGCTACTTGCAGATGCCCCTCTCCTTGTCCACAATGAAATGGCAGACTCTCCAGTCTTCTTGTGCTGAAAGGGCTGGTCTTTACCCTCCAGGACCTGGCAGCTTGGCATGAAAAAGGCAAATATTTTATTTTTAAACAATATCAACAGTATGCCTTCTAGTAAGTAGTAGAAAATTACAAACGAAAAGTTCATATTTTTATCTGATTGTCCCAAATAGTCTCTTTCTCATGAGTTTGCTCAGGTCTTTTGTGGTTGGTCTTTCGGTAGCGATTAGCAACAGGCCGTTTGGGAAACTGCCATGATTGGAGAGGAAATCCAGCAGCTCACTGATCAAGCTGTAACCACCATCCATACGGTTGTGCAGAAACCAGTAGATGGCACAAAACCTTAAATTTGCTTCTTTGGCCAGTAGATCTCTGTGTGGTAAAATCCCACTGAAGGAAAAATTTTAGCCAGTTCTGCATTCACCCTGTTCTACCAAGGCAGCTACATATGAAAGGGTTTGGAAGAGAGGCTGGAACTTAAGTTTTTCTGGCAAGCTCTTGCCATTGGCTCTGAGAAAACCATTCATTCCAGGCTGACTGCCTGTCATGACAGAGAGGCTGAGGCTTCTTGACTTCTCTTGCTTTGAGCTGCCCCCTGTTTCACTTGAAAGCAGAGTGACAAATGTGCCTTTTTCTGAAATGTGTTGTGTGCTCAGGAGCATGAGAGGCTCTGCTCTGCCAATTGCCATTCAATACATTCAGCAAGAATTACACTATCATTTTTCAGAAGGAAAAGGTGTATCTCAGTTCCTGTCATTTAAAACTGTGACATATTTGAATACAGCCTGGAAAGTCCTAAGACAATGATTTATTATGCCTTTATAACCTAATTATATAACACACCCAAGAATCTTAACCTTGAACCACAGAAGAGCAAACTTCAGTTTCCTCTTCATCTGTATTGCACCACTCACTTCCTTGGAAAAGATCCATATTTCTGAGCAGAAGTCACAGAAACTAAAAACTTCGATGTCCACAGCATAAATGTGGCGTCCCACTGTGGAGAAGCCTGTTTTCTCCTGTGCTCTGCCCTGATGAAGGAGTGGAACAGACTATGACTGTCCTCTCAGCTCTTGACAAACCTGGGACTGGGATGTGTATTCTCCAGCAATGCAGGCATTGTCGTGTGATGTCCCCAAAAAACAGCTCGGCATCAGCAGCACAAATTAGATCAAAAGCTAGAGGATCAAGTACCCACGACTCATGGTGCAATAACACTGCAGAAGCTGTCAGGGGTGGCTCAAAATGCGCGTGTGTGTAGCTGCTCCTCACTGTCCTGGCAAACAAACCCACAACGTGATCGCCCGCTGGACAGCTGGGAACTTAATGCCTGATGCAGGAGCATATTTAGAGCTCTCATCCTGTGCCATTGGCTGCTGAGCTAGCAGCACAGGTTTCTAAATCTGAGATGGCAGTGCAATCGCAGTAATTCCCAGAGCAGTTTACCCAATGCTTATTCCAATAATAAGGCAAAAGGAGGACCTGCTAGGGGCAGGAAGTCTGAAAGTGCTGGTGCTGTATTTGACAGGATAGGGAAGAAGATAAGATTAACTGTCTCATCTGCATACTTGTTTTCCTACATGTGATTAAAACTACCAGTTACCCTTGTGCTGAGTAGAGCACACTGAATGGTCAGGCCACCTCTTCTACTAAAAGGCTCTTTGGTATCTTCTTTGACAACCAAACCTGGTAGGGCATCTTTGTTTTTATAAAATCTGTTTCATTTTACATCAAATTCAACAAACCCAGGAATATGTTTCAATGCTTTGGTTCCTCTCATTTTTTCCCTATGCCCAGCAAAGATGGCCATAATACTGCAAAAAGAAAGGTAAATTTGTTTTTGTTTTCTTCTTGCTCTAAACAGCAAATAATGCAGTAACAGATGTTATGTTCACCAACCAAAATCTTGTACTGTGATTAGCTATTATTAGCATGTGTCTAATCCCCAGGGGATTAAGTGGTTCATCTAAGCATGGCTTCGAGTGTCACCTATGTCTCACATGGACATCAACTAATCTCTTTTGTTGGACACAGATGAAGTGATAAGTGTTTGGAAGCCCTCTGATTTACAGAAAACACTGCAGTTTGTTCTCTGTGAATTCCCCATGTCAGGATGAAAGAGCACATTTTATATTCAGCGTCAGGTCCTTTAAAATCTAATGGGCATCTAGCTCTGAAATGCAGTTTAAGAAGTTACTTTTTATGTGACTCTTGAAGTGGCCAAGCAGCCCCAGTTACCATGAGCTCATTCCTCTGTGTGCTTGCCCAGGTTGCCTCTGAAGACACTCACATGGCATGAACAGGATAGGTTCGTCATTGTGCTGCATGCAAAGTACCACTGCCTCCCTCTAAAAGTGTAAATGGAAGCTGCACAGAGGCCAAATCAAAGTTGCCTCTGGCAGCAAGCAAGGACAGCTTTTTCCAGGCAATGGGCAGCCCTAAACAAGCTGCCTGGAAAGCAACAGAGATCACACCAGCCACAGGGCAAAGCTGTGTGCTTCTGCTCAGGAAGTCCTGGGCAAGAGGAGGTAAACAATCACTGGAGCAAGCCCAAAACATCCAGAATGCTTTAGCCTCATTCTGGAAGTCCAGATTGTTGGATCAGAACCAAAAGCTTCAGGAATTCCTGGGCTGACTCCACAGGAATCACAGGGTTGTCCCTACAGCACTTAACACCAGTGTGAGGAATAACTGCTTGTACCTTCAATTCCTGTTGGAATGTCTGAAGTTGCAGATCTCCCAGGTGAGCCTGGGACAAAGAGTTCAGGAGCAGCCTTTGCAGTTATGGAAATTCTTTGGGCACTTGGGAATGGCAGGCATGGTTTGCTGCCAAAAGTACTCTTCTAGCTATTTCTGCCTTCTTGTCTTTTTCTGATGCATTGTATTCCCATTGTATTCCCAAAGGCTACCAGAAGCAGCATTTTGGGAAGGAGAGTGCTGTAGTATTCATGTAACTGGAAATATAGACAAAATTATCTAGGAAGAATGTACATAAAAATGTTTCATTGAACAGGAGATTTTATCTAATACCAAGACTGATATTTGATATTTGATCAACTGATCAGCATATCAAATCCTAAGATTTTAATATGAACATGAAGGCTAAACTGCAATTTTTGCAGATTTTTGTCCCCTCCCTTGTGTAGGTAATGCATAATGTCTTCCTACTCTTGAAAGGATCACCTTAATTTGATGATGCAGGTATGAGAAGAGCTAATTGTGTACCTCCTCTCTGCAAGTTGTCAAAACACGTGCCTATGCAGATGCGTGTGTATAGTCCAAGTGTTTCTCTAATTAATGCTCTGTGCTTATTCTCCTAACATGTGTTAGAGGCAGAAAGACTTCAATGAGACAAAGCAGTGGTACAATCAAATCATCAGATTTATTAGCTTTCTGGGCAGCTTTTTCCATTATGTAAAAGCTGTGTTTGTATTAGTATAGCAGTCAGACCCACCAGCGTGAGGATTACAGTTGGTTTTTACATAATGGATTATCCAAGATTAAGTGTTTTATTCAGGCACAAGAGCAAAAATAACCAATTAGTGACTTTGCAGATTCCTTATTTAAAGGGAGCTGGAGGGCAATTGACACAAAACTCTCCTGCTACCTGCAGCCCAAAGACTGAAGCAGAGTAGACTCAAGGATCTCCAATATCTCTACTCAGCAGGTAGGTCTCTCTTCAGCAGAGGTGGATCAGACTGGCATCTCTTGCAGCAGGGAAATGCAGCTTGCATGGCAGCAGCTAAGAACAGCCTGAAGTGTAGCTGCATGGGTGTTTGGGCTCTGGGTTGATGGCTCAGCTTGAATGGTGCTGACAAGCATTGGGTAACTGTTTTATCTTGGCATCAGGACAGGTATTCAGTGACAAATACAAGAAGGTTCTCTCTTCCCAAAGTCTGAGAAACAAATGTGTGGGGATATGAATGAGCTGGGATACCCAAGGAGAAAAACAGCCATGGGCACCTCGTGGTTGTGCTGCAATGACAGATCAAGCCCCTAGAAAATTAGTTTTATTTGTCATGTTTGTTCATGGAATGGTCAGAGGGCAGCAAACACCAAGGTGTATTATGCCATTAGAGTAGGCACCTTAGGAAAGGCCTAAGGTGAGGAGAACTGGGGATAAAGAACATGGTTTTGCTGGCTTGAAAGCAAAGTGGACACTCACTGTGAAATAATTAGAAACAACATCTTTACAATGTACAGTGCTTTACTGGAGCTCATCAGAATATTTATCTTCCTGTGAAAACAAAATTCAAAACATTTCAAATTTTTACTGATTCTTACTCACCTTAACCATAGTCCGGCTTGATTTACAATACAAAAATACAATGAACTGCATAACTACTACTGGCAAGCAAATTAGTCTTCCAAAAGAATTGCCATTGATGCTCAGTTTTGGCTGAATTTAGGCACCATAATGACTTAGTATCAGTGGAATAGCTGGTTGTCTACTTAGTATGGAAAGAAACTAGTTTGAAAATGATGGAAATGCATCTGTAGAACTAGCTACCTCCATCTACTGCATGAAATAAACCTCCATGTTTGCTTTTGTCTTGCAGAATGAAATACGCACAGTATGTTTTCCTGGCTTCGGTCTTCTACACTGTTGAATATAGCCTAGCTCAGACCTGTGCAGTGGAGTCTTTCTCCGTGAAAGACAATTTTGATCCAAAAAGGGTAATTACAGTTACTTCAATAGTACATGTGATGAAGATTTACATGTAAATTGTTTTTTCCAGGTTGAGTTTTGTTCTTCTAAAGGGGTTTTTCACCAAAAAACTACTTCTGTCAAATTCTCTGTTGCCAAAGCTGTTCCTGTAGTTTTCTTTTCTCAGTACTGTTTAACCTTCTGGACACTATGGTAAAACTGGCCTTGAAAACCAGGGATGTTATTAGAGCTCATCTTCTGTTAGGCTCGGCACAACTTCGAGCAGTTCAGTGAAAGGAACAATTTAGATCCACATCAGAGAGGAAGCTCAAGCACAAGCCCTAGGGTACCTGCATCCACCACTAGTCACTCTTGGGAGTCATAGCAAAACAGAAATCCTACCTAGTCTGGTATGCTGAATGCTGACTCCTGTTCAAATACATCATTTGTGCTTCTGAGGAGAAAATGAGGGCTAACCAGCTGTTAGAACAGTCCAGAAGTGGGTCAGTACCTATTTTAACTAATGGTCAGCAAACACCACAATTCCAGGGGCAACTGGGATGTGGTGAGCAGTTTCTCTATACAAGATTGTCCTTGCTGGAAACAAATCATGTCCGGGGAGAGCTTTGAGAATATCCCAGTTTTGAAAAGTCAAAGTCTTCACTTGGGCTCCTGTATTTGGGAATTACGGCCTTGCAGGCTTAAGCAGATAACTTGTCTAACAGATGTCATTAGCTTCACTAGAGAATCAAATTTAACATCACTAGCTCCTGCTCTTCTCAGCATTTCTTAAAATTTTAGTCTTAGCATAACTGATAATGTTGACTTTTAAGGGTCTTCCTCTCTGTTAAGTCATCTGTTAAGATCTTGTTTTCATTTTACTAGATAGTTCTTGTACATTTTCAGGGGTCCATTTTTCGCATGGACATATTCTTTCCCTTGGTTTCAATTTCTCTCTGCTGTTACTCTCCCCAACACACCCTCTTCTTGTTTTGAGTACGCAGTCATCGCTTTCTGCTTTGCTGGGCAGACCCTTTTCCCCATCAGAGATCAACTGTGGCCCACGGCAGCCACAACAATTGTCTCCAGCCAGCTTGCTACAGTCTTTGTACCTGCAATTGGATATTGCTGAATTTGGTATGGTATTCCATGGAAGAGAAGGGGCTTGGACAGGGAAGAACCAGTCTGACTCTCAGAAGACATCTTAGGATGGGAGATACTTTCGGTGTGGGATCACTGTGACAGGAATGCCTCACTTGACCAGGACAACATGCACACAGCAGGGCAGAGTTGCTAGACCCACTCCTTCTGGCACAGAGGCAAGGGTTCATCGGGCAGCACTGGATCTGTGTGCTGCATTCCCACCCAAACTCAGACTGGCATTTATCAGGCAGAGGGGAGTTAGAAAGGCACTTTGATCACAAAATTGTTTTTGTGCTAATCTTGCCATGGTGACTAGTCCAGATACTAACACACTTTCATGACAGTATGCAGGGAAATGGTATGCCCTGGCCAAGAAGGATCCAGAAGGCCTTTTCCTTCAGGACAACATCTCTGCTGAATACACTGTGGAGGAAGATGGCACAATGACGGCGTCCTCCAAAGGCCGAGTGAAGCTTTTTGGGTGAGTTCTCTTGACTTTCAGCTCTAGCTGCTGTCATGAGGCGCTGGATGAGGGGGACATGGATGATGATCTACCCCGAACACACAACACGGGTTTTCTTCATCAAAAAGGAAAATTTAGCCTAAGTATTAGATTAGAAGCTAGAGGTTAGGCACTTTGAGTCCTGAGTTTCTCCACAGCCTGGCTCACATTTGGGTTCATCACAAAATTACTGCATAAAGTCAATTATTAAGTCAAACCTTGATTGATGGAATGGTTAGATAAATTAATTTCAACTAAGTAAAGTAACTAATGAAGGCTGTGGAGCTGCGAGGGCAGGAAAATGCTCATTTTACTGAGAGGTTCAGGGGAAGGAGAGGAGCATTACTTTCACAGATGTCACAACACAGTGTTGGAACAGACTTCTAAGGAAAACCTGTGGTTAACTCTTAGATGTAATTGTAATGCCTGAACGGACAGATGGCAGGAAGCTTAGAGTTTTGCCTGTTGGTCATGATTACTACAAGGAATTACAGCTTGTAAAGAGATTAAATAGCTTTCTGAGTGCAGAAGAGAATATCTGTGGCTTCCAATATGCCAACACTAGCAGGTGACTATGAACCTTGTACATCTTAACAGTTCAGCACTCCAAGATATTTTGGGAATGGGCAAATGAGGTTTTGCAAGCATGCCATACTGGGCAAGGAGGAGATGCCTGAAAGGACTCTTCAGAAAACAAGTGGGGTCTCAAGGCTGCTGCAAATTTTATTTCTGCACAGGCAGGATAAGGGCAAGTGCAGCCAGAGCAAGGAAGGGAATTAAGACCCTCCCACAATTTCACAAATCCAGGTAATGCCTGACAAACAGAGGTGAAATGTGGATTGCATTGAAAGCAAACAGATACAAACAGAGAAGGGCATTGGAAAAAATGGGCACCCACAGAGGTCTCAAAGACTGTGTGGTAGCTTTTCACCAGCTTGGCAGGGAAACTGTAACTATTACTGTGCTTGCAACAGCCATTCCTGTGCCCATATTGCTGGGAAGGGATAGACAGGGGACAGCCAACTCCCTGCCTCTTCCTGGGGCACAGGTACTGACCCCAAAAGAGCCCAGATGCAGGTGAGCTCACCCAGCAGACTGCTAGCAGGGAGCCAAGAAAGAACATTCATTACTGAGCCTGGGGGCTGCCTGCTTGTACAGACATGAATAAAAAGCTTACTGAATTGAGGGAGGGCCAGGGCACTGCCCCGGCCACGGCCACAGCGTGGCCATACAGCAGAGTTGGGGACCACACGGCAGCAGCAATCACTGGCAGTGTTTAGTGGGCAGGGGGTGTGTGTCACAGATTTGCATTACTTAATGACAGTGATTTTGCATTTAGAAAGGCCATGCCCATGCCTGAGGCAGTTGTGCCCAAGTCCTGAGCGAGGGACACCCATTTGAAACTCTCACGATGCCAGGTTTTACCTTGAATCTTTGGATCTTGTTGCAGTTTCTGGGTGATCTGTGCTGACATGGCTGCTCAGTACACGGTACCTGACCCAACCACTCCAGCAAAAATGTATATGACCTACCAGGGACTGGCCAGCTACCTCTCCAGTGGTGGTGAGTTAAGTTCTCCAGCCCCCTGATGCTAGTCAATAGCTTACAGCTGTCCAGATGTGTGTTTCCACATATAAGCAGGAAAAACAGTTCAGCTCAGATTGCTCCAAGTGAAGACAAAACATCCTTTTGGGGCAGGATACTTTATCCAAGCAGTGCATTTTATCTCCACAGAAAGGGAAGCATCCAGAGACTCCCAGAGATCCCTCTAATACACTATATATGTTAACATGGAAGCTTAGAGGCATTGGCCATACACAATGGGTTTGCACAGCCAAGTGTGGTGTTGAACCTAGGGAAGCTATTCTTCTTGGGGCTCACTGTGGGCATTACAGAAGTGCTGAGGTTGTACTCCTCATAGCTAAACAGAGGAGACATGGACCCACAGCTGCACCCCAGCAACAAGACACGTTTCTCCTCAGACAGACACAGCTGAACTCAAAGTAATGGAGCTGTTAAGTCCACCTTTCAGAAACTGCTCATGCTGAACCTGTTACATGCCCTTCAAAGCCCATCCTTTGTGCCCGAGCTTCCCATAGGTGAAGTTCTCCAGCTGTGGAAGTTGGGGAGGACTTCTAATGTGTAAAAAAGAGGTACATTCCCTTAGCACTGGCAGGTAAGCCACATCAAAAAGAACTTCGTTGAGCAAGGCTAGAAAACAGGAGGAATGCTGTACTGAGGCTTCCTGTATAGGAAATATAATCTGTACTGTATGTCTTTCCTTCCACCATGCTTGAGCAAGCAACATAGAGAGATACTTTGTCACTGAAAATCCTAGTCCTCATAATACTTCTACCCTAAGAAACTAAAGGTGAAAATGCATTAAGCATTGCGGGGGAAATCATGGTCTCAAGATGCCCTGTGCTTGTCCCAGTTCTTCCCCTCATGTGGAGATAAGCTGGATGTGTGATATGATTATAGATCCTTTGGTAAGCTATCCCTGCCATGTGAAGTTTGCCATCTCCCTGCTGAAGCATCTGCCCCTGCTCTATTTTGCCCACTCTGACAAACCTGTGTGTTCTGATGTTTCAGGGGACAATTACTGGGTGATTGACACTGACTATGACAACTATGCCATCACCTACGCCTGCCGCAGCCTGAAGGAGGACGGCTCCTGTGATGATGGCTACTCCCTGATCTTCTCCCGCAACCCCCGTGGCCTCCCACCAGCCATCCAGCGCATTGTGCGCCAGAAGCAGGAAGAAATCTGCATGTCTGGCCAGTTCCAGCCTGTGCTTCAGTCAGGTACTTGGGGCTAATTAGCAAGCTCACTGAGTTGCACAGTAGGTGATTGCATTTGCTGTTAATGTGACAGAAGCACAGCGAATTCAGTTTTCTTTTTCAGCAACCTTTTCCTCATGTTAGATCTCATAGGAAAAGAGATACAAAGGGAAATTCATGCAAGGACAAGAGCCTGATACAGGCTGGTTCTGCAGGCTTAAAATCACTACTTACAGGAGTCCCATGTGTTGAAACTAGTATGCTACCAGAAGATCAGCCTTGTTACTGTAGTAGACAGGACAGAGATGGATGCAACAAGCCAGTGTTCCTGCACTTGGAAATGCCTGTCTTGGCCACTTGCACAATAGCACCTTACCCTGGATCCATGCAATATCCTCCAGGAAAATATGAGAAGGTGCCTCCAGGAAGGACCACTCTTGCACTGCTTAGTTCCATCATGACTTGTGTCCTGTGTGGTCTGAGTAGCAGGGATGATGGGCTCTGAGCAGCATTTCTGACTGCGGCTGCTGGCGGTGGGAGCCAGCAGTTGCACCACATGCATGCAAACAGACCATCTCTGAAGTCCATTTTGAGAGCATTTTTCTGGAGGTACAGGATTTGACCTTCTAGTTCAAATGCTATCCATGAAATAGGCAGATACATTTTTAGGGCTATGCAGGAGGCAGAAATTCTTCTTTGCTGGCAGTTGAGCACCCACACCCTTCACAAGCTCACTACCTTGCCTGGAAGTTGACCCTTTACTAAGCCACACAGTACAACTGTTCTGCACTGTGGGACAAGGAATGGCAGCTAAAACCTCCTGAACAGCATGTTGTTGTGTCAGCCAGTCCTCCCCTACAGAGGAGGTACTGGCATCACCCGAGGCCATGGGTATGGCATGGGCAGCCCTGCCTCATACCCCTGTGCTCTGCTGCCTGTAGCAGAGGGAAGGCAGCTGTTCTGCGGGGTCATGGCTGGGTGCCCAGGAAAGCTGAAAGTCCATGGCTAGCTGGGAAAGTCTGTCTGCACCTGTGCCAATAGACACAGAGAAACGCAAACCGCAACTTTTGCACCCTGCATCCTACTCTTGTACTGTGATTCAGAAGTACCCTAGGAAGACTGTAGTTATAGCTTCATGGGAGACTTTGTTAAAGCACTCTGCAGATTTACTTACAGACTAAAGTTTACTCTCTTTTCTTTCCAGGGGCCTGCTAAAAGTACGCTTCTGATCCTATCCTTAAGCACAGACACCAGACCTCTTGGTCTTGAAGTTGCCACTCAACTAATATTTAAAAAAAAAATCATAGTATGGAATAGTGTGTTTTTCCTGAAAAACACATGAAAATATTGGGGGATCTTTAAACAGTGTGCAATATAATAGTGATATTTGAATTTTCAAGGGAATACCTAATGTGGCATTTGTCAATAAATGTTTTTGAAAAAAAGGCACCTCTGGAACTGGTTTTTATTGCCTGATGTCCTATCGCTGGGGAGCAGAAGGACTGAGGATGCTCACTGAGGAGTGGTGAGACAGCAGCCAAGGGTCTTCCCAGTGCAGGAGGGGCAGTGTCACTCCTCAGCACTGAACAGGGGGGCAGGACAAGGATGGCAAGAGGGACACATCGCCTGACAGTGCTGAATGTCAGACAAAAGCATGTTGATAGGGTAAGTCTGGGATTCACCTAGAAAGTCCAGCCAACAAGTGAGAGCAGCAAGGCACATCAGTGAGATGGGTCCAGCCAAAAACAGGACTTGAGAGTGCGTCTGAGGCAGAGCTAACTGTAACAAATTTCCCAAGGGGGCAATCACAAATGCCATAAAACGTTGCTACTTTCAATAACACTAGACATTACTTTAAATGAGCAGGTGCTTGCATTTACCAGTAATTTGCTCCCCTCTGCCTTCATAATCCATATTTCAGTATCCAAAAGGTATAGAACTGAAAGATATTGAACAGGGATGCAGCAAAGTCTCTCAAACTTGTATTTCCCAGGATTTCCTGGCAATACTAGTAATGCTCTCAACCTGCTTGAACAAAGGTGTCCTTGCTCTTCAGGTCTAGGGAAAGCTACCCTGAGAGGGAACAAGATTGTGAGCTACCACCTAAAGCTAAGGACAGAAATGGAGTACTGGCATGCAATGCTAACAAAACCCTACAAAGACAGAGAACTACTGAGTGTTGAAAAAATATCAGCCTTTTCTGCTGGACTAAGTGCAAGGTCAGTGCACTGATTGAATGTTCTCCACTTCCACCCTTCTCCCAGCAGGAAATATCAGAGTGGAATCTGTGACCTTAGGACTTGTATAACAACTGATTAGACAACACTAATCAGTTACTTCAGTAGCTTCAGCTACTCCTTAGCTGAAGGAGTGTGGCCTTTGGCCAAAACTGTCAGACCAATACTACCACTCCTAGAGAAGTGGAATTTTTAATTCATTCACATTTTAATGTCTATGGTTATACTAATTGTATGACCAGAGCAGATGAGAGCTGTAGCAAGAAGAGACAATCAATATGCATGACCCAGTACATCCTTATTGTGCTTGGTATAGTCTGTCCAGACAAGAGAGGGAGTGAAATTCCTCCTCAGCCACCTGAGACAAAGCCTGCAGGATCACAGAAATATAGCAGTGATCGTGGTTGACCACAGAGTTCACATGCCTCAGAAATTGTACTTGGGGTGCCTGTTTCCATTGGGACTACAAGCAAGTCCTCACAGTAGGATGTGGGAAGATAATGTAGAGGAGGGAGCTACATTATATCCATTTGTCTCCAATGACTGCAGGAAATGTGAAACACAGGATAGGGCAGGTGGTCAATTCTGTTGAGTTCAACATGAAACATCTCACATATATCTAAGGGCAGACATCTTCTGTCTGCTGTTTGAGTTGGCTGATGAAAAGCAGTCTATTATTCCTGGGGTTTTAGTGTGTGTATAGGTCCCAAGTCATAATCTCTGTCCTGCGCAAACTTTCCACTAACAAGACAAAATAAAAAAATTGTTTATGTATTAAAAGGACTGTTGTTTTGTCCTCAGAAGGTCCTTTAGTGCTGGCAGGAAGACTATGACTGTGCAACAGCAGGAGGGACCCCACAAGGATATTGTCCTTCACACACTAGTGAACCTCCTCCAGCAAGGACACTGCAAGTCCTGAGATCAGACACAGTAATACCACCTTGAGTTTGACCAGTTTTCCATGGGTTGTGGTAACTGAGGTAATCTATGCATTTAGGTGTCTACTTCAGCCTCAACACTTCTTCTGGTAAGTTCCCTTCATGTTTTAGTTTTATGCAATGTTGGAACTTCCACGAGTCGAGCTACCTATTACCCCTTGTGCTGGTATCCATTGCGAGCAGCTGTGTGGTACATGGTTGCTGGCTGGAGTTAAAACATGGCAGTCCTTGAGAATAGTCTTTACTTTCCAAGATTAA
Organism: Muscicapa striata striata; assembly: GCA_030060385.1. Taxonomy (NCBI): domain Eukaryota; kingdom Metazoa; phylum Chordata; class Aves; order Passeriformes; family Muscicapidae; genus Muscicapa; species Muscicapa striata. The sequence continues at coordinate 47,356 of JAREIS010000465.1, read as the reverse complement.
GTTGTTGACATAAGAGTTGTAAGCAGTTTCTAGAACACAATGATCAGATCCTGTTTTTAGAGAGTTCATGTGAAAGATTAAAAACTGGTTTTATTTGCTCTCACAAGAGATGGCAACAAATGTAGCATAAACACAATTAGACAATGTAAAATACTCAGCTGAAAAGTTCTTTCAGTTGCAAAATGGTTATATAGCCTCACAAGCTTTCATTTGAAGCGCAGGCAAATAATCCCCTTGCAGTTGCAGTTACATATTCTTATTTGGATTAATGAACAGCAAAAGACATACATGAGTGCTCCACAGCCTTGCTTTGGTTATGATACTACAGAACTACTAAGCACCTGCTATTCACACCTGGTGCTATGGATACTTGGCACTTCTGAAAATTCAAACTGTAATGGGGGGCTGATCACTACATGTAACAGAGGAGACTAGTTAAACATGCAATTTAGGAAACACTATCAGAGTCAGCAACAGATGGTTACAGAAATCTCAAGTTTCAAGTACTAAGTAGCGTTTTTCTGTAGACATTAAATGATAAAAAAAGAAAACGCCATTTCAAAACTTTTACAATTTGTCAGAAATAAACTCATACCTGGAAATACCAACTTCTCTCTCTCTGTAACTGTTAAAACATGCTCATTTCTTAAAGGAATGAGTTTATATCATAGCAGCAAAGAAGATTTTCAGAAGAAATCTTCTATTTTTCATGGTTTGCACATCTATAAATTTTCATCCCTGCATAAAAAAATCAATACTATTCACTACAGCTATGTTTCTTCTTCTTTTTCTTCTTTTTTTTTTTCCTTATTTTTTTTTTTTTTTTGATACACCTGTAACTAGTACATAGTCCTTGGTTTGATAAAGACTGCTATATTCTGATTGCCAGAGTGGAAAAATTTTAAAGCAAAAGGGCTACTCAGGTAGGACATCCTAACACACTAAACTGTCCACTCAAATTCCTACATTTTCTCCTGCTTCAGACACGCAACAATCTCTCAAGGCCCTATACTTAGTATTTCTCTAAATTGTTTTATTTGTGGTTCCACCTTGTACTAGCAATACAACATGAGTTAACTGCCAGACTTTACTTAACTGTGTACACTGGTTCTTCACTCAAGGAAAATTATCACAAGTTTAAAATATATTTTTACTATCTCCATCCAAATAGAATGTCTCAGCAACTTTTCTTAAATTTAGAGGATTTCCAATTCAGTAGGACCCACGGCCCTTTTCTGTTCTCCATGTATGGACAAGGAATTGGAGGATTAAGATGTGACAAGTTCCTCTTATTTAAATGTAAATGTGGCAAGAAATAGTTAAATCTGAATTTTGTGACAGAATAAATCTTTTAAGGCAAAGTTTCAGTACAAGCATAAGAACAAGTAACCAGCAAGATACAAGGCCACATGTCACATGCACTGACGTTTTGCATATGTTTCTTTTCTGTGCTGTAAAAGTTGAGGGTATTTGAGGTAGTTCAGCTCTCTCCTACTGTGCAAACTTGGGCACTTCTTTTTTCAGAGACCTAAATGTTTCATCAAATATGCAGTTTTTGTTGTTATGTTGGTGAGGTGGCTGATGTCAGCAAAGAGAGCAGTAGGGGATTTGTTTGTGTGACAAAGTCACTCCTCTTATGGAAAACACTTTGGCTGTTTTCACTGGCATTATCCTTCTCTCTGCAAACCTGTTAAAGGCACAGCTCAAACTGTGCCAGTTGGGAAAAGGGAAAAACAAAGCAGCACCCCTGCAATTTCAGGGAACTTTGCTGTTTACATAAAGTGTTTGGCAGCTGCAAGCACAGCCAGTGGTGATCTGTAGCCCATAATCTAGGGCTATCACACGCTTGTGCATACGCTTTGCAAAGCACAGGAGCTCTAACTGTTCTTTGCTAATTTCCCAGGTGTCATGAGTAGCAGCCCTGCTACATTCAAGAGTGTGCTGTCCCATCATATGAGAACATAAAACGCTCTAATTAGTGTTTCAGCTTTCTGCTGGCCATCTAGAACTACTTACAGTCTGTGAGGGGGAAGTGTTAGCTCTAAGGGCTGAAGGACACCAGGCTAGGTGACAGCAATGGAGAGAAAGAGAGACTTACAGGGTTAGTGTCACCACCACGAAGAGGCAGTAACTGATGGCCAAAGTGCAAACAGGTGACTTGGGCAAAACCAAAAAAGACAAAAGGCAGGGAAGTCTGGAGGCTAGGGCTTTATGTGCCCTCCCCACTCCGAGAATGAGCTGATACCCCTTCCTCTATCTGTGGGAAATAGCTCTGGCACCCAGGTAATGGTGACAAATACTGAGAAAGCTGGGTGGAAACCTCTCTGTGAGAGAGTGAAAAACCTCATACACCTAAAGACATGGCAAGTGTTCTGAAATAACCCACTGTGACTAACCAGCAGGGAATAAGGGATCCTTTACTTCATGCTCTGAGTGTGTCTGGTTGCTGTGCACTTTTCCATCAAACCGTTAAGTCAAGACAGCCTGGCAAGCTAAGGCAGCCAGCTCACTCTTAGACAGACTCTCCATGGGCCTTTGCTACCATCCTCACTCACACAATGAGAAGGAAATGGTTCTGCTCCTGCTACAGTTTGTGACCTCTATAAATCTTAGCTCGCCCTGGCCATTAGCTCAGTGAAAAAAGGGGAATAATAAATATTTATTCCCATAATTCCTAGTTACCAGGCTGAATCCCTGTCCTACGGCAGCCTTTTACCAGTAGGGTTGGCAGTTGTGGTTGTTTGATAATGCTGTCTTTTGTGTTGTGAAGAGTTAACAGGGGCAGTTGCTTCTAACTTGCATTCCTAACTTCATCAGGTCGTTTCCGTACGCCCTCCTCAGCCTGGGAGGAGTTTATTTTTCTGGGGAGTTGTCATTTGCAAGGAACATACACCACTCTGACACCAAGCCAGGCACCACTCTTCAGCGTCACTTGAAAGCTTCAACGTACCCCACGGGAAGAGAGGACAGGCCTGCCTTGCCCCAGTAGTCAACGGCACGCACGCGGTAAAAGCCGGAGACTGAGCTTCCTGCAAATGAAAAGGTTAGAAATGGTCACTGTGAGATGCTGACATCTGTGCTACTGGGAGCATGTGAAGCAATCACTGCTCCTGTAAAATGTAGGCTTGTAGAATGGGCTGGGGAAATCAGTTCTGCACCCTATGTAAGCGTGTCTGTGATAACAAATGATAACAAATTCATGGCCAAGAACTGGTTCTTTAGTCTTGTTTCACCAAGGATAGCCTCTCTACTTACAAGGATTTGTAAGTACAGCTACAGGACTGCTTTCCCAGCAGTTCCTTTATAAGAAGGCTGTGACATCTGCAACAAACAATTAGTAATTTCCTTTTTATCTGACCTATTTTTCTGCCTGAATTTTGCCTTTGGAACAGGTTATGTGGGGACAGGTTCAACAAAGAAGCAGAACAAGACGCATGCAGGCTGACTGAAAACCCTCTGCTCTACTCAGGAAGCAGGGCCACTTACTTTAAAGGTATGTGAGCTGATCTTCTGTGGTTCTGCTGCTTTTTATCTTTGATCCAGTTCAAAGAGCAGAACTTTCCCTAGCAGAATCTTTGAAGACACAGGCAATATAAATTTAGGGGTATTTTATCTAATTAATTGATTTTTATGTGTGTTTTAGTGTTTTTATTCCAGAAAAAAAGAATGCTAGAAATAAAGGGTGAGGAGGAAGTTCCTAGCAACAAGGAGTGCTGAGACATAACATTTTTTCAAGAAGTCTTTTTTGTTGCTGTTGATTTTGAAACAAGCTATTAAAACTGGTATATAATATTATAATATAATAATGAATAATAGTTTCAGAGATTTGGCATAGCATTGATTTAGTCTTTGTTTGCCTTCGTAGCCCTTACATTGCAGTAATAGCTGTGAATCTGCTGATGTTAAGACTTTCTCAGGGTAAGATAAGCCCTTGTTTCTGGTAAAAAAATCTCTAAGCTGCTTTTTAATAGTATCACTTTAAGGCAGGGTTTGTCTGTATTTCACCCAGCTCTCATCAGTGCTCACTATCAATATCTGTTGGATGGTCATGTTGCAGACTAGACTGCATTTGCTTAAAAAACAAAACAAAAAAAACCCACAACTCAAACAAACAAACAAACAAAAGACCAACAACCACCATCCTCCACCTGCAGATAAACAAAAAAATACTCAAATAAAACATCAGTATCTTCCCTCACTTGGATGTTTCATCTGAGCAAGCTTCTATTGCAAGGTCTGGTTGTGGTTTTTGTGAGACTTTTTGTTATAATTTTTGCATATTTCTACACCGGCTACAAAAACACTCCTTAACTCCTCAGGGACCTTGCCAGGCCTGCAGCTCAGTGACTGGCCTTTGCGACAAAGAATTATTCATGGAATACTACTAATAATGTCCTCTGACTACTAGTTGAACACTGTTTATCCTCGAGAACAAAGCTCTTACTGAAAATATGATCCTAAAGGAAGAGATGCTCTTATTTGTGAGGGACTGTATGTTACTAGCAAGTTGCCTACCTCCAGTAGTTACTAAACAATGGTTCACACACTCATGAGGGGCAATATCCCATGACAGATTACGTAATGTGAGTATTCTTGCCATACCTGGACTGTAGACCCAGAGAGTGAATATTGTGTCTTTGGCATTAATCCGCTGGTATGCTTTTCCATCCGATGAGAATTCCACTTCAAATGTCTTTATACACCTAGAAAAGAGAATCAGAGAGGTTTGTAAATACAACTGATAATGTGTGAGCACTATTTAATTAAGAAGGACAAAAATAAGAAATGTTCGGTTGATTTATTCCTACCAAATTTAGGATGGCATGAATTGCCACCATTTAGTGATTAGGCAATTTAGTGATCCTTCTTAGGAAGGGCTCCAACATCCCCCAGAAAAACACCTAGACTGACTTGCTCTTTTAGGTATATGCAGCATCACAAAATGTCATGCATCTTTCACTCAGACATCAGGGTTATCAAGAATGAAGAATCTAGGGAGACTTGCTTGAAAAGGAGCTGAGTCACTGCCTCCTGAGGCAATCTGGCTGCACATTGGATCATCTTTCAGAGCTCAGCTACAGAGGGTTTCCAGTCGAGTCCAGCTTGCTGAAGCAAGCAACTGGAGGTTTCTCTTCCAGTTTACATCCCTTACAGAGACGTGCAAGATCGCACTTAGGCATCAGCTGATAATACAACTTTTCCCATGAATCTTCCTGTTTGCTATGCTGAACAGATTTCCCTTAGAAATGCCACTGAATGCTGGTGAGCAACAGGCAGGTTCCTTTGATCAAGCAGCAAATCAGGCAGGGTTGCTCTTCACAGCTTGTGCATAGAGGTCCTACAGTTTATTTTGTTAGATAAATGCACTGTATCATCTATCAAGCAGCAACAATTCATTAATTTGTGAACTTGTTTTACACTGTAAGGGCTTGTGGAAACTTAGGGAGTAGTACATTGTTAACTAATTTGAACCCATTTTATGTATCCATTTTATTTTAAAGCGACTTACTTTGACTTTACACAGTCGTCATCCCACAGCACAACGACCTGCCCCTTTGTGAGAGGGATCAAACGAACACCAGTCACCTGTCCAAACACATAAGCCCATGTAAGAAAATTGTACCAGCCAATCAGCCAGGTCAAATTTCTGGGTTCATCCTTCCTTACTAATTATTTGCTTTGATTTTTTTTTCATTGAGACTAGGTGTAAAAACAAAATTCTTGGTTCTGTAGCTTTTTGCAGCCTATGTCTCCTACTCGTCAACCTTGCAGAGGACCTTCAGAGGCTCTGGGTATCACTATGAACATGGGTAAGACTGAATGAGCAGATACAGATGTCTAATATGACAGCCATGAATCCATTTTAGCTATAGCTGTCAATTATTAACCGGAGAGATGTTGTCAATCCTTTGAGCATATCATGTGATTTTTAAAGAGATACTGCACTTTTCAGTACTGCATTACTAATTTCCCACCATGGGAACTTCCCATGAACCTCAGTGACGGTTCCTATCACTTGCTATATAGTACTTTATCTTCAATTATATCTTTGAGAGCCTTCTCATGAAATGAGAGAAGAATTGCTTATTTACTAATTCTTACATGGTACTTTTAACAAAAAACTAACTCAAATGGTCTTCTTTTAAGATTTAAGGCAGGAAGGAGTTTCAGTTTTAATATGTCTGATGGCAGAATACAACACATACTTGATCAGGAGCTGATCTGGGTCTTGCACAGATGTGGATAAGAAAGACTGAGGGAATGGGAAAGTTTTGCTTCAGTGTCAGGATGCCAGCTTCAGGAAATGGGAATGGGCCTGTCACCAGTGGGTCCTGCGGAGCCAAAGAGCAGTGTTGTGAAAAATCTTTCATTACAGCATCTAAAACACTGTTAAACCAGTGTAAAGTGCCTGTGGGCAATCTAGAGTCCTAAACTTTAGGACTCAAAATTTCCAAAAGAGTTGATACTGCTAATGCTTACAGGCATTGAGGTTCTCCATACTGGGAGACTTTACACTCGACTGTTTCCCAGCTCTTCAGGAAACAGAGGGTTTCACAAACCTTTGTTTCAAAGGTTTCAAAATGCTGTCCATTTCACAAATTGGGTTTGTCACAAATACCTTTAGGCACAATCAGTCACTTCTGTAACCTCCCATGCATGCCTTTCAGGCTAGAGGTCTTTACAAACCATGGCCCCATCTCTTCTCAGCAGAAGAAGAGATGCTCTGCTGTAATGCAGAGTAAGCTACTGCTACTGCTGTGTAGTGACAGCTACACAGCTGGTATCAGGGGATGAGGCTGTACCAGACAGCCAAGAGCATCCAAAATCTTGCTGCTTTCCTTTTCAAGGAAGAGCTGATGTCTCCTACAGTCCAACAGGCCTTAGAAATAGTCAGTTATGGTGACTGGGAAGAGAAGACACAGTACCGTATACCAGTCAGAAAGCAAATACTGTCTGTGGGCCCTGAAAGGGACAAAGATGGCCTTTTTTTTTAACCCAGGAGTCTGAATGCACAGGGGAAACTATGGGAGGGGAAGCTGAAGTGAGGCTGCTCACATATGCTCACATACAGTAAGTAATCTCCACATGGCTTTTATGCATAGGGAGGAGAGGAATTCTCAGAGAAGACTTAATACTTAATAACCTATATGGTGAATTCAGCACTAGTGAGGATGAGGGAAAACTGTTGGTCTCCCTGTGGGCCCCTCACAGTTTTCTGAACTTGCACTGGGTAGTTCTCACCTCAGGGTGAAAACACCACAGGGAGATGCTTTTTTTCTACTAGTAAGGAGGGGTCATTTCAACTCTCTAATGAAGCAATTTGGCCATTATGTAATATACACAGGGTCATGTGATTACTTGGGGAGATGGAACAGAAAGAGTCTCAAAGCTCACTGAAGATTCAGAGAGAAGGAAGAACTTCCCTAGGAGCAACTGTGCCTACTTATTTTATGGGTAGGCCCAGAGCGAAGAAATTATATAACACAAACACAAAGGCATAAGTTGTGTATGAGCTATACTTTTCACCAGGATTGCAAGTGAATTTTTGTGTGTATATGAAAAGTGAATGACTGTGGGCTAAGGAACTTTTGACTACAGGCCTATTTCTTTACTTTTTCACAAGCACTTTACCCATACAACACTTCAAACAAACACATAACCATACCTCAGCATCCCTTATTTGCTGGAACTGTTCTGGAGAAGGAAAGTCAGGGCTTCCTAGGTTTTTCCACTTCAGATAGGGATTGGTTTGGTTGTTATCCATGTAATATGTCACATACACCAGCTCTGTAGGAACACAAACAAAAGAAAGTAAACTTGGATTTAAAGATCAACAAGAATAAATTTAACATCTGTGTAAGTCTACCTTTTCAAATGTGATTTCAGCACTTTGGAGCCTGACTTCCACTGGAAAGGCCTGTGGCTAGCACCCTCATGAGGCTCTACAATTTACATTTGCCAAGTTTGCATTTCAAACTATTACTTCCACAACCAGAACTAAAATCCTCTTTTAGCAGAGGTGCTGCATGCATTTGTTGGGTAACTGCATCAGCTGTGCAATAGTGTGCTCATGTTGGCTGTCTTGGAGTCATCTCATTAAGAGAACTGGGAATATCCAGACAAGTACACTAAGATCAACAGCTTTCCAAAAAGGAAGCACTTGGCAGTTGCCATTAAAGGCAGGGTCAAAGTGTAGGCATTAGGAGTGAACCTTTCAAAGAAGAACACCATTATACCTCAGAAACTCTAGGAGTGCACAAAAGATGAGAGAGGAAGTTAGGAAATTAAATTCACTCTTGCAATGAAAGGCAACTCAGTACAAGTTTTCCAGCTGATATTCTGTCTTAAGGATCACTTAACATGACCTGTCTACATCATATTTGTTTACCTCTAAGTTTGGGGAAGTGGGTGGCATTCACTGTGACAGTGCTGATATTGGATGAAGTCCTGTTATCCTCACTTGAATACATCAGTACTGTAGCTTGCCAGCTGTCTGAGGGCTGTGTTCCACTTGGGGTGTGCACAGCTGCCAGCACACCAACTGTGCTGTTTTGAGCACTTTCATCTCCACTGATCTTCACCTCTGAAAAAATCTGCTTTTCTCCTTTAAAAAACATGACAAGTATCACTGTTAGTCAGTTCTATGTCAGAAGCAGTAGGGTCAAAGCATGCAAATAGATTGAGCATAGGTTGAGCTATGTTCTGCTGTATTTTACCATTTACAGACTTCAGTCAGATTTATTTTACAACAGCACAGTATGTACATATGACAGCAGTTCTTATGCTTAGCAGTTCAGCTAGCAACATGCAAACAGGTGACAGTGAATGAGGTTCTCCCTGTAAAATGCAGCATGAGTCTTCCAGCTGCAGGGATTTCTAAAAGACAGTTGCAGCCCAATGGGATGTACCCCTTGCATCACAAGAGGGAAGTACCAGTCAACAAAAATTAGTAGTTGGCACACAGAGGGTATAAACAAAGCAGTAAGTTAAATCAAATGGATAACAGACTCTCAGGAATATTTTCTGAACTATCAATCTCTCTGAGGAAATGAAGTTTCATTTTCTTAACACAGCTAGTAAACAGTGAGCAGGAGAACTCATGCTTTTATGAACAGTGAGACAGCTGGAACAATCTTTTTTAGGCTGAAAGCTTCTGGGCAGGAGGGGTTATTGATGTGATCTTTATTCAGTGGTTACTATACCTAGCAGTGCCAGCAAGCCCATGGCAGTCAGCACTGGTTTCCGCACCATCTGGACATGAGGTGGCTTTGTATTGTTCATCTGAAAACGTGCTGTCAGAGTCCGCTGGGTGAAGTAATGGGGGTGGTAGCTCAAGAAGGCATTGTCATTACTCAGCAGTGAGTAGTTGATGGTACTGTTAGCTTTGGAAATGAGCAGGTTTTGGTGTTGGATGATTACCTGCAAAGTCATAGAGAAAAATAACCTTCACCTTGGAGAAAAACCAACAAACATGCAGTCCCTATATTTTTATAAATCTTTACAGCATTCTGTAAAGACTTGTCACTCTGCCTTTCAGCAAAGACTGAAGAAAATAACTGTTCATTATAAATCTTGGAAAAACTGTACTTTACGTCATACATTAATCACTGTAAAATCTGAAGTACCTGCATAGTTTTGCCAGTATTAAGTCTCTGAAATAATTATTACCAGTACTCTTCATAAATAATGAACATATTTCCTTGTCTATTGCACTACAAATGATGCTCCTCAATCTTGAATACTTAATTAGTAATCAGGATTTACCATCTAAATGTAATCTAAATGGTTATCAAAATCTAGAGTTACTTTGTAATCACCACATCAAGTGTCTGTGAGATGGTCCTGGATTCTGTTTCTCAATTAGTCATTTTTCCCATTTGGTGCTAACTTGGATTTAATTTTCCTGGTGTGTCACTGGTTGCTGTGCTGCCCTCCTGCAAAGCGAGTTCCCAAGTTCTCTGTTTGTTAGACAGTGCCTGAATAAAGCAGAACTTCAGAAGGCTGACAACTGAACAGTCTCACAATTGTGTCTCTGAAGGAACACAGTGCTTCACCTTCTATACAACCAAGTGTTAATTTTCCATTGGATGTATCTTTCTTTCTCCCTTCATATCACATCATTATAAACACTTATTTTGTCTTGCAAACTCTCTGTGATGCAATCAATGACTTGTTGCCTTAGAGAAAACTGCCTTTGTCTCCCCAGGAGCAGCTAATAAGATGCGTAATTTTTTCTGGGTGACATACATACTCCTGTGTTTAGGAATTATTCCTTTGCACAGGATCGCTTGGATTCTATGTGCTGTTTAAGGTAGTGGCTCACAAAGCACCAGGCCTGCAGTGGAAATTATTGCTATGCAGGGGAAGAGCTGAATTTGCTCTGGGGCTGGGATACAATTACTGCAGAAGTGGGACTGTTGAGCATTCTCTTCTCTTCTGCTTTTCTGGTCAACATCAGTAATTACTAGGAGTAATTAATAATCTTGTGTACAGCCAGTATCCCAAACCAAAGAAGCTGAAAGTGCAAGGAAAGTCTTTATTATACCTGATGTTTCTTGATGAGATAAACTTATGAAGGAGCTGGGAAATGATTCTTGCATATGTGAGAATTGCCAGCAGTATTGACACCAGAGCAGTAGTACTACATAGAGAAGGTGTGTGTGGGAGTAATCTTATCAGATGGGGGACTGTATTCTCCAACTCACTTCTCTAGCACTTCTCTGACAAGTTCTCAGCTTGGTTCTGGGTTGGATTTTTTTTTAGGGAAAGATGAAGAAAACTAATACAAATTAAATCAAGCTGCTAAAACCAGAATATTCAGGGAAACCCCCACTGTATCACTAGGGAGATTTCCTTTTTTATAGTCTATTAGTCTGAGTAGCTGCTTAAAAATTCACGGTTAAGTCTATTTTTTCAACTAACACATCAGGGGACACTACTGTGCCAAAACTACCAATGAACTGTTACCTTTACAACCATAGCTGCATAGGTTACATCAGCTCGCCAGAGATGTGGAATGGACCATCCAACCATTGGATCTGCTTCATCGTTATATATGGCAACAGAAGAAAAACTAGGAAACAGCTTCTGAATTTGCTGAACTACTTCTACTTCTTGTTGCAAGATGTAGAGAGAATTCCCACCTCCCTGCAACAATATTTCATATCTGCTTAGTGGTAGTGAGGAAACAGTGGTAAACATACAAACATAACCTAGAGTCATAAACATAAAACACATTCTGAAAACATATTCCTTTGTTACCAAGCTGCTGTGGACCAACAAAATTAATATTTTTACCTCACATAGTACGGCATGTGCTATTTGCATAAGCTCCTCCTAGAATATAAAATGGAAAAGAAGTAGAAGAGTGTTTCTCTTTGGGAATTAGACAAAGACAAATTTGCTTTGAGTTGAAGTCTTGTAACTGAACATCTTCAAAGTTTTGCAAGAATAGGTAGCTGTGCTTCCTGCTGGACACTCATCATCATAATCAACTTTGTAAATCAGAATAAAACGTAACTTTGATTGTACTGAATAAACTGAAATCTTTGACTAACCTTCTTATGGAGAGAGATGTAATCCAGCCTTACACCAGTCTCCCCTGTGAAGAAGTTGGTCCCATTGTAGCAATGACACAGAAGACTCCAGCACATGGGTGACTTGGGCAAGGGATGGAAGGAATCCCCAGGCCCTCCAAATTTTAGAAAAGGACTGGCTGCTCTTAATCCTTCTGAACAAGCATCATAATAGTTGAGAAACCCTGAAGTCCAAGCAGATTAATACATCAAATATGATAACTCAAAACAGAAACATGATCTAAAACTTTAAGGAGATGTTATAACCGTATTATTTGATTTATTGGCAAGACCTCACAAACTAAGACCACCCTTTCCTATGAACTGATAACACAAGAAAACGTCAAAACCTCAGCTGCCTTCATAAGGTTCTTCTAAAGGTCTTGTAGGAGCATGTTCCCAAAGTATGCAACTCCAATGAGGAGTGTTTCCCTTATTCCACCCTTTGCCCCCTTACTGCTACTAACTCCATCTTCTTAGTGGAACTCCTGTTTTGTTTTTTCCGTGCCACTACCCCTGATACCCAAGTAGGGAATAAATAAATAACATGACCATTGCAAAACGGATTTGCTGTACCTGTCACATTCCTTATCACTCCTGTCTACCTTACTTCTTTGTCAGTATAACCTACATGTCACTGCCACTCCTCTGCTCACCCCATACACTTGTCTCACTTCACCACACTCACAAGTGCTCCAAAATATGCTTACCTTTTACTGTCATAGACACATTGTCAAAGTCGTGGTGGTCTGGTTCATTCCATGTCTCAAAATTCCATTTAGCAACATGCTCCAATCCATACCTATCTGTAGGAGAGGCCTCGTTTATCAATGAGCTGCATATCCAGACAATACTATCAATAAGTGACTTATACAGACAATACTATTAGTTTGGCCTGCAGGTGAGGCTCAGCACCAAGAACTACCACTATATCATTCCCTCATAATTTTTAATAATGAGGGAAATGTAATTTGGGAAATGTAATTTCAAAATGATCTCTCATTTTTGATGAAATGCAGCAACACTTGAAAAAGATGGAAGGTGAGAGGGAGGTGACTTACAGCTTTGTGATTAGGGCACTCACCTACCCTTAATTCAGGCTGAGCCTCCTGCCTTGTTAGAAATATTTGAAGCTGGCATACAAGAAGTATTCAGGTTATCATGCTCCAGTGAAAGCTGGTAGTTTACAACCACAACAATATAACAAGGTTAAAAGTCAGTCCTTTGAGGCAGGCCAAATGTGCTACCCAGAACACTCTACTCATTCTGGATGCTGGCCACGGATCAGTAAAAAGAGTGATTGTTATCCCATGGTCTGTTCTGGCATGTTTGTTTTCTGGTCTGTATTGAAATCCAGGGTCTTGAAATTGATCACAATACACAAAACTTTTTGAAGTAGCTAGAAAGGATTACAACAGAACAAACAACAAGTAAGTTTTTTAACTTACCTATGTATCTCCTGGCCAGAACAGTAATTAAGTTTCTCCACTGTACTACATGTTCTTTATCTTCAAAATCTAAAAAGTATCCTGATGGATTCCCCATCAATTCAAATCCTAAAAAAAATGTAAGAAATTGGTCTCCTTTTTTGGTGAACGTTATCTCAATTTTATTAATGAAGGGGTTACCACATCATCTGAAACTTGTTAATGAAGAAGCATCATTAAATGGGTTCTCTTTCCTGTTTCCACACATTCTCACTAGAAATATTTCAGAATTGATGTTGCTTACTTGTTACTCGTCGGTGACCATAGTAATCAAAGCTAGTAATTGTCAACATAAATGCAGGGCTCAGACGAAACTTAAAATAGTGGATGTTTGCATAAATTTAAGGGACATTATACCTGGAGTATCTGCTTCTCTGGCCCTTTTAGGTATATGTCAGCGAGTACAATCTTCTCTTCAAGAGATCTCATTTACAAGTCCAACCACCTGTAACTGCCTTCAAAGGCGATGTAAAACCATTTGTGCTGTCTTACTTGCTACAATACCATTTTGCTCACAGTGTTTTACATGGACATGATGTAAAGCCTTGGAAAAGCCCTCCAAGAATATTCTAATGATTGTAAAATATGGACAAACAGATATACTAAATAGTGGAGGCAGGGAGCCATCCTTACCTGGAATCAGCTTATTTTCCCACAGGCGATCCATAAAGTTATCCAAGGCAGTAAAATTGTAATTAACTTTGCCATTCACCACTCTGAAAAACAAAGGTAATAAAAATTACAAGTGTAAATATTATAGCAAAGATAGGACTTGATTCAATAATGAGTCAGATGGCTTCCTTCTCAAAATTTGAGACTTGGGTTCTTGGAATTGTACACAAACTTTCTCTCTAAAGTAACAGGTGTTCACCATAACCAAGTCATGCGTCTTGACCAATCCATGCCCTTTTCCTATTTCAGCAGCATACAGAAGCAATATAACGGGTCTGCTTGCTGAATTCTGATTTTTCATAGAATAATAAGATTTCTAATTCTGCTGAAGTATCATTTACATAGATTTTCTTTTTTTGCTTTGAGCTGTTTTTTTCCAGTTTCCACTGCATTACCCACTACTAGGCCAGCTCTTTCACTTTGTATCTTTCAAATAATGCTGAATTTATGCACACAATGTCTATAATTATTTCCCTCACCGTAAACATTTGCTTAATATTTCTTCTGTACTCCCAGGATCTCAGGCTGCAAATCATTCATCTTTGAATAAATTAATTCAAAGACTTAGCACCCTATGATGCATTCCTTTGTATCAGGGCATCTTGCAGGAACACAGGTACCGAAGTGTGGACATGGATGGGAACACTGGAAATCTTTTACCCAGGGGATGAAAAATGCCATTTGCAATTTATTTGTGATACACTAGAAGATTTGCTTTAAATTCCTGAAAGGCTTTCTTTGCCTGGTATCCAGTAGAAACAAATACAAGGTACCATGCAGGTCAATTTCCCACAACTTCTGAACTTTTGGTCTGATTTAACTGAAATCTGAAAGGGATGGATAATCTTTGCCAGTATGAAGTGCCAAACAGGAATTAACAACGAACTTCTGTTGAGAACATCCTGTTAGTGAAACTTACTGCTGTTTGGCCCAAGAAACAGCTTTGGCCTGGTGGCCAAATTCTGGCCTCAGTACAACCCGAACAAAAGGCTTTTTTAAGTACCTTTGACATAAGTCCAGCTCCAGTCATACAGCGGCACTGGGTGAAGCCTTGGCAACTCCTCTCAAAGCTGATTTCTCCAGCCACACCAGGGCACTACAACTAACTTTTCTGGTTTTCAGGTCAGCCTGACCAGTTCTCCTGAAGTCTTGCCTGCTCTTTCCTAGGCACTTTGCCTTTGCTTGGGTGGAAAGCACCACAAGTGAACTACAGCTGCAATACTGCTGGTATGATGGAAGGGGGAGAAACAATCACAGTTCTTGCAACTGATCAGTGATAGCACAGGATGACGAGCAAACAAAACAAAGACAAGATTAGACGAAGGGGGACATGAGCAGAGCTCTTACATCAATGCTGGACTCTGTGCTGAGAGTCACAATTTGTTTCTTTCTATGCCTCTGGACACATTTCTGAGCTCTCTGATGAAGGCTCTTCCTCTGTGCTTTCTTGTCAAGGAAAAATTTCAGTGAAGAAACTGTAATAGCACCTCCAAATTCTCAGAGAACTAAGAAGGGCTGACAGAACTGCCTAGTGAATAAATAAAGAAACTGTGCAACATGAAGAAGGCAAATCTGACAAGGATCTAGAAGAGAAAGACAAGGCAGGCAAAGTAAGTGTAACATAGGCCACATCAACTATGCTTATGCCACATATCAACTATGCCAGCTCCACATGTTATGTTAGGTTATAAGGTACACAATCCTAGCCCCAGACTGGTCACATTCTTTTACCAAAGACCTCAATCAGGCTTTTTATTTTTAAAGTGTGCCAAACCACCATGACAAAAACTGTAATGTATGCAGTCACTGATGGGCTGAGGATTCCTGCCCAAGTTAAATGGTGCAGCTATGAAAGAAGTAAATAGCAGAAAGAAATTCATTTGTTTTAGTAAACTTAAAAGTACTTTAAAAGTCACTGTTGAACTTAATGGCCATTTGCAACCAGGCTTGTTTTTGCTTAGACTGAGGTTTTTTAAAAAGTCCTATTCCAAAGTTCAAAGACTAATTTTTCTTTGCTAAAACTAGGTCTGCTTCCTCAGATCCATTAACTGTTTCCAGTTGTACCCTGTGTTCTATTGAATTATTTGCTTACATGCAGACTTACAGTCAGTGTGCATAAGAATGATTAACTACAGTGTCTTGTAAAAAGTTAATTATGCCATACAGATAAAAGTAAAGAAACTAGGGTCTTCCTGACTTCAGTCTAAGCTCTACACAGTATTATGTGAAAATATATGCATAAATAAAACCTTCTATTTGATGCCTGTACACTTAAGATACCATTTACATTTTTCCTACTGCACCAATTAAGTAACACATTTAAAACATTGCCATTGCTAACTATGACTGAGTGATGGTACACGAGATCTCGTGTTATGTGTGTAGGTGTAGAGGCACTTATGTTCTTTGGCTGACCTGTCACTTTATAAGAATCTCTTCTTACTCCCAATGCTCCCGTTAATAAAATGATTACTTGACTGATAGGATTGACACTTCCTCAGATTTCGATCTTACCCTTACCTGTACTACATTTCTGATGTGAGATCGATCCATTTTTTCACAGCATATACAGTACTACTAGAATCGGGGTTGTATGGTTGCCTGCCATGTAGTGACTGGAAGCCATGCTGACTGTTGCATTTGAGGCACAGAAACTGGTACTCTTAACAAAAGTGCTGCATGGACAAGACTGGCTCAATTGCCAGGCCTTTGCCAGGAGTGCTCTGAAGACAATTTCAGGACACTGAAGACCGGATCAAAACTGTTACAGGCACATGACAAGGTAAATCCATGGTGGAGGATAAATCCACATGACATTGCCAAAGTTGTTGAAAACATCTTTCTAAATCTAAACTGTTGGTGGAGCATCAGGTACCTATGACTGGACTCTTGGCTGCAAGCTCACAGAATTTTACAGTCCATTTTTTGCCTGCACCTCTTTCAATCTTTCTGTCATGGTTTCTAGACACCACTGCCTTCATTTATGAACACCCAAAAGGTTATGTACTTGTCATTTCATTTGAATGCTTGCAAGACTGGGATTGTTCATAGTTTGCTGTCAGGTATTTTGAATGTCAAGCAGCAGTCACTGTCCTGTCTGTGCCTCGCTTTCAACTGGTCCTCAGCTGCAATTTTTCTGGGAAGCTTGCCAGATAGACTTTCTTCAGTCATTATAAACAACTACACTAAAGCACATTTACTAATGGCATCCTGGCATCAAGGCCCATAGAAGCATCAGGCCTGAGGCTGCTAAATTCCAGAGACTGTTGCCGGCTGGTAAGGAATCATTCCAGTCTGTATCATGGTCTCAGTTCCAGACCCACGTGCTGCCTCTTGGAAGCAACAATCATGCTGTGACTATGGAGAGCAGTGATGAATACAGGGAGGTGTCTGCTGTTGACACAAAATCCGGTTGCTCCCTTCCTTGGAAAGGTTTGCTTTGAGGGTAATTCTTGGCTGAATCAAAGGCTACAGGCCCATCTTAACAGCCTTCCACTACCTCCTATTACTGAAGTAAAGGTTTTTCAAGTATGAAGGGAAATTCTTTTCAGGTGCATAGGTAGCACTAGACAGCTTGCTAAAGTGCTGTAAAGACACTCATATTGTGCTTCTTATCCATGACACTTTCAGCCTACTCCCATTCACAAACTTAATCTCTCGGGAGGGCAGAGGTAAAACAGCTTTAGCTGTTAACACCTTGAATCACAGTCAGATCTGCTCCAGCTAGCACAGCTGCAGATACCACTCCTTAGCCTACAGCTATTGCTTCCCTCCCGTGCCCAGCATCTGTTGCTTCTCCCCTGCATTGATCCTGTCCAGGAATATAGCTGCATGCCCTGGAAAACATGTGCACACACAGACATTGGACCAAATATCTTATCTACAGAGAAGAGAGATCAAAAACCACAGGCAGGGAGTGTTTCCGTTCCAGGTGATCTTCAGTCAAGTACTGAATCTCTGATAACATGTCAAGCTAACTTTATCAGACTTTATTATAACATACTGAACTGTATCTCCTGGGATAGGAAGCCCTACCAGGCTGACTCCTGTCAGTAGGTCACAGCCCATCTAAGAATTCAAATGTACCATGTAGGGTAACCATCAATAGAGACACAGTTGAAGAGAGTCTAGGATGATGATGGCTGGGAAATACCAATATAATCATCCTCATCCTGACATTCTCACTCAGCTACTGTGGTCTCTCTTTTGTATTTCTGGTAAACACACTTACCACACACACCAAAAACTGACATAATCTGGCTTGATTTCATCAATATCTGAGAACAGCCTCTCTTTGGGCAGATTTGCCATAGTGGCTGGCTAACACCGCTCCCAGAGTAGCACAGTCTGCTTATATCCTCATTGGGAGCTTCTGCTTGGAAAGATTGCTCACCCAGCTGCAAATGTAGCCAGGAAGCAGGAACAGGAAACTAGCAAAAGTGTTGGCAGAGGAGAGATGCAATTCACACCTGTAAAATTTTTCAGCAGACTGCTGGCCAACCTCACACTTGGAAAGTGGACTTCATGAAGAGGCCACCTAAAAAAAATCCCTTTCTCCATTGAAGGTTTTCTGTGTTACAGTCTTAGAGAAGCAACAGTGCAGTCTAAGAGTCTACTCTGCTATGGCAGCATCTAGTATCTCTGCTGAGATAATGACCACACTGCATACCACGATTTGTTTGATAAAGATCCTTAGCCATATGCCAGACCATCTTTGCCCACCCTTGTAAAGGCATTCCTGCAGTCATACACTGTTATCCAGTGTCCAGGTCCAGGATGTGAACCAATGGTAACACCACCCTTGCTCTTGATGAGTGTAAATATGCGTGATAATTAAATTCCCCCTCTCAAGACTAAATGAAGTGAAAACAGTTCTTGAAGTAAGTGACGACTATAAGGAATATCTGCAGATAGTGTCCCAAGCAATTGCTTACCACCTTTCTAGAATCCATAATGTCATTTTAGGAATTGTAAAACTCCAGAATACATACAAGGGTCATCTACCCTGAAAAGGAGTTTAGTGTCCAAAGTCAAGCTTTTCACTGGAAGCAAACAACAAACTTCTAAATGTTCCCACAACAGTAACTGTTGGGAGAACAAACAACAGTAATCTATGCCATTTCAAATTCTTGCTGCTACAAGGTCCTCCAGAAGGAATGGTCTTCAGAAATACCCTTATTGTTTTTCAGCCAGAACAGGCTGTTAAATGGACAGGGAATCACATAAGCTTAAAAGGAGAGCATCTACAAGATGAAGGTCAAAAGCTCTGGGCAGAAAATTCAGCAAGTTTATTTTTTTTCAGAAGGGAAACTTGCTGCCCTCCAAGTGCCTCTTACAACACAAAAGGATCCCACCTCCTTAGTTTTTCTAATTACTTTTGCAGTTTAAAGGCCAGGTTTTCACAAAGAATTTGTTTGCTCCAAACCCACCAATTGTATACATAAGCTTCTTGTTCTGCTGAGTACTTGAAAAACCCCTGGACCTTAAAAGCAGATCCTAAGGGACTATGAGCACTACTGAAATGATACCTCAGAGCCTACAAAGGGCAGCCCTCATTAGCATTCACCTTTCCAGAGGCCGAGTTCTCAGCAGTTCTCTCCAGGTCTCTTCAGTATCAACCAAAAACCCTACTAGTCTGGTATTTCAGGTTTAAGTACAAGATCATTAATAAATAACTAAGCAATCAGTAGACTCCTGGGTTATTAATAAACAACACTTCCCCCTCCTGAATTGAGTGGAAGCTAACCATATAGTATCCATTCACACTAGAGCTGCTTCTACCATGTTCTTGCTCTACTTGCTCTCACTTCCTGTGATCAGTACAGGTAAATTGGCTCCTGTTCACGAAATCCCCATAACCCAAAATAACCAAGATAACTTGATATTTTTCAGGCTGATGAACACTGATTCTTCCTCCCTAGTGGTCCCCACGCAAAACACAGCCTGTGCTTTTCACATGCTTTGCAGACCAAAAACCTAATACAGAGGCTTTTTCAAAGGCCAAAGACTACCACACCCACACTAATTAACTCGTGTATTTTACTACTTCTGTGTCTATTTATCAGTATTAATATTTTTCTGCATTTGCTTCTCAGCTCTATCATTTGGGTAAGTAGAGCTGGAAAAGCTGCTTGCTTGACAACTAAGATACAGCTTCTTCACAGAAGCACAACGCTCAACACTTCAGTCGGTGGCACTTTGCCCACACTTTGCACAATTCACTCACCCTATAGTGGGAATGAGTCAGCCCAGCAGTAACAGGAGGATGCATTACAAAATCACAGAGCCAGGCAGCATCCAGCCTTTGCTGATGTCACAGCCTGTCACAGTTAATCCATCCACACAACCAACCAGCGTGGCACATGCGCAAAAAGGATGGCTATGAATCCCAGTGACTTAGGAATAAACTGCTTCAAAAATGGAGTATACATCAGCTGTTATTTACTGGAAATCACTGCCTCTTCTACAAGCCAGCCAAGAGGCTGTGCATTCGGCTGAATATTTTTATTTTTTTAAAAACATAAAAATAGAATTGACTTTGATTTATCCAGCATCTTAATAAGCGTCTTTGCTCTTTGAAATCAGCAGTATTTGAGCTTCACCTTGCAAAGCAACTCACAAAATCCTTGCTGTGATCTGGCTGAAATTCACAGGCACAGAAGTGCAAGCAAACAATGGATGTTTTCAAGCTGATGCTAATCACGGCCTATGATTTTCCATTTCTTACTCAGCCTGCTATTGTGAGCATAGTCTCAGTCCTTCTTTCAGCAGTGAGCGTGCTGTGTGTGGGGGGAAGAGAGAGGCAGACAAAGCACCAAGAGCTTCCTGTGCCGAGGTGAGTTAGCCTCGGAAAATATTATTAGACTGTTGTGTCTCTTCTCCCCCCCCACATCCTTCTTCCCCTTTAAAACAAATTCCAGATGTAAAAGCGGAAATAGCTGTAGAAGCAATTTAGGCAAAAGCATATGCTATTTTAGTATCTTACCTCTCTAGACATGTGAACACAGCCAATCAGAATACCCAGGCATGGACAGATCAGTGTTGTGAGACCTTGTGATCCCTTCCTCGGGTTTGTTATGTTCACATTCATTTGTAAAGGGAACAATTGAATAATAAGGTGAAATAGCAGAAAATGCTTTTCAGCTGATTATTTACTAGAAATTTAAAGGCTTTGCAAGTGACTGAAAGGTTCAATCACTGTATGTGAGCTGTCTGTAGAGGACACTTTTCTGATTGAGTTTGATGTATGAAACTGATTTCCTTCTGCATAACACCTGGCCACTAGTTAAATGTTCATTGTGGTTTGATGCTGCCCTTGATAATGGAACTCCAAATAATGTCACCGATAAGCAAAGTTTTGAAATGAGGTGACAGGGAGACTAAATTAATAATGAAGACTAAAGACACATGAGGAAGAGAAAATGTGGCCAAATGCTAAAACTAGCTTACTTTAAGCACAGAACTCCTTTTGGCACTGCATGGGAAAGCTGTCACTGAACTTTTCCTCCCAAACAGGTGACAGAACAGTTCTCTGTATCCATCAAGCATTCTAATTCAAGTACACACCACACTGCACCTTCTGAAAAGAGCTTCCATGGTACATATTTGACTTACTGTTTTCATTTCACAGTTCTGTTATTACCACTCCTTCACATTCACAACTTAATTTGCTGTTTATGCTCCATCTACTATTTTGCCTGCTAGCTGTAGAAGGAAATACAGTTCCAAAGTATGTGACTCCAACTATATCACAGAACATAGCTTATTTACTGTTGTGTAAATCATAACATTAAGAGGGAATGATTGTCCTCCCTGCTGCCAAATATGCAAAAAGAACTAAATTCAGCAATGCTTTACTTCGTGTGTTCTTGCAAGCACTTTGGTTGCTCATGCACATACTGTAACTGGAGCTGAAATTTTGTATTAATGCACAATGTGCTACTTTTAGCAGGTATTTTAACTTTTTCCATCCCATGTTCTCAAAACTTGTTTCCACTTGTCAAGATGTGTACTAAGGAGCATATAATGGACAAATCAACAACCCAAGAAAAGAAAAACGTGGAGGTAAATACTGAAGGTGTGAAGATTTGCAGCTAGATTTCTCAGCTGATGTACTTCTCTTACATCTAAAATACAGACAGCACATGGTGTCTGATGAAGTCCAGCAGCTGCTGGATCCATTTGCATATCAGATGTAGTTTCAGGTATGTTTTCCTGTATCAGTCCTTGATTCCCCACAGGCAACTTCATGTCTAATTTGAATACATCACTTGTTTGCAAAATGATACTGAGTTTATTTTTTAACTTACTAGTATTTAATGACTTCTGATGGTGAAAAGGCACAATGAATATACCTTCCATGTCTTGTTTTTAATCCTGAAGAATTTTTGTGTTAAGTGGTTTCTGAGTACTTCAGAACTGACAAACGAGCACTATAAGCCAATCTGGAAAGAGCAGCTTTTTAAATGGTGTACCAGCATCTGCTCTTCATTCTTGAATATAAAACATAATAAACCTCTTGCAATTAAGCAGTTAAAACTAGCCAGCTGCATTTATAGATAGTTTTCTATGAGATGCAAACTTACAAGTCTTTACAAACTGAGATCTGGTAATTCTATTTTGAACCTGGGTTCGGCATTACAATTTAGACTCATGGTGTATTATTAAATATAGTAGTGATAGCTCTTACATTTCACGATCTTCATGTTCATGTATTACCCCTTTCCCTTCATTCTTCCCCCATCCAAAAAAATCTTCCACTAATACGAAAAATATCTCCTCTTTCAATATAAATATCCATTACATTCTGTGTCTACGAAACATGAAAATTTACTTCATGACGCAGTAAGAAATCATCTATTTTCTTTGCACCCAGAAATGGGTTTTCAAATATCCAGTTAAGATTACACAAAATTTCAAGGAATGGGTGAACAAGGTTCTGAATTTAGAAAGACTATCCTTGCTGCATTAAATTTGTCTCTAAGATATACAAATATCAGTAGTAACACTCATCTTCATCAATAAGCAGGCTTTGGTTCTACAGTTCTGGCTGTCTGGGCCTGAAACAACAGGCAGGTTTTTTTGAAATGCAGGAAAGCTCAGACATTTTACATTCAATGTCAGCTGATGAATGTAAATGCTTCCTAATATATAAGATCTATCAGCTAGACCCCCTTCATCATTTATTTTAATAAAAATCCTTTTTCAAAGGACAAATCTCAAAGTGACCATTGACAACTAAGCATTAAATGTAAGGACAGTTCCACACACTTCCTGCCCTAATCTCATTTAATACATTGAAAGTATTTCTTCATCTAATTGAAGTAAGCATATAAAACCCCTGTTTTATATAACATATGAAACTGTTAAAAAGACTGTAAAAAGCTACATCAGGACTGCAATTCTGTCTGAACTCCACATAGTGTAATCAGTTTTATTAAAGCAGAACAGTAGAAATGAGTAAGAAGTCAGAGGTTACCAGCTTCTGTAATGATTTGAAGTTTATCTTTTACCTGTGACTACACTCTACAGAACAAAGATTTTTCCAGTGCTACTGTTTATCTGTAGTTATCTCATTGCAAGCATTATGAGAGTGATACCCAATTGGAAAGGCCCACACTATATCATGACACAATTTCTAATCTATTCTCATAGAATGCTTGTGATCCTGAGGTACTCCACTACTGGGTGCTGACAGAAAAACAGTTGTGGGACTACGGCAGCGACTTTGTGCGTTTGGTAAGTGCCAAACCATTGGTTCTGTGTTTGTAGTGGGAAAGAGAAAGGGACTTGCATGCTGAATGACAGTCTTCCTCAATTTTGAATATGCAAATCCACACTGAATCTTGCAGATACTTCTTCTGCAACATATTTTTTCATTTAAAAAAAATCAGTCACATGACTCTCAACATATACACATAATTTTCACCTGTATCTGGTACTTGTACCAGCTAGAGAAAGAATGTGGGATGCAGTGCATAGTGGATTGGAAGGGAGTGGATGCTTACTTTCAGTGCACCCATCTTTCCTACTAAATTGCAATCAAAAGTGCGCTGTTTAGGCACATCACCTGGTCACCATGACATAAGGGTAAATACAGAGTAATTGAGGCTTGAGGGCATTTTAAACAACGCAGACACATTAGGCATAGGAGTTTTTTTAATTCACTGAATTTTTCAACTTCAAACACTAGCACAGAAGGAAGAACATAACTATTATATTTGGACTATGTACTTTAGAAGATTTGATATTATTAAGTGTGGCCCAATAAACAAACACTTTTAACTATGATTCTGTGATTCCAAGATTAATAGTTCTAAATCAATGTGACTAATTTAGCATTAATTTTTTAATAGTTAGGTTACCAGATATGAATTGTACGTAGCAATGCCATGATTTTTTTCTGAAATCTTCTGAAAATTCTCAATATATTTTATGTCTTTACATAATTTATTTCATAAATACTACTGCTCAATTCTGCTTTTAATCTTTTATAGTTTTAAAACTAATTGTAACTGTGCATCTGTTCATAAAGATAAATAGTAAGTCACACAAAGGAAAATCACCTGTAAATTCAAAATTTCTGGTCAATGATCATCATACTTTTCTATCATAGCACCTATTCTTAGAGATAGGTGTTTCATTGCAGTATCTCATTTGGCTATTTTGGCCAGTTACCATTGTTTCACAACTCAGCAGCTGACAAGGAAAGACAGCACTTTTAGAACTGAATCCTTTTTGTTAGTGTCAGTGGAATTCAGCAGGGTGACAGGACCGCTCAGAATTATTGCTGGACTGAAGTCTTGATGAATGACTTCATGTGAAGTATGAAGCCATCTCCATAATCCACTAATGAACCTGCTGCTGCTAGTTATTTTTGTATGTCAAGTAAAACTTGTTCATCATAAGACACAGTTCTGCCAAAACTGTATCTTTTTCAAAATTTTTACAGACAGAATGAGAGATTGCTCCATTTTGTCACTTTCTTCCCATGTGGAACTGTCCTGTCCAGAGATATTTAGCTTCAGTGGTACCGTGCTGTACCGAAAAAAAATGTTCAAAATGATTATTTGAAGTTTCTTTCTTTTAGATTTGAGTAAGTGTTAATTTTAGGCTAGCATGAGGCAAAACAAAGTTACAACCAACTTTATATGGAAGGGGTCAAGTGATAATGATACAGTAATATTCTCCTTTCTCTTAGGAGCCTGATATTGCGAAAAGTGCTGTTGGAGAGAAATGCAGAGAGGTCTCAGTCAAAAAAAATGTTAAGTTCGGTAAACCCTCAACTATTCTGCAAATTCCAAGGCTGCAAATACCAGTAGTAGCAAGGTCTCCAAATACTGGACATGTTAAAAAGGAGAACAAGTTTACTTAGGTACTGAAGCAGATGGCACATTTTAGGAGGTCGCTAGACAAGATAAACTCTTGGTCCTGAGGATTATGTAATAAAATGGATGAAAGGATGGATTTGAGACTTGAGTTTAAGTCCCTCTATTTTTAAAGAAGAAATACCACAAGGCTAAAGTTAAACTAACAGAAGCAGTGAAATCTTCTATTCTGTAGAGCACAAGACCAAAGAAACACACTATCTTTGTGACCAGTGTGCAAAATTCATTATGCAGATAAGGTGTACTACAGTGTCTCCTTTTTTCTAAGAGCAAAGGGGAAAGGGATGGGACTGGTTGACAAGGCCTTTAACAACAAAGAAGCAAGAAAAATGATTTAAATAAGACTGAAATTACCTTCTCTAGATTTTGGGTTTAGAATGTCATAACTACTGCAACCAAGTCTAAGTTCCTGGTAGTAGCCAGCAGTTTTAAGAATCCATGGCCAGTTTAACATCACAGAAGCAAGATGTGAGATGCTTCCCTTTCTATTCCTCCTTCACTTAAGTTTCGATTTTTTTTTGTTCACATAATTTTTATGTTTCCTTCTTACTTCTAAAGAGCAGCAAACAACTTTTTGCACAGGGATAAAAGACAATTTGGAACTGGCCCTCTCTAGTGGTGCTTGTGTGTCAGCAACAGTCTTTTTTGTGGCCTTGCAACTCCCATCTCAGATTCTTATTGCATGCTAACTCATGCTCTTCCTTGGCTGAGAAACAGACACATCTCCTCATCCCTTCATTTGTAGGCCAGTTGAATACAGCTCCTGTGAGTCATGGCCTTGTGCCCAACCTGTTAATCTGCACTGCTTAGTAACCACTAAACATTACCTATCACCTTTGTCAAGGGGAGGAGATGGATGTTTATTTATCACTTGGATAGGTCTGCACTTATACAGAGATCTAAGGTAACTGAGAAGTTATTTAAGGTCACTTATATGACCAAGTTCTTCACAACAATGAAGTAAACTTTCAACAGAAGTCTATCTTTGCCCTGCTGATCTGCCTACATTATAGTCTTTGGTTTACACAGAAGCAAAAATTGTTGTGATCTAAAGGTGCTGATATGTAGAAACAGAACTCTTGAGCTCCAGCTCTCACATCCTATGCACTGAGCAGAACAGGCCTTATTCCAGCCCGTAAAGGACTGGAAAAAATCTCAAGCAAGAGGGAAGTTCTATTCACACACCTTGAACATGCAAAATCAAAAGCTAATGCTACATGAGGATGCATAAACCAGACCAGTTTTCAGATGAGAAGTAGCTTCAAAGGTCAGAGATGTGCTAGCCTGAACTCAGCACAATTTTTGTATCAGTGCTAGTTAATTAATAATCTTATGCATTATTTAAACTCAAATCCTCAGATAGTGCTACATATATATCCACCTTTGCAAAGTGATACAAGTGACAATATGCTACCAAAGAGCAAGCTCAAGATTTCATTACTACCCATTCTTACCTTGACGAATATTTAGTTAATAATTATATTTTATGCAAATAGAGTAATATCTGGTTGAAGACTTCCATTCATTCAAACATGCAAAGCCAGAGCTGGTACATTCCTGTCAAAAAACTATCCAGGTAAGAGATTTGTCTCTCCTGTGCCTCTCAATTCAGGTTAATTTTTCTTTGCCTGTTTTCAAAGATTTAAAACTGCCTCTTTTCACTTACTTTGCTCATGCTGTTGTTTTTTGGTTTATCGTTATGTTGTTGTTCATAAATATTGCTTATAAGATAGACACCGGGCAAGTTTGTAAACCGTACAGTCGGCTGTAAATGGTATAGCAATTATCTCTCCTGCAACCCTTTTCCAAGAGTTCAACCATTTGGTTAGTTTTTGTTTCTATTTAAGAAAATGGCATACTACTAGGCTCACCTGTTTCTCAAGTTGATGTTGAAACTGAGAGCATTACTGCTTAAGTACAAAGTGTGTTTCCAAAACACTGTCCTTATGGCATGTAGTAAACATAAGATGCCACAGAAAACAATATGAGAATGGACTATCAATTGGGTTTTCTCTGTGACAGCTTAGTATGGCTAAACAATGTCCAGCAAAACCACAGGGCAGAAAACGGAGCTTAGTATTTAAATTACAGTTAATGATGGCCAGGGTCTTGAAAAGCTATCTTGAAAGACCTTTTTTTGAAATAACAGACTTTCACTTTGAAAGAGCTACTTTCTCAAAAGCAAGAAATCTGATTTTTAGGAATGCTTTCTGAATCCACAGGAAATGCCTTTTTAGTGGTGATGTCCTAGGACTCTCCAGAAGAATAATGCTGTCTTGCCTTCAAGAGCATTTCAATAGTTAGTTCAGCATGTTCTGGAATCCTTGAATGAAACCTGTCTTTGCAGAATGAGTGAAACTACTTGATCATGTATTTGCATATATGATCATTCCTAAAGATGGTCTTGATGGGCCAGCCTTAACAACAGGTGCTGGCTGACTGCATGAGTTCCACTGTAGCCTGCTCATCAGCTCTGGGATTGTTACCTGTCAGTGGCTGTCACCTTACTCACTGGGATATGGAAGTGAGAATCCTTGGGAAAACCAGACTTGAATCACAGCTGCTAGTGAATGAAGGCATTTAACAAAGAGCCTAACTTGCCTGGAAAGTCCTAAACCAATTTACAGTTGGATATAAAAATTGTGAATTGGAGATTTTAATTAGAAATACACAAATCTAGAAGACTCTCAGAATAAATCTCTCCTTAGTACAGCAGTTTAATTTGTAGAGGACGTGATCTGGCTTTCCTGACTTGTAGAGACGACTAAGCTAGAATGCTATTTCCTCTTTCATGTTTGAATTAGTGTAACACTGAAACTCAACACAAAAATGCTTTGAAGCAACAATACTTTACCCCAATATAATGAAAAAAACCTAACCAAGCCTATCAAGTTTCACATGATTTTCCTAAAAGGCATTGTCATATTCTGTGCCTGTAGTGTGAGAGTTTGCTAGATCAGTATATAAATGAATGGTTAAAGTTGCTGGCATCTTGCTTAACTCTGCTTCCAAGTACATCTTAGTTCTAAAGATGAAATACAATAGCTAACACAATACAGAGAGAAACATTCTTCTCACTTACTCTTTTAGCACCTATTAACTTCTATAACTTTTAGGTTATGTTGACACATCTAAGCAACCCTGCAGAACAAAAGCAAATTAATAAATCAAAGCAGTAGGTGCTAAAGCAGTATTGACTTATATGCAGCTCAGGAAACTTTATTTCAGACTAGTCCGTTCTCACAAACTAAATGTACTCCCCACATCTGTTCAAATATGTCCAAAGCATCAATTGCTGGCTTAGGTTTTTATGCTACCATAAAAGGTCAAAGTGCACTGGGGCATAGCTTCTAGGTACCTTCCTCTGAAAAAAAAATCCAGTTTCCAAGAATAACACATCCCTTGCAAGAATAATATACAGGCATTGAATCTATGCACTGTGAGGCTAACCAAGAAGTTTTTTCAAAATTATGTCATTGCTCAAAACCAGTACAGTAACGTAATCAGTAACTAGAGTCAAGAAAGGTTTCTATGAGACAGACAGGATTTCTAGTATTAAAGATGAGCAACATGAACAATTTAACTCAACACCTGTGTTTCCAATCAAATGTCTAACTAGACTGATGCCTCTCATGTTTTTCAGTGAGTTATGCAACAAATAAATACAAAACCTACCCCAACATTAGTTTTTGGTGTATTTTTCATAGCTCAAACATAAGGAAAACAGCAAACATCACTTGGCTCAAACTCTTTAAATGGCTCTATCCTAACTTCCACTTGAAATCAGCATTTCAGCAAGTGAACAATTATTCTATAGAGCTGTGATACATCTGACTTCTGTTCTAAATAAAGCATGTAAAATATCTCAGCATAGGACGATAGGCTCACCCTTGCTGCTCCCTCCTGGGCTTTATAGAGACACAGCCTCAGATTTTTTGGTGGACAATCAGGGAGGCAGAAGGATGCAAATGAATAAAGTTTTTGGGAGTTGTGCTCTTTCACAAAGAACAACTCATCTATTCAGAATGGTTACACATGCAGCAGCAGAAACTGCTTGCTGAAGAATCTGTAAAGAGAAATCTCACATCAACATACTGTGATGAATGTTTCTTCCCTTGCAGAGAGATTTTGTCAGGTCACAGGCATGATGAAATGACAGGAAGAAAGGTGGGACTAAAGCCAGCTGGAAACTCAGCAGGTTGTTTGGCTTCCATGGTTCTTTCCCTTGTTTCTCTTTTTCACAAAATAAACAGAGTCAATGCATTTAACCTGAAAGAACAAGTCGTTCTGACAAGGTTCTGCTCAACTGCTTTTGCTCATATGGTCAAATATGTGAAGATTCCGAACATAAAAATACAACTAAAGATAACCAAGACTACTTTCTGTTGTAATTATATAAATGCTACACATATACATAAATATGCACACAAATAAACTTTCACTTATTTTAAACAGTTGCTTCAATACCAAAGACAAATGCAATGAACTAAAATGCTTTATGCTATGTGCTGCTTCATCTGTGCAGGCCTGCTAAGAAGAGCTCTTTCAGCAAATGATGAATTGAATAAGATGTAAACATTATGTTCTATGGAGCTGTGGAGGAAGGAAGGGAGGAATAGTGGGTTTCCATTTGTTAGTGTAGCCTAAGCTGAAAATGGGTCATTTGGTGAACCAGTAAAAGGATCTAGTTACTGACCCCCTAAGGCTCCTGTGCACTGTTCAAGTATTACCACTTTGGAAGGATGGTGCTGTATCGGTGCCAAAATCAGAAGGCTGGAATCTGCTTATGTGCACAACAGCAGACAGATCTCCTCTCCTACATCCTGTCTTTGGAGATGGAGAACATTGGAAGCTCCAAGCTCTGCTAGGCTGCCTAAGTGTAAAGGGGATAGCACACATCTGCATGGGAATCCCATTTCCTTCAGGTGAAGCAATGAGTTTCAGGCATCACAGTCTGACAATTATTGGGTTACACAGCTGAAAAATGGGTTGCTGATAACAATGCCACTTCCCTAATTTGGTGTGGCTTTACTGCATTCTAAAAGCAACAAGGAAACTTTAAACATTAACAGTTTCTGTATACCAACCTAGGTTGAGAGCTGACTGTTTAACAGGTACCATGTTCATTTGACATGGAATCTGAAAGGATAATAGCAGAATAAACAGTTACTTACAGGAAGGAAACCTTTATTTTCAGGAAAAATAAGAATTTAAGAAAAGTACTTTCTGTCAGCTTGAACACAGAAGATACATACATTACTGTAATACCATTTTGGGTTGTTTTTTTTTTTTTTTGGGAAGGGGGAAGCTTGTTTGCTTTGTACAAAAAGCTATTATTCTGATTATCCAGTAAGGCAGTATAGCTAATATATATATATATATATATATTACTAAACTATCATTCAAACACAGGATCTCTTAATGGGTTTCCAAAGAAATTATGTTTGAATCATCTTATGTATTAAAAATCACTATTATCCCTCAGGGAGCTGCACAAACAATAAACACATCTAAATTGTAATGGAGTTTTTTTTGTATATATCACATTTGTTCTAGGTAAATTGTATGAGATTAGAGAGAGGCAGACAGCAAGTATGCAATTAAATATATGAGGCGAGTGTACAGAAGCTGATACAATCTTTTCGTGTAGCCTATAAAAAGCACTCATTGGATATTGAACTGCCCACTAGCTTTTAACTATGCAGAGCAAGGCACAATACTACTTCCTGGCTGGCTGAATTCACTTGGCTGTAAGAAGTGACTGGCATTTGAATAAGGACTTGCTGTCCTCATGCACAAGTCTCTCATTCTCCAAACTAATTTAGGTAAGACAGGAAGTACTGGGATTTTGCCTTTTAAAAATGAGTGTCTTTATTACACTTGCTAGCATTCTGTATTTGGTAAACTTTATTCATATCCTCTTAACCTGGTGTTGCAGCTTCTGTCGCCTATCTTTTCTGTCACCTTTGCATTCTGACAAAGACTAGATCCAATCTATTTTCCTGTCCAAGCAAACCTTGGCTAGCATAACTCTGCGGTACATTAGGGTATAAAGTAAACTTAGCATTGATAAAAAACAGAGATGGATGTTTACAAATAATTACATAAAACTGTAATTAGTGTTCCCGTCTGATGGAAATAAATCTTACTTACAAACACAAAGAAATGTATACAATGGGAGCTAAAAATGGCTTCATGTAATTGGGATGTATAAACTCTACTGATTTTTTTAAATACATTTAGACTACTATGCAGCTCCTTTTCAACTTGGACAATCAGTCCACACATTTCTAACAAAAATCTCTATTCTGCCTTTCACCAAGTAATAAATTACCTGTAACACCAGAACACTTTTAATTGTGGTTAAACTTTGCATAGCCTTAGAAATCACGCTGTGTCATTTATCTGTATTGCTGTATCATAATACCTGGGAATTTGTTTAAAACTTCTGCACTAGTTACAGATAAATATTTTCTTATTATTTTCTATTTGGTGGCAAAACATAATTATTAAAATCTTGAAAACTATTTCTAAGCAGGACAGACAAAAGACTTTCTAATAAGCCACTCTGTATTTGGACTGTTCCAGGTCAAAAGCTTACAGGCTATTGATAATCTGTTCTTTTGCTTTTCAATTATGTTTCCAGTCAGCCTCATTAATGTTTTTTCTAATTCAGAATTCTACACCTTAACAGGCCGCTACCAAACATTAACAAATCAAAATGTTCTTCTTAACAATAAAAAAACCCCATGAAATTTACAGAAAATTATTTCATTAGCATCTAAACTGTGTATTAACTGTTAAAAACATTAAATTTTACTGAATTTACAGAATACTGAGCCAGTAAATTTACTTCAAGTTTCATGAAACTGATGAGTAGAGTCTGTCTCTAAAGAAACAGCTTTTACTTCTAAGTGAAGACAACTATTGACACTATTGCAATGTCACTCCTGGCAGCGAACAGTTTTGATGCAGAGATCCTGGCCATTAATGACTCTGAGAGAGGCTGAGCCTAGAGGCCTGCTTTCCTAAAAGTTCTGCATATTATTGTATTAGCACCTACTATCTTCATCTAGGTCAGTACAAGTCAATCCTTATCTCCCTAATCTCTACTCATATACAGGCAACCTTACATGGAAGTCTCTTCCTTCTCTCCACTGCTAACCAGAAAAGATTTGCCACTTGGCATAGTCAGTTTGACTTTTTCCACTTGTATGTTCCTACTTTATTTTTTTAGCTATGTAAGTTAGGGCACTTTCATGTTCTGCCTCAGTCATGTTCCCACCTACCCCAAAATTTCTTCTGAATGCGCAAAGCTAATTTCAATTGAATTTGACAACTGAGTGAGTAAAATACATATGTTCAGTTTGGTGAAAACAGTTGTGTCCATTGAAGCAAGAATCATCAAAAGCACCCCTATCAGGGGAATACAAATAATCCCAGCCATCACATATTAGAAAACAATCTGTGTTTGTTCTGCTGTACACATAATTATTTCTTATTTCTCATTACTGGGAAAATGAAGTTGGATAACTATGGATTTAAACCTGAAAATAATTACACGTAGCAGTCTTCCAATGTGGTAATGTCATGGGGCTCCATCTGTATGTTGCCAGTGTGGTGGTATTTGTGAGTAGGTATTTATTACCAGAAGCTGCACATCAACACAATCCACAATTCAAAAAGTTCATGTC
Organism: Muscicapa striata striata; assembly: GCA_030060385.1. NCBI lineage: Eukaryota > Metazoa > Chordata > Aves > Passeriformes > Muscicapidae > Muscicapa > Muscicapa striata. The sequence continues at coordinate 14,540 of JAREIS010000465.1, read as the reverse complement.
ATGTAGCAGCTACAAAGAGTCCATCAATGGTTTGTATACATATCTTTTGTGTAAGACTAAACTGTTGTTCTCCAGAAAACTTTGCTTTATAGGTCCTACTAGCAACATTTTTCTCCTCAGCACCGATGACAACTGCAGTGACAGATCATTATACCCCATGAGAGTTATGAATCAATGATTACAAGATGTACTCACTATACAGAAACCCTACAACCTATCTCACTAGCACATGTTTATTTCACACCATCAAGTGCCACCTCTGGTCACAAAGACCTTTATGACAGAACATTTACAATACATGATGAAGATTTTTGTAACACACAAAAAATTACTAATTTAACTCCATCTTTCTTTATCAGAACAAACTGGATTAAACTAAAAGTACTCCTTAGTGTGTCCAAGAAAGGCAGACTTATTTCTCAGCCTTATGCGTCACTGGAGCCCTGTGAGAGTGTTCTTGTTGGGATGATGCTTTCTTGAAAGCAAAATCAGGTGACAATCTTTTAGTGTTAAGCGACTGCTAAAAAAATCTTCATGAATTGCAACCTGACAGGGGTTTTCTTCATTTTGCAGGAACACATAAATGAAGTAAACACTGGAAAAATGGAAAGACCACTTGAGGCTACCAGAATGGAAAACAACACCTCATCCTGCTTTCTCATGGAAAGAAAGACTCCTGCCAAGATTAACAGGAAAGAAGTTATGCTGGCTAAGCTGAGAAAGAGCTGCTCCTGCACACCACAGAAGCTGAAGAACTTTCTTATGGACTTCTTTCCCGTTTTAAGATGGCTTCCCAAGTACCGATGCAAAGAGTACATTTGGGGGGATGTTATGTCTGGGTTAGTGATTGGGATAATTTTGGTGCCTCAAGCAATTGCATACTCACTGCTGGCAGGTCTGAAGCCCATTTATAGCCTTTACACATCATTCTTTGCCAACATCATCTATTTCTTAATGGGCACATCCCGTCACGTCTCAGTTGGCATTTTCAGCTTGATAAGCTTAATGGTGGGACAAGTTGTGGACCGAGAACTTCTCTTGGCTGGGTTTGACTTGAATGATGATGCCCCACCAGTCTTGGGTGACAGCTCTCTGCAGAATGACAATCTGTCCAACACAACTGCCTTCAACTTTACCATTGCGGGGATAAATGCCGAGTGTGGGAAAGAGTGCTACGCTATCGGCATTGCTACAGCCTTGACATTCATGGCTGGAGTGTATCAGGTAAGTGGTTGCTCACATCCAGAGGCAAGGTATGAAGTTCCTAAAGCTTTTTTGCAGGACCTAAGCTTTGGTTTGACTGTCTTTCAATGAGATACATCATCAGCTCATTTGAATGTACCTTGGACTGTTTTTTCCAGAAGGCTAACTGTAGGCAACTCAGAGACAGCATGAGGTAGGCAGTTTTCGTGACTGCCAGCAAACACAGGTAAAACAAGAGTCTTCTGAAAGACCATTAACATTGTTTTGATACTTTCCTGCTTCTTGGCCTTGCTGCTTTCATGGGACAGATGATGAGGCCCAATACAGATATAGGTAATTTCCAGGTAGCTGTGTACTTAAGAAATAACTCTTTTTCCCTAGATATTGTAATAGAGGTGTGCACCCAATCAACTACTTCTACAGGTTCCGAATGTGCAGCTCAGTGTTTGGCTAGGGAGTGCTATCTTCTACCAAACTGCTGTCCAAAAGATAATTTGGACAAAGAAAGGACAAGAGGAGAAACAGACTGACCCATCTACTTTTCAGACAATGGCTGTGCTGGACTCCTTGATACTTGTCAACATGCTGCCATCACAAGGATATCAAGAAAGCACAGAAGGAAGCATCATGAACACACTTATCTATTAACACTGTGCGTGTATATATGTGTGTCTACACAAACATACGCGCACACACACACACACACACATATATACATATATATGAATGCAGAAACAGTTAGCTATCTTCCTGTTGTACTAAGAAATTTCAGGTCACATATATGAACAAAGAAATGCCCTTGTGAAGTATTTTCCAAAGCCACGTAAGGAAGAAGAATCAACTAGTCAAGCACAGAATAGTGGAGTTTGTGAGCTGTTCTGCCACTTCTGATCTTAGGCACAGGACAAAGGCCATCTGCGCTCCATTTTCCTTTCTGTCCACAGGGCTAAAATTAAAAGTTCTTTAATACAAAAGCTAAAATAGGGATCTTATTTGTTATCATTCAAGTTTTGTTTATGAAGAAAAGGCAATACATTTTAACTTTATTCACTTTAAGACAGAAAAAGAAGAAAACTGACTTTGGTATCACAGAAGTAATTTGTACCGATTGTTCTTTTGCATAGGGAATGAAAAACAGGCAAGCCACTTCAGTGGAGTCACTTCAGACAAATGTTTGACTGACCACCCTGTCTCAAACTCCTCATTCACCTCTTGGGTTTGTAGCATTCCACAACAGAAAAAGGAATCACATTTCAAAAGCAGACTGGAAACAAAAAATGGACAATTCCTGTTTCAAGATTGAAATAGCCAAACATTACTGGCCTCTAGCTAGTTCTTCCCCATCTGTACCTAATTATTTGCAGCAATGATTACAGCTCATGGTTTGTTTTCTTTTCTTCTTCTGTTTCCTCAGGTTCTAATGGGGATCTTCCGTCTGGGTTTCGTATCTATGTACCTATCTGAGTCCGTATTAGATGGCTTTGCAACTGGTGCTTCCCTAACCATTTTAACAGCTCAAGTGAAGTATCTGATTGGAATAAAAATTCCGCGTAGCCAAGGGCACGGGATGCTGGTTATTACTTGGATTAACATTTTCCGGAACATTTCTCAGGCTAACCTTTGCGATGTCATCACAAGTGCCATTTGTATCGTGGTGCTGGTCACTGCTAAGGAACTCGGAGATCGGTATAAACATAAACTGAAATTTCCTCTTCCCACAGAGCTAGTAGTTATTGTTGTGGCAACACTGGTGTCACACTATGGTAAGTTAAACGAAGTGTATGCATCCAGTGTTTCTGGAGCTATTCCAACAGGATTTATCCCTCCAAAGGTACCAGAGTTCAGCTTAATGCTCCGAGTTGCACTAGATGCTTTGCCTCTTGCCATAGTCAGTTTTGTCTTCACTGTATCCCTCTCCGAAATGTTTGCAAAGAAATATGCTTACACCATCCGAGCCAATCAGGAAATGTTTGCTGTGGGGTTCTGCAACATCATTCCTTCTTTCTTCCACTCTTTTGCAACCAGTGCAGCTCTGGCAAAAACACTCGTCAAAACATCCACAGGCTGCCAGACTCAAATCTCTGGAGTAATTAGTGCAATGGTGGTTTTGCTGGTGCTGCTCTTCCTGGCACCTCTCTTCTACTCCTTGCAGAAGTGTGTCCTGGCTTGTATTATCATTGTCAGCCTTCGGGGAGCCCTGAGGAAGTTCCAAGACGTACCAGCACGGTACCAGGTGAATAAAGTGGATACACTTGTTTGGGTAGTTACCATGTCTGCCTCTGCCTTGGTCAGCACAGAAATAGGGCTGTTGGTTGGCATTGTTTTCTCCATGTTATGCATCATTGTTCGGACCCAGCGGCCGCGGACAGCCCTGCTTGGTCAGATCCAAGACACAAGCTTTTATGAGGATGACTTAGAATATGAAAATCTCTCTACTGTTCCAAAGGTCAAAATATTTCGGTTTGAGGCCCCACTTTACTATGCAAACAGAAATTACTTCCTGAAGTCTCTGTACAGATTGACCAATTTAGATCCTAACCTAGAAGCTGCTAGGAGGAAGAAATATGAGAAGAAGGAAAAGCAGCATCTGAAAAAGGGAAATCACAGAACTGCTAATGGACTGGGCATCGGAGAAACCACTTTGCAACTAGTTCCTAAACAAATTGATTTCCAAGCCCTTGTTGTAGATTGCTCTTCCATCTCATTTTTGGACACCACTGGAGTTAATACTTTAAAGGAAATCCTGAAAGACTACAAGAATTTAAACATTTCCGTTCTCCTGGCTTGCTGCAATCCCTCAGTGATAGACTCTCTGAAAAGAGGGGGTTACTTTGGAAAGGATTTTGGATGTATGCAGGAAATGTTATTCTACAGTATACATAATGCTGTGCTGTTTGCAAAAGACCAAAAGCTTCCAGCAGATTGCTCAGTTTAACCCTGTGTCTTCCCTGATGATTCACTACAAAGTGACAGATGGAGAGGGGTAGATGGCAACAAGTAAATTATCAGACACACTGCTGGCTGTGCAAAGCCATTTCATCCAAGGAGTTCCACTTTATGTCATATGCCACATAAGTAGCCACGGGGGAGGCAGTATAGGACAAGCATGGAAAGGTTAGACTACCACTTTCACTTTAAAATGCAGGTGAAGGCAGTTTGGGATTGACTTGTCTATCATACCATTATCATTTGTGACCCAAAATGAATGTCAGGGGACTGTCATGGTGGAAGGCCTGCCCAGTGTTGCACTCCCAGTGATTTAATGGCTGTTTTGTGTTAAGAAAGCTAAGTCACTTCCATGAAAATGAAATCAGTATGGCATTCTGGACACATAATGGTTTAAACTGTGGCTTGCAAGACCATGCCCCTTCCAATCATTCTAAGTGTACTACTAAAAAAGTCTCCACTGTTTGCATAACAATAAAATGTATAAAATATTGTGGAATGTAGCATATCACTCCATCTTGATCACACAAGCATAACCTTGTTAATAGCATAACCTGCCACAGGAGAAGAAACTATGATCCATCACAGTTCCTCTCAAAATTACCATTACCAAAAATTGCTGGTTTTGGAGTCACAGGAGTCATCCTTTCTATTGGATTAAATCTGTTGTAATTAGTTACTAAAGGCTGTGTGTGATGTCCCTAATTATGCTGGAAGAAATATTACTCTAATGCACAATTTTGTAACTAGTAAAAGGATAAACAGGATTAAGAAAAATGAATGGCTTTAACTGGCAGCTACCCAGCCACTCATACCATCCTGTAAAATAAGGTGCCTCTGGTGGGCAGATGCAACTCTAATTCAGGGATTTGTAAGGACCATCAAACATAAAACCTCAGAGCTGTGATGCAGCACATCACTATCTTCCTACAAATGCCTGCCTGGATTCAAAGAAAAACAGGAGAAAATAAGGGCAGAGTGGGAATGTCAATCTCTGAGTTTTCTTGAAGGGGATTGATGGATCAGTCAGAACTGCCTGGCTGGTCTTCTCTGATGCAATGTTAATGAAGTATTACAAGTAACATACATGGGTCAAGTAAACAGAGCAATGCTTTGTAACTTGTGTATCCCTCTGTGCTGAAAAATTTTCACTTTTTGTACACCCTACAGATGTTGTGGGGGTTTTGTTTGTTTGGTGTTTTTTTCCTATCATATTAGTCTTTGATTTGAGGTCTACTAGACCACGTGTTCTGGGGCTCGTTACTTTCTATAATAATTTGCATTAACTGCTGTTCATTATGCTTTATGTCATCAGTTATATTGTTGTATATGCAGGTTGTCTCTTCACAAATAAGAAGAGACTTGGATTTTGATTGTAACACAGTATTCAGTGTTCTGGCCCACGGCATGGGCAGAATATTCTGTTTCATACTCAAGTTTGTAATTACCTGCACAGAAGGTAAGACAGCTGTACTCACCCTCTCTCCTTTTTCACGTCAGGTTCACACGTCACCAAGCATGGAAGGAAATTCTATCACAGCTGTGCCTCTCACAACTAACAGACTCTAGAAGCAGGTTCCATACATGCCGAAGCCATTTCTTTGCTGTCCCATTTAAAAAGAAGTCAAGTCAACACATTGTATGACTTGCTCATTTCATCTTTTTAGGTCACTGAATGAAAGAACAGTCAAACTGAGGTTCTCCAGGTACCCCAGAGCCTGTCTGGCTTTTAGAAACAAGTAATTTTCTCAGAGAAAAAGCAGAGCACTTCCAAAAGACCAAAAATACCTTTACAGGGGCTACAACTAGTATTAGTTGTATTAGGTTATTCGATATTGACGTTTCCACACACTCATTACAAAAGAAGCCTATCAGCTGCACATTGTTAATGCTGCTAAAGCAGCAAAACCTGACAGAAACATCTGACTCGAGATTCAAGGACTGACCATTATCAGTATCTTCCTGTCATAAAACAACCCACATTATTATTTAATTGCTGACTTTGTATGATTAGCTTCTTTCTGTTCTAAAAGGAAGTGAGGAGGGCTCAAGGACAAAAACTGCTTTGTACTTGCTTTTGTTTGTAACCATTCTTTGATCAGGGAATAACTCTTTTAAGGTCCTGTTCAGGTCTAACAAGGCAAATGGGTGTATAAGAATTACTATCAGACAGTACCAATACAGACACTCTCAGGCCACTGTGATGAAGAAAGCTGTCACTGGAAGTCAAATAAAACATCCTACCAACTAACACTTTTTTTAGCTTTATGGACCCAGCTACCAACATAGAACACAAAGAAAAAAATATGCAAAGATATCCTTATCTTTAAATTAATCTCATTTCAAAAGACAAAAAAAAAAAAAAAAAAGATAAATTCAAATGGAGTATCTTTGCAAGAGTCTCTGGAGAATAATGAAGAGAATAAGACAGTAAGAACAGGAAGTCTCTTTTTCACCGCATTTATTTTAAGTGTGGTACCAAAGGATACCTAAGTAAAGAAACTTGACTACACATAAGAGAGAAGGTAAACTTCAGAACCTATACTATGAAGAAAGAAATAATTGCTCAGAAGAAACTGTAAGAACAATTTGCGGTTTTGGTTTTACTGGCAGAGCTGGCTCACAATCAACTGTGTTGGACATTGTCAAATAGAGCATGGAAACAGCTTCAGTGCTGTGATGCTGGCAGACTGTGAATTATTTCTAAGGAGTATGTAAAAAGTAACTAAAAAAGCCTTTTTTCTGGTACATCTATATTTGCTATACTGAGTTATACTAAGATTAAAGATACGAAGATTGAAAATTAACAAAAACTGCTGATTCTTTTCTCTCCTAAACTACCAGAAATTACCTATCATGTCTTGGAGAGGAGCTGGGGATAGGCTTGCAATTCCTACTAGGTTAATACTAATATTGAAATAAAAACCATTATATGCCTTTTAGGAAATGTTATACACTTCATGTAGGTTGACTATATTTTTGTTTACTGTGATGCCTTGTGATTTACCATGTATCATGTATCCAACAGATCTTAGTATTACTACATAAGAATGGGAAAGGATTCTTAACTTGTGACTGTGTGTGTCCCTTGGAACTGGGCAAAGAGCTGGAGTCTTCAGCTCAAAGTGTCCTGTCTTGTTGACTAGAGAAGCATGTCCAGAATGTGTGCTCCAGGTGTCAAAATAGTTTTTCTGGCACTGGTGACCAGCAACTTGGGAACTGCCCAGTCCATGAAAGACACCTGGATTTCCCCACAATCCTGAATATTCCTGTGTCACAAGACTAAGACCAAGAGACAAATGTGTGCTACTGGTTGGAAAATAAAACTAGGAGTTCTTTGAAAACAGTTTGCCTTGTGGTATCCTTTCACAGGTGGCAAAATAATGGGCTAACTCCAAATAAAAAGATGAAGAGGGGGCTTGCTGTACTAGGAAGAGTTAAAATAAAGGGATGTACTTGGTATTGGGGGATTATAAAACATAATGAGAAAGACCATTACAGAAGTGAGAATGGAAAGGTGGCAGGCAGTTTTTATTCGAGCACATCTATTTCTTGGCAGAAACATTTATGGCACCTTTTTTACAGATTGCAGCAACTGTGAAGAAAAGCAAAGCCTCTATCTGTTAGACTTCCACAGAGGTCCCCTGTTTTCTCTAAGTGCCTTTTTTCAGACAAGGGCCCATCTCCACATTCCAAGGAGTGTTCTCTACTCATCAACCCCATACATAATACAATTCTGCACTCAGATGGTTGCACTCAAAGCCTCTCTACATCCTTCTGGTTCAGGAAGAGATTTACACATGCACAGAATTAAGTATCAGCACTGAACTTCTCTACTCAGACTTGTACTCCTGCTCCTGTTGTTTTTTTCAGTACCAATATTTGTCTGCAGGCTCCATGCTCCTCCTCCTTCCAAAACTGCTGACACTGGTTGTCCAACAACAATTTAAATGTCTTCTTGTCCTTGACAAAAGCACTTTTTTTTTTGCAAAATGAGAAGTTTTAGCTTGATTAAAAACAATAGCAGTTCATAATTTTTACATGTCAAAGACATAGGCTAAAGATTGAGGCTAGTAGGTTAGAATCCTACCTTTGAGACACTACAACCTTTTTGGGGCTTCTTGATTGACTGCTATGTTTCCATGGTCCTAGCATTTTGATTGTGTCAAGGATCGTACACTACATTTTCAAAAGACTCAGCCCCCATGAAGGCTGAGCAGAATCCATGACAGATGCATTCCTCTCCCTCAGTCATGTGGAAACACCAATTCAACACAATGGCACAGCTAAAACAGGCTGCCAGAAGGGATTCTGGGCTCCAAGTGTAGATGTGGCTGCTTCCCTTCTAAAGGTACTCACTGATTTTTCCTAAGTCAGTTGGTTACAGAAACCTGAAAGACACAACCCACCTCCCAGGAGAAATCTCTAAGACAGGAAGTCTGGAAGTGGTGAGCAGCAACAGTTGTCCTTGACACCGGTTCACTCCAAGAGTACATATTCCATAGTCCAGTAAGAGATGGAGACACACACAGGAAAGGGTGCTTAGTGGAAACTTCCACCGGGAAAGTGGAAGGAGCTCTGTTACCTGCTACACTCATGGATGGAGTAACAGAGGCCACCCTGGGGCACTGGTGCAATACTTACCTGCGTGCAGGACTTACGACAACCTTCCTAAAACACTGACATACACAAGCTCACCTTGTGTCGAGGAAGAAAATATAGAGGAAGAAAAATTCTGTTCCTAATTCACACTCTGAAACTCCCTACTCCCCTGCTCACACACCATTTTCAGAGTCTGAACTCTCCTTCCCTTTTGCTTCCCCACAGTGGTAAATTCCCATTCTTCTGTGTCTGGGACAGTACATGCAACAATGATGTGGACTGCAAATATGCTCTGCTCAGCAAGGGTCTGAGCCAAGGAGAACTTTTAAGAGCTATTACAATTTTTCATGGGGTTCTTATGGTTTGTCTTTCTTCATAGATCAATTGCTCCTGCTCTAGGCATCCGGCTATTTGGCTGTTCCCACTGGGATCTCGGTATGAGTGTGCTCAAGCTGAGTTAAAAGGGACTTAAAAGGCAATGAATTCCAAGTGTTCTCCTAAAGTCTAACATGCATTTCCTTAAAACTAAAAATGCTGGTTTGTATATGAAACTTTTTGGAACAGGGTATTAACTGGTATAAACTGGTATTACCTGAATCCATCTGTTTTAATTCTCACTACCTGTCAATGAATGCAGTGCACAGGTGGCTTCAGGAGGCAAAAAGTAACTCCTAATATAGGCAGAAGGATTAGTGGCAGCTTTCATTTGAACCCCTCAGTAAACCAGACTTCGTTGGACTTTTTTGCTGTATCATGTCTCCTACATTAAAGGACTAAATAGTAAGCCATCTTTCTAGTCCCTCAGCTTCTCAGTAGAAACCGTGTCTTTCTTCATCTCTTGAAATTCCAGAATGATTCCCATCTGGTGGAACTTAGCTGACTTCCAAAGAAGCAAAGATATGCCCAGCTTGCACTTCAGCTAAGACAAACATCAAAGGGAGCACCTGTTGGACACTTTAATGTGTCACATTTTCCTAGACTTCAACTAGAGGTGTTTGCTTACCTAAGAGCAACTAATTCCAGCAACCAGTGAATCCGAACTTGTTCAATGCCGCCATGTGGAACAGAAGAAATGTAGGCAAGGTTCAGCTCTTGGTCTTTGCTCAGGTCATACAGGTCAGCACGTCTGTGAGGTAAAGGAGGGCTTCAGGAAAAGATGGACAGAAAAGAAACACGTTGAAATATTAAATAACAGCTCCACTGGGCATTCAAAGATTCCTATACTACTTCCCTACACCACCTGCATGTTCCTACATGGCATGAGGAGCACTGCCTAACATGAGATGGAACAAAATGGAGCTGCAGGTTATTTGGGGCCATGTTGTTTGGCAAAGTAGTATACAACCTGGGTGCATCTCAGTGTCATGCTCAAAGGAAAACCTTGCCACGAGTCACTGCTGCATAGACAGCAATCTCAGGCAACAGGGGCCAGAGGAAACCATATAGTGACAGTTGCCATGTCTCTGAGTAACTAATCATATCGAAGCTCACTGTCTTTTAGGCTTTACAGTGGAAGTCAAGACTTGCTAACATCTGTAGTAAGAAAAATATGGGCTTGACCTTCCTGCTGAAGTTCATGCAATGACATTAATTCTTTCTTTGCTGTGGATGCTACTACACTTTCTAGAAGCAGAATTAAATGCTCAGAGCCTTCACATTCTTCAGCTATGTTCAGTTAACCCTTAAGCATTACAAAGCACAAGAGTGTGCCGTTTGAGGTTTCTATGCTTGATTCTGCAAGCAGTTTAACAGGCTCATGGCTATACAGCAACAATTATACCATCTTGACTTTGATGTCTACTTGTTCCACTGAAATTAAAACTGTGGCAAACTTTTGTTGTTCCTATCTCCACAGATAAATACTGCAAGATGGAGATCTCAACCTCACCCCTCACAAGTCAGCAACTTAGAATGCTGCACGGTTCACTGGGTCTGAGCATCCTTAGGGACTTTGATTAAGCCTCATCATATTGTGCACATTCTGAATGATAAAGCATTTGTACAACAAGAAGGATAAAACAACACTGTCCCTCAGGCTTGGTAAAATACATCCATGTGTCTTCACACTGCAGCAAGAGATGACTGTGCTCTAACTGCACACTATATACAAACTGTTTAAGTAAAAAACTGCTCTAGTCTATGCCCTGCCTGTTGTAGTCTGTCTCCTATGATGTCAGCCAGACTTGTGCTGACTATAATTCTGCTGGAAAGAGTAATTTGTGTCATCCTTGCCTATTGTACCCATCCATATAATCATCCCACCACCAAGGGTCCTACCCAATGAATCTGCTATTGTATCTGTGTACAAAGGGAGAAAAGCCTGACCTGGACAAGAACTTGACACAACTGAGATACTGGCTATCTATTACCCCATCTCCTGCATCCTTACCTGAAAGTTCAAATCTTTATGCAAACCACACCCATTTATAACCCTTATTACAAATCAGTCAGTATATGTGAGCCCCTCTCTGCACTTCCACCAGCATTCAAGGCACTTACAAACTATCTCCTTAAGATAGCTTCAAGTCACACATGTGATACCGAGAAATTACCAGCTCCACTCTTGTGTATCAGCCATCTTTAATTGTTCCAGTAAATAAGGACAATGTTAACGATCAGATTCTGATGGAGTGCTTTACTACTATTCTGAAATGCAAACTGGTATCCATTCATGAGTGGCAAAGACAATTATTTTTGCTTAGTCCATGTTGAATAAATACCCTGAAATGCACACCCTGTTAGAGAGAAATCTTGCAGAAACCGTGATGGTATACAAAAGAAAGCTGACAGAACAGTGGGTTTTGTTAGTGGTGCTGTCAGTATCTGTCCTTTCCTGTTCTGAGTGCAAAGTGCCCATCCAAGAGAACTTCAAGCCTTGCTTCCAGGTTTTCTCAGCTGCTGATCCACAGCTAGGCACTTGTCCAGAAAACAAGCTTTAGCAGCTGGAACTCAGTTGTGCCACTGCATGAGCTTTCAAGGGATTTTCAGAAATACTAGTGTTCGCCAGGTGTTATAAAAGAGTAAATGCTGACCCATGGATAGCCTCTGCGACTGCTCCTCTGTCTTTCCTCCACACCCTTCATGTTTGCAGCTTTCCAAAGTTTTTTCACACAATTAAAACCGTGAGTGTTTCATAGGCTGCAGTTTAAATGGGCTAAACTATTTTTAAGGCAGATTCCCATTAACGTTTCCTAATATTGCAAGAAAAATTTAAAACAAACCAAACAAACAAACAAAAACAACGAAAGAAAAAAATTCTGAAAGCCCAAATGTTTCCCTTCATCAGAATGTATTTTAGATCCTGTTCTGTTCCCTCCTCCAGTGGAAAAAAAAATCTTTTAAGTTTTTTTCTTAGGGGAACTTCACGCATTATGCAAAAAAAAAAAGTGCACAAATTCTTTTTTCCGAAGCACATGCTCATTCCATCCCTATTGCAACTCTTTTCCATATAAGTGTTATTTAAGCCACTGTATGCCTAAATGAAGGAGATCATAATCACTTTAGAGTAAGATACAAGCATGGCAGTGGAATATACCACCTCTTGCTTTCACGCCTGCTAGAAGCTTTTAGTAGTCTCACAAAACTTAAAGGCTGCTTCAACCCCAGTTAGCTGAGCAAAACCAGGCTTTCTCCGAGAAGCAAAGCACAACCAGAATGCAGGGATTTCTGCATGGTCACTGCCTTCCCTAATTTGGGTCACCTTGACCCACTGGCTGTATCCGGTGGTGCTTCTGGAGAACGTCTGTCAAGAAGAACAAACTCCTAGAACTATCAGTCTTTTGTCCGGTAGTACCAGAACTATCAGAAGCTTTTCCTGGGGCCCTTTAGGGGCTTTGGCAATGGAAACACTGAAAAGTAAAGAGAAATTAGTTCTAAGTATCAGTATATGTACTGTGCTGGACAAGATGATGGACTTTACATGTTCGAGGGGGCAAGGAAGAAAGTCAGACGGGGGAAGGAATGCCGACTAGGCCTAATTTTTGGCCGGTTCATATTAACTGGCCACATCCCACATCCCGCCCTGCACTGTGGAGTTGGTCCAGCACCAGGCTAAGCAGCAAAGGGCAGCAAGGGGCAGCAAGGGCCCTCTGATCCCACAGCAGCAAGCCCGGGAGAGCCCCGGTTCCTCCTGGAAGGCAGCGTCCGCACGCCCCGGGGGGATCCCGAGGGCGGGACGCAGCCGAGGCGAGGGCCGAAGAGCCCCTGCACAGCGCCTGGGGGCCCGGAGCCGGGTGGTGCGCGCTTACCAGAAGCCAGTGCTCCTCCAAAAGTGCTGCAGGGGCCGCTCGGCTCGCCGGGCATCCACGTACACCTCGTACGCCGCGGAGCCCGCGCCCAGCGGCACCAGCAGCAGCCACAGCAGCGGCCCCATGGCGCCGCGAGGGCCGCGGGGCCGGGGAGCGGGGCCCCACGGCCGCCCGCTGCCGACGTGCCGGGGCACGCCCAGGGGCCAGCGGCCCCCGCCCCCGCAGCCCGCGGCAGGGGCGCGCCTCTGCCCGCCGCGCTGCTCGGGGCTCGCGCGGCTGTGCCCGCTGTCCCGGCGCCGCCGGTTCCCGGACTCTCCCCGGCGGCGCCGCGGGCGGGCGGCGGCGGCTGCGCCTCTCCCCGCGCCCCACACGGGGCGGTGCGCACCGCCACGCCCGCGCTGCCCGGGCCCGGCCCGGGAAGGCCGCGGTGACGGGAGCGGAACCGCCCTCCTGCCCCGGAAAAGCGTCGGGGCAGGGTGGGAGCTGCGTCCGCTGGCTACGTGTAAACCGGATTATTGATCTCAGCGTGCCAAACGGGAGTGGGCGCTCACAGCCCAGAAAGCCAAACGTGTCCTGGGCTGCATCCAAAGCAGCGTGGGCAGCAGGGGAGGGAGGGGATTCTGCCCCTCTGCTCTGCTCTGCTGAGACCCAGCTGGAACCTGCATCCGGCCCTGGGATCCACCACAGGAAGGACGTGGACTTGTTGGAGCAAGTCCAGAAAAGGGCTGTGAAGTTTATAGGGGACTGAAGAATTTCCTGTACAAAGACCGGCTAAGAAAGTCGGAGCGGTTCAGTTCTAGAGAATAACAGATACAAAATGAAAGAGGAGAAGTGTAGCTTAGTTATTGGGGAGAAATTCTTTACTGTGAGGATGGTGAGATGCTGGAACAGGTTGCCCAGGGAGCTGTGGGAGCCCCAACCCTGGCACTGTTCAAGCCAGGCTGGACAAGGTCTTGATCAACCTGATCCAGTGAGGAGGTGCCTGCCCATGGCAGGGGCTGTTGGGACTAGATGATACTGAAGGTCCCTTCCAACCCTTAACATTCTGTGATTCCATTCTCCCTGTGAGATATGAGGTAATATTTCACTACCTTAGAAAGGTTATTAAGAAAAAAATAATGAAAACCATTGGTTCTAGGTGTTTTTATTTATAGTTTGGATTATTTCCGGTTAATTTGCTGGTTGTTACTCTGAGCTGAACACCAGACCAAAAAGAAAGTAGGATAAGAGGGGAGGGGACAGACAGAAATGTAGGCGTTTAGGAGAGAATGTAAATTCCCTGGTATGCAGCCAATGCGAAAGGGGACAGGGATCGCCCCAGCCAGCAGAGGCAATAAAAGAAGTGTTTTGTTGCAGTGTGTGTTCAGCTTTGTGGGAGGGACACACACACCCGGATCTTGCTGAACCTGTATTAAGAAAGGGTTCTCTTTTGTAGATGAGTTTTCCCATTTAATTGTATCCAAGAGTTGGTTCATTGCCAGCATCTCTCTCCCAGCAGCTCTGAGCTGCCTTGCACAGTGCTTGCTCCAGGAGAGCACAAAG